>CAWUFW010007747.1:0-600000 GCA_963921515.1 Calotriton arnoldi | reverse complement strand
TTGTACAGTCGGCAGTTGATGCGCCACCTCTTGGACAGAGTCTATGCGACGTTCCATTAGCACAATTCTAGTGTCCATAGTAGACCATTTATCATCCAGGGATTGAAGACGTCTATTTGTCTCCTCCATATATGGAAGTAGAGCCCGTATTTCCTCAAGCAACACCTCCATACTATCTGGTGTAGGAGACACAGTAGGAGACGGAGGATTTGTCTTGACATGCTTACCAGTAGTGGTAGACTCTTTCAGAGCAGAAGTTGCTGAGGGAGTTGAGGCATTAGTGGGTAATGTTGGAACATCCACATGAGAAGAAGATGCAGGAGACTCAGAACCATCCGTCCTGTCCGTTTTCATGGAGAGAATTGAGTAGGGGTTGTGGTTCTCCAAAGAGGAGAAAGAAACCGGAGGACCAGCCGCACTCTTTCGAGATTTTGTTCTCCCCATATACTTCCGTGAAACTTGTAAATATGTAGCACTGTTCTTAGTTCAAGTATTCCTTATAGCTGTAGTTATTGCAAGAACTTGAAGAGAAAAGGGTGTCTCAATGTGAATTATCATAGGAATATTGAGAAGAGGCAGTTTGTGAAGAAAGTTCAGCGTAATAATATTCCTGTCATAAGGTAATGCTAGGCAGAGAGTAAAGCACATTCCTTGAAACAGATGCTATGTAGGTACTGAAAATAGCCCACGCGTTAAAAATAATACAATAGATAGGCAGAAACGCGGGGTTACACTAAGCAGAACTGCCATTAAGATGTATTCCTCGCTGAGACTTGTTGAGGAGAAAATGGGCATTGCAGAGTTAAAATGGCCGCCATGAACTGAGGAGACGCAACGAGCGCGTTTAAAGAAGAACGCGTGCTCACCAAGGTCTTCAATACATATCAAATGGTGGCGGGAGGTATCCGACGCATAATTCAGCCCACAGAATGCAGAAAATTAAAATGGGTCCGCTGGAGAGCTCACATCCATCCTGCGTCGCTACGGAGCTCCCTCAGGCAGCGGCCATCTTCGGCCGGCTCCAAGCCACGCCCCCAGGATTACAATTTATGAAGTGCAACTAACAAAAGGATCTCTGTTTTCAAAGCAGTAACTTACCTAGCTACATAAAATACAAATCTCTCATCTGCATGTTTAATGAAGTGCTTTGCAGGAGACGCATTAACCTTCTATACTACTTTGATGCAAATCTGAGACTACACAAAACCCAGATCTCTCTAACAAATGCATTAACCTCCAGTGTTCTCACCATTATTATTATTCCCTGAGATTTACTGGGCACCTCTGTAGCAGATGCCTTAACCCCATAAATTATTTTGAAATGCAGACTTTGCAACCAATTAAGCAGAAGAGATTTACTGCCATGCTGCTCCTTGTTGCCAATTTTTGTTGCAAGGTTCTGAAAAAAAGTTATTAGTTGAGGCCCAGATTTTGTGTCTGGATTGCACCACTTTTTCTGGCACAAGCCCAAAGCAAAATCTACTTTGTTAAATCTCATAATGAGCTTAAAGGTACTCATGATATACCTGATAAACATGTGTGAGGTCTTAATATCTGATGTCACTTCCTGTGATCCCACGTGCAATGCCATGAGTCGTGGCATGTGCTATGGTGGCAGCGCCATGATGTCACTTGAAAACCACCTAACTTGGTTAGTCCCCCCCCACTTCGTTTTTAGGACTTGTGCCCTGGAGGAAGAAGGGGGGGGGGGGGTAGGTGGAAGGTGGGGAAGAGAGGGAGGAGGGTTCAGTTAGTATAATCACATGTGCAACTTGTTCTTTACTGAGACGTTCTAAAGTGCATGAGCAGCCAGGAGAGAATCGAATTACAGCAAACCATGCTGTAGGCTTGTAAGCAGGGTCGGTGGCAGGAGAGTGGAAGGGTTGATGTCACTGGTCAGGGTAGGGGTGCCTGCGCCCTGTTCAGGGGCGAGAGTAGACGGGAAGTGGGGAGCAGCGTTGGGCACCAATGCATCCTCTCTCCTTGTTTCTGTACCCAGCTAGGGTGCATTTAGGCTTGCAAGAGTGTCTTAGACTCTTGCGGGCACGCCAATTAAAAAGTAGTGAGTTATGATTGGCCATGGGATCTTTATTTCCCTTGGGCCATCTCGCTCCTGCAGAAGTCGGAGTCCCGCAAGTTCTCTGATTGGCTGCCAGCAACATGAGAAAATTGTTGCTGCCAGCCATTACAGGACTCTGGGACTTAGCATAGCAAACAAATCCTCTCAGACACTTTAAACATGCCTATTTGAAAGCTCAATACTCTTGCTAAAACAGTTTCCATTGATTTAAGACTAAAATGGAATGATGGGGTAAAATAAAGTGCAGCAATGCCGCAAAATTTGTAAATCTATGCCGCAATATCCTGGGAGGTCTGCTCACTGTGGTTTGTGCTGGTCTGTGAAGTATGAGTCACTCTTTGAGGTTGCTTTTTGAGGACTGCAAGGCAATCTACATCTTAGTATAAAAAAAACACTAACTGTGGCATAATCGGCTTCATTCTGGGTCATCTGCTGTTAGCGGTTCAAGGCACCTGGATGGGTGTTGGTGTGTAGGTCTTGCATATGGGCAGTTTATGATGAGATCAGGGTACTCTCGAACATTTCTGGTCTTACTCAACATATAGAATTTACCAGATGGTTTGTTGCCTCTCCGGTGCAAGGTCTTGTGCAGTCTGTGTTAGAATACTTGCACTGACTCAATCCACATGAATGTGTCCCTCTAGGGTGTTTTGGTTATGTAGTCTACTGGCCTTAATCAAGTTCCTTATGCCTAGTTGTGTGCAAGTACATATTTTTTTTCTTGCAAAGTGGTACATTTGAGTCAACGAATATTACCCTTGAGTTTTGCGATAACGGGTGCAAGTTTCAGTTGCAAAGACTTTGGGGCCCCAGAGAACTTGTAGATCCAATGCTTAGCTGTGGTAAAGGCAGTGGTCGGTGTCAAGTCGCATGTGTGTTTTTAGGGCAGTTGTGTTCGTGGATCCAGTATTTGCACATGTTAGACTACTGAGGTCAAAGTGTTTATGCATTTCAGGATATGGGTACATTTGTTTGTCTGTTTCTCTGTCCCTGTAACCATCCATCCACCCACCCCCACCCAAACTCACCACCCCCACTTCAGCTAGTACTGATGGTGTGATAGAGAACAAAGGTGTTTTACTGTGTTGACCCAGCAGTTGCCCTGAATGGAAACGGAGGTTTGAGATGTTATCTTGCTCCAGTTTGTTAGTGTATTATGTACCTGTAATATATGTTACAAGTAAAGAAGCCACCTCAGAAATGACTGCATTTTGATTGGTTCCTGTGGCAGAAAAGACTAATTGTTTGTTTTTAATTATTTGTAATTGCCCTAGCTTAAATTAATGCAGCAACTGATGGTATACTATTATAAAGCCACTGAGGCCTCCCTCAACATCTCATTATACTTATAGCAATGGGTCACTTAAAAATCTGATTTATTTATGAAGTAATTTTGCTTCTCATTTCCTTTTGTTGACTTCAGTATTTTGACAGAAGTGTGAAGGCATACAACATTGTGGCGTTGAGTTAGCGTGCAGACGGACTGGTGGTTAACTGAGTCAAAAGTTCTTCTACAGTGCCTCGTGTTCATATAAAGGAAAGTCTGATACATTTTTGAAGGTTTTTGCTGAACCAGATGTAGGTGGGTTTGGATATCAGACTCCGGTGAAGTACACTCCAGACTCTGGGCTTCCACGGTGGACCCTAGAGGTATCCCACTATATTAATAAGAACTCTGCAGTGTTTGAGCATTAATTGATGCTGGGAGGCTGAAGGTTCAGTTACTGACCTATGAAAACGCATCGGACAGTGAAGATTTAAGGGAATAGTAGGGTCTCTAATGATGTGTGGCCATCAAATAGAAGCCATCATTGCTTAAGCAAAGTCCCATGCAGTAGTAAAGGTGCAGATCAATCAACTTTTCAAGCAACAAATTTGTAAAAGTGAAAGCACCATTCCTTTTTGTCATCCAATTTAAACCTATGAGTGATTATTTTATTTCTTCGCTTCAAACTCCAGTTTGCAAAGGTTTCATAGCTGCCTCCATTGATCACTTGTAGGAAATAATCCAAATGCGCTTTTGTTATTTAAGCTGCATGCTAACTAACTTGCCCTTTTACCATTACACCAACGTTGATTGTTGTAGTCGTACTACAGAATTGTTTCAAAGTAGAATAAATATACAACTATTTTTTTTTCTACCCCCAACAGTGCCACCCTCTACACCAGTAATGCAAGTGCCTACATCGGTTACTACTGGGAGTGAGGCTGAGCTACGATGCATCGAGAAGGACGGCTCTCCACCTTCTACCTTCAAGTGGTACAAGAATAAGACCCTGATGCCAGACAACCCCAAGAGTCTCCCAGCGTTTCAAAACTCCTCTTACACACTGGATTCAAAAACGGGGGTGTTGGTGAGTCGGGAAGTGATTTTATTTGGGCAATCATTGATTCCTCACCATTTATCCTTTTGTTGAAGTTTTTATGCTTCTTAGTATTTATATCAAAAGCTTTTTTTCTCCTTCAGCGCTTCTCAACTACAACAAAGGATGACATTGGAGAGTATTACTGTGAAGCTTCCAACTCCCTTGGGAAAGCTGCTTCCACTACTCCTGTCCTCATGGAAGTTCGTAAGTAGTCAACATTTGGCATTTTGCGTTGGGACTAGCTGGGCGAACCTGGATATTTTGTAGCCGTGCCGTTTTGTATTCTGATGGTGTTTTACCACCCTAGTTACTGGCATTTCATTACCATAAAAAGATCTGGAAGCATGAATGTATCCTTGCTGTCTACTGCCAGACTACTTCATCACATGCTATTAATGAAACATTTATTTGTTAGTTCCAGTTCTGGATGACTGTACAACATGCATTGAGATTCAAAGTAGTTTGTAATTTAAAGTTGTCTATAGGTCTTGTTGGGATGAGCTTTATATTTATTTTTTTGTATTCCTTTGTTGGTTTGCATGATTTCATTGTGTAATAAAGGCTAGTGCCATGCATGCTGTTGGTACATGAAGTTTTGCTCACATTTTAAGTTTGCTTTCTAATATGCACTGATTGGTTTGCTGCTCCAAATATGTTGGTTATTTTATCGTTCAAGGGCTTAGTGTATTAGCTAACCATCAACTAGTAAGTATTTCCGAAATGTTCCTCCACATTCCAATTTTGGTGCAATTTACAATAATAGAAATAAGTCATCATCCAATCTATGTACATATACTTCAATGATAACTCTTCAAGCCATTTGAACAATGTTTGCCATTTGCTTTCATTGTAATTTTGGTCCTAAGGATATACTAAGTGCCTGCTTGGGTTACCAAGTAAAAGTTGAGCCTTTTACAACTAAGTAAAGATGCAATCTGCCCCTTCATCCATCCCCCTCCACCATCATGTTTATTCTGAAATCGCGTTCATTAAGTAAAAGGAGCACAGCTACACAATTCATTGGCATAAAACCCACAAATAAAATTCAAAAATAAATATTATGAGGCTAGTTAACAAAAGTTTCCCTGGTTCATCAATGAAAGGCCAGTGGTTCCAGGGTATGTCCAGTAGGGCTTCCATGCCTGATTTTTATGATGCCCCCTTAAAATCAATATACATACAAACTTATTGCTATGATCAGATATTTTCTTCAAAATCCAGACCCTTGAATATTTGTTGGAAATACATCCACCTGGAATTGGTGCTTTTTCTCATTCACCCCAAGCTGGATTGCTTGTAGGACTCCTTAAAATCAACTTTCTCACCTGCCCAGTAGAATATGGGATTCTCACTGATCTGCAACTTACCACCTAATAAAAATGATGTAGTATCATAACTAAAACATCTGTGAAATGGGGAGTGTTCTTCTACAACTCACCTGTTTTTCCAAAAGAGAGCCTTATGGTTACTTTTCATTCTGCTGCTTCTTACCTGGGATGAGCTACCAAAAGAGCAGCTCAGTTGCCGGGTTAGGCACTGAAATCATCCTTTAAGAAACCCATCATCTCCTCCCAAAAAAATGAAGTCTGGAGCATTATAGATTTTATTTATTTAGTTTTTATAGATTTATACTCTACCCATACTAGGATATTGGAGTGATTCACATAAATGGGAGATAAGGTAAAGTAAGAACTGAAGAGGCAGGTATAGTAAAGGTATGGAGTCCTAAAGTCTGTTCCACATCTTAACATTCAGTTAAGACAAAATTGAAGAAAGTCAGCTGGTTTGTAGGAGACATTTTTGTTTGGCTAGATTTAAACAATGAGAAGGGAGGAGCTGTGCAGATCTTGACAGATTTTAGGATCAGTGCTGAAGAAACCTTGCTTTGTGGTGAGAGTTTTCTTGAACCCAAGTAGGTTAAGGCATAATAAGGCTTTCCCTCTCTGGGTCCTGTTACCTCCGG
This sequence comes from Calotriton arnoldi, assembly GCA_963921515.1. Lineage (NCBI taxonomy): Eukaryota > Metazoa > Chordata > Amphibia > Caudata > Salamandridae > Calotriton > Calotriton arnoldi. Next base: position 593,591 of record CAWUFW010007747.1, on the reverse strand, counting down.
GTAGCTATTCAGCATATAGGTCTACCAAACTGACTGGGTGAAGAGCCTTATAGTGATGCAGGTAGTCTTGTATGCGCTTCGAGGTGTAGCCAGCTTAATGTTGACATGGATAAAATGTGTTGAATATATTCTTTCCATTGAGATCAGCACAGAGTGAAGTACATTTTTCAGTGATGTCCCTTAATAAGGCATTGCTTTATTCTGTTCTTTAGGGTTTGAATTTAGGTCGAAGCTGTGATGGGAAGTGCCTGACTATGGTTTTTACGGTTGGCTCTTGCGTTTATTATGTGGTTCCAGGCCCAGTTTTAGGTAGAACACCGTGGATTCAGCAGATGCTTGTATTCAGTTGATCCTGCCAGTCTGGTGGTAGTCTCCTATGGGCTTTGAGGAGCAAACAAGGAATTCTGGTCTCTGGAATTTGAGTTTGTTTAATTTGCTCATCCTGTTCTTAGTTGGTTTTGAGCTCTAGGTGTGATGCATAAACTGGAGGAAGGAGTCGCCATATCTTTGTACTCATTCACATAAGGGTTTTGACCTTTAGATTGAACAGGATGTGGAACAGCAAAGCATGATGCGGTAAGAGTTGAGGTAGATTTGTGTATCCTCTCCTGCTGGAAACCGAGAGATGGGATCAGAAAAGCTCATCACAATTCTGACGAGCTATTTGCTCCTTCAAGAGAGAACATTATTTCTTGATCAGTAGTATCAATGAAGACAAGTTGAGTAAAAATGGTAAAGATGATTTTCCCTTGTCCATAGATTGGATGGAGTTAAGTACAACCTTCACGAGTCTTGTTTCTGAGCTGTGGTTGGGTACCGAGACTGATTTGTATATCTTTAAAAATCTACTTATGTGTGTTTCAACCCAAATAAATTAGCACATTTCATCGTTTAGTCAGTATGGGAGGTCGGCAAGTGGCCTAAAATTCTCTTTTGCTTTAATCTGCAGCGGTCTTCTTCAGAAGACTATTTACATGACCGATTTTGAGGCGATCGGGTACCATACCTTTTTGGAGTGAAGCATTGATGCGGCTTAATCTGAGGAATGAAATGGCATCCCAGAGTTCCCTTGCTTGGAGGAGATGATCTGGTTGTCACCTTTTTGTGATTGCCTGGTTTCCCTCCTTTGTTTCTTCTTCTCGCATCGCGTGTCTGTTTACAAGATAAGAGTATAAATGAGAGATGATCTTTGCCTTTCTGACTCTTGTGGTGTGAGGGCAGCAAAGGTCCAGTAGGCATGTCAATTATAGATTATATTCCAGGACAACAGCAGTAGGATCTGCGTGTGTTGAGTGTGGCATATGAGGCCACCACCAACTCTTTAAAGGCTGTATGGTGAGGCAGAGTGATCTGTGTTCAAGTCTGTTTTTATGATGCTTCTGTTTGAGTGAGCAGTGTAGAAAAATATGTTGCAGAAGAAGAAACCTGAGGTATAAGTGCTCAGACCAGTCAACTGGTAGAGCTTCTGGGGTTTACAAGAAACCTTGCCTAACAATGTTGATGGATTCCTTGGTATGGTTCCAGATGTAAGGGGGATTGTCATGTAAAACAAGGCTTTCGTTTGGTTGACTGGCTTATTCTTTCCATTACTATAAGACTGTAGGTGCTTGAGCAATTTAGAGTGAGTTTGATATTGAGAGGTGTGTATATATGTACACCACTCTGGTTTAACCATTCATAGTCGTGAGCACTGATCAGTGAGACTGGGTAGCTAGGTAAAGGCGTGATACTTTTGAAACCATTTTAGCACAGTTTCTCACACCAGGAACTTTTTGGATGACCAACTGATTCCACATCTGAGCTCTGGGAAATTTCACTGCCCACTATAATGGGAGAACTTGTAAAAGTTTAGGGCGCAATTTTCTACAGCCCTCATTTCCAAGCAGCGTGTTAACTTTCATGCCTCAAAGTGGTAAGGACATGTGTGCTAATCTGTCGCTATAGCAAGTGGATCTGCCATTTACACAATACACACACTCTCACAGAGACTATTAAGTTTCAATCATGTCCATTTCTTCAGTCCGTCAATATGAAAAAGTTGACGTTGTATATCCAGATTATACTTTTACAATGTTGGGCATCAAAAAATCTTGCATTTGCATGGCACTGTAGCTTAATCATGTGATGAAAGGGTGTGGGCACTGGAGCAGCGGTCAACGGGTATCAATCGATTTGATAACTCGTCAGCATCACTTGGTGCTTAATGTTACTGATGGTAATTTATGGGAGATGAGGCCTTGATCATGAAATGGTATACAGTTAAAGGACAATATTTCAGATGCATGCAATGCTTTGAGGGGAGAGTTTGTTTGTTCTTCGAGGTGATTATAGCTTGGCCTTTAACTGTTTATTGTGATCCATAGAAAAGCCATGACACATTAATCAAGCATTTACAATGACTGGGGTCTGCCCATGAAGGAATGTACATCACTTTCTAGACAAAATTCTGCTAATTGCCTTTGTTCTTGTCTGTTTCAGATAACACTAACGTGGGTGGCATCGTGGCCGCAGTGATCATAGTCCTCCTGATTTTAGCACTGATCGGCGTGGGCCTGTGGTTCGCTTACAGTCGTGGATATATTGGCAGTAAGTTTTCTTTTTCATGTGTACTGCTCTTGGGCCTGCTCTACATTACTGGCACTTTGTCTCAATAGTTACCTGTAAATGCTCCAATGAATTTGTAAAGATATGGGAGTAGCTATTTTTAATCCACACACACTTTCTTCCCATCTCTACTCACTACACATACGCCCCACTAGTACTTTTTAGCTTCACGTCGGCAAAAAGAGCTTATCTCCGGCAAAGAGCCCCCCCCTGCGGGGCCCGTTGGTCATTGCAGCGCCGGCCCAACGAGGAGCTGTCTGATGAAGCATGACACCCCTCTGGGAGTGTGAGGGCCCTTGCTCCTAATTGGAGCTATTCCACTTCCACCTCTTTCCCTTGCAAACACCTGGTATCCCCGCCCTTTTCCTTCCTTCCCCTCTCCCCATAGGAACAGCATACTCTTGCTTTTGCTAACACAAATCTTAGGCCACATTGAAACAGTACATGTGGAGTCCGCTTCTCCTGGAAATAGAAAGACCATTATGTGAAGCAACCAGCCGTTAGCCATTTTAAAATACAGGCCTACATTAGCTATAGTTGGTCCAAATGTGAATAATACACAATACATTGGCGTGTCTCATGTTCATGTCGAATGAATGAAAAACTCTTGATATGAAAATAATCTCCATCACATGTTGTCATGCCCAGTACTTCCAGTTAACATATTGAGTTGTCCTTAATGTGTCCTGCCAAGTTGTGCATTGGCTGAGCCTTGCCCACACTTTGCTCTATTGTACAGACACCAAGTCATATATAACTTATAGCACATTGTGCTCATTCCTGTATTCCTGGTAAATCTTCTATTATCAGCTATGGCTGCATGAAATGGTGATTGGGAAATGTTGCTGCATTTCAGAATACTTAAACTTTTTTTCCCAGTGTTTTAACCTTTTACTTTTTTTTTGTTCATTGTTTTTCTTTTTCAGAAAAATCAGGGTATGTATGACACCGCCTTCCTCTGAAGAGTCCTGCCTGTGTTTGGGGTGCAGGTGTCTGTATATTTACCAGTGGACAGGTAGCCAATATCTTCAGTGTTCTTTTGGAGCCTGCCCTTCAGCAGGCAGCAGAATACAGACAAAACACTAACATTTAATATATTGTCCAAGTGTATTCCAATAAAGAAAGTGTTTCGCTCCCAACGAGTGACAAGATGGGAAGGGTCTCTGCACCTTTGAAGATGCATACATGTTGTGTATGAAGTCTGTTCATTGCTCTGTCAGCACTATTTAAAATTAAGGCCAGTTTATGGAACTTACTCTTTCACGTTTCTTCTATATTTTTGTTTTTGTAAAATAAAATGTATGAAGTAATTGCAGCCTAGCACATTTACTTATGTGACAAAAATGCTCACAATTAAAGTACATGATCTCAGCACCATAAGTAGCCATAGATAATAAATCAACACTAATTTGAAATTAGCATTGTGGTATAAAACCGGTTTGACTATCTAAAGCAGCTGATGCTTTATTAGCAAACTTCATGCCCATTTTACACTTCCCTCCATGTCAATGTGAGCAGTACTGATTTATAGCAGTAAAAGTCAATCAAAATACATAATTTCATTTTGATATTATTTTTTTAACGTAGACCGGAAATGGATTTTTTCCGTTTTCTTCATCTCTGAAAAGGAAAAAACGACACTTATTTATAATTCTTTAAAGAAAAATAGAAGCATTTAATTACATATCCTGTTTTTTTTTTCTTTTTCTTCCTTAGTACTGGTAAAAAGGTTATCTACAGCACTCCTTCGGAGACCAGAAGTGATGTAAGTAAATTACTCATTTTCTTATCCAAAATTAGTATGTTGCGTAGTCTGCAATGTGTTCAGGTCTACACGCTTGTCCACAGTTAATTGTGTACTCTTTCTTGCAGTGTTTTATGTTGGCTTAGCATAAGTAAGAATACATTTTTTAGAGTTACTTAATAGAAAAAAAAAAGCCTCATCACACATCAGTCCCATGTTCTTGTAATTTTAAATACTTATTAGAACCTTTTCAAATTCGGCTTCCGTCATGACTGCCGATTTCATGTGCCTTGGTATTGTCTTTAAATGGTTGTTAGAAATGTTTTTGGTTATTTAAATCATGTGATTCGACCTTTATTGGCTAGATCAACATTATCTACTGATGTACTGGGACGAACCAAAAGCATTGGCTTTTCCCCGGGACCGATTTGTGATGCATAACTGGCTTGTATATGGTGTTTCTTTATCCACTTCCCTGTTCTATAAGCCAATGTTACTCAGATTGTTTAATATAGATGAGAAAGTTAACCTCTGTTCTCTTGAACCAGTGATGTTCAGGATATTGCCAAACTTGATTTGGATGGGAAGAGAAGTCTGCCATTATCCTAAGCATATGACTGAATGCTTAAGTAGGCAACATATTTTTTGTTCCGTTTCTTTACGTATAACAAAAGTATCGGAGGGTGCAATATAAAATACTTTTCCTGCTGTAATATCCCTTTTATAGATTATCGTTGCATACATGGTGTCTGCAGATATCCTGTCAATTTATATTTTTATATGTCCAAAAGAAACCATATAATGACCTCATAAAATGCTTAAGTAATGTGTACAAAAATATGGTTTATTTTAAAGGGCTTCTCACTATAAAAATGTATTTAGAATTGTTACATATTCTTGCCTTGTCATAGGAGCAACCTCCTGGATGAAGAAACCCTACTTTTGCAATGCTGCCATTATGGGGTATTGTGGGTATCGAAACACTGCAAGTGTAGTAACAGCTCAGTAGGTGACTTATGGATCTTTAAAGAGGTCCTTGTATGTTTTCAGAGGTCTTGGTACTCTACTATAATTTGGATCACCAAAGCCTGTTATCTTAGAATTTTGTGAAGGGTTTTTCTCTTCTCTTCTTTGCTCAGATGGTTATGGTCGTGAATGCCTTTGTGCAATTAGGAATTGACACCGGAAAGTCCGTGTAATTCTGTCTTCCAAAAAGTGATCTAGACAATATACAGTGCAATGCTGTGGTTAGATTAGAACTATGCTGAGACTTGAGGAATTTGAACCAGTTCTCAATAGCTTTGCACCAGCTTTATTGGTTTCTGGTTCCTAAAGTATTTCTTTCCAGGCCGGATGTATGAGCATTGCATTGTCTGCACCTACTAGTCGCTTTCATAACAAGAAAATTCATCCAGTACACACCACAAATAAATGAGATCTGTAGATTAGCCAGCATTTTGTCTGCCCCATCTTCAGGCTAAAATAACATGGGGAATAGTCTTTGTGTGCAAGGAATGTTGCTGTGGAACTTTGTGCCACTCTATATGCACAGAAATGTTCACACCTTAAATGTTATAAGAGCATAAAATAGCATCTCCGGTTCCAGTATCCTTCCTTTCCAGACAGTGCCGAGACACCACTACCTTAGCTTTAGAGCTTTTACCATAAAAAACGTATTACCTGCTGCAAAGAACATAAATAAGTGGCAGTGTTGTATTCAGTGAGCTACCTAATGGTTATTAGTGGAGATTATTCATATGAGTGTCCTCCTTTAGGGACCAACATGCTACTTACTGTGTGCTTATTTGCTTGTTACCCTAACACTTTTTTACAATCTTAATACTGATATTTGTCTAACACTGGGCACAGAGTGTTGGTATTGGGGCAGGATAGCATGCAAAGAGTTGAGTTTTGCCTTGCATGCTAAAAAGGCAAGTCCTTGCCATAGAACATCAAGCAAACGCTAAACTAGTTTCTGGAAATGTTGTACTTGTGGTTTTAATTCATGATTTGTGTCTCTTGTCAATGCAGCGGAATTTCCAACAGACCTCCTCGTTTGTCGTGTGATCCTCTGTGGTGCAGTCTCCTTCTTTAACCTCAATTGGATCTCATGTCTTCGTATGATGAAGATTCCTCAACATTGTCTTGTAAATTGAACTTGAATTATTTTATTTGCTTTTTGTCTCTTGGATTGCCCCTTTTTACACAAATGTTAGATTTATGAGATTGTTTTTAGACTTTACCTAGGCATTGCTATAATAATACTTGATAAGTTGCACTGAACTGGAAGGTTCGCGATTTTAACGTTCATGTTTTTATGTCCTCTTTCCCTGTTCCGCTTCCCCTCTAATATTCCATTTACCCTTTATTGTGTTTATTTGGTGTTACAGCCATAGTCTGCAAGAAGGATCAAATTGTTCATGAGCATCTTGAAAGGACTTGCGATCAGAGAATTGTGTTGATGGTATTTTAGATTTCTTCTCTTTTGTTAAAAAAATGCTATTGAGTACGGATGCAGAAAATCTGTGACCTTCCATTCAGGGCAGCGTTTCTTGAATATGTAATGGATAAATAACTTTGTACTTGACTTTTCTTAAGTCATTTCTAATGTGTATGAGTGACATGTAATATTGAACTTGTGACGTTTTTGTTCACTGTTCTGTGTTTTGAGGGAGAAGGTGAAACCTTTATCCATGAGCTTGAATCCTAGTAATACCGAACCCGATTATGACTGCGGTGAAGCAGGTCCCTGCTTTTAGTGTCTATTTGCAATCAATTTAAGCAATGAGGATTGGGCGAGAGTTTTAGATTTTTACATGTTGAATCTTATATGATCATGTATGAAGGCAGAAGCTGGGGGAGAATGAGCACATTACATGCATGTTTAAATGTTACAGCAAGCGAAGAACCAATTAATACAGTGAGTTTGTGAAAGAAGAAGCATTTGACGATGGGCAAGATGAAGTTAAACTAAAATTCGTGAAGTTGCTGTGTTTTCGTATATACATTTAAAAACAATTCTTTAGGTTCTTCCTTCGGTGTTTGGCTTGAGATCCTTAAACCATACACCTTCCTAGTGACGCGGAGAACTAAGGAGCTCACTCAGGAATGCTGTCATGCAGTGTCTTTTGCAGAGGCCAAGTTGTACATAATCGCTTTTCTGAGGAAGACCATATATCTGAAGCAAAAACCTTCTTCCCTGTGAACTAACCTGCTAGTAAAATGTGGTGGATTTAAATCGCACAGATGGCATTTTTTCTTCGGATATTGATGCAATTTTGGTTGCTGTGGAAATGTATTTGGCAGCAGTCTAAATAAAGCATTTGGATACAATTGTTTTGTCATCTGGTGAGAAGAGAACTGAGTAATGAGCGTAAAATCCAAATAACTGGTCAAAAAAAATAATTCTAACTTGTCAGACCGTATGCACCAGATTCCAATGGCACATTGAGTTTGCTTAAAGTGGCTTTTTTATTGTAGTCGGGGATTTTTTTTTTTAAAGCCTAAATTATTGGAGAGTACTTTGTAAAGGATATATTTTGGGAGACCATCGCTGATTTGCATCGGTGCTTCGCACATCCATGCAGGTAACTTTATATTTTGATGCTTGGAAAATGTACATCGGCTACCAACAGAACAAGTATGTGCTGCAATTGTGTTAATTGAAGGAAAGAAAGGAAAAATTGAACCCCCTTTGAAGTGGCCTTTTTGTATTGGTTATATTTGCTTACCATCTGGCAGCCATGCCTTTCCTTCCAGTGGTGTTTGTGTTCGTCTACCCTTTAACTGTGTCTCAGATCACCAGTTGAACAAGGATTGTTCGAAAAGCTGCTTCTTGGCCCTCTGCTCCTCTGATTTCAGGGGACAGAGGTTGGCTGCTTTGGAGTAGTTTTGTGGTTCCGTGGTCTTTGATGTACATACAGTCCTAGTTCATTGTCGATTTTCATTCATTAATGTAAAGCTAAATTTGCAACACAAGTTTCAATCACTTTAAGGTGTGCAATTTTTATGTTTTCAGAAAATGATACAAATAAAGCTTGAGCGTTTCTAAATCTTCTTTCGTCTTTTCTTTTTCTTCATCTTGCTTTTGTTTTTTTCTCCCCTGTAGCGTAAAACTGCATTGGATGTTTCTGAAAATTAACAGGAGAGGTGATGTTTTACTGGCACACGGTTATAATCTACAGAATGTTTGGCACAGCACATATTAAAGTTTTCACAGTTGAGATGTTTGCACATCTCCCTGCTCATGCTTTTTCAGAAATTTGGTGTCTAATGGATACTAATAACCTCAAATTCCTTACCTTAGAATTCCCCCCTGGCACCAGAGTGAACCCGAAGACAATACACCTGGGTGTTGCTTACTGGCATAGTACAGCTCTACATTGGCTTCATGCAGCCCGAAATGATGGAGAGGAGCCACATATTAAGCACTGCGGCATGCTGACCTCAGTTCCTGTCTTTCTGCACCTTGCGGTGTGGACCCAGAGCTTCACTCTCAGACGTGTTGGTTTTCCTATGCCTTTCAAAACCGAAAACTCTTTGGTAGCGAAATAGGTCACCATCGAAAATGACAGATTTCAAGCTGTGCTGCGACTGCAGGACGCAGATGCTAGGCAAGGATCTGCCAGATAGGTGTCTTTGGTGCCTAGGCTCAGGACATGACTCTGACATTCGATCAGTGCATCCTCAGGCACCCGAAGGAGATTATAGAACGGAAAGTGAACCTGCAAGTTGCTGAGCGCAAGAAGCAGTTGCAGCCTTCTCATGGATTCTCCTGCCAAGATTCCGAGCCTGATCTTGAGCCCAATATGGGGTCCATTCATGTGACATTTCACTTCCTGCTTAAAGTACTACAGTAAATCCAAGTCCAAATGCAAGCATAAAAACGCAAAACGATTCTCAACCCCATCCCACCACACTGACTCCAAGAAGATGTGAGGGTGTGAAGATGTAACTCAATCTCTATTGAGATTGCAAGTCACTGAGTTGATCCTGATGTGCATTAAGTTTCTCAAGCTGTCGTCAACCCCACAGCAGTTTGAGATCCAGTCCGCTTATTGCCAGCAGACTGCAACGTCTCCCCCTGCCTTTGGATCCGCCACCGGCCCATACTGCCTTTGGTACAGACTTCCACAATGGCCCCACAATCCAGGGCAGTTTCTGCCACCCAATGCTTTTGTCAGATCCTGAACCAACGTCGGCCGGAGCTCAACTGCTATCATTCTGCAAAATTACTAAACTGAAACCAATCTTCATGCATCATGACTCAAATCTTGTTCATCAGATGTATTGCAGTTATCTACAGAAGCACCATTATCTTTTTGGTTCTTACCCTGATCCTGTGCCAGAGCGGGGTGCATTCAGGATGTTGATTATAGGGGTGAGGGGGATAGCATATTTCCCCTCATTACACTAATACGTTTTTACCTTGATTTACAAAACGTCCAGTGGTCTTGACATTGCCCCCTAGACTGAGCTTTACTCGCCACTTGGGCCACCAATGGAGGAGAGTGCCTCATTTGCAGTTCAGAGGGCAACTCAAGTGCTAGGGCTACAGTGCCCTCCACTGAGACAAAGACCAAAGCCTTGATGGAAATACTCCAGCCAGGGCCAGCAACATCTTGGCCCTTGCTTCCTTTCAATGATGCTCTTACAGTACCCTGATGGCTGCCTTGTGAAAACCATGTTCTTGCCTGACTAAACTGGTCAGACATTATAGATCAGTACCTGGTGACCCAGATTTTTGGTTTTATGACGGACCACAACTCCCTAAACCATGCATACCATAACAACCCGGTCTTAACACACTCAACCACGCATGCCTTTTGTTGTAAAGGCATTATTGGTAAAGGTATATGCATGGTAAAAATCTCACCCCGGGCCCCCCCGCCCTAAAATCTGACCCCATCCCTGCAACCTACCCGCCCCAGCCCTAAAAACTGCCCCACCCTGAGCCTTAAAACCCGGCCCCCAGCCCAAAAACCTACTTCCCTAAAACTGGCCCCCAGCCTTGAAAACTGGCCCATTCCTCCCCTCACCCTAAAACTCAGCCCTCGGCCCTAAAAACTCCCCCTGCCCATCACCCAGAGCCCTAAAACTGTCCCCAGCCCTTAAAACTACCGACCCTTAAAACGACCCTGACCCTAACCCCTTCCTACCCCAGCCCGACTTACCAAGCTGCGTCCCGGTCCTTCCTCTCCCGATCCTTCCTGTTCTGTCCCCGCTCATCTGCTCTGCATCTAGAGTGCGGACTCCCTTAACCACACTTGTGTGTGGTTAAGGCATGTGCGTGGTTAAGGCAAGCGTTCCGCTTGTGTAAAATGGCACGCGTGGTTAAACCCATGTTGTAAAGGCCATTTCCCAGATTTTCTCATCCAGCATCCCCTTGTAGAAAGCCTTATTGCGCAGCTGTCGACCAGTAAAGTGAATCTCAATTCATTTCCCACCACTCCTCCAAATAGTGTGTTTAAGAGACTTCTTACCTTTGCAAGTGCTTGTTTTCTTCAGACAGTCTGGCAGTGCAGCCTGCTTGTTGGGTCATTACATGCATGCCCTATGGAATAGGACATGCAAGATATTTCCCTCAGTTCTGGTGGATCCAAGGGCTTATGCAGCCCAGACGATACATGATTGACTAAATGCGGCCAAATATGTTATCTGCATAGGTTTGGATGCCACAGATTTCCTTGGCAGAATTCCAGCGTGGTCCATCATCAAACTTAGATGAGGCCTACATGGTTGTCCGCCAATGTACAGGGTTCATTTATAAAGATGGAAGAGCTACAGAATGTTCCTTTAGGCTGTTGGCTCTGGCAAAACAATTTCAACACCATTTTAAGAAATGTAGAGACTAATCCAGGGTGCTGACGGATAGACATTGTCGTTTGCAAACAGATATGCAGCAGGCAACTCAGTCCTTTCGTGCAGTGGATGCAGAACTGACCGACAACGTGCAAGCCAACAAGGGCACCAATCTTCCAACTCCTCCCCTGCTACACCGGCCAATAAGCCACTTTATTTTGCCTTCAGCTGCTCATACCCATCAATGGCGGCAGAATCCTCCTTTTCCTCCCGGGTGCATCACATATGACCGATGGTTCTTGCAAACTTTTCATAACGGCTATGCTCTACCCTTTCTTTCCACTTCACCCTTTATCAGAGGAGTACCTCCCCAGTCTTCTACTGGAGAGGTCTGTGGCTTTCCAAAGGTGCAATAGAGAACATACCTGACTGAGGAAGGAGGAGAGGTTGTTCCACTAGCTATTTACCCATTCTGAGAAAGGATAGCAGCCTCAGGCGGCTCTGTTCGATCTGTTCTTTCTGTTCTCTCACTACCTTCGTAGTGAGGGGCAGGTTGAAGATGCTCACATTTGCCCAGATCCTGTCTGTCTTGGATCAGGGCAACAGGATGGTGTCCTTGGACTTACAGGCTGCTTAATTTCCGTATATGCATTATGCAGTCCCACAGGAGTTACCAGCTGTTCAAGGTGGCCCAGGAACATTTTCAGTTTATTGTCCTCCCTTTCGGCCTCACCTAAGCTGTATTCCCATACCTCAATGACGGGCTGCTGAAGGCAGGCTCATTGAGGTTAGTCTTGATCCCCCTCCAATTATCGGCACAACTCCTGACACTGATTACACCGTAATCAATCCAAAGTCCCAACAGGTTCACTCTTAGAGGCTTCCATCCATTGGCCGGTCCTGGATATGATGGGGTTCCAGGCTTTCCATTGGTAGCAAGGATGCAAAACATTTGGGGTACGAGCCTGATGTTTCAAGCTAAGATTTCTTGGCCTTTTAGTCTCTTGCATCCTCTTGGTCAACCACATGAGATGGAACATGAGCCGTATAGTGGAACGAGAAGTGATGGTGGGCCCAGTACCAACACTGGCTTTCCAACACCTTTAATATATTGAAGTGGCATCTCAGGATCCACAGTGGTGGACCGATAGATCAACTGCAGTCTGCCCTGTGGCTGGCTGCTCTCCATTCACCACCCTTACCTGACAGTGGTGATGGATGCATCATTGGTGGATTTCTTATTAGGTCACTTGGGGGAGATGTGGATCCGAGGACTCATGTGGAGCAGGCTCTCCACTAGAGGCCAATCTACTAGAGCAGTAGTCCATTCATCTGGACCTGATGACTTACCTGCCAACCATCAAGGAGAGGCTGGTGCAAATTTCTTATGGACAACACCACTGCAATATGGTACTGCAACAGGGATGGCGAAGTGCGGCCCTTGTACCTTTGCGAGAGAAGGTGGTTGTACTGCCTAGGCATCTGCCTGATCGCAAATCACCAGGCTGTGTCCCTGAAAGCCAGAGTGGACAAAAAGAGCAGATGTTTTCTGTTCAATCACAAGTAGATCTCTGCACCCTTCTATGGTGCTAGGTGTCTTGCAACAGTGGGGTGAGTCCTGGCTAGATCTCTTTGCCACTATCAAGCCTCGGTGTCTGCAATTTTGCGCTTTGAAGTTTCAGCAGACACTTATTAGGAGACGTATTCTTGTTGGCATGGAACAGGGGATTTCTGCACACCACCTTTACCTCTCCTGCCCTTAGTTCTGAATATCAAGAACGACTGGACCCAAGTCATCTTAGTGGCACTGACTGGGCATGAGCATCTGTTCTTCAATTAGTCTGGCACTTCACAAGGATCTCCTATCTCGGTAACAGAGCAGGGTCCTCCACCTAAATTTACTCCTACATGCAAGGACATTGAGCTGTGGCAGTTGATTCATTTGCTAATTCGAGTGATAGAAGTCCTCTTTACAGCCAGGCACCACTCTGAAATCCATTTTTGTCAGCTGCTGGGACAAGTTTGTTCCGCTTGCAGTCAAAGCTGTTGTAACTGTCTGTATTGTCTATAGTCCAGGAAGGCATTGCAATGGGCACTTTCAAAGATTATTTATCAGCCTATTTGGCCTTTCTCTGTTTGCCAGACCAGCCATCATTGTTGAAATTACCGGTTGTGATGAGGGTTATATAAGGTTTAACAGATATTTCCTCCCTGGCCATTACTTGGTCTACACATTTCTTATGTGAATGCTTTATGGGCCGATGCATATCTGCTTGCTGGTCTTACTTAAAGACACTCTTCCCTATTACAATTACATCAGCTCATTGGTTCAGGTGTTGGTGAAACTTGACTAGATCATCTTTTTCCCAGACAGTTATGTTCTAGGGGCTCGGGCAGCCTTCCTAGCAAAACGTGTGACTCGCATCTATGTTGGGCAATCAATAACCTTTGCAGCATTCTTTCTTTCCCCTTGAAAGAGTAGGAGGGGCTCCATTGGTTCGACCCCAGGTGGGCTTTAAGCTTTCACACCGATGGTACCAATGACAGCTTTTTGTGGGGTTATCAGGAGCAAAGAAATGAAAGGAGGTGTAGAAGAAGACCTTGTCGAGGTGGGCTGTCCTCTGCATTCAGATCTGCTATGCAATGGCACAAGAAGCAGCCCCAGTAAGAGAACCAGTTCCATCCAGGCTAATGCTGCTACCATAGTGTTTGCACACGGAATTCCTGGCCAGGCTGTGACATGGACGTCTTCATAAATTCATGAACCACTACTGCCCTGACAGCTAGGTCTGCAGTAAGTATGTTTTGCCCAATTGGTCCTATAAAACATTTTGGTTTGAGTCCACAGACCCTCTAGCTTGGGATGGCACTACTTTGGCTTCTATTCTAAGGTAAGGAATATGCGGTTAAGTGACCAAAAGAAACACTAATCACTTATCTTTGTTAACGTTTGTTCTGGTGGATACTCTGTCTAACCGCAGATTCCTCAGTGCTGTCCCATTTTCCCTTTAAATGGAGAGGGCTCTTTCTAATATCTAAAAGGGTTCAAAGTTAGCACTCCACACACTGTTAACAACAATTGTTCATGCTCCGCATCTGTGGGTGCTAAAATCAAGAAGGCAAGATACTGATGTAGGTGCCCAAGGTTGGTGCTTGTAGACTAGTCTGCTCCATCATTTCTGGGGCTTTGTGGAGCCACACACCACCTAGAGGCACGCAGGTACACTGCTGTCAAAAGGCTCCAGATCCAATCTGGCAGGTGGTGGAAATTCTAAGGTGAGGAAACTGCGGTTAGAGTATCCACTAGAAAGAGCGTTACCGAAGGTATGCAACTTGTTTGTCAGGTTGATAAACACATGTACCTCTACGGCCAGCCATACACTCTTTTTTTTTTTTTTTCTTTTTTTTTAAGCACATTCCTAGCTTGTATTGTTGCTATCCATGCATCATCTCATTGCAACCCGAAGATATAATTAAAAATATGTAGAATTTCTTAATTCAAATTTTTTTTTTTCCCCATATCTCAAATTAAGCATAAATCCCAGATGGCTAACCAAAAAATGCAGCCCTGAGTGCCTGGAGACCGGCATTACCAGCTGTATGGCTTTTCTGAAGGCATGCAGTGTGCCAAACAATATTAGTGCAGATCACCAAATTGTCATAATCACGGTTTATTGTACTGTTTATTTGATAAACTCGGGATTATATAGAAGTATACATACAACCTATGTTTCTGTCTGGCCTAAGGAATCTATTGGTGCAATTGGTCCTCACTGTCTGGCCATAGAACACACTGAACATAACGCTTGTTTAGCAATTATTTTTCCCAAACTTGGTGACTCTCTCCAATCTTCTTTGTGCAGGAACATATCCCTGCCAAGGTTTGACCCTTACCTTTGTACCTCTGGGTCTTCTAAGTGTGCAGGTACGGTGCATGTATAGGGTTTCTATGGGTCTGTAGTGATTCTAGTTAGAAAAATGGAAAGTGCCTAAAATAGAAATGCCTGTTTAGGCGGTCCTTTATTTGCTCCATTGAAATCTACAACAGCCATATATTTTCATCTTACTCACCACATGTTTCTGTTGCTGACTGCTCTTGCCAGGATAGACGGGCCATGAAAACGCCACGCACAAGACCATTTAAGATTTTCATCTTGTTCCCCTCCCAAAAGTATGGTAGTTTTCTTCATTCTGCCACACAAAAACGTATCCATGCCAAGGCTTGCTCCAAGTCTGTCCTCCCTGAGGTGGTCTTAGCTTTGGGTTACCAGACTTCTGGGTTTTCCAGAGGGTTGGGCAGTGATCTGCACAATAGATACCAGGCAAATGTTTTGAGAGGTAATGATACCAGCTGGGCTGTTTGTAGTGTTTCACCATGGACATCAGCTGGCACCAAGGGGAACCTGCTAACCCATACATTTCTGAAAACTAGACGCAAAGAGAATTCCATAGTAATGTGGCTGGCATGAATCCCAAATTGTTTTATTACCCAGAATACGCTGCTATTGTCAATTCAAGGGTGAAAAAAATATTTTCTTCACTTTTATGTGATTGAAATTTCCCTATGTTCTTGAGTTTTCTGAGATTCTACCATCTAAAGTTCTCACACTTTTCCAGATAAAAACAGTAGGCCAAATGTGTGTGAAGGCCTATTGCATAAGGGCCAACCCACACAAGGTAAAAGTGTTGGAATGCTGGGTGGTAGGAGTTTTGCTGTTACCGCCCCTGACCTACCACCAAATTATGTGACTTTCCATCATAAATAGGACATTCTTTTTGTACCTACACAAGCACACAACCCATGACTTCTCGTTGTGTGTAGTTTTCAGAAATATTTGGGTTTGTAGCTTTCATTAGGGGGAGAATGACCCTAGCCCAGGCATGTGCATCTGTGTACCATGAATGAGCTAGATGCTCTTCGGATCTAATTAGCTAAGAAAAATCCAAACAGCGTCCGGCACCTTAATATCCCACCGTGTGTTTGGGTACCACAGCAATATTTTCCTTAGGCTAAGAAAAAAAACCAACAGCATCTGGATTCGTGCAGGGACATAACTGTTTGCATATCAAAAAAGCCAAACGCTGTTACCTGAATTAAAAAAAGTGTTTCCATGTAGCTGGCTCCGTATTGTGGGATCGACGCATAGTTTCTTCCTCTCGCACTGGTTCAGTTAGACAAAGTAGCTGGGTGAAACTGACAGTGGTGATTGATGGTGAATTAGAGATTTTAGTGAAGACCTGTGTATGTCATAAGGACAGACTATCAGCGAAGGCAAACCTGCACCTGTCACAGCCTAAATATACAGTTAGCTTGTATCACTTAATTATTGCTATCTACATACAGCAAGCATGCAATAATCAGCCAATGAGCACCGGTTCTTACCTGAAATTCTTGAGGCATTTGGTTCATACTCTGATCCCACTCGCAACTCATCCACCCATACATAACTCACCCATTTGACTGCAGATGTCCACCAAACAGGATTGGTCTCAAATCTGCGACAAATGTTTGGAAAGCAATACCCGGACAAGAGAATGGTGATGTGTTTTAACATCCATTGTACATACCCTTTTTTTATTTTTTATCCTTCATAATAAGGGAACCCCTTAAACAAGAATTGAAGAAATTAGTCAGTCAAGGTGGAATTGAACCAATGGAATGTGCAGAATGTGTTGCATCCATTGTCATTACATCAAAATTGAACAGTAAGGCCATTCAGTTATGCATCGATTTGAGAGAACGTAATGCAAGCATTTGGGTGGATAGGCACCGTTTGCCAAAGATCAGTGAGATGTTAAGTTTGATGGGTAAGGCAGAATATATGTTTCTGTAATAGATCTATCCTCCGCATACCATCAGGTAGAACTACACCCTAAAAGTAAAGAGTTAGCTTCATTCATTACACCCTTTGGTGCATTTAGATTTTGCAGGATGCCTTTTGGTCTGGCATCTGCTGCTGTGGTTTTTCAGAGTGATGCAGCAGGTCCTAACCAGGATGGATCATGTTCTATGTTTCCAGGATGATTTGTTAATCATTGGCGGCAGTCAAGAGGATCATAATATGGCCCTTAGGAATGTTCTGAACAAACCTAAGTTAGCGGGATTGACACTGAAGAAAGAGAAATGTCAAATTGGGGGTGAAATCTGTCACTTACTTAGTACATGTCATATCCAAGGGAGGAATAAAACCTAAACTTGATTTGGTGGAGGCAATTAAGATGGGTCCTATTCCCAAAAATAAGGATGAAATAAAATCTTTCTTGGGTCTCTTGGAATACTATTCCAAATTCGTGAGGAATTTTGCTACCATCACTTTTCCATTATGGAAATTACTTAAACATGAGAAATTTGTGTGGTGTGAGCAATGTGCAGATGCTTTCAATAAACGTAAAGTAATTGTGAATGCATCTTTTCTGGGGCAGTTTGACACCAGGAAACACACAATCACCACTGATGCCAGCACTATTGGTATAGGTGGTGTACCCTTAGTCAGGTTGTAGATGGGGAGGAAAAAATTGTAGCGTTTGCTTCCAGCGCATTGTCGGAAGCTTTAATCTAGGTATTCGGTGGTGGAAAGAAAAGCACTGGCGGGCTTTTGGGCGGTGCAGCATTTCAGGGTTTTTGTGTGGGGCATACTGTTTCCTCAAAGGACCGATCACAAACCCTTAATTGCAGCATTCTCTGTGAAAAACATTGAATGGACAACTCCGAGAATTTCACGTTGGTTCCTGGGCTTGGAGGGGTTTAATTTCAAAATGGTGTATATTCCAGCAACTAAAACCCCATTTGCTGACTGCTTATCAAGACTTCCCTCACCAGGATTTAGGTGATTGCAATGTTGAAGAGTTTGTTGTTGCATCCATCATGGATGGAGTGGACACTCCTGAATGGGGAAAAAAGTGTGAGGGAAGATCCGGTGATTAACAAACTAAAAGGTTTGATTATAGAGGGGTAGCCTTAAAAATGTGCTGATCTGAAGGAAGATGACAGGATTTTGGGAAGTGCAAAATTAATTGTACATTCTTGGGCAGAATCTATACAGAGGAAACAAATTAGTTCCACCAGATGTATTGCAACAGAAACTTGTTTACTTAACTCATGAAGCTCAAGTAGGTTGTAGTCTAGCTAAAAGTAAAATTAGGCTCCACTATTGGTGGCCTGGTATGGATTCTATGATTGAGAGGAATATAAGAGAATGTGTAAGCTGTGCCCACAGTGACAAGACCGAATGCATCACTAAAGGTTCCATTTCGGCAGTGGAAGTACCCTCTGTACCATGGAATAAGGTAGCTTTGGACATTATTGGCCTTCTTACACACAGAGGGTTAGGAGGGAGGTTCATTTTAACCGTGGTTGATTATCATTCTAATTGGGTGGTAATTAACATTGTCAATGCTAGTACGGTTATTGCGTTTTTGTGGGATGTTTCCAAAATGAAGGGGTATTTTGGACATTGGTAACAGACAATGGTGTTCAATTTACTTCCATGCAAATGAGAGAATACGTGCACAGTCTTTCAGTGAGACACTTACAAACCACTCTTTATTTACCTAGGGCTAAGGGTTTAGTAGAGTTGGTCAATCGTCTTATAAAAGAATGTATACAACTCAATAGTGCAAAGGGTTCAGATCTGAAAAAAGCTTTGGAGGACATGTTATGGTCCTACCATGTCACCCCACATTCAGTCTCGGGGGTTTCACCTTTCAAATCCTTGAAAGGAAGAGATCCTGCTACGAAACTCAGTCCGCAATGGTTAGTTGGGGGTAGTACTAAGGGAGTGGACGGATTGCAAGTCATGCGGAAAATCAATTAATCAAGGAAATATGTTGGCAAGTACAACAATAATGTGCAGGGAAAAATGATAAACTGGAAGGTTGATGATGCTGTCAGAATGAAGCTGCCCAGATTTGTGCATTCTGGATCTACGTTTTCTGGACCCAAAAAGATCTGCAAAATATTAAATGTTGTAATTTTAGATGATGGCCAAACATGGAGCTGTGACAGGATTGTAAAGGATAATAGTGAAGGCAAGGCAGTGAATGAGGGCGATTGTGCTACCAAACTATCTGACAGTCCACATCCCCAACACAGGTTTGAGCTTTTACGCTGTTCGCATAAGGAAACCGTCTTGGCACAATGATTATGTACTGATTAATCCTACAATTCCCTGTTTTCCTTTATTTGCTGCTTTTTATTTGTTTCTTTTCAGCACCCCTTGGCATGTGCATTTCCCATTGTGCTGTGCTCAGTGCAGAAGCGTTCGCTTATAATCTCCTTTATCTGAAAGAGACATGTTAGTGATAGATTCCTTACCTTAGAATATCCCCAGGCGTCAGACTGGATCCGGAAAGTTTTACGTCAGCAGAACCCCTGCGCGTCGGTAGGTGGCGTAGTGCGGCTCTGCGTTCGTCGCTGGCGTCGTAAGCGCCGAGATGACGTCACGGAGACTACTTAGGCGCCACCCATGCGCGCTGACGTCAGTGCTTTCTTTTTCCGCACCAGCAAGCGCAGATCCGGTTAGAGCACGTACCTTGGTCACTTTTTGACTAGTTGTTTTTTGGGACTTTTGTCTCAAATTTCTATATTTGACTCCTGGTGCCACGTAGGGGTGCCTGGTTTTAAAACCTGCGGGGCCTGCCGCCGTACGAGGTCGGTGGCTGACCCCCATGGCGTCCGTCTCTACTGTCTAGAGCGCGACCATGACTCCCGGTCATGTTCTGACTGTCTGGCCATGGCTCCGAAGGCTTTGCGGGAGCGGTCCTGAAAGCTGCTAGAGGCCCGACAGTTGTCTCTGCACCGTTCCAGGTCCAGGTGTCGCTCAAGGGACTGACCGCGGAGTTGCCATCATCGCTCCTCGGGGTCCAAGTCGTCGCCCTCTGATTCCGGTAAGCGACGTCATAAAGTCGAAGCGCGTACGCTCTCCGGCCTCCCCTCGTCAGTCTTCTGACGCGGACGAGGGGACCCGGGGTCTTTCCCCCGTGGCTCCAACGGAGCCTGTCAGTCCTGCGGCCTACCCGCCATACCCGGGTCCGTCGGCGACTCCGGCCCAGGTGCAAGAGTTTCTTGCTGCCATGGACCGCCTTTTCGGGCCTAGGACTCCCGCCGGTGCGCCTTCGGGCCCCGCGGTCCCTTTTGGGGGTCCTTGGTTGCCGCCGACGGCTCCGGCCCCAGCACCCCAAGGTCCTTCGCCGGCGGCTCCGGCCCCAGCGCCGCAAGGTCCTTCGCCGGAGGCTCCGGTGCCGCAAGGGCCTCCGCCGGCGGCTCCGGCCCCGGCGCCGCAGGGTCCTCCGCCGGCGGCTCTGGCCCCGGCGCCCCCTGCGGCTCCCTTCCCTGCGCCGCCCTGGGTGCCGTTCGGCCCGCCCTTGCCCGTGTTTCCAGCTTGGAACCCGGATTGGGCCTTGGAGCCGGAGCGGCGCTGTTGTCTGCGCTGTTCCTGGCGCCGGTGGAGTATTTCTTTTCCCCTGTGCCTCCCTCGCTGTTGCAGCTTGTGCCTCGGGCTGTTGGGGAAGAGGACGACTGGGAGGGGTCGGCGGACCCTCTTCCACGGCAGTGTCAGTCCGAACAGGAATGGGCAGAAGACTCGGAGGATGCCAGTGGCCTTGACCTCTCCTCTGAGCCTGGGTTTGTCTCCTCCCACTCTCATGGAGGAAGGCGCCACCTACACTGTGGTGCTCCGTAGAGCAGCTGAGACTCTTGGCCTTGAATTGCCTACTGTTGCCCTCCAAACTAACCTCCTTACTGAGGTGCTTCAGCCTACAGCAGGTTCTGTGGAACCTCTGCTTCTGTTCAATGAGGCCTTGACAGATGTTTTGATGGGTACCTGGTCTAGGCCAGCCACAAGGGTCCCTGTGGATAAAAATGTGGCCAGACGTCACCGTCCGGCACCGGGTGACCCTGCCTTTCTGACAACTCATCCGACACCAGAGAGCCTGGTCATTCAGGCTTCCACTTCCCAAACAGCATTCCCTACCGCTCCGCCGGATAAGGAATCCAAAAAGCTGGAGCAGCTTGGCAAAAGGTTGTTTTCCTCTGCCAGCCTGGGGCTGCTGTCAGTCAACACCACATGCCTCTTGGGCCGCTATTCTCACGCTGTGTGGGACACAGTGGTGCAAACTCTGCCCCAGTGCCCCGAAGAGGTTCGGGCTGTGCTTTCCCAAGATGTTGCAGAGCGGAAGGATGCCGCAAAGTTTGCCATTCGGTGTGGGTTGGACACCCGGACTCTTTGGGAAGAGCAATTTCCACCACAGTGGCCTTGCGGCGACATGCCTGGCTGCGGTCCACGGGGTTTTCGGGGGATGTCCAGAGTTCCCTCATGGACATGCCTTTTGATGGTACTCTCCTTTTTGGTGATAAGGCAGACCGTGCACTGGAGCGTTTTAAGGACTCTCTGGCTACAGCCAAGTCCTTGGGTCTCTCCACCTCCCGCCCAGCCACGTCTACTTTTCGTTCCTTTCGTGGCCGCGGCAGGGGCGCCTCTACACGTCCGTTCCAAAGGCCTGCGCAGAACCAGCCTCAGCGTGCGCAGTGGCCGCCGTGGCGGCACAGGGGGCCAGCGTGCGGGTCAGCCCACCTCCGCTTTCGCAGCATCCGCCTCAAAGCCTTGCTAGTCCACGCTTTAGGGTGCACCCCCACGCCGGTGGGCGGCAGGATTCAACATCACCTCCCCCACTGGCACTCTGTCACTTCGGACAGCTGGGTGCTACAAATAATCCGAAGGGGCTAATCCCTCCCCTTCAAGTCTGCCCCCTCGTCCATGCCACCTCCGTTCCACCGCATTTCGGGGGATCACTTAGCGCTTCTCCAACAGGAAGTCACGGCCCTCTTGGCCAAGGGGGCCATCGAGCGCATTCCTGGGCCAGAAGTAGGACATGGATGTTATTCCCACTACTTTCTGGTCCCCAAGAAGGACAAGGGGGGCTTGCGCCCCATCTTGGACCTCCGGAACATCAATCGCTTCCTCCGGAAGGAGAAGTTCAAGATGTTGACTCTGGCTCAGGTCTTGGCTGCCCTCACCCTGGAGACTGGATGGTAGCGTTGGACTTGCAGGACGCATATTTTCACATTCCCGTCCTGCCGGCCCACCGGCGTTACCTGAGGTTCACGGTAGGCCAGGAGCATTTTCAGTTTACCGTGCTCCCCTTCGGCCTCACAAGCGCCCCTCGGGTGTTCACGAAAGTGATGGCGGTGGTCGCAGCTCATCTGCGCAGGTCAGGGGTGTCAGTCTTTCCCTACCTAGACGACTGGTTGTTGAAGGCGGGCTCGCCCCAGGCAGTCGTCACCCACCTTCAGACTGCGGCCGACCTCCTGCAGTTGCTGGGGTTCTCCATCAACGTGCCAAAGTCGCACCTGAGTCCTTCTCAGAAGCTCCCCTTCATTGGAGCGGTCCGGGATTTGACACAGTTTTGGGTTTATCCTCCCGAACGGCGAGTCCGGGATATTCAGGCTATGATTCCCATCTTTCAGCCTCTATCCCGGGTTTGTCAGGATGACCCTCCGGCTCCTGGGCCTGATGGCCTCCTGCATTCTGCTAGTGCAACATGCCAGGTGGCATATGGGGGCTCTGCAGTGGGACCTGAAGTTCCAGTGGGCGCAGCATCAGGGCAACCTGTCTGATCTTGTCCAGATCTCGGAGGGCACTGCACGACAATTGCAGTGGTGGCTCACGAATCGTGATTGGGTCAATGGCAGATCCCTCTCCCTTCCCCAACCGGAGCACACAGTGGTGACTGATGCATCCCTCCTGGGATGGGGCGGCCACCTGGGAGATGCGGAGATCAGAGGCCTCTGGTCTCTGGCGGAGTCCCGGCTCCATATCAATCTTTTGGATCTGCGGGCGATCCGACTTGCACTGAAGGCATTCCTTCCCTCTGTCCGGTGAAGTGTAGTGCAGGTGTTCACGGACAACACCACCGCCATGTGGTATTGCAACAAACAGGGTGGGGTGGGGTCGTGGACCCTATGTCAGGAGGTTCTGCGCCTCTGGACATGGCTGAAACATCAAGATATTACCTTGGTGGTTCAACACCTGGCAGGTTCTCTGAACGCCAGGGCAGACTAACTCAGCCGCCGGTGCTTGATGGATCACGAATGGCATCTGAACTTGGACGTGGCGCAAGGTCTCTTTCTGCAGTGGGGAGAGCCTTGGTTAGATCTATTCGCCACCGAAGAGAGCGCGCGCAATGTCATCAGTTCTGCGCGTTGGAATTTCCAAGGCGGCACTCGCTCGGCGACGCTTTTCGTCGCGAATGGACTTGTGGTCTGTTGTACACCTTTCCGCCTATACCACTTCTGCCCAGAGTGCTGAAGATTCGGTGGGACCGGGCCCAAGTCATCCTTGTGGCTCCGGATTGGGCACGAAGATACTGGTATCCCGAGCTACTCAACATGGCGATCGATCCCCCGATCCGACTGCCTCTTCGGGAGGATCTTCTGTCGCAGCAACAGGGGACGGTCCTCCACCCGAACCTGTCCAGCCTCCACCTCCATGCATGGAGATTGAGCGGCGACAGCTGATTCCATTTGACTTGCCTCCTGAAGTCTGTGATGTCATTCTGGCAGCCAGGCGTCCCTCCACTAAATCGGTATACGCCTGCAGGTGGAACAAATTTGTGGCATGGTGCACAGCTAAGTCTGTGGATCCCCTTTCTGCCCCTCTTTCTGAGGTCCTTCTATTCCTACTATCCTTGGCCTGGCAGGGCTCTGCTCTGGGCACTCTCAAAGGTTATCTTTTGGCCATCTCCGCCTTTCTCAGGCTTCCAGATCAGCCTTCTCTCTTTAAGTCCCCGGTTATTTAACCGTTTCCTCAAAGGCATTACACACACGTTTCCTCCCGTGCCTTTCATAATGCCTCAATGGGACTTAAATCTTGTCTTGACCTATCTGATGTGCGCTCCTTTTGAGCCCCTTCATAACTGTCCTTTACGTCTTCTTACTCTCAAGACTGCTTTCCTGGTAGCTATCACCTCTGCCAGAAGAGTGAGTGAGCTCCAGGCTCTTTCTTCTAAACCTCCTTTCCTTTCTGTTCATTCGGACAAGGTGGTTTTACGGACCCGTCCTTCTTTCTTGCCAAAGGTTGTCACGCCCTTCCACATCGGGCAGACCATCACTTTGCCCACCTTCTTACCGCATCCTTCAAAAGAGGAAGAGAGGCTCCACCGTCTGGACCCAAAACGTGCGCTCTCGTTCTATCTGAAGCGCACACAACAGTTCTGGGTGGATGACCAGCTCTTTGTTGGCTACGTGGGCGCCAAAAAAGGTCGAGCCGTGCACAAATGTACCATCTCTCGGTGGGTCGTTTTGTGCATCAAAGCGTGTTACTCGTTGGCTAAGAAGGAGCCTCCTGTGGGGCTGCGTGCCCATTCTACCAGGGCCACAGCAGCCACTACTGCCTTGGGACGCGGCGTTCCCTTACAGGATATTTGTCAGGCAGCTACGTGGGCCTCGCTGCACACATTTACCAAGCATTACTGCCTTGACAGTGAAGTCCGGAGAGACGGCTTCTTTGGCCGTTCTGTTCTCCGTGACTTTCTGGTGTAATCTATTCGCAGACCCCCCACCGGGGTTGGTATTGCTGGGGTATCTATTCTAAGGTAAGGAATCTATCACTAACGTCTCTTTCAGATGCACAAGTTACTACTTGTGTAACAATATATCTGTAAGAGACATTAGTTAGTGATAGATTCCTTACCGCCCCACCCATCCTCCCTGTTCTGCGAACTGATTCTAGGGTTAAGGTCATCCCTTTCAGGTCCCTAGTTTCATGGCACCAGTGGTCAGTTTCTTGCCTGGCTCTGCGTTCCTGGCGCGGAAAGTCGTGTACAGAACTGACGTCAGCGTGCATGGGTGGCACCTAAGTAGTCTCCGTGACGTCATCTCGGTGCTTACGACGCCAGCGATGAACGCGGAGCCGCACAACGCCACCTACAGACGCGCAGGGGTACTGCTGATGAAAAACTTTCCGGATCCAGTCTGACTCCTGGGGATATTCTAAGGTAAGGAATCTATCACGAACTAATGTCTCTTACAGATATATCGTTACACAAGTAGTAACTTGTGCTTCTCATTTAATTATAGGAAGGAGATGTGTTTTGACATCCATTGTACATACTCTTTTATTCTCCGCTCTGTAATGGTTCCCTCTGCCCTCCCCCAGTGTTAGTCCATCAAGAATGTTCATGTAACCCCAGACGGTTCAACTGTCGTGAGTGGGCTATGGGTGTGAGCTGAATAAAGACTTCAAGTTACGTTTTGTACCTCATTATTTCATGATGCAATGCCATACCTATGGCCAACTGCACCCCTCAAAAAATACTACTTAATGAAAGCAATGTCGGGAGAGGAGAACATTCCTGGTAAAATGTTTGTTTTCAGGAGAAATACTGAGATGTACCGTCTTCCCAAGGGGCTTGTGGCAGGGAGCGAGACCGTGATCGGAAGGGTGACAAGAAAGACGTTCGATGGAGTTGGTGTTGGACATGGCCTGGGAGGGTGGTCGGGCAAAAGACGGTGAAGCTGATGGGAACTGTGTATTGTGACATACCAGGTCACACTCCCTGGTCTGTGTGATGGGGGACCCGATTATGACGAATACTGAGAGGGTAGCCGGTTATGGAACGGTAAAAGGCACTAGAAGCATGTCTGGGATGGACGGAGTGACTGAAGTGCTGATAGGAAATAGAAGGCTGGGAGGGTGACGGTGACAGTGATGGACCCGAGTGTTACAGGGACAGTGACCGCAGACAGCAAGGATGTCGTTGCAATAGGGTTTTGGAAATGTGACTGGGGTAAGGAGGGTGGCAGGGGTTTAAAAGTTGTCCGGGTTGCAATTTATGATCTGTGTAAGGTCTCTCCGTATTAAACAATGTAAAGGTAACACAACTGCTACCTTCTGAAAGGTTCTGAAAAAAAGGGGGTCGGAGCCAAAGTCCCCTCTTTTAAATTCCCCTTTTTGTGATTACATTACATAGAGCGGTCTCTAGCGAGACCCAAGATGTGATATGTGCTGAATTACTGTTCCAGTAACTTAGGGTTTGCCTTTTTGTATGAAATACTGTTCGATAGGTTAACCGCTGTTTTATTGAGTTTAGCCTGTACACCCTAGAAGCTGTGAAGAGAATGTTGTGAAGCACTCATTTGTCTTAATTGCTGGCATGTTTGGGTTTTTTGGTATGTTCTTGTGGGGTTGCTCCTCTTCCAAACTACTACTGAAATCTACAATGGAGCCCAGTGTTTTTTTTCCCTGGATTCCTCGAACCATTTCTAAATTTCACGTCAAATTATAAACTTTGTTTTTTCACATAAGACAAATACTATGAGGTTGGTTATTCAAAGAAGAAGAATTTTTCAACTCGAGCGACTATACAGTTTTGTTTTTTGTTAAGATTGTAGTTGGCCATCCAGGGTTCAGGTCACTGAAGTAGTTAGGTCTGACTTTTGTTAACGATTCTTCTGCATGAAGGTTTTTATGTAGGTGCTGAAATAGCCTAAACATGTGCTTTAAAATGTAGCACCACTAAAGGAAAACCTGCCTTTGCTTCAGAAATGAAACTGCATTTGAAAAGTGACGGGCAGATATTTTCTGCTACATAGTGAAAACACGAGCTTTGAAATTCACAGACTTTAGTCAGATGCTTTCCATTTAGCAATACATGTAAAGCATTGCACAGTTAATTCGCAGCTTGATTTAAATGTGTTTAGTTAGATTTTGTTCTCACTATAAAATTTGATTAACTTGTGAAAATGTTAAATGCGCATTAGTGGAAAATAACTTACATTTGAATTAGCACAACATTTTATAATGTAGAAAACCGAACCAGCTCGTAATTCAGCTCTTGCTATGTGAGTTTCTGTTGGCCTTCAAGATAAGCAAAGGAATTTTTCTCGCTCCGTGTGAAGAGAACAGTGGTATAATTTACAGCTGTGACCTCAGTCTGAGCTGTATCTCTGTAGTTGTTGAAAATGTTGAACAAAGCCTCATTTAATTCTTTGCTTTAGTGAGAATAGAAAACGCACGTTATTTTAAAAGTGCATTAGCATGTTTAATGTTTCTTGCTGAATTAAAAAGGTTCTTTTGCAGCTCACGTTGTGTTGATCTAGAAATAAAATGTATTTTTTAAAAGGAAGGTTAGGAGATGAAATTGTATTAAATAAGATGCAAAATGTGCCGTGGGAAGGATCTTCCTCTGTCTGAGAGATGACATGAAATCTGCCGATGGGTAGAGGCATCCTTTTGGAGAATGCTGGATTCCAGTTGGAGGAAGGCTGTCACTCTACATGCTTTGTAACATTATTCACTGATAAACGCGTTCCTAGTTAGGAGTTTCAGAACATTTTTCAGAACACTTGCAGGAGGACTTTGGGAGGTGTGTGGGTGTGGGTGTGTGTGTGACCGATTTAGAGACGCAAGACTGCAGAGGAGTTTCAGCCTCCGACGCAGAAATGAAGGAAGGAGAGCAGAAGTGATTTGCAGATGCAGTGAAGGATAGGGCAGACCTTGATGGAGAGCAGAACGTAGGCAAGCATAGGCAGATTAGATGTAGGTTTAGTTACATTCTCACTTTATTAACATCCCCAAGCTTTGTGCTTTGACTAACTGGCTTTGCCAAGGCTCGTTTGCTCTATGCATTATTTCTCTTCATGGGAGATTCTGCAATTATTAATGATTAATATAGCTTAATGCAAAGCTCACTCTTGCTTCTAGAACTTTTCATGAGTTCTGACTGACATCATTTGTGCCCCCTTGTCTTAGAATAGGAATTTTTTCCTTTTTTGGAACGCACTGATTGCAAATTGATATGCTTGTACTAAATTTTCTATTATCACTTCTGTAACCTGATTGATACCAGACTACTGAATGAAGAGTCAGAGATTCATAAATTTTGATTGGAAAATAAATCTCTTTAAAACTACTCCACATTGGCTAAAATGTTTATTTGCATTTTATTAATTGCTCATGTTTATGTAGAAGTTCCCTGGTCATAAACGGTGGCAAAGATCTATCGCCCTTAAGCGGAAACCAGGGAAACTGTAATCCGAGGTAATGGTGCCACATTTCCTAGATTTTCCAAAGCGAGATTACCATGGGATTTCCGCTCCATCAGTGCTTAGCTTGTCCCAAATAGGGAGATCGGTTTTGCACAATTTGTATAACTTCTTGGTTAATAGCATTATTCCAAATTACATATATTGGAGGGTATATCCACCTTAAGATATCCATCTGTAACATTCCTATGATGCCATGTCCCTCCCGAATCCATTAACGTGTGGGATTCTACAACTGATTCTTTTGGGAGGTGTCCTCTGTGCAAAAACGCAGCTGTGGTGGTGTGACCTTCAGCTTCTATAAACTTCCTTGAAGCAGGGATCACTCTCGGATAGGGAGGATGGTGAAAATGTCAGTTGGGCTCCATTCCACCAGTGCGTAAGACATTCCAGCATGGCAGAGAGGACAGCTGTGAAAGGGTGGTGGGCCTGTGTTTGGGCGGCTGCCATTTCTCCCACACGCATTGTCCATCCATCAGATCTCTTTTGAAGAATCATTTAGGGTGAATCATTTTTCCATCCTAAGGAAGAACACATTTTTTTGGGGCAGAACTCTCACAGCTGAGGAATCTTTTGCAGTAGGTTCCAGAGGAATTATTTTTCTAACAGAATAGTAACTATACATATACCTTAATTTTGGGTTCTACTGTTGCAGGGATTCTGCCCAAGAACGGAACTATGCGTAGGATTTTGGGACCTTAGTGCATAGGGACTGAGCCATCCTACCACCTGAGTGCCCATTATCCCAGGACCGACTAGCTATAGTGTCTCACTTGCTCTCCTACTCACAGAGAAACAAGTGATTAGACACTCCAGAACAGAACACTCCTGAATCTCTCAGGAGTCTCGGTTGCAAGAGAGACCCTTTCGCTCGCACTCTTGTACTTGTCCACAATAAGATCTGACAGACATGAACTAGTTTAAAATTTTTATTTTAACTAACATGCTCTAATATGCAGTATACGTGCCACAACAAGCAGAAAAATGCATAATACAAATACTGTCAGCATAGCCGTTAGTCCATAAATCATGAAAGATGTCCTTATGAAAAGACAGTATAGCCTAACCTCCCTCCCCTTGCATAGAAGCAGAATGATTATATATTAGAAGATCTCTGGGCTTTGTCTTCTGACCCCATACCTTAGCCTATAGATTGACATCATAGGTTGGTCTCCCTCTTCTCCCTGGAAAGGTCACTCTCAAAGTGTGTCCTCCCTATTCGTGTATTCCAATAAGACCAAAGTACGTTGTCCCAAACAACAGCTGCATCGGTATATTATGTCTAGGTGCTAAGGCCAGGCCAGAACAAAATAACAAGCGGCATTGTTGTTCGACCTTGCTCACAATGTTCAGACTAAATCCCAGGAACCTGCAGAGTGTGAACACACATGATAGGTTCTCATGTGAAAAACGTCAAAAGGGACATTTGCAAAAATAGTCCTGTAGTAACGTGTGCAAAGCAGCGGACAATTTGCAGCGTGCTCATGCCAACTTAGAGAAGACGACAATGTTCCCATTGGCCATGTGACACCCTCCCCTTGGTCAGGTTGATAGCTCTAGAGAAAAACAGAACCCAGGGGTAAGCAGAGGCAAAGCGTCTATTTGAAGGGCCAAATAAAAATTTTAAATCCAGAAAAAATGAAAACGAATGGTGAGATATGAAAACATCCCATTTCCTTTTCTTGTGCGTATCCAATACGTTATCCATTCACAGCGCATCGTCTGGGCCAAAAGGTTTGTGGGAAAAGTGGAATACCATAAGCTCCAACAAGCTGTCAGCCTTCAATATTAAAAAGGTATGCCATCCAATTAAGTAATTCGAACGAGAACACATGCTCCTCTCCAGAGGCCGTTAGGAGCATGTCAGGGCAACCTGCATTAACTTCGATGAAGCTTTGATCTAAGAGGTGCTGTGCACTAGCACAGGCACTTGAGCCTGCCGTTGGTCAATGTGGTGGATTGTATACTAAGTGCCTACCCATGGAACAGTCCTGGTCATAGGCCATCAACAGTTCATAATACAGGGCAGCGTGTGACATATTGGAGAGGCAGACATCCAGGGCAAATTGAAAAGGGCACCAGAGGCAGTAGAACACAGGTTGCACTCAGGTGAAATAGGCATAACGGAAGGTCAGCCAATAGTCTGTTAAGAGCTTCTAATGGCATCAAACCAAAAAGCTGCCGAATCCGATCACGTTAAAGCTGCAACTGATCCCGGCTTGGCAACACCATAGATCGAGCAGCCATTACAGAGCAGCAGTAGAAGTACAAGTATGCCGCAAACCAAAAGGAGGAGCAAGGGAAACCCTCTGAAGGCGCTGGAAAAAATAGAATGGATGAAAGCTGGGATTACTCCAAAAATAGTCTGAAAGGAGGTGACCAGGCCGGATCTCACAAGTTTAAAAAAAGTGGCCCAGGGCCTCTGTATCAAAAACATTAAATATTGAGTGAATTAATTCTCCAAAATGTAAGGGGAGAATTGTGTTTAGCAGTGACTGAATCTCACTTGAGGTTCTCGCCACCTGCAATTCGAAGGTCTCACAAGCTGATGTGAGAGCCACTTCTTGTTGAAACAATAGCGCTTTGAGTCTGCTTAGCTTATTGAAATCTGTTTTCAAATTTGGAATGGAAAGCCACAGCGAACCATCTACAATCTTGTGTGGGGGCAGAAATAGAGCATTGATGCAACATGTAACACGTTGTGAAACTGTTACTATATACAGGATGCCTGCCCGTAAGCTGCAGCAGTTGTGATTATTTAGGATAAGATAACTGCTGTTACAAAGCAGAGTCAGTGTGGGAATAATAGCTGGGACCAGGGTCCCTTTTAAAAAACAAGCCAAATTAGGGGCTGAAACGTTGCAGGCACTGTGAAGTTTTACTTGTTTACAGACCAAGGAGTGTCCTACTGTAGAATCACAATCCTCCCCTGTAAGGCAGACTTCTGACAATGTAAGGCGAATGGCAAGAACCATAATTCAAGAATATAGCTACTCCCAAGGGGTTCATATCTACCTATAGGATAGTGTTTCATACAAGCCGTAAACTGAAACCGTGAGATGGGCGATGAAATAACTCCAAGTATTAACAACACAACAATCAGTTTCTGCCACAGAAAACGGTAACACTTCTAGTTTCTCAATGTGTAACATTGTGTTTGTTGGGTCCTTCACTGACATCAGATTTTGTTTAACTGTCAAATTAAATGGTAAAAACAGTGCAGAAGCATTCAGGTAATTCCATGGTACCTTCCCACTTTTAAGTGTTTGCAAGGCCCAACCAAATTTCCTAACAGAACGCAGCTGATTTTGACCAGGATATAAAACAGGCACTTCATTTTGAACAATGTCAATGACAGATGATACAATATTATCCAAAGTATATGTACGTGAAGACAGTATTAATACTGTTATCAACTACGACAAGAACTTTCTTGAAGTATCCGGATCCATTTGATGTAGTCGTAATGCAGCTTCCATCTGCAACAACTTCCAAAGTTCTTTATATGCTGCATAAGCAAAGCGCTTAGTGCGCGAGGATTTGGGACCGAAAAGGAAATCAGCAAGATGGATGTCACCTGTTAATAGGGAAAAATGTTGTTTTACTGATGACCGAGTGGAATGTTCCAACCATTGTTGACACAATTTACCAACCGAATATGTGATAACTGTATGAGAATGTGGAAAATGAGGATCAGGTCTACTTTGTGTAAAGCCTATCATGGCATTAGACGAGCATTGGTGCTTGTTGGCCACAGTAACCAACCCAAAGGGTCAATATTGGAAGAGTTAATAGTACCGTTCTGAAACATGACAGTTAAATCCTCAATCGTGTAGTTGGTATGTGTATGCCATGTGTCATAGGCAGCCAAAGACTGAATGGAGGGAGTATTCAAATTTTTAGCAGTGGTCAAAACATGTAGTTTGATGAACCGTCTGATTCAAAAATATTAGCTGAGACAGTATTAAACATGCACAATGCAAAGATTCAGTGCCCTGCACTTGCCAATCTTTGGTACCCCAATAGATGTTAAATCAACCGTGTCCTTCCAGTAATCATAACCTTTCATGGACAAATCCGTTATGAAGGAAGAGGAATAGACCAAATTAGTATAGGTCAGCATGAATTTGGTGCGGGTAGGCATATTCAATTTGTAAAAATAGGACATTGGGTCGGATAGATTGTAACCAGTAAAGTATACACATTTTCTTTTCTGGGTCATTGAGCTCCCCTGTAATGGTGTTGGGCAATGCTCCCATTGTGTATAATTAATATGTGGTCTCTGAGTATTGGTTTTGTGTAAAACAATAATGATGGCCATAATGTTGGCAACAGAATAAATCGGCATAATTTGCAGAATTTAAATACAGATCTTCAGTGTCAAAAGTAGTCTAATATTTCAAATCTGAAAATAGTGAGATTACAGTGTTAACATCCCAGTCATCGGAGTGTACTCCACGCAAAACATCACCTAAAGAAACGCGGAATACGTATGGAATTTGCAAAGTTTCTGTAGGACCATAGACATCGAATGATACCTTATCCTAAACGATACCATCAACAATTGGGAATGCTGAAATATTAACCATAGCTTGATCTCTTTTCATTTTCTGCGATGACGAGTGAGGGGCCAGAACTCCATCAACCAAGTCTACAGCAGAGTGTTCAGGTAAGTAATGACCATTAATCAATAGGAAAAAAACGGTCACAAAACCAAGCCACATGAAGAGGAACACCATCATCAGCACAATCCAGATGCATGTCCATGGCGGGACCAGGTAAGTCCTTTTCAACCAGGAGATGAAAACACGAATCCGTGTAGGGGGCTCTGCCACAGACAAAGAATTGAAGATTTATCTGAAGAAAAGTTATCTCGGTCCATATAGTAACCTCTGGAACCTAGCTGAAACAACGGGGGCTGTTCTACAGCGGAAGGTGAATGAATTGTACTTTCAGGAATGTCAACTATAATTTCGACTGGTGGGAAAGCATACTCATTTTCCACAGTTGTAGATGGAGAAGGTAAAACAGGCAACAAATCAATTGAAGACTCCATCTCCCCCTCCATTTGTTGAGGGGAAGTTGGGGAAACCGAAGTCATTGGATGAAGTGAAACATCCCGATGCGGAATGCTTGTAGGCATACTATTTAGTATCGGCCATACGGTGTAACTTGACATGTTCAATTGAAATGTATCGATTCTTCCTGAGACCAGGTAGCGGAAGTAAAATCACCGTATGGGTGCCTTTCAAACCAAGTACTGGGACCAGTGCACGGTACGATGGACTAAATTCTTTCTTGTTCTCCACCTTCTCTCGGACCAGATCTCCAACTTTAGGAAGCCAGCCAGAAACCAGAATTGGCAAAGCTGCATCCTTGGAAGAGGGCAAATGAGCTTTCGCCAGTGTGTCACCAGTCTTTTGTAGATCCTGTAACGTAGCACAATGGTTATCCACGTCAAACGATGCAGCAGCTGCCACAACATCTAAACCATCAAGGTCTGGCACAAACATTTTAATGCCAAAGAGCATTTCGTACGGGGTCCGCCCACCCAGAGATCTTCGAGGGAGATTATTTAGTGCATGTTTTTACTCCATAAAGATGAGCTAGCCAGCCCCTACCAGTATCTAATACCCTAGCTGTCAAAGATTGCTTTAAGTCACGGTTCATCCGCTCCACAACAGAATTGCCCTTAGGCCGATATGGAGACGAGAATTGCACCTGCACCCCCGAGACTTCATTGCATGCCGGTAAGCCTTTGGGGCAAAAGCCAGACCTTGGTCTGAATGGAAGGTGCCACAGGCAAATGTCCCTACAAAGACACGCTAATCTTTTATAACAGTTCGAGCGTCAGCACTGCGGCCAAACCCAAAGGAATCTAGTGCTTGAATCCACTGCAACCAAGATGTATTTAAAAGCATTATCAGACATTAGAGGACCACAGTGATCAAGATAAATGCAACCAAACAGTTGATTTGAAATGTATAGTTGAGTATGTGGTGGACGTGAAACTGTAGAAGGTTTAGTCTGTTGCAAATGTCACAGGAAAGAACATATTTACGCGTCTGCTGGTATAAACCACGCCACCAAAAACCTTGCTGCAAAATAGTTGCTGTCACGCCGGCATGGGCAGAAGCCATGCCTTCATGTGCAGCCACGATCAAAGAAAGTCTGCTGTCCTCGTTGGGAATCAGCCGATCACCAACTGATGGAATAGACACAAATGGAATTTGATTGGGCGTTAAGTGATAGGTGTAACGAGAAGTGAATCCTTGGGGAAACTGCGTTCCCTCCTTTGTCGCGGCAATAGCTGCCAAAATGCCATCGTCCATTTTAGTCATAGACCTAGTAACAGCTGCTACTGAGCATGTGGCTACTGCAGATTTGGCTGCCTCATCAGCCAGCGAATTACCAACGGCGTGTGCTCCCACACGCTGATGGCCTAATGTATGGATTAAGTGTGAGTGGCAAACATTCCTTAAGAACAACCACTCTGACCCAAAGCATTATATGCTTTGTGCTACCTTTAGAATTACGAAAATCATTTTGTTCCCAGAAGAACAAGTTGTCATTGAAGGATTGTACACAGTAAAATGAATCGCACACTACAAGTGTAGGGACTTCAGGATCAGCAAACTCAGGAGCCAAAACCAAAGCACGTAACTCTGCCTATTGGGCTGTGCAATCCCCAAGGGATTGTTGTGCACCAAGGAGGATTTGAAATCACCATCTACGATCGTGCCTGCCACAATTGTGAAGGCTGCTGAATAAGCATGCTTAGAACCAATGGCTGGCTGTGCAGACCCATCAGTGTAAATTATACTTTTGTACTGATCAAGAGGGAGCAGTGCTAAAGGAGGAGGATGAACGTGTCCATATTGTAAAAACTCCTGAGTTTGCAAAGCAGGATCAAAGATAAAGTTGACATCAGCCGACATCCATGAAGTAGCCCATTGTATCCTCTGGGGATGCAGAGCTTTAGAATTCTGTACACTCGCCTTCTTGACAGCTTCTAAAGCCGGCACGTGCGAAACCGTGAAAATGCATTTACCTTGAGCCAGAGCGCGTTCTTTAGAATCGCCATCTGTACTACTGTCAAAAAAATTCTGTTGAAGAGAAGGGCATTTCAGCTGAAGTATACAAATGCGATTTATAAGCTATGGGAACTGTGTCCCCTTCATTGAAAGTCATGTAAGTAAATCCTAACGCTCCTAGTACAATCCGTATGACCAAATTTGTTGTTTTGTCCCTTGTTAACAAGAATTGAGTCGCAAGCAGATCAGACTGCAAAGACATAAGTACTGCTGTATGTTCCGGAAGCCAACTGGAAGATGAAAAAGAGGGTTGTATCAACGCGTAAAGCAGTGTGATATGCTGGGCATAATCAGGAATGTAAGTCCTGCCGAAATTTAAAAAAAACAGCAAAGATTGCAAGTTTTTAAGAGTTGAAGGAGGCTGCAATTGAGCATATTTCTCAAAAAAGTGGGTGCCAAACCCCTACCTTCATTATTGAGTTCATAACCAAGGAAAAGTACTTCCAAAAAGGCAATATGCGATTTTGCAAAATTGAATTTGTAGCTTAACCTCGCAAAATGTGATACAATGGGGTCCACATGCATAAGATGCGGATTCATTTCATTATCCATTAAATAAATGTCATGGACGTACAAAAAGGCATCTGGGTCAATCTCATGTAAAATCGAAACAATGCGTGCCGCAAACATGCCTGGGCTATTCTTATATCCCATAGGCAATCTCGTATATCGTCTCTGATTGCCTAAAGCACTGAATGCATTCAAATCACGGCTTTCAGGAGCCAAACTGTGGCTGAAAAATCCATTGGAAATATCCAAAGTAGTTTTATATTTCTTTTGAACAATGTTGTTTACTAACGCAGAGCTATGTGTTCTGAACTGCAAAGGTACGAACATGACTATTCAAATGTCTGTAGTCTAAAACTATACGATATGAACCGTCCGGTTTCAATATCGGAAAAAGAGGATTATTCATCGACAAAACACAGGGTTCAATCACACCCTGATATTCCAATTGAGTCAAAACGTCACCCACCGACCCTTTAGTTTAATGTTTAAGTGGATATTGCAGTTGGGGCTGTGGTGTAGAATGCAAAGGAAGTACATGGACTGGTGAATCCCTGTCCCAACTCGCCTAATTGCGATATCATGCAGGAGCCAGGGCTAGTGCCCACTCCGAAGCATAAGCAATTTTAGCCCCTTCTGGTGCATATTGCGAAAAACATGGTAGATTAACATCCTCCCCCTAGAGGAAGCAAGGACAAAAGGGGAAGGCCAATCAACCTCCGACAAGAATGCTCATGGAGGGGGTGCCAAAGCACAGTGTATACACTGAAGCAAACACCGTCCCCCAGGTGGTGCAGTCCGCTAAAGGAGGAGTCAGACCACTAGGCAAACTCATTGTAAGGATTCTGTGTTTCTCAACAGGAGATGTATGTGGAAATACAGCCTCAACTGCTCCATTTTTTTGTGCGATCCAAATTGGTAAGTCCTCACGATTCTGAGGACATTTTCCCATCACCGAGTTAATCATGACGGGACTAATCGCAAGTCCTACGGCCTGACCTGGTGCTGGAGGGGCAGCCCAAGCCTGAGCTGCCTAAAGTGCACAAGACATAAACTGTATGACTTGTCTATGAAGATGAACCAATTGTGTATAAAGTAGACGTAGCTCCACGATAGTAACATTGAGATAATTGGGATGTGGTGTAAAACCAGCCAAAACAGGCCAAGTAGCCCCATCAATAGGCAAGGGGTCCAAACGAACAAAACAGACCGGGTGAGGAAGGGCACCATTAAACCAAATGGTATGCTCCCAGGATGTCAACGGAACTTCAATTAATGCATAAGGATGATATGCTGCTGGAGGAGCAGCGGCCTTGTAAGCGTGAAACAAATTGTCATTAGCATCAACCGCTGGAAATGTAACCCAAGAATAAAACCTCCAAAGCGGTATGCTGGATCCGCTTCAACTCGAAAATAAAGGTAGCCATTGCATGGGGGACCCCATGCTGAGTCAAGTAGGCAGTAACCTGAGCGCGGCTATGTGCCGCAATATTGACTGGTCGTGCCATGTATAAAAAGAAATGAACAAGGAGAAGGGCAGTGCAAAATAGGGTCAATTAACCTTTTAAACTTCAAGCTTGAAAAACCATTAGCAATAGGTGTACTCTACAAATATAGGCGGCTAAGCCCCCCCCCACCATGGACGTCTCTGGGAACAGTGAGAGAGTATCGTGGACAAGCACAAGCTCTACTCCGGGGTCCTGTGTATAAGTGCCAGACCAAACGGCGGCGCCATGTTCCAGGGATTCTGCCCAAGAATAGAACTATGCGTAGGAGTATGGGACCTTAGTGCATAGGGACGGAGTCATCCTACCACCTGAGTGCCCATGAGCCCAGGACCGACTAGCTATAGTGTCTCACTTGCTCTCCTTCTCTTACAGAGAAACAAGTGATTAGACACCCCAGAACATAACACTCCCGAATTTCTCAGGAATCGCAGTTGCAAGGCACACCCTTTCGCTAGCACTCTCGTACTTGTCCACAATAAGATCTGACCGAGACCCAAACTAGTTTGAAATATTTATTTTAACTAACGAGCTCTAATATGCAGTATACGTGCCACAACAAGCAGAAAAATGCATAATACAAATACCGTCAGCATATCAGTTAGTCCATAAATCATGAAAGGAGATGTCATTATGAAAAGACAGTATAGCCTAACCTCCCTCCCCTTGCTTAGAAGCAGAATTATTATATATTAGAAGATCTCTGGGCTTTGTCTGCAGACCCCCATACCTTAGCTTATAGATTGTAGATCTACATCATAGGTGCTGTCTCGCTCTTCTCCCTGGAAAGGTTCCTCTCCAAGTGTGTCCTCCCTATTCGTGTATTCCAATAAGACCAAAGTACGTTGCCCCAAACAACAGCTGCATCAGTATGTTATGACTAGGTGATAAGGCCTGGCCAGAACAAAATAACAAGGGGAATTGTTGTGCAACCTTGCTCACAATGTTCAGACTAAATCCCAGGAACCTCCAGAGTGTGAACACAGCGATAGGTTCTCATGTGAAAAACAGCAAAAGAGACATTTGCAAAAATAAAGTCATGTAGTAACGTGCACAAAGCAGCGGACAATCTGCAGCGTGCTCATGCCAACTTAAAGAAGACAACAATGTCCCCATGGGCCATGTGACACGACTT
This sequence comes from Calotriton arnoldi, assembly GCA_963921515.1. Lineage (NCBI taxonomy): Eukaryota > Metazoa > Chordata > Amphibia > Caudata > Salamandridae > Calotriton > Calotriton arnoldi. The sequence goes on along the minus strand of CAWUFW010007747.1, from coordinate 555,160 downwards.
TAAAAAAACAAAGTGCCGAATGATAATATACGTTGTGTCTAGGTGTGCAGTAAAACAAGGTCAGAATGTCTCCTATTTCGTTTTGCTCTGGAGAACATTAAAGTTATTCGTTGCCCAATGCCTACTGATCTGTGAGTAATCTGGAACCTACTGGAAGCTGCTGTTTTTATTTCTAAACTCTGTTGCATTTGCAGGGTCGACAGTTTACTAACTAACATAATGAGAACAAACCCAGTCACGAGGTCGGAAGCAAAACGGGGCTAAAATATTCCAGGGAAAATACTGGTAGCTCCCACCCTGGTCGTTTTTTTTGCACCTGGTTCTCCAGGTTTGCAAAAAGGTAAATGGTGTTTAATGTGCCAGAACAGACTTTTCCACAGGGTATATCCAAGGTAGTCCCATGAAGGAATTGTTTTACCCTTGCATGGTTCTCCAGATATTACCATTTAACTAATTGCACAGGCAAAAACTCGAGGGCCAAGATTATTAGCAAGGAATCTGCAATTCGAAATTGGCTTCTAACACCATTTGGGCTTTATTTCAATAAGGACATTGGGGTAAGGTGAGTTTCTTAGGAAAAGGTGGTTTTCACACGAGGCAAATATGCGGGCAGCTTTCCTTAACCCTTCTGCAGAATCCTCAGATCCATCCACAATTGCCCTGCCATAAAGTTTACGTGTATTTGAGAAACAAAAGGTTCTCGTAGCTGAGCCATGGTGGCAAACGTAGATTTTACTTGAGATTGGTAAAGCCAAACCTTTTGCAGTTCCTCGATTTCTGTATCTACATACAGTTGCATGCAATTGAACAGTCCTTCGCCAGGCGCTGAGCCAATGCTGTTGCTGAGTTCCATCTTTTAGTCGGCAAGTACTGCATGGCTTGTTGTTGTACATTCTATCTCACTCTCCAGTGCAGGAATAGAATGGGAACCAGCAGTTCCGGCAGCTATTCTAGCCCAGAAACCGTGTTCTGGCCCAGTTTCTAAGCCGTTTCCCAGATCAGCAGGCTTACACCGGACACTGCCTCAGACACTAGCACTGCGGTATCATCCAGGACATTCAGTGCTGCAGCGTGCCCTTCAAGAGACTGGGAATTGCCCACCCAAAGCAGGCTTTTCTTTGTGAGGTGGGATTAACCCCGTGATCCAGAATTACCCCCCGCAATAGTGCACGTCTTGCTGCTAAGGAGCCACAGAAGAACAAAGAATGTAAATTAGGCTTAGAAACACTCTTTCTAAACCTGCTACTGCCTCTATAAACTATAGATCAGGGTAGCGTGTACAGTGCAAGGGGAACCAATGAGAAGGCCACGGTGTAGGAAAGTAGGATCTGCTTTTATGGTTACCTTCACTTTTTGCCTGGTGTTTAGCTGTTTTGGTCGAGCCTAGCGGCATTGCGCATGCGCTACTCGCTCTGCAAGACTGCTGTAGTGGAGTATGGGAGAGAAGCCACGCCCACTCTCCTCCCATATTTTTCATTGGCTTGTTTCATTGTCTTTCGTAAATGCTGCCTTCGGATTCGTAAATAGGCTTGTTAGTCGCTCCTTAGTACGGCCTTGTCTTCAATTGTACCCTCCCATGGCGACTGGCCCTTTTACTTCAGTTGTTACAAGGGACCTGTTATTTAGTCTGTAAGCACTATTTACTTTATAGAGTTTCTCTTACTGCAGGCTGGACATGCGCTGCTTCAGCGGAAACCACTTGTGGTTTTTTTAAGCCGCACGGCCGCCCCCGTAAAACGGGCGCCCTCTTTCAATCACTTTAACCGGCATTATCTCGTGTCTGTTTCAACCACCCCACCCCCAAGTAAAATGGAATTAGAAATGATTAGTGAATTAAGTCATGTGAATTCCAGGTAGCACATAATCCTGTGCTAATGGGCTGAAGCTGACAACAGCACATCTGTGTTGCATGTCATCTGCACTAAGCCACCTGACGGGTTGTTTTCAAAAGACTGTTTTACTAACACCACCACCACCACCACCAATACCTCTACCACCACCAATGCCATCACCACCAATGCCATCACCACCAATGCCATCACCAATGCCACCACCACCAATGCCACTACCACCAATTCCACCACCACCAATACCATCATCACCACCAATGCCACCACCATTACCAATACCACCACCAATACCACAGCCACCAATACCACCACCAATGGCACCACAACCAACACTACCACCACCACTAACAATACCACCTCCACCAATACCACCACCACCACCAATACCACCACCATCACCAATACCATCACCAATACCACCACCACCACCAATACCACCACCACCACTTCCACCACCAATACCATCACCACCAATAACAATACCATTACCACGTCGGGTACAATGGCTGTCGTACTGGCTTGCAGGGCGCAATTTGCACGAACTTGGCTATACGCCTCAATTCCTAAGCCGGGGCACTCTGCACACCTTTTTTATTACCACGGAGCAAGATACCCCCTGACTCCCCACTGTTATGAACAGTGCTCCCTAATTGGAAACGGCCTTACAATACACTAAACAATGCGTCCCTTACCCCCTAACACTCCCTTACTAGGAATTCACACTACAACAGGCTTGGTCACTAGGCCTAGTATACTTTGTTGGTCTCGGGAGAGGGTCTCCACAGTGGGTGCGCTGTTTGCAGACGGCGCCCTGATGGATCACAAGAACCTCACTCGGGAACAAGGAGTCCCGCGTTCTCTCTTTATGCTACATGCAGCTATTACCTGGTATATTAAACACTGGGCACCAAACGGCGAGGAACCCCCAACACATGAGCTAATATACGCCGTATACCTGATGGGCGAGGGATGCCACCTCATTAGATGGCTGTACAGGGGTGCCCGGTCGCACGCAGGGACCTCCCTCACAACCCTAAGGGAAAAGTGGTCCAGAGACCTTGAAAAGGACTTGGCGGACAAGGACTGGTCCTCCCTCATAGAATACCCTAAGAAGGTGTCTCGCAACGCCAAATTCAAGCTAATACAATATATGATACTCCACTGGGCCTACTTTACCCCGCACCGCCTCAATTGCATATATCCCAATGCGCATGTTTGCTGCCCTAGATGCTAGGCAGAGGAGTCAGACGTTCTGCATATGTTATGAATGTGCCCATGCCTCAGAGGGCTTTGGTCCTCAGTCACATAAATTATAGGAAACACCACAGGAATCCCCAACTGGGACACAGCAGAGCGTTTCATACTAGGTTTATTACGTCGCCCTAAGTCACAGAAGGTGCAGCTCCATTTCGCTGATCTGGCCCTGCTCATAGCAATGAGGTGAACATCGGCCCTTCCCCCAACAGTGTTCACTTGGCATACAGAGATGGCCCGATGGGGTGGACCAGAAAGTGCAATCATTAGACGGGAGGAATACCGTGGGTTGCGAAAAACACCTATTTCCATGGAATGGGACCTGATGCTGGAGGCCTTTAAAGCCACCGATCCCCTACGCCACACCGCACATAGTGTAGGATGCCCCCCAGTCCCCAGCATGAGGCAATGATATCCTTCCTCACCCATCCCTGCCTGACGCTGGCCCTGTCAACCCGAGTGGCATCCCTTGGACAGCGACCCCTACGTGATGCACATAGGAGAACAAGGCAGAATCCCAGGTCTGAATCATCTCAGCTGGGGGTGAGCCTGATCAGAGGGAGGGGAGTGGGTAGTTTAGAAAGATTCTGTTTTAACTGATTTTGTCGGACAATATATAATTAAAACAGCTGATGCAGCTGATCGATCCTAAAAATGTCAAACAACCCAGATGGACTATTACCTGTACTTGAATGTAAAAGGTTAAGAATATCATGCTCAAGTCCACTGTACCTATGTTATGTACCAACTGCAGATGCGATTAAGCAAGGTGTAACACTATATAAAATCAATAAAGTATGTTTAGAAAAAAAATAAACTATACCACCACCACCAATAACACCACCACCAATACCCCTACCACCACCACCAATCCAATACCGCCACTACCACCACCAATACCACCACCAATATCACCACCAATACCACCACCAAGACAACCACCACCACTACCAAGACCACCACATACCACCACCACTACCAATACCACCATCACTACCAATACCACCATCACTACCAATACCACCATCACTACCAATACCACCATCAATACCAATACCACTACCAATACCACCACCACCAGTACCACCACCACCAGTACCACCACCACAATACCACCACCACCACCAATACCACCACTGATATCAGTACCACCACCACACCACCAATACCATCACCACCAACACCACCACCAATACCATTACCACCATCAATACCACCACCAATACCACCACTACCAATACCACCACTACCAATACAACCACCACCAATACCACCACCGCCACCACCAATACCACCACCAATACCACCACCACCACCAATACCACCACCAATACCGCCACCACCAATACCACCACCAATACCACCACCACCAATACCACTGATCCAGCAGAAGCCCCCAGGGTTGAATATTTCACAAAACTGAATATTTCAATGGGCACATATACAATTCATCCAAAATGTTCATCCACACTCCCTGGACGCTCCGCTGGGGGGTCAAGTTTTATAATTCACTTAAGTTCTGATTAGTTATATCCCTGTAACCACAAATCAGGTTAAATTGACATTTCAATGTCTAACTAATCCTCACGAATCAACACTCTTCCTCTGGTCAATGGACCATTAGTTGAGTTAGTTGATGGTGATATTAACAACTTCTTAACTAATGCACAGCTCTTAGTGAAATGACCACAGACTCGGAGTAAAATTTATAAGCTTTATCTAAATTTTTCAGTCATAAAGTTGAACGCTCATCATTACAGACTCACAGTGCAAATTCCATCATTCTTCAATGGGAGAGAGAGAAATTTCAGTTAGCAAAATACATTCAATTACACAACCTCATTCAACAAAAATCAATGCATAAGAGTGGATAGATGTAGAGACAAAAGACACATATTAACGTACATTTGCAAAGAAATATGCAAATTTGAGATAGAATATCATTTACCTAATAAGAGATGACCGGAAAACCAACCCTCTGGCCAAAGGAATGATGGAGGTCCCCTGTCTTAGGATCAGGAGACAAAGACTAAAGGACAGGATCAGGACAGGGCTAATACTTACTAGACTCTTCTACAAACCCGACGCACCAGGGCGATTCCCTCTCTTACACTCTCTCCCTCCTCGATATTCTTCCGCAAATCTTCGAATCTAATCAGGCTGTCGTTTCGGATCTGAATCTTCCCAGTCTGCTCTCGCCTCTCTCTCTCTCCTCTAAGATGCTCTCTCCCGATGCAGCATACTCTTCTCTCTCTCAGCATCGTTGACGATCTGCTAACTTAACTCAACTTACTCTAGTTATAGTCTTTATTTCTACATGTCCCACCCTCAAGAGTTGCAAATTTCACTAAAATACGGAATATGATTGGACGGGGTAGGGAGTTTTCATCACACCATACTGACATATTCATTTCTATTAAGGCATTTATTGTTAGCTAGCTCTTCCCCTTTAGCTCATTCATATTGTCCTCTTCCCATGCATATATTGTTGCCATTTGCAATAATTTATTCAATACAGACTACATAGACGAATGATACATGTCTTCTTTTTCTCATGTCTTCTGTCCTTGATTCTTGGCAGTCGTTCAGCTCTTTCGGTCACCGGGTCACACCATGGACTCTCTGAGCATGCGCAACTTTTGGTAATCCATCGCCATTTTCTTTTTCTGTCAAGCTCTTAGCAGGCCCGAATATACACTATTAATAAAAGAATCATAAACAGATGTTATTTTCTTAATCATTCTCACTGTTTACCACCCACTTCTACTCTATCTCATGTTATTATTGTCTCTCTAGGCAAAAGCGTTAACAACAGCAGCTTTCTTTTAAATTCAAGCAAGCAGATGCCAGGCACGCGGTACTTCAAGACCACGTGTTAGTTTTTCTTGCGCATGCGCAAGGTTTTCCCTCTCAAAGCGAGTTAGTCACGTTATCTCTACGTAATTCAGATTTGCACATGCGCAAACCGTTTTTGCAAATTAAAGCGGGTTTTAGTCGCGTTGCTTTTTATTCTTCATTAGTTTAAGCATGCGCAAGCTTCTCTCCCCATGTGTCGGTGTCTGGTGTATATTAGTTTCATCTTATCTACAGTTTTAATGATTAACGTAAGTTAATGGAGGGTTTCTCCGAGCAAGTTTCATTTTTTCGAATCCTTGCTCCATCACCACTACCAATACCGCCACCACCAATACCACCACCAATACCACCACCACCACCAATACCACCACCACCACCAATACTGCCAATACCACCACTGCCAACACCACCACTTGCACATCATCTTCACTGCACTATTTATCACTACTTTGAAGACGTCGCAGGCCGGTCTCTTCCTCTGATATTTACAATCTAACAAGTGGTCGAGAAGGCCCTTTATTGCAATGCAATAGGTCTGGCATTTGCGAGAGTTTAAGCTATTAATATAGTAAATGACAATGCCTTTTATTTGTTTTAAAACCCAAAACATAAATAAAAGGCATTGTCATTTACAATGCCAATAGCTCAAACTCGCGTGTATGCGAGACCTATTGCATTGCAAATGCTTGTTTTGACTAGTCTGACTGGGATCCTGCTAATCAGGACCCCAGTCTCTCTGCTTTCGCCCTTAAATTGTTGTGGTCAGTACTTGGGTACATCCCAGATTGGACACTGGGGTACCCTTATCAGTCCCTAGTATATGGTACTAAGGTACCCCAGAGGTCCCCCGTGGGCTGAAGCATGCATTATGCCACCCATGGGAGACCATTCAAAATGCAACTACAGGCCTGCCATTACAGCCTGTGTAAGTTGGTGCTAGCACCACTTATGAAAGATAATAGGTGTTAGACCTGGTATCCTTGGCGTGAGTCTCCCTTCCATTTTTTTCATAATGCCTCCACTGTTGTCGATATGTTTTTGCTGGACTAGATGCTCATGGGCACTTTGCCACTGCTAATCGGTGCCAAAGTGCAAGTGCTCCCTATGATAAATTGTGTTGTGTATTAGTGACTCCATGATTGGATGATTGGTTTACTTGTCAGTCCCTAGTACAGTGCACTGAGTGTGCCCAGGGCTTGTAAATCCAATGCTGCTGGTGGGCTTGCAGCACTGGTTGTGCCACCCACAGGAGCAGCTTGTAAAGTGTGTCTCCGGCCTGCCATTGCAGAGCCTGTGTGCAGCCTAGGGCTGCCATGTCGACTTGGTAAGTACACCCACTTACCAGGCCCTAAACCTTCCCTTTACTGCATGTTGGTCACCCCTAAAGTAGGCCCTAGGGCAGGGTGCATTGTAAGTATAAGGTAAGACATGCCCCGGTGTTGTGGCATGTCCTAATAGTGAATTACAGCCATTTACGTTTTTCACTATTGCAAGGCTACCTGTTCTCCATAGGCCAGAATGGGCAGTTAGATTATTACATTTTATAATCGTAACTGACTCAGGGAACATGGTGGAAATTCGAGTTTAGTATGCCTGAACTCAGAATGATAAAATACATCTTTTAGTGAAGTTGGTTTTAACATTCTGTGTTTGAAAATACCACTTTTAGAAAGTAGGTATTTTCTTGTCTAACTATCCAAAGCCTGCCTCTGCTAGGTTGTGTATTCCTTGTCTGGTGTTTTTGAGTGACAGGGCTGGGGATTCCAGGAGACAGAATGAGTCAGCCCAGTGGTGAATAGAGAGATCTGCATCTAGATGGGTGGGAGGAGTTGCACCTGGGACCTGAATAGGACAGTGCCTGCCCCCACAGTGCTGGCTCCACCCCCTGTGGTGCGTCTGATGTCTCTGCCCTGCACAGTGAAAGAAGAGAAGGAATCATGTCAACAAAGTGCTCCAGGGCTGGGCTTTCCCTCCACAATGCTGGCTCCACCTCCTGTGGGGCGTCTGATGTTTCTGCCCTGCACTGTGAAAGGAAAGAAGGAGTCATGTAAACAGAGTGCTCCAGAACTGGTTTGGACTGGGCAAAGGCCCCTCTGCCCTCAGAGGACAAAGGATTTTGGGGTATACATATTGGGACCCTGATCCCAAGAAATTAGATCACTTTTGGGAACAAGAAGAAACCTTTGCTGAGGAGCGGAACCAAGAAGAAACTGAGGAGAGACTATCCCTAAGCCTGAAGTGCTGCTTGGGGGTTTGGCCTGCAGTGGTTTGCCTGACTGCCAAAGAAAGGAGAAAGGAACTTTTGCTTTGCTGTGACTTTCATCAACTTGTGAAGGATCTCCAAGGGCTTGGAAGAGAGCTTGCCCCTGATCGAAGTCCCAGGACCATTGGACTTCACCCCCTTTGTGAATTGCTGCTGGAAACTCTGTTTCAGTGGCTACAGAGGTAGGGAGCTGTGACTGACTCTCCCGGCTGGCTCGGTGTCCTGTTGGCACCGCATCGAGCAACGCCTGCATCTTGCAACGCACAGCCTTGGTCTCACCGACTCCGTCAACGAGCCGCTGCCTGCACCGTAACCTGTGAGCACCGCACCTTGCAACGCCTCGCTACACCGAATCCATCTGGTCCGACCGACACGGTCACTGTTGCTGAGTTCGAGTCCTGTGACCGCACTGGAGTTGGGCACCGCCTCGCAAGCTTCGCGACGCACCGCCCGACTCGCACCGCTGTCCGGACTGATCGACGCCAGCTCCTGAACCCGGCTCCGTCGCCGCACCGCAACCTGCCAGCACCGCATCGAAGCACCGTCTCGCCCTGCAACGCCCGGCCCTGGTCTCACCGACTCCGTCTCGACGACGTCAACGAGCCGCTGCCTGCACCCCATCGAGGGACAACGCGTCCTGCAACGCTTCCATTTTTGCATCGCGACCGCGACGAACAGCCATCCGGCTCGCACGCCCGTGCCTGCCGCTTCAAGTAAAAGGTACTGTGACCGAGTCTGTCTACGCTGTGTTGGCCCGTCTCGACGCGGTCAGCTGGATTTGTTAGACTCTGTTTGTTCTTGACATCGCCGTAGCCGGAGGAGGCTACCGACTCGCACAGAACCTTGAATTAAGCCTTTTTGATCAGAACTAAGCATTCTTGACAGTACTGTGGATTATTTTTGTCGTTTATGGTCTTGTGATAAATCTATATAAAAGATACTTATTTTTATAAATATACAACCTGTGTGGTGTCCATTTGTAGTGTTGTCACTTGATTACTGTATGTGTTCACAAATGCTTTACACACTGCCTCTGAACTAAGCCTGTCTGCTCGTGCCAAGCTACCAAGAGGGTGAGCAGGGGTTATTTCAGGAGTGTACCTACTTTCCCTGACTAGACTCAAGGGTCCCTATTTGGACAAAGGTACCTACCTCTGCCAACTAGAGACCCCCAAATCTAACATTGGTGGTCAGCGGTGGGGATTCTGGACTTGCATTTGTGACTCATGTACAGTAATTGGTGAACACTACTTAGTGAGTGCAGACCAAAACGCAACCACATACTCTTTGATAGCATTTTCTCTGGGATTTTCTACTTTTGCAACTGCCAAGTTTAATCACCATGGAGAAACCAGCATCAGTAGCCTCTGTTGAGTGTGATTGGGAAGAGGAGAGGCTAGAATGCTACACCCTCAAGCAGCTCAAGAATTTCTGCAAAAAGTTTAGTGTCCATGACCGGGCTCTCCAGAAAGGAGGACCTCCAAAAGGCGCTGAGGGCCTGGGTCGAATCGAGGAGTGCCCCTGTGGAGGGGGCTGAGAATGCAGAAGGGCAGCTGGAGGGGCTATTGGGTCTAGGGGCTGGAAGACCACCTTCCCCAGTAGGTAGCAGTGTTTCTGCCAGAGGTCTGTCTCCAGAAGAGTTGGAGGACAGGAAAGAGAGTAGGATGCACGAAATGGAGCTGACCAAGCTCAAGCTGAATGGGCAGTTAGAATTTGAAATGCAAACTAGGAAATTAGCCCTAAAAGAAAATGCAGTTTGAACATGAGAAGGTTTTGAGGGAGTTGGAATTGAAGGCCAAAAGCTTCGATATTACTCCCTCTGGTGGCAGTGTACCACCTGTGCCTGTTGAAGCTAGGGTGTATACTCCCAAAGATGTGGTGAAGGAGTTTTTTTTTAAATGATGACATTGGGCAGTGGTTCAAAGCCTATGAGGTAGCCATGTCTTCCCACCGAGTCCCTGAGCAGGATTGGGGAGCGGGGTTGTGGGGGCGGTTCCTGAGTGAAGGGCGGGATACCTTGTTGGATTTGCCCTCTGAAGTCTATAATTCATACAGCCACATGAAGGATGCTTTAATGACTAGGTATGGTTTGACCCCTGAGCTTTATAGGCAGAGGTTCAGGAACTGTAAGAAGATTGAAGGCAGTACCTGGGTTGAATATGTGACCTTCTTTTGCAGTGCCTTGGATGGTTGGGTAAAGGGTAGCAAAGCGACTGATTTTCAGGCGCTCTTTGATTTGATTGCCTGGGATCACTTGTCCAGTAATTGTTTCCCTGAGCTACGCCAGCACCTGATTGGTAGTAAGCTGACTAACCCTAGGCAGCTTGCTGAGGAGGCGGACCGCTGGGTGAGTACCCGGGTCCACAAGGGTCACGTGGGAGACTCTGCCAAGGGTGGGCAGGGTCCCCAGCAGAAGAGTGTTGGGGACAAGGGTAAACAGGGGGAGTTCCATAAAGGGCCCCAAAGTAGACCCCAAGGGAACCAAGGGAAAGGTTCCCAGCCTCCCCCTGAGAAGAAGCCAGTGGCCCTGACAGGCCCCCCTGTTCACCAGGGACCACTGGTGTGTTACAAGTGTGGCGCCCCTGGCCACAAGGCAAACGATCCTCGTTGCCCTTTGCATGGAAAACCAGCACCCACTGGTGCAGTCCCCCGGCAGTTGGCTAGTGTAGCCCTGGGGGAGGAGTGGGGTGCCCAAGGTGGGGGGGATCCCACAGTGTTTTCCCTTGTCTCATTAGGAGACTCTGAGATGGTCCCTAGGACCCAGCTGCCTGATAACACTAAAAAATACAGGCAGTGGGTGACCATCAATGGCCAAAGGGTGGAGGCTCTGAGAGACACAGGAGCCAGTGTGACAGCTGTCAAGTGTCACCTGGTGTCTAAAGAGCAGGTTGTCCCTGATGCATTCTATCCGGTTGTTGCCGCTGACAACACAGAGCCACTGCAAGGTGGCTCAGGTTCCCTTTGAGTGGGGGGGGGGGTCTCGGGTACTCTTCAAGTAGCTGTGAGGCCAGCCATGCCTGTTGACTGTTTGTTAGGGAACGATTTGGAGAGCTCACCTTGGGCTAAGGTGGAGCTGAGTGCGCATTTAGAAATGTTGGGCTTGCCTGATTGGGCTTGTGTGACCACCCGGTCAATGGCAGCTAAAGGTGTTCAAGAGGAACTGGAGCCTGAGAGGGAGGCCCAGGTGCCTGACGGAGAGAGAGGAGGCAGGGGGCACGGGAAACCGGCACCTGAAGTTCCCACGGTCCAGGAGGAGGCAGACCCTGAGCGGGATGCCCTGGAGCCTACAGGGGAACAGGTAGCTGAACTGGGGGACCTACCTGAGCTGACCCATTGGCAGCAAGAAGGAGGACCCTCCAGGGAAGAGTTCTGCGAGGAGCAGAACACCTGCCCTTCTCTCGTGGGTCTGAGGCAACAGGCCACAGACCAGGCAGCAGGTGATCAGTCTGGGTCACATTGGATTTACTGGGAGAATGGTCTCCTGTATTCAGAGCCTAAGGTTGCTGAGCCTGGGTCAGCCCGTGTGCTGGTGGTACCCCAGCGCTTCAGAGCCTTCCTACTGGGGTTGGCTCATGATGTACCGTTAGCAGGACATCTGGGGCAGGACAAGACCTTTGAAAGGCTTGTCACCCATTTCTATTGGCCCCAGATGCGCAGGAGTGCCGCCACTCACTGCAGGACATGCCAGACTTGCCAGGCAAGTGGAAAGAGTGGGAGGAAGCAGAAGGCTCCCCTCCAACCATTCCCTGTGGTCAGCACCCCCTTTGAACGGGTGGGTATTGACATTGTGGGGCCACTGGACCCCAAGACAGCCATGGGCAACAGGTTTATCCTGGTCTTGGTGGACCATGCCACCCGGTACCCTGAAGCCATCCCTCTCAGGACAGTGACGGCCCCGTGGTGGGACGGGCACTGATGGGAATTTTCTCACGTGTGGGATTCCCTCAAGAGGTGGTGTCTGACAGAGGTACCAACTTCGTGTCCAAGTACATGAAGTCCCTGTGGCAGGAGTGCGGTGTAACTTACAAGTTCACCACTCCTTACCACCCTCAAGGAAATGGGCTGGTTGAGAGATTCAACCGGACCCTCAAGGGCATGATTATGGGTCTGGAAGAACCCATGAGGCGCAAATGGGACGTCCTCTTACCTTGCCTGTTGTTTGCATACCGGGAGGTGCCACAGAAGTCTCTAGGGTTCAGCCCCTTTGAGCTCCTCTATGGACACCCGGTGCGAGGACCTCTGAGTTTGGTCAAGGAAGGCTGGGAGCAATCTCCCAGGAAACCTCCCCAGGATGTATACAGTTACATGCTGGCCTTCAGGAACCAGACTAGGCGTTTCAGAGAGCTTGCTGAGGCAAATCTGGAAGCCAGCCAGGAGGAGATGAAGCGGTGGTACGACCAGAATGCCACTCTGGTCGAGCTTCAGCCTGGTCAGAAAGTGTGGGTCATGGCCCCTGTGGAGCCTTGTGCGCTCCAGGACAGGTGGACCAGCCCTTTCACGGTGGTGGAGCGCAAGAGTCCAGTTACCTACTTGGTGGACTTGCAGGCTCCCAGGAACCCCTTGCTGGTCCTGCATGTGAACCGCCTAAAGCCCCACTTGGAGAGGTCCCAAGTGGGCATGCTCTTAGCTACAGATGATGGGATGGAGGAGGAGACCGAGCCTCTTCCTGACCTCCTGTCAGCCCGAGAGCAAGATGGATCAGTGGAGGGAGTAAACCTCTCTACCTCCCTCACACCTGAGCAGCAGGGTGACTGTCGCCAGCTGTTGGGACAGTTCCCTGACCTGTTCTCCCTGGTTCCCAGTGTCACTCATTGGTGCGTCCATTATGTGGACACTGGGGACAGTCTTCCTGTGAAGCACAAGGCTTACAGGGTGACTGACCGGGTCAGAGCCTGCATCAAGGAGGAGGTCTCCAAGATGTTTGCGCTAGGGGTGATTGAGTCCTCTAACAGCCCTTGGGCCAGCCCAGTGGTCTTGGTTCCGAAGGCTGCCGCGCCTGGTGCCACACCAGAACTCCGGTTCTGTGTGGACTACAGGGGACTCAATTCCGTCACCAGGACTGACGCCCACCCCATCCCCAATGAGCTCATAGATCGGTTAGGGGCTGCGCGGTACCTCAGCACGTTTGACTTAACGTCTGGGTACTGGCAGATCGCCTTGACTGATGGGGCAAAAAAGAGGTCAGCATTCTCCAAACCAGATGGGCACTACCAGTTCCGGGTGATGCCCTTTGGGATGAAGAATGCACCTGCCACCTTTCAGAGGTTGGTCAACCAGGTATTGGTTGGACTGGAGGATTTCAGTGCCGCCTACCTGGATGACATTGCAGTGTTCAGTGCCAGTTGGGAAGAACATCTGCGCCACCTCTGGGAAGTGTTGATGGCGCTGCGGAGGGCAGGCCTCACAATCAAAGCAAGTAAGTGCCAGATTGGGCAGGGCTCTGTGGTGTACTTGGGACACCAGGTTGGGAGCGGCCAGGTGGCACCCCTCCAACCGAAAATTGATACCATTCTGGCTTGGGAGCCCCCCAAGACCCAGACAGAGGTGAGAGCCTTCCTAAGACTCACCGGATATTACAGGAGATTCGTCAAGGGGTATGGCAGCATTGTTGCCCCCTTGACAGAGCTGACTTCCAAGAAGCAGCCCAGGAAAGTGATTTGGACTGACGCCTGTCAAAAAGCTTTTGACACCTTGAAGACTGCCATGTGCACGGCGCCTGTGCTCCAGGCACCCAACTTCTCCAATGAGTTCATTGTTCAGACGGATGCTTCAGAGCATGGTGTAGGGGCTGTTCTATCACAGATCAATGAGGAGGGCCTAGACCAACCTGTAGCCTTCATCAGTAGGAGGTTACTTCCCGGGAACAGAGATGGAGTGCTATTGAGCGTGAGGCATTTGCTGTCGTCTGGGCACTGAAGAAGCTGAGACCATACCTGTTTGGGACTCACTTCCGGGTTCAGACAGACCACAGGCCCCTCCGATGGTTGATGCAGATGAGGGGTGAGAATCCAAAGCTGTTGAGGTGGTCCATTTCCCTACAGGGGATGGACTTTACGGTGGAACACTGCCCTGGTACAGAACACGCCAATGCTGATGGTCTGTCCAGATTTTTCCACCTTAGTGATGAGAACTCCCTAGAGGTAGGGTAGTTCTCCCCACATTTCACCTGGAGGGGACACGTGTTAGACCTGGCATCCTTGGCGTGGGTCTCCCTTCCATTTTTTCCATAATGCCTCCACTGTTGTCGATATGTTTTTGCTGGACTAGATGCTCATGGGCACTTTGCCAATGCTAATCAGTGCCAAAGTGAAAGTGCTCCCTATGATAAATTGTGTTGTGTATTAGTGACTCCATGATTGGATGATTGGTTTACTTGTCAGTCCCTAGTACAGTGCACTGAGTGTGCCCAGGGCTTGTAAATCCAATGCTGCTGGTGGGCTTGCAGCACTGGTTGTGCCACCCACAGGAGCAGCTTGTAAAGTGTCTCAGGCCTGCCATTGCAGAGCCTGTGTGCAGCCTAGGGCTGCCATGTCGATTTGGTAAGTACACCCACTTACCAGGCCCTAAACCTTCCCTTTACTGCATGTTGGTCACCCCTAAAGTAGGCCCTAGGGCAGGGTGCATTGTAAGTATAAGGTAGGACATGCCCTGGTGTGTGTGGCATGTCCTAATAGTGAATTACAGCCATTTACGTTTTTCACTATTGCAAGGCTACCTGTTCTCCATAGGCCAGAATGGGCAGTTAGATTATTACATTTTATAATCCTAACTGACTCAGGGAACATGGTGGAAATTCGAGTTTAGTATGCCTGAACTCAGAATGATAAAATACATCTTTTAGTGAAGTTGGTTTTAACATTCTGTGTTTGAAAATACCACTTTTAGAAAGTAGGTATTTTCTTGTCTAACTATCCAAAGCCTGCCTCTGCTAGGTTGTGTATTCCTTGTCTGGTGTTTTTGAGTGACAGGGCTGGGGATTCCAGGAGACAGAATGAGTCAGCCCAGTGGTGAATAGAGAGATCTGCATCTAGATGGGTGGGAGGAGTTGCACCTGGGACCTGAATAGGACAGTGCCTGCCCCCCACAGTGCTGGCTCCACCCCCTGTGGTGCGTCTGATGTCTCTGCCCTGCACAGTGAAAGAAGAGAAGGAATCATGTCAACAAAGTGCTCCAGGGCTGGGCTTTCCCTCCACAATGTTGGCTCCACCTCCTGTGGGGCGTCTGATGTTTCTGCCCTGCACTGTGAAAGGAAAGAAGGAGTCATGTAAACAGAGTGCTCCAGAACTGGTTTGGACTGGGCAAAGGCCCCTCTGCCCTCAGAGGACAAAGGATTTTGGGGTATAAATATTGGGACCCTGATCCCAAGAAATTAGATCACTTTTGGGAACAAGAAGAAACCTTTGCTGAGGAGCGGAACCAAGAAGAAACTGAGGAGAGACTATCCTTAAGCCTGAAGTGCTGCTTGGGGGATTGGCCTGCAGTGGTTTGCCTGACTGCCAAAGAAAGGAGAAAGGAACTTTTGCTTTGCTGTGACTTTCATCAACTTCTGAAGGATCTCCAAGGGCTTGGAAGAGAGCTTGCCCCCCTGATCGAAGTCCCAGGACCATTGGACTTCACCCCCTTTGTGAATTGCTGCTGGAAACTGTTTCAGTGGCTACAGAGGTAGGGAGCTGTGACCGACTCTCCCGACCGGCTCGGTGTCCTGTTGGCACCGCATCGAGCAACGCCTGCATCTTGCAACGCACGGCCTTGGTCTCACCGACTCAGTCAACGAGCCGCTGCCTGCACCGTCACCTGTGAGCATCGCACCTTGCAACGCCTCGCTACACCGAATCCATCTGGTCCGACCGACATGGTCACTGTTGCTGAGTTCGAGTCCTGTGACCGCACTGGAGTTGGGCACCGCTTCGCGACGCACCGCCCGACTCGCACCGCTGTCCGGACTGATCGACGCCAGCTCCTGAACCCGGCTCCGTCGCCGCACCGCAACCTGCCAGCACCGCATCGAAACACCGTCTCGCCCTGCAACGCCCATCCCTGGTCTCACCGACTCCGTCTCGACGACGTCAACGAGCCGCTGCCTGCACCGCATCGAGGGACAACGCGTCCTGCAACGCTTCCATTTTTGCATCGTGACCGCGACGAACAGCCATCCGGCTCGCACGCCCGTGCCTGCCGCTTCAAGTAAAAGGTACTGTGACCGAGTCTGTCTATGCTGTGTTGGCCCGTCTCGACGCGGTCAGCTGGATTTGTTAGACTCGGTTTGTTCTTGACATCGCTGTAGCTGGAGGAGGCTACCGACTCGCACAGAACCTTGAATTAAGCCTTTTTGATCAGAACTAAGCATTCTTGACAGTACTGTGTATTATTTTTGTCGTTTATGGTCTTGTGATAAATCTATATAAAAGATACTTATTTTTATAAATATACAACCTGTGTGGTGTCCATTTGTAGTGTTGTCACTTGATTACTGTATGTGTTTACAAATGCTTTACACACTGCCTCCGAACTAAGCCTGTCTGCTCGTGCCAAGCTACCAAGAGGGTGAGCAGGGGTTATTTCAGGAGTGTACCTACTTTCCCTGACTAGACTCAAGGGTCCCTATTTGGACAAAGGTACCTACCTCTGCCAACTAGAGACCCCCAAATCTAACAATAGGTTTCCTATATCTAGGGTCACTGCACTTAAAACCTAGAAGTCACCCCTATAGCAGGCCTTATCAATCCTGAAGGCAGGGTGCTTGGTTATAAGTGTGAGGGTGCCCCTGCATGAGCAGGACACCCCTACAGCCTAGGGAGTCCATTCTCCTGGGTTGTAAGTGAAGCAGCCATATACCATATAGAGGGGCAAAGCGTAATTACGCGATGACCATCTCGAAATTGGCTGCAACGAATTCTATCATGTTTGGTATCAGACATGTTGGAATCATACCCCCACACCGTAAACGCTGTGGGGGTATGATTCCAAGCACTGGAAGAGCCCTCCTTTGGGCTCTAAGTGCTCCCGGTACCAGTTTTCTAGACTCAGACAGCACAACATAGCTGCTGTTAACCAGAGACATGATTCTGCCCTCCTGCTGCTGAGCCAAGCTCGAGCAGGGGAAGGTAGAACAATAGGTATACTGTCTCAGTGAGGTGTGACCACCTCTCAGACAGGATTTAGTGTATTGGGGCCGGGGGGGTGTGCTTGCCAGCACCACTCAGTCTGCATGAGGGGCACATTTTTAATAGGAACTATTTTCCTGCCTGTTCTCCCAATGTTTGTCTATTTTTCTTGTTATTCGTATGTATGTTTTTTAATTACACTACCCATATTGGATCTCATAGGGTTTTTATATTGTTTTTAGGATGAATTTTCAAATGTAATTTCTATTACTTTTAGTTTATATTGTATACTGAAATGTATATATTTGTCAATTAAATTTGTATATTCATATTTGCATTTGTTACTTGGTTTCTTTAGTCCTTTGTTCATGGTCTGTACATTGGTGACATAGGGAGTCTATTGTAAGTGTGGTTTTATGCATGCGTACTTACCCAAAGGAGGTTCTTTTTGACTAAGGTCCCCTTGCATAGTCCAGTTCAAACCAGCTCTAGGAGCCGTTGGCTCCCGCTCTGGCTCGAAACTGGACAAAGGACATGGAAGAAACCTCTCCCCTGGCAGGGTCTTCTGAATCGTCCCAACCCTTTCTTTAGGTTACTTAAGGGCTTACCTGGGTGTAGGTCCCTAGATTTGTCGTGGGACACAATTCAATTCAGACACCTCTTCAACGTCTACCGTCTGGGCACACTGGACTTCGTTTGGGCTCGACTTCGTCCCCCTTTCAGTCTGCTGCATCGTCTGTGCACCATACAGGAACTTTCCAAGGCCTGTGGGCATCCAAGACACCTGAAGGAATCTCCCTTGAAGTGAAGGAGTCACTGCCCTGCATCTGCTGGCACCGCAACTAAGCCGACTGGTCTGCTGATCCTGAGATCCTACGGACTCCAAAAGGGTCAACAACACAGGTGGTGGTTCTCCACAGCTCTCGAGGCCTGCCCTACCCTCGCCCCAAGTTTGAGGCCAGTATCCCTCGTTGGAGCTTCAGGAACCCAACCCCTGTGCACCTCGTTGACTTGCCGTTGCAAAGGCTTGTTGGCTTCCTTCCACCAAGATCTTCAGGCTCCAAGTAGCCCCAACCTCGAGCATCTACAGTGACCAAAATCTTCATCCACACTGCATCGTTTGCACCGTGGCCTGAATCTTTTGGTGAGCTGCTCGAGGTCGTCTTGCGACTCCAGTGCCTCTGGGTCCTGCTGAAGGTCATCTTTGTTTCTTCTGAGCTCCCCTGATTGCTTGGGGCCTGCCCTGACTCCCCTGCTTGTGGTGAGTCCCCTGGACCTTACTGGTCTCGACATTGCACCTTCTTCGACTTCTACATTGTTTGCAGTTGCCAAGGCTTGTTGGTGCTTACGACGGACACTGACCTCTCAACTCTCGACATCCGACATGGGACAGCTCGTGCATGGCTCCTGGTCTTCCTCAGCATCGCCTGGTCCTCACAGCTGCAGAGTCAAGGTCACCGTCAACTCTACTGCAACTCCCGACATCGGTGGGCATTCGTCTTCCAGGTCTCTGGGTCACTCCTGAGTGACATAGACTATGTCCCCTCTGCGTGCAGGTACTTCTCATCCTGAATCCGCCTTTGGATTCCACCGGACACTTTCTCCTTCTCCAGCAGCGGCACTTTCCTGAAGTCCTCCATTGGGTTCGGCGGTTTCCGACACTAATTCACAACTATGCACCCGGCTTCCCTGGTGTAGGTAACATGAGTACTAGGATATCCATGGGTGGGTGGCTCTCCAACCTTCTGTCTTCCACGGGGTTTCTTCAGGGTCCACTGGGAAGGGTCCTTAATCTTTAAACTTGCAACCGCGACTTAAACGTTGATTTGAGCGGAGAACGCGGTTGTGTTCCCACACTGCACACGATCTCCGTGGGGCACCTAGTCTCTCACCTTGGGTGGTTCCTTGGGTCCCCAGCACTTCTACGTCCTCTGGACATTGTCTTGACACGAGTCGTGGTTCTTATAAAAAAGAAAGTGGTATATGATTTGGTCCCCCCCTGGGGGCCACTGTGTATTTTGTGCTATGTACGTGATTTCTATGTAAAGTATTGTGTGCATTGTGCTTATCTCCGGGTTGGAGATATTTGTATGTGTTAGAGAGTATTATATAATAAATACAGATTTTTATAAATATCTCGTGTGGTTCTTTTTCACTTAATCTATACATATAAGATTGCATTCAGGTAAAACAAGCTGCTTTACACTCCTTCTGGACTAAGCCTCAAGGCTGCTCTTCACAGCTACCACTTAGAGAGCTTTCTAAGGTTGTCTAAGACCTCTTAAATCACCATAAGGGTTGTCTGGACTAGTGCAGGGTGCCCACTTACATTAGTGGACATCATATACCAGGCCAGCTTCTCCCACACGGGTAGCACCAACTGGCCATGAGCTAAATCCTATTAACATCTGAGCGTGGAGTTTTATTAAAGAGAAGGGCTTCTACATCTAAAAGCTTGCATGTTCAGATATAGCATAGTCAATTTCTTTGATCCTAAGTCCAATTGCACCCTGTGGTGGTTTGGAAGCATGACACCTGGTGAAGGTCTTTTTTTCCTTGAGTTGGGAAACAGGTTTATTTTTTGAGGTGTTACCTGACATATAACATGCATTTGCTCCACTATGACATGCATTTGCTCCACTCTGGTAAAACCAATCTTAAATCATCTTGGGAAGAGAATCAAAAACAAAGTTATAAAGGTTGGGCTGAAGTTGATTCGTAAAGTAAACCCGTACCATCGTTCGCAATGCTAATCCTACTGGTCCCTCAGTAGCTCTCCCAGATGCCCCTACACAATAGGCTGTCTAAGAGTGATGGATTTTTGCATTTCCTGGGAAAGGGGCGAGGGAGGTAGAACATTTTCTCAATTTTTGGACAAAAGTCAGAACACAGCTAGCTGCACTGTGCAGACTTCTCAGTTGTCTCTCACTTTCCATGTTTCTGCTAGAGCCCTTGACATCCTGGAGACATCTTGTGGTGTTCAATTGTATTTTATTACTCCCCTTACATAGTACTTGACTCTTCCGCACTCAAAAGGTAACCCAACAGCGGCTACTGCTTCCTGAGAAGGCAGTGGGAAGACCGATGATGGAATTTTGGTGCCTTATGATCACAATTCTGCCTCTCATGTATAGCCTGGAGGGTGGGGTCCACAATTTCTTGGTAAAAATCTATTGGACGACCCCATGTCTGTACTCTTCACTCCACCTTGTTTGTGTGCTACTTGTGTTTGTGGCAATCCATGTTCTGTTGGATGTTGTCTATGAAAACCGTGAAGGAAGATTCCTTGCTTGGGGGGTAAGGCCTGTCTGCCTTCAGTGTCCCTGTGCCTCAGAGTTTGCTGCTGCCTATTAGGACTGCGTGATTCACACCCTGACAGGCCGCTTCTGATAGGCAACAGCTTTTGGGCACACCCCCTCCAACACACACTGGTGCAGATGCAGAGCAAATTCATTTTCTACCAGGATAGATCAGCCTTGTGAATATGTTCAAGCAGCCTCCCAGAGTTGTTCTTCTCTTCCCGCTAAGTGAGGAAACCCCAGTGAGGAATCCATAAATATATAACTTGGTCTCGTAAACTGGTGAATTTGAAGGCTGTACACCAGCTGATTGCTCACTGACAATCCTGCCAATGGTTAATATTTTGAGATAGGAAGTGGCCCTCAGAAACTGTTACTTGTACTTGCATTGACTTGACAAATGTATGCTGTACTAGCCAAGAGATGCCACATCAGGACTGTTGCTGTCCCGCTTAAGATAGGGCCATGCCTGTCGACCTGAAAGACAACCTAAGCTTCTGTCACCTGCCTGGATGACGAGGAGTTAAAGCACCGGGCTAGAAGGACTGCCCCTGGTTCCATGGACAAGAGCCATGGCCCAACTGTACTGCATACTGTTGGGAAATCTGGCTCAAAGAGGATACAGAGCTCATGAGCCGCATGGACCCTCAGTCCAGCTGTTCAAGCCAAAATGCAATCGCCCCAACATCACAAGAAGTCTGAAGATGTGTAGGAGATCCCCGGTGAACTGCCTCTGCCTGGGATCATTGCTCCTCCTGATGGTTTGCCAGGCTACCCCTGCACACTGCCACACCTTGCATGGTGGTGAGGCCCTGGATCAGACCCAGAGTGTTTGTAGGAATGCTGGCGAAAAGACATTTCACTACTTTTTAGCTCTGCAATGCCCGCACAGCTGTAACCAGATCTTAAGTAATGACAAAAGCTGTACTGAGAGGCTTGGGCTCCACCCATAGGTTGACCATCTTCCTACTTTTGATGGGGCAAACAATGTGTGCTTCTACTGTGAGAGTTCTTGCATTGCACTTTTTGTCTTGTTGGAAAGCTTATGCTGACTCATAGGCCTGACTCTCTTATTGTGAAAAGCATATGGTGAAGACCAAGGATTTTAAGGGTGCATTGTTACTGCATTGTCTTGAAACCTGCAGATTGGTATTTTGCTAAATGGAATATCGCAGATTACTGTTGCAGCCAACTGTTATGGTATTGGTTACTCCGTTTAACAAACCTGTGGGATAGAAGATTTGTACTGTGATATTCTTTGGAGCATGGTGTATGTATTGTTTGACAACTGTAATTGTCTTGGTTTATAATTGTATGAGTGTATGCCTGATGGTTGCCATGTATGAAAATCTATGCTCACTAAAGCAGGCCTGAGCCAGGAGTGTAATGCAA
Organism: Calotriton arnoldi; assembly: GCA_963921515.1. NCBI lineage: Eukaryota > Metazoa > Chordata > Amphibia > Caudata > Salamandridae > Calotriton > Calotriton arnoldi. The sequence goes on along the minus strand of CAWUFW010007747.1, from coordinate 533,142 downwards.
GCCCCTGCAGTTCCTGCCACAAGGGAGTGGGACCCAATTCAGCCCAAGGCCTATAAATGCTTGTAAGATTTGGTGTCTCAGGGGTCCGTTACCACATTCTGCTGTGGGCCACATCATTTAGTGTTATACTGGCCTGAGTTGGTTATGGTGATATACCAGAGATACGGCTATAGGGCTGAACGGTATGTTGTGAAATATCGTGCCCAGCGCCATAGGCCTGATCTGGAGTTACGACAAAGACAGTAGGCATGACTAAATTATTGTGAAAAGCATATGTTAAAGTCAACAGACCTTTAACTGGGGATTGTTAATACCTGATGTTAAAGCCTGCAGACATATTTTGTGTTAAATGGAACCTTTAAAATTACCCTGTTGGATAAGGGTGTTGGCTACCTGCTCTGACAAACCATTAGAGTACAAGATTTGTACAATGAAATTCCTTGTTAGGTTCTCTTTGAGGGGATTATATATTGTTTTGCTTTCTGTAATTTTGTTCATAATATAATTTTATGTCGTATTTACCTGTTTATGTATTAAGAGACTTGTTATGTCCGTCTGAAGTCTTTAGCTGTCTAACAGGCTGTTCAATGAACATATGCTTAAAAAATACATTCATTTACATGCATAGAGATTTTTGAGTTAGCCCTCATCAGCCAGTGGTCTGTCTAGGTGTCATTCACATTCTGTTTCTACCAACCACCGCTTAATGCATAGGGCACTATGATAGCCCACTTCAGCTATTCGCTCTAATAGCCTGCGAGTGCAGCATTTTACCTGATCACATATGTACTGCTGCCTGCAAATGAATGTGCTTTAGTGCCACGGCTTGTAAAATTTCTTTTTTAAATTTACTCTCCTCATAGATACTTTTTCATTACTGTTACTTGTGGCAGTCGCATTGCAAAAGAACATTCTACTTTGTACAATAAGCAGTGCAACATGGTTGCCCACTGCTGTATTTAAATATTTCTTACTTTTTAGAGCAGGTCTGGACCTACCTCAATTAGGAATTCTCATTTTTATTTTTCTTCACTAAAATTCTCCACAATCATCATAGCTTGCCAAGGCAAGTACTTTTTGATTTGACAACACCTGTTAAATGCTGCTACCAATGTCTGACATTGAATGAACCACTTAATATCACAGGATTAACGATTTTCTTGACTGACAGGAAGTAGTGTTTCCATATTCATATCCAACACCCTTTCGATGCATCTTAACCTGTGTTCCTGCGTTTCTTTAATATACCATTCATGAGTTATCCTGGTCGAAAGATTCCAGTATAGTTCTTACTCTGTATGATCTCAAGATTCTGACTGGTATACCCTGTACAAATCAGGTCCCTAAACACAGTGTTAGAAATCTGATCTCTAGTTGGCAGAGGTATGCACCCTGTCCAAGTACAGACCACAATCCTAGTCCGGGTAAGTCAGAGACACACCCTAAACGAACCTGTCCTCGCCCTCTGGTAGTGTCTTGTGGTTTGTGGCCTCCTGGCCACGTTGTCTTGGGGCTGACTGCCATGATGCTTTTCTTTGCGCACGTTACTCTGAGCCGTTGTTCTACCGACCTCTGCTCCTGCCAAGTTATTTTAGAACTGTCTGCATTTTCTGTCTCTCACCTTTTCTCCTGTTCCCTTTGGGCTCACTCTGCACGACATGCACAAGGTCGAAAAACAACGTCCCTTGTTCTTGCTGATCTGGCCAGTCCCTCGCACCTAGACATAACACTATGTACAGCTGCCATGGAGAAATTGGTGTGCTTTTAATATGGCGGTTTTCCTGCTTAGGGGGCACTTGGAGAAAAACCTTTCCAGAGAGAAGAGCTGTGATTGTCTGCTGATGTAGTTTTTGCATCTAGAGACTGAGGTATGGGGGTTCGCTAGTCAAAGCCCAGAGGTCTTCTATTTTGATAATAAACTAGCTTCTAGCACGGGGAGGGTGGTAAGGTCATTTAGCCCTATAGCCACTGCTTTATGAAATGCTTTCCCCGTTTGTATTCTATGGAGTTGTAACAATGCTGATTATATTATTCTTATGCATTATGCTGATAGTACTGACACGTGTACTGTATCTTAGAGCACGTAAGTTGAAATAAACATTTTAACCTATACTGTGTCTCTTCTTACGCACGTTGTGGACAGGAACGAGTGAGTGACGAAAGAGTGTTCTTGCTCCTGCGAGTCCTGAGAGCGAGAGATACCGTGTTCTGGGTTGTCTAATCATTGATACATTGTTGCTAATGGGACGCTAAGGCTAGTTGGGTTGGGGTTTTAGGTGCTAAGGTTTATGGTTGGCTCACCACTATATTCCTAGGTCCTATTATCCTGTGCATACCTCTGTGTGTGCAGAATCCCTATAACATGGCGCGACCAACGAGTGGGCTGCTTATCTGCAAGACGCTTGAGTAGTGCTTGTCCACAACTCCCCTCACAGACGCTTCCGGAAGCGTGTGTGACGGTGATACCTCCTATATTGACGTTTTTATAGGTTCTTTCAAGCTTGAGGTTAAAAGGTTTCTTAACTAAAACCCTATTTGTGCTGCCTCATTTTAGATTGTCGACTACTTCTAGCCTACAATGGCTGTTCAAATTGCGGCACATAGCCGTGCAGCGCTCCGGGCTCACTTAACAGTGTATGGAGTGCCTGATGCGGGTGTCGAGCTGATCTTTGTGGTACAAGCCGATCCGGATTTCCACTTTGAGGTGTTCTACTCTTGGGTCACCTTTCCGGCGGTGGATGGGACAGACAATTTGTTCCATGAATATACAGCCACCGTAGTTCCTAATCACTATAGACCGTATAGGAATATTGAAGTACTGCTCACGGCTTGGCAGCACCTTGTTTGGTTTGATGGCGCCCTCCCCCAACCGGTTACCACGGTTCGTTTAGGCCCCTTATCTATTGATGGGGCCACTTGGCCTGTTTTAGCCGGGTACACCCTACATCCGCAATATATGACGATACCAGTTGCGGACCTGCGCAACATGTATTCGGCTTTAGTGCGAGTGCATCGAGCCTTAGTGCAGTATGTTACAGGCAACATCCAGGGAGCCCCACCTGGAGTTGCAGCCCTTCCAGCTGGAGCAGGCGGAGTGACCATAAGTCCTGTCATGGTGATGGGCAAGCGCCCACAAATAAGGATGATTTTCCTTATTGGCTTGCCGAGAAATTTGACCAGCTGGAGGCAGTTTTTCCAAACACAACACTAGTGGATAAACATAGAATTCTTACAATTAGTTTGCCAAAAGACTTAATCCCCGAGTTGACAGCATGCAACAACTGGGGTAGGGTATTCGCAGCAGTTTATTCGAAGTGTTTCGGCACTCCTTCCATGACGGTTCTCCCCTCTGTAATTAAACGAGTGCAGGATGAACATGGCCCTGAAGCAGCTGTGGAATTAGGGATGAGACTGGTGGGAGTGTTCGAAGTAGTAGCTGAGTTGATCCTTGCGAATGTCAAGGGCGATGCAGTGAACTTTCAAGTAGCTAATGCTTTGGTCCCAGAATTGGACGAGCCGCGCGAATTACCGAAAATTATTACCCAGGCTTACAAAACTATTGGCAGAAATAGCCTGGGAAATAAGCCGTTTGCAAAACAGCAAACACAAGTGCAACAACAACAACCAAAAACTCCATCTGAGAAAGATGAGAAACCAGTCTTTGCCAAAAAGAGCTGGAGGTTGAAAAAACAGGGTAAGCAACAAAAGAGGCCGGGGTCGAGAGGCGCATCCCCGGTTTCCATCTCTTCTGAACGCACTTATGATTTGCGCGATAGGGCGAGAATTAAATCTCCGGATAGGTTTCAGATCCCTGATACGCGTTCTCCTCGTTCTTCACAGGCACAGACAACTTCACAAGCCAGTGGAGGAGATCGCCAGGATAGAGGAAGGGGTCGAGAGGCTCCCCAGGGACGAGACCTACCTCGACAACTAGACAGAGGGAAAGCAGAAGACTTTCAACGTTCTCGCCCACAATTTCAGAAGAAGAAAGTTGCCACTGTAACAGCGAAATATGCCACAGACGGTGAGAACGAGACTCCTGAATTGGACGTGGGCAGTGACCCTCCTAGACAGCGCCGCGGAAGTTACCATAGTGCGGGAGGCGCTACGTCCTCATATGGAGGCGACAGCAACTGAAACATTCATTACTGTTGAGACAGCAGACACCAGAGTGGCACCCCTGACAGACTATTTAATATTGTCATTCAAATTGAAGGTGATATACAGCGTGTAATTAAAGGGATATTTTGGGAAAATCTGACTTCTTCGTACGACATTTTGTTAGCGGAGGCGGATTGGCCACCCCCATTCGTAATTGCTGCGCGTAGAGGAGAGGAGGTAATCCTTCCGAGCTTTTCTCGACATGTCCCAAAGGACAAAGCGGAGGCCCTTGCAGCTGAGTGGGCTGTGTCCCTGGCTCCTGCGTTATACCGCAACCACGTGGGTTGGGATGAAGACTCTCCCCCCCCATGAAATACCTTTGCGGTCCCTACCACAGCCACAACCCCAATATCCCATAAAACGGGAAGCAAAAGGCCCCGTTTCCGAAATTCTGACTCAGTTGGAATATCAGGGAGTAATTGAAACATACGTATCACCGATGAATAATCCCCTTTTCGCGGTTTCTAAACCCGATGGATCGTACCGCTTAGTTTTGGATTATCGACATCTGAACTCTCATTGTCGGACCTTTGCGGTGCAAAATACCCACAGTTCTGCGCTTGTAGACAGTCTTGTTCGTAAAAAATATAACGACACTTGACCTCTCCAATGGATTCTACATGCACAACTTAGCCCCGGAGAGTAGCCAATGGAGCGCTTTTACATCCGGTGGTAAATTATTCAAATTCCGGCGTTTACCTATCGGCTACAAGAACAGTCCAGGCGTATTCGCTGCCCGTGTTGTCTTTGTTAGACGGCATAGACCAAGATGCATGTTCGTACGTCGATGACATTTATCTGACCGACGACGAACTAGTCCAGCATCTGTCCCGAGTGGACCGCATTATTCTAGAATTTGCGGTTCAAGGTTACAAGTTTAACTTTGCCAAATCTCACATTGCTGAATTTACCGTTTTGTTCTTGGGCTACGAGCTCAACAATGAAGGTAAGGGCTTAGCCCCCCATTTCCTTTTCTGGGTTTTCTGAATTTCGGGCGTACTTATATTCCTGAATACGCCCAGCGTATCAAGCCATTGTATGCCTTGATACAACCTAACTTTTCGAAGTCTTGTTGGCTTCCGGAGCATTCCTCCATTCTGCAGTCTTTGCAGACAGACCTTCTTGAGTCTAAATACCTGTTGACGCGTGATAACCACACAAACCTGGTGATCAGAATAATTCCGGGGGCAGTGGGTTTCACGTAATTAACCTTTAACGAAGGTGACACGGTTCCAATTGCATACAAGTCACATCTTTACACTTCCGCGGAAATGCGCTTTTCGTCTGTGGAGAAAGTTCTGACTGCGGTGCAGATGGCGATTCTAAAGGAACGCGCACTGGCACAGGAAAGCGCATTCTGGTGGTAACACCATATCCTGCCCTAGAGGCAGTGACAAAGGCAAGTGTACCGAACTCTAAAGCATTGCACCCCCGTTGCATTCAATGGGCAACATCTTTGACGTCTCCTGATGTCACTTTCATTTTCGATTCTTCTCTACAGACTCAGGAGTTTTTACAGTATGAATTTGTTCATCCTCCTCCTCTGTCTTTACTGCCGCTTGAGGATTACGACTGTGTGATCTACACCGATGGTTCGGCACAAACGGCCACGGGGTCCAAGCATGCTTATTCCGCCGCCTGTGCTATTGTTGCAGGTACCTTTGTGAACGGAAAGTTCAAATCCACTGTAGTGCACACTCAGGCACTCGGGGACAGTACTGCACAATTGGCCGAGCTGCGCGCATTGGTACTTGCACTTGAGTTCGTTAATCCTGATGTGACCACTCACATTGTGTGCGATTCTTACTGTGCTCAATCTTACAATGACAATCTGTTCTTTTGGTCGCAAAACGACTATAGAGACGCTAAAGGTAGCACAATCAAGCATAAAATGCTTTGGGTTTGGGTGGCAGAATTGAGACAACATCTGCCACTCACACAGGTGGTTCACACCCTTGGCGGGTGGGCGCACACGCTGTTGGTAACGGTTTGGCAGACGAAGCAGCCAAATCAGCAGTAATCACGTGTTCAGTAGCAGCAGTTACTAGATCCATGTCTAAAATTGATACTGATATTTTAGCCGCTATTGCTGCAACAAAAAAAGGTGCTAATTACCCTAGGGGTTTTCCTTTCAAATATACTTATTAGTTAGGTCCCGAACAGGCTCCCTATGTAACAATACCCGACGTTGGCGATCGGCTGATCCCCAAAGCGGACCGCAGACTTTCCTTGATAACGGCCGCACATGAAGGCATGGCTTCGGCACATGCTGGAGTGTCTGCGACCGTTTCCATCTTGCAGCAGCGTTACTGGTGGCGTGGTTTATACAAAGACACCCGTACATATGTGCTTTCTTGTGACGTTTGTCAGCAGATTAAGCCTTCCACGGTTACACGACCACCACAAACCTCGCTCTGCATTTCTAACAGACCCTTTGGGTGTGTTTACCTGGATCACTGCGGTCCATTTTCTTCAGACACTGCCTATAAATATATCTTGGTGGCAGTGGACTCGTGCACACGTTTCATCTGGGTCTGGCCACAACGGAGTGCTGACGCTCAAAATGTCATCAGGGATTTGCGTGTCTTTGTGGGAATTTTCGCCTGTGGCACCTTCCATTCTGACCAAGGTCCAGCGTTTGCCTCTAAGGCTTACAAGGACGCAATGGGTTCACTAGGGGTGCGGGTGAAATTTTCGTCTCCGTATCGGCCTGAGGGCAATTCGATCGTTGAACGAATGAACCGTGACTTAAAGCAATCCTTGACAGCTAGAGTCTTGGGTACTGGCAGGAACTGGCTGGCCCACTTGTATACTGTACAACGTGCACTTAATAATCTCCCTAGAAGACCTCTGGGTGGGCGGACCCCATACGAAATGCTCTTTGGCATACAAATGTTTGTGCCTGACCTTGATGGTCTAGACATGGCGGCGCAATCTGCCAAGTTTGATGTAGATAACCATTCTACTATGTTACAGGACTTACAAGAAGCCCGAGACAAACTTGCAATCGCACATTTACCTTCAGCCACAGACCCTGCACTGCAGATTCCGGTTGCCGGCTGGCTTCCAAAGATTGGAGACCTGGTTCGAGAGAAGGTGGAGAACAAAAAAGAATTCGGCCCCTCTTATCGTTCACCGGTTCCAGTCCTGGGCTTGAAGGGAACACGTACAGTCATCTTACCACCGCTTCCTGGTCGCAAGGAGAACAGATACATCTCAGTGGAAAATGTCAAGCTACAACATCTGGCCGATCCTGAATAGTGTTACACCAGCGGTCTCTTGTCCTGCCATTTACCGGACTTGTGTTCGTGGCCCTCCGGCCCGAACGGTCACTGATGTTGCAATTGAGATGGTTGATTTGCCTGAAAGTATTCTCGAACACCCTGTCTCCCCCTGCATCGACGAGAACGAGTATACCTATCCCGCTACCGAATCGGTGGCACACCTACCAACAACGCCACTGAGCCCAACACGTTATTCCTTTGACTCGGATTCCACCTCATCCATTGTCCCGTCCAAGTTCAGTATTTTTGTATCCTGGTTCCTCATTTTTTTGTTCATGTCCATTGGCTTTGTCACAGTGTTTTTTCTGCTCATCAATGGTCACTATCTACCGGAACGCTCTGCTGTGAACAGTGTTGCTGGAACTTTGGCTCCACATTCCTCATCTCACATCATGAAGCGTGATCACACATTTGTGAACATTTCAGCTTTTCCAGTTGCTGATGGCATCGTATGCGGTAAATTTTCAAATTCATGGACCGACAGAAATTATTAATGTACCTAATGTCCTTCGAGTTTCAATGGGTGATGTAGTAAAAAGTAATATTCATTCTGACGATTGGGATGTGCATGGAGTTGAAGCATTGTTTGCTGATTTAAAATATTATGCTTCCTTTAATGCTGAAGATTTGTACATGAATTCTGCAAATTATGCTGATTTGTATTGCTACCAGCATTGGGGCAACCATTTTGTCCATAAACCAAGTAAACTACGTAGTCCTTTTGCCTACACCCAATGGGAACATTGTCCAAACCCTTTACCGGGTAGCTCCCAGACTCTTAGAAATAAATTTACATATTTTACAGATTTTAATAGATCGAACCCTGGGTCCTATTATTTTAAGTTAAACGCCCCATCCACTCAGTCATGTTGACCCACACCAAATTGCTATATTCGGGTTCCTTTTTGGGCGCCTTAGCTGTGGGTGGTTATGAGTACTGGAAGGACACTGTGGATTTGAAATCCATCTGGGGCTCAAAACCATGGCAGGTGCAAGGCACCGAGGCCTTGCACCGTGCTTGACTTATCCCGGCCCAAATTGTATTTCTGAATACTTCCATCTATCAGACTACGTGTTGGGCTACCACCAAACAGTTAAACGCACCTTCATTTCCGTCCCTATCTTCCACTCCCAACGGTAGCTTGCACTTTAATATGTCCCTTGCGACTTTGCAGGTTTTGTTTCAGAACAATTTGTTTAATGTTTCTACGCTTGTTCAGTCACCCTGGTTGGTTTGGCCATATCATCTAATGGGGTGCCAACTGCGTTTTCACGACTCAGTTCCTGGCTATAAACAGGATAGGCCCGATCGACCCCTGACCTTGACTGGTAGGTCGCTCCCCCACCACACAGCTCCGTCTGTGTGCCCTGCTGCTGCCCCTGATTGTGCTCGTTTTTTTCCTTTCTGTGCCCCCTTGCTGCCCCTGATTGTGCTCGTTTTTTCCTTTCTGTGCCCCCTTGCTGCCCCTGATTGTGATCGTTTTTCCTTTCTGTGCCTCCTTGCTGCCCCTGATTGTGCTCGTTTTTTCCTTTCTGTGCCCCCTTGCTGCCCCTGATTGTGATCGTTTTTCCTTTCTGTGCCCCCTTGCTGCCCCTGATTGTGATCGTTTTTTCCTTTCTGTGCCCCCTTGCTGCCCCTGATTGTGCTCGTTTTTTCCTTTCTGTGCCCCCTTGCTGCCCCTGATTGTGATCGTTTTTTCCTTTCTGTGCCCCCTTGCTGCCCCTGATTGTGATCGTTTTTTCCTTTCTGTGCCCCCTTGCTGCCCCTGATTGTGCTCGTTTTTCCTTTCTGTGCCCCCTTGCTGCCCGATTGTGCTCGTTTTTCCTTTCTGTGCCCCCTTGCTGCCCCTGATTGTGATCGTTTTTCCTTTCTGTGCCCCCTTGCTGCCCCTGATTGTGATCGTTTTTCCTTTCTGTGCCCCCTTGCTGCCCCTGATTGTGATCGTTTTTCCTTTCTGTGCCTGTTTCCCGCCGCTGCGCCTGCGGCCCCGCCCCCTCACTGCCCATTCGCTGCCCCATTCCCTGCTCCTCCCTCCCACCTCCCCATTTATGGCGGCCGCTATGCGGCCGCGCGCTGGCGCGCCGAAGGCGCGCCTAAGGCAAGCCCGTCTGCGCCCGTCCGCGCCATAGACCGCGCCCAGCGCCAGACCCCCTGGTCCGGGCATCCCCCGCGCCCGCCACATCAACAGACGCCCGATACGACGCCAGCACCCTCCACGCACTCAACCCCGGAAAAGATCACGCCTGCTACCAGGCCACCCGAAGCGCACCCAAGGGCCCTTCACCTGCCGGAACTGCAGCTTCGCCAGCACCCGCCCCGCCAAACCACCGCCCAGGAAAGAACCCAACTACCTCAGATGCATCCTCCTCAACACCCGCTCCGCCCGCAAACACGCCATCGAACTCTGGGACCTTCTCGACTCAACCTCCCCAGACGTCGCATTCCTGACGGAGACCTGGCTGAATCCCGCTTCAGCCCCCGACATTGCCATTGCCATCCCGGACGGATACAAGATCACCCGCAGGGACCGCACCAACGGAGTCGGAGGAGGCATCGCCATCGTCCACAGGAACACCCTCAGAGTCTCAACCAACACCGACGACACCCTCATCACCGCCGAACACATGCACTTCCAGATCCACACCGATCCCAACACCACCCTCAGAGGAACCCTCATCTACAGACCCCCGGACCCCGACCACAGTTCAGCGATTCCATCGCTGACTTCGTCAGCACACACGCCATCGCCTCCACGGACTACATCCTCCTCGGGGACCTGAACTTCCACCTCGAGAACAACAAGGACACCAACTCCACCACCCTGATCGACAACCTCGCCACCCTCTGACTCAGACAGCTCGTGACTACACCCACCCACGCCGCCGGCCACACGCTAGACTCCATCTTTTCCACAAGCCCACACGTCTCCTTCAACCACACCTCCGAACCCCACTGGACTGACCACCACTGCATCCACTTCACCTACAGGAAGCCCACCATGCACCACCGCACCGAACAAATGCCTCGCCGCTGCTGGAGCAGAGTCACGGAAGACCAGCTAACCACAACCCTCGCCCTGAGCCCACCCGCCGAACCCTCCGACCCCGACACCGCCGCCCGCAACCTCAGACAGTGGATCGACGACTGCGCCAACACCCTCGCCCCGCTCAAGAATCCACCCAACAGCCACACCAGCAAGAAAGCCACCTGGTTCACCGAAGACCTCCAGGCCTCCAAACGAACATGCCGAAAACTGGAGAAGATCTGGCTCCACGAACGGACAGCTACGCCGCCCACAAGAGCGCCACCCGCAATCACCATCACCTCATCAGATCCGCCAAAAGGGCCTCACTCAAAGACCGCCTAGACAACAACGCACACAACAGCAAAGAGCTCTTCAACATCGTGAAGGAACTCTCCAACCCCAGCTCCAACGACATCCAGCCGTCGCAAGACCTGTGCGACTCACTGGCCACCTCCTTCCACCGCAAAATCGCCGACAACCACGACAGCTTCTACACCACGACCGCCCCGGCAACCACCGAGACCACTGCCCCCACAACCACCAACCGCCTGCTCTCCTGGACCAACATCAACGACGAGGACACCAGCGAGATCATGAACACCATCCACTCCGGTTCACCGCTAGACCCGTGCCCTCACCACATCTTCAACAAAGCCAGTACAGCCATCGCGCCCCATCTCCGGAAAATAATCAACATCTCCTTCGAGACCGCAACCTTCCCGGAAAGCTGGAAGCACGCCGAGATCACCGCCTTACTCAAGAAACCCAAGGCAGACCCCAAGGACCTCAAGAACTTCCGACCCATCTCTCTGCTCCCGTTCCCCGCGAAGGTCACCGAGAAAATCGTCAACAAACAACTGACCCGCTACCTCGAGGAGAACAACATCCTGGACCCTTCCCAGTCCGGCTTCCGCAGCAACCACAGCACCGAAACCGCCCTCATCGCCGCCACCGATGACATCAGGACCCTGCTAGACAACGGAGAAACAGCAGCCCTCATCCTCCTGGACCTATCAGCCGCCTTCGACACAGTCTGCCACCACACACTACGAACACGCCTTCACGACGCCGGGATCCAAGAGAAGGCCCTGGACTGGACCACATCCTTCCTTTCCGGCAGAACACCAAGCGTCCGCCTCGCCCCCTTCCGATCCAAGGCCACCAAGATCATCTGCGGCGTACCCCAAGGCTCCTCCCTCAGCCCAACGCTGTTCAACATCTACATGGCACCCCTCGCCCACGTCGCCCGACAGCACAACCTCAACATCATCTCCTACGCCACCCAGCTGATCCTCTCCCTCACCAAAGACCCTCACACCGCCAAAGCCCACCTCCACGAAGGAATGAAGGCCGTCGCCGAATGGATGAGGACCAGCCGCCTGAAGCTGAACTCGGACAAGACGGCGGTCCTCATCCTTGGTTCCAACCCTTCAGCCTGGGACGACTCCTGGTGGCCAACATCGCTGGGAGCAGCCCCGCCACCCACCGACCACGTACGCAACCTAGGGGTCATCCTCGACCCCACCCTCTCCATGACTAAGCAGGTCAACGCCGTTTCCTCATCCTGCTTCAACATCCTCCGAATGCTCCGCAGGATCTTCAAGTGGATCCCCACCGAAACAAGAAAAACAGTCACCCAGGCCCTCGTCACCAGCAGGCTGGACTACGGAAACGCCCTCTACGCAGGAACGACGGCTAAGCTCCTGAGACGGCTGCAACGCATCCAGAACGCCTCTGCACGTCTTATCCTCGACATCCCCCGACGCAGCCACATCACACCCCACCTGAGAGACCTGCACTGGCTCCCTGTCAACAAGAGGATAACCTTCAAGCTCCTCACCCACGCACACAAAGCACTCCACAACTCCGGACCAGCCTACCTCAACAGACGACTCCGCTTCTACACCCCCACCCGCCAGCTCCGCTCGACCAGCCTCGCCCTCGCCACAGTCCCCCGCATCCGGAAAACGACCGCCGGCGGCAGATCCTTCTCCCACCTCGCCGCCAAGACCTGGAACACCCTCCCCACCAACCTCCGACAGACCCAAGACCTACTGGCCTTCAGAAGACTCCTCAAGACCTGGCTCTTCGATCAGTAGCAGCACCACCCCCCTCTTCCCCCAGCTCCTCGAGACCCTCGCGGGTATGTAGTGCGCTTTATAAGTGACATGATTGATTGATTGATCCTAGATTTTCTGACTCCCGTACTGTCACAACATATTCTGTTGGTAAATTATGTAAACAGTGGTTGCAGCATTCTTCTCTAGAATCTGTTAAACAACATTTATCCCTCCTATCAGGCAACATTGATCTGTCCGCCTTTATTTTGGGACCTCGTGGTCCACGACCGAAGAGATTCATTTATGAAGCTTATAATGAACTCTGGAAGCTGTCGCAAATGGAAGCTGCTTCCCGTCTACGGGAAATAGACCAAGCAAATTTGGAAAAGGTGCTTGCTGTTGTTGACAATAGTATTAATACCCTGTCTTCCCGCATTTACACGTTAGAGAATATTGTGGCCTCTGTTGATATTGTACAAGATGATGTTTCTGTGTTATATCATGGTCAAAATCAGTTACGTTCTGTTATGCAGTTTGCGTGGACTTTACAGACACTTAAGTTAGGTAAGGTTCCCTGGCATTTTTTGAACACCACTGCCTTATTTCTGCCTTTTAATTTAACTGACAAACAGCAGTTCATGTCCATGAAGGATGCAGCAAACACTCCGTTACATATTGAGAAGGTGGAGCCTTTACCATTCTCTGTAGCGGAATTGGATTCCGCTGTGTGGCTAGTTCATGGGGTTATCGCCTTGCCTTTTTCATTGTTTGAATTTAGTTTGTGTATGAAACATTATCCTGTGGGCCGTTTCCAGCCTTTGGGTAGTGCCTTCCTGCATGAACTTTGGTCCCTGCCTTTCATGTATAAATGCCTTCGAGACGGGAAGGAAGTTTTTCTCACGGGGGAGTCATGCGATTCAACTGTGGGTCATTCCCTTATTTGCAAACACATTAAATTGCACGGAGCTTGTAACGTTTCCGCTCCGAATCTTGCTTGTGTGTTAAAGGGCATTCCTGCTCCTGCTATTACTCCTACTTTTACTTTGCTTACTAACGGTAGCTATTTGCTTTTGAATAACGAAAACTGCTGTGGCATGCAGGCCGGCATACCCTATATTGTTACGGTTTCGCACAGGGTTGTCTGCTGCAAGAATGTGCTTTTTCCTCCCCCTCACGACATCATAGAAAATTCTATTTGGCCTTCCATTCCTACTATGAAGGCGGATTTCAATAAACTGAGCAGAATAAAGGCGCTATTATTGAACGAGGAGGTTATGCTCACATCCGCCCGGGAGACATTCATTCTCCAGGTGGCAAGTACACACAGTGAAATACAGGCCCTTTTGAACACTAACCTCCCACAATATTTCGGTGAATTGATTCACCGTATTTTTAATGCTTCTCGCACTGAAGGTCTGGTACACTTTTTTAAGGTTGTGGGATCCGGCCTTGTGTCCACTTTCCAAACTATTTTTGGTGTGATACCGGCATTTATTCATTCAATTTTTTCCAGCGTCTTTGGTGGCTTCCCATTAATCCTCGCCTTGGCGGCTGGTGTACTACTGTTGGTCTGTTTTCTCTGCAATGGCTGCTCCCCAATGGGCCCTTCTCGACCGAGGTCGCCTCCTCCTGCTCCGTGAGCGCCTCCTCGCTGGTTTCGGCGTTCTACCATTGGCGACACTGAGTGTGTCCTATAACCTCTCTTTTCGCTTTGCGTATTTCACTTGCGTGCAACCTGTGATGTCTTGCATCCGCTGTCCTTTCACCTGGACCATGGATTATTGCCTCTCCAATACGTCGTTGTCTGTTCCGGATTTTGTTCGGTTGGTGGGTCCCTTAGAGGCCCATGGACGGGACTGTTCCGCTGCAGGCTGCATGACGCGTGCTGCTGCACTGGGGATTTTGGCGCAATGGGATATCTGGGCGGCTGCTCAGAATCTCCTACAACAAAGTTATGTGGAGTATCACGCAAGTTGTCCCGCATTGCTATTGGATGCTCCCTCCTGCGAGGAGCATTCCTGCTGCTTTGAGTTAATGGACTGGATGGCGTCTATGTTTTCTGACGATTCCAATGATGTCCTCTTGGAAGGTATAGCGTTTTTCTGCACTTCCACGCTGTTGGATTGATATGGCCTTCACTGACTGTGGACTGCCTCGCTGGCTGTCTTTTTTCGTCCCCTTATATTTTTATTTTTTCTACCCCTCTCCCATTCATTGTCCTTCATGGGGGCTTCATCCGCTGTGGACGTTTTTTGGTCTGCACGGTCCATTTGAACTCTGTCTTCGTCCTTTGTCTTGGCCGATGGACTGTCCAGGGGAGGGTGTCTTGTGGTTTGTGGCCTCCTGGCCTGCCTTGCTACGTTGTCTTGGGGCTGGCTGCCATGATGCTTTTCTTTGCGCACGTTACTCTGAGCCGTTGTTCTACCGACCTCTGCTCCTGCCAAGTTATTTTAGAACTGTCTGCATTTTCTGTCTCTCACCTTTTCTCCTGTTCCCTTTGGGCTCACTCTGCACGACATGCACAAGGTCGAAAAACAACGTCCCTTGTTCTTGCTGATCTGGCCAGTCCCTCGCACCTAGACATAACACTATGTACAGCTGCCATGGAGAAATTGGTGTGCTTTTAATATGGCGGTTTTCCCGCTTAGGGGGCACTTGGAGAAAAACCTTTCCAGGGAGAAGAGCTGTGATTGTCTGCTGATGTAGTTTTTGCATCTAGAGACTGAGGTATGGGGGTTCGCTAGTCAAAGCCCAGAGGTCTTCTATTTTGATAATAAACTAGCTTCTAGCACGGGGAGGGTGGTAAGGTCATTTAGCCCTATAGCCACTGCTTCATGAAATGCTTTCCCCGTTTGTATTCTATGGAGTTGTAACAATGCTGATTATATTATTCTTATGCATTATGCTGATAGTACTGACACGTGTACTGTATCTTAGAGCACGTAAGTTGAAATAAACATTTTAACCTATACTGTCTCTCCTTACGCACGTTGTGGACAGGAACGAGTGAGTGACGAAAGAGTGTTCTTGCTCCTGCGAGTCCTGAGAGAGAGATATACCGTGTTCTGGGTTGTCTAATCATTGGTACATTGTTGCTAATGGGACGCTAAGGCTAGTTGGGTTGGGGTTTTAGGTGCTAAGGTTTATGGTTGGCTCACTATATTCCTAGGTCCTATTATCCTGTGCATAGCTCTGTGTGTGCAGAATCCCTATAACAGTAGTTTGACACAGAGCAGTCAGGCTTAACTTAAGAAGCAACATGTAAAGTACTTGTGCACCGCAACACACAATAACACAATGAAAACCCCACAAAAAAACTCTACACCAGGTTAGAAAAATAGATATGATTTTTATCAATAAAACAAGACCAAAACAACAAAAATACAATTGGTAGAAGTTGAGATATGAATTTTAAAATAAGTGTCAATAGCGAAGCAAAGCAATAAGCGCCTATTGGGGGGGGGGTTTATCTGGTCACGCTGGACCGGGGCAAAGTCAGGCGTGCAGGCCAACTATGATGGAGCACGGGCTAGATACAGAAGACACGCAGGCCTACTGAACAAAGTACCTTGATCCTGTTTGCAACAGCGAGATGCGGGGTGCAGCTGAGCGATGCATCGATGTCGATCCAGCAGTCAAGGTGGTACATCCATTTTCTTCACGCAGTGGTGGTGATAAGTCTGTTCTGAAGACGATGTGCCGAGAGGCATTGGTTCTGTAGACGATGCATCAGGTGTCTCTATGCAGTCGAGGGGATACATCGATCTTCTTACACTGCAGCAGCGGTGATGCGTTGGTTCTGTAAGTTGATGCTTCGATTCTGCGACAGCGATGATGCATCGGTTCTGCTACACGCAGACAGGAGATGTGTAGGTTTGATTGGAGCAAGTACCTGGGTCCACTATCAATGGACAGGGCACAGGAGCAGGTGGTGAAACTTTGATATCCCAGAGTCTCAGAAACAGAAGGAAAGCCAACAAGCCCTTGGAGATCACTCTGGGTTCAAGCAGAGTCCAGTTCTTCCTCAGCAGGTGCAGAGGGTAGCAGGCAGCAGGGAAGCACAGCAGAAAAGCAGTTCTTCAAGAGCAGCAGTCCAGCACAGTGACAGTCCTTGTAGCAGCACCGCAGTCCATCCTCTTGACAGAGTATCTTTACAGGTCCAGAAGTGTCTGATCTGTTGGGGTCAGAGAACCAGTACTTATACCCAGTTGTGCCTTTTAAGTGGGGGTGACTTCAAAGAAGGGTGTTTGAAGTGCACAGAGGTCCTTTCTTCCTAACCCTGGTGCCAGACTCTCCACACAGAGGTAATGAACCCTTTGTATGGGGACAGGAAACTGCCTATTCAGGTGTCAGCAACTCCCTCCCATCCTGCCCAGGATGAGCCATCAGGATGAAGATGGGCACTCAGACACACCTAACCTTCCTTTGTGTGTGGCTGTCTAGAGGGAATGCACAAAGTCAAGCTGTTACATGCCCCAGATGTGTATTGGGGCCAGTCTGCAAGCACACAGAGCTGTAAGAGCAGAGAAATGTCCACTGTCTAAAAGTTATTATGACCACTACAATGGTTTGAGAAAACAATTGCATAAAAGCAACCGCAAACTATTACTATTTCACATAAATACAGAAAAATTAAATTACAAAACAAAATCATGCAAAATTTAGAAAATCATGAAAAGGTACCCATAATAAATCAAAAAACAATTTCTGCAAAAACAACTTTTTCTAAAAAGATAACTATACAAAATAACAATTAATACACAAAAGGTGCAATCTGAAAGCCGGCACCCTTGAAATTCGCAATGTACAAAGCTTAACGCTGAGAAGAAATCAAGCATGCAGACACATTGATCCCCATCAATGCGGTGAGGAAATGAGACACAGCGTCGTACATTGTGAATTTTGAGGGTGCCAGCTTTAAGATCACACGGAGTCCCCCGGGGGCACTGTGATTTATACATGTGTGCCTGAACCTTTACGGCTGGATTCCCGATCTCGCATTATTATTCTTGTGGCTTCCATGTCCTGACTATGTCTGACTACGTTTGATTCAGACTATACAAATTGTTCTAATTGGTAGCTCAAAAATGTTGTTGTCTGTCCTGATGATGACCTTATAAAGTACATAGTTCGAAACGCCGTCGACACCTGTCCTTGGCTTTTATTGAAGAGGAAGCATTTATTGCAATTGTTGTTTGTCACCTGTCGGACTTGTCTTTGTTTTAACATTCTTTCCTCTGCCATTGGTCCTCTTTTTACACTGTACATTGTGTCTTCATTGTTATTTATTGTGTAACTGTGTAAGCACCTTTTGTGTATTGTTTAATTGTTATTTTGTATAGTTCTTTTTAGTAAAATATGTTTTTGCAGTAATTGTTTTTGTATTTTTTATGGGTACCTTTCATGATTTTCTCAATTTTGCATGATTTTGTTTAATTACATTTTTCTGTATTTATATGAAACTGTAATAGTTTTCTGTTGCTTTTAGGTAATTGTTTTCTCAAACCATTGTAGCTGCCATAATATTTATCTGGTCCAAGTTCAGGCAATAGGACTGCCCTTGTTGAATGTAACTACTTTCTAAAAGTGGCATTTCTAAAATAGCAATGTTAAATCCAGCTTTACCAATAAAGAGGGTTTATTATTACCGTTTCAAAGATTTAAAACATGACGGGGCTACTCCTTCCCAATCAGGAATTACAGCTTAAAAGTGTAATAATGAATTCCCAGTGATAACCTGAGAGGAGTAGGCCTCACAGTATTGAAAAAAACAATTGGGAGTTTTTCCTTACCAGGACATGCAAAACTTCAAAGTAAACTTCCTACCTTTTACTTATACAGCACTCAGCCCTATGGGCTACCTAGGGCCTACCTTATCGGTGAAGTATGTGTAAAAAGGGGACTTTAAGGCTTCGCAAGAGGTTTTTAAAAGCCAAGTTGACATAGCTGCAAAACTGCACACACATGTTCTGCAGTGGCAGGTTTGACACATGTTTAAAGGGCTACTTGTGTGGGTGGCATAATCAGTGCGGCAGACCCACTATTAGCATTTAATTTACTGGCCCTGGCCACATGTAGTGCACTTCACTAGGGGCTTATAAGTAAATTAAATATTCCAATTGTGGCTATACCAATGTAACTATGTTTAGAGGAGAAGTACATGCACTTTAGCACTGGTCAGCAGTGGTAAGGTGCTCATAATCCTAAGGCCAACAAAACGAATCCGCAAAAAGAAGAGGTAAGCAGGCAAAAAGTTTGGACGGAAGACCACCCTAAGGCTGACAGGGCTAACACACAGGATGCCATGACACAACAAATCTTGAGTATGCCCAGCTGCTCACGACATCCACAATTCAGATGTTTTGAACAGCCCTTGGGAGCTAATTGTTGGTGGTGTTCAGTCTCCTAGCACCCGTGGCTTCCTAACACATAGACCTTGTGAGCCTGGTGACACCGAGCTGGCTCATTATACAGGATCTTTGGGAAAGTGGATCAACTCACCAGAGTCAACACCTATCCGTTACTGGGCTACACTGTCAATAATTCATCAAGCCTGATTTCTTTTCCTTTTTTTGCTCGTGGATTTTGACAGCAGGATTTCAAACCTTCTGGGATTCCTTTCCAGCTCCTTATGATTAGCTGATGATCAGATGGGCAGAAATGCACTAGTCCTGTCTGCGCTTTTGTTCGTTGCTCTGGGTCCCCCAGTAAATACAAGTTTTAGTTGTTGCATTTACCGAACTAAAAAAAAAGAATTTTATTTGAAGTTAAACCACTAACATCAATACCTGAACATTGAAGTGATTGGGTGTCAATTGACTGAGTCATACACAATCTGGAGTTTGATCTGCTACCACCTCCTAGAGTAAGCCTTGACTTCTGTCCTTGATACCTAGAGAGAGTCAAGTGCCCAAGTGGGGTAACATGCCTCACTAATTGGAATGCAATAGGTTTGTAGCCCTGCATCACCAGTGGAAAATGACCATATAAATACAGGGTACCACCCAGTAACCACTTAATACCCTAGGACTCTAGAGATGAGACTACATTGTCCATTTTTGGCGCAAGCTGTTAGTTGCTGTTCTGTTTCTATTCCTTCCCCATTTAGTGTTTTACTTGGGTGAATATTCTAAGCCACCCGTCAGTGCTTCATTTGTGATAGAATGAGGGCCGGTGCCCACAGCTCTGCTTAGGAACCCGCGGCTGGTGATTTTAAGTATTGGAGCACCGGATACCAAGGCTGCATAGACTTGAATCAACCACATGGCTCTTCCTTCCACTATGAGACACTCGCTACCCGTTTATCTTGTTCGTGCAGGTTCCAGCTAACTCCCTTTGTGAAGTTTTTCTACCTTTCTCTCCCTACTTCATTACCCTTTGTTTTTCCCTCTATTACTCCCGTTCAATGGCTTATTAGTTAAAATAAGGTCTGTTCCCAAACACAGAATGCCGGTAGGCCCACCGGCAACCACTGGCTCAAATTAAGCACTGCTTAAATGTCATGTAGAGTTATTATGATGGAGGGGGTCTCCTTTAGAGGCAGACGTATTGGGACTTGTCATTAAATGGCAGAAATACCATCCGTCGGCCTCTGTTGTCCCCTTTCTTATTATAAGATCAGTGAAGTTTTGATGAGCTCCATGGCGGAGCATCTACTGGCTCTATGATGGGGGTTGTTAATGGAAGACATTAACCATGCCTAAAAAGGTGATCTAAGTTGTAGGATCCGCTGCCATTTTTGGTGGTGTCAGCAATGGCAAAGATTGCCAAGCAAACCAGAGGGTCTTTCTCATAGAGCCAATGAACATGCCCCACACTTGTTAAAAGATCCCTAGCATGCCAATCCTGAAATATGAATAAAGATAATTTTGTCCCTCTTTGCGAGGTTATTTCCAGTACCCACATGTGATGGCGGGAATTCCACCATTGTTTCTCAGCAGGTTTCTCCTCCATTGAGGCTCTTGCTAGGGTCATTAAAGCTGCCCATCTCTAGAAGAGGCAGAATTTCTCCTGTGTCGATGGTGTTACATCCACTATACCATGGACTATGTGCCTGCGTTGTCAAAATCAAAATGTGAGGCCTATATCAATTCGGGGTAACGTTTAAAGTTCACTGCTGGGATGGTAAATGAGTCGGTGTATGTGTCCATTTAAATGATTCTAAAGGATAGTGCTCTTGCTGCGCAGTGAAGGTATTTGTGGGTTAAATAGTTCTTTTCCCCCACATCCTTGTGGAATTACATGAATAGTGTCAAGTTCGTTTGCCTGTCTTTGGTGATCTATTCCCCAGTATATAAACACGCAAGATCTCAGAATTTACATGAAACGTGTCATTCAATAACTGGGATTTGTGCAAGAATATACTTGCACAATAACATTTCTCACAGACTTTGTGAGTACAGTGGAAATATTGATTTTTGTACTGTGACATTCCAGCTTGTGATTTGTTGTCACTGTGAAGCATTCATGACCTAGGGGCTGATTACGATGGCGGGCGGAGGCACATCCGCCGTGCTGGCGGAGGTGGAAAATGCCCTTTTCCGCACTCCATCGGTGGTCTTTGCGTCCGCCGTATTATGATGGGCATAGATAGCCCATTTCCCGTCCGCTGCGGTGTTCCGGGTTCCGACAAAAATCTCCGTCTGCACCGGTAGCGGATGGAGCCAAAAGAGAGGTACCGCTGTGCGGAATGCGGTCACGACCGCCGGTCAAATCACGATGCCTCAAACAGCCCACCACACCGCTGCGGAGAATCCGGTCATTCGAGGATGGCGGTGGCAATACTGCGGATAGCTCCATGTGTTCCAGTCCGCTGGGGAAATGGCGGTCTTTGGCCTTTCTGCAGCAAATCCGACCACTGCAGACGGATTTTCAGCTTTTCCGCCGCTGAATCCTGGAATCCGACCGCCGCGGTAGGGAGTTTCTGGCGGTGCATCCTAATCTGGCCGGTGGTTTTGCCGCGGTACCTGCGGGTGGAAATTTCCCACTAGCACGGCGGTCGGAATGCTTTTCCGTCCGCCATCGTAATCAGCCCCTTAGTTCGTTATTTAGCAAAAATTTGAAAATATTTCTCGTTTATTCCTCTTTGCATGTGTGCTGCATTCTGCAGCACAGGTTGGAAGGCTATGTATTTCCTGCTCCAAGTGTTTGTTCTGTTGGCATAGACTGTGGGCCTGAGTACGTTGAGCGCTGCCAGAGTACGTTGAGCGCTGCCGGACTGCGTTGAGCCCTGCCGGAGTACGTTGAGCCCAGCCGGAGTACGTTGAGCGCTTCTGGGGTGCACTGAGCACTACTGGAGTATGTTGAGTTCTGCCAGAGTACGTTGAGTGCTTCCGGAGTGCGTTGAGCCCTGCCGGAGTACTTGAGCCCTGCCGCAGTACGTTGAGCGCTGCCGGAGTTAAATAGGCCATGCTGATTTAGGGACCTAGGCCGCGGTCTCCGACTGCTTCTATGATGCTAAACAGTGGATGATTTGTTATTGGCTCAAGGTTAATATCGACTTGATCAAGATTTTTGCCGCTCGTAATAACCCTTTACTGTAGTCCCCACTTTTTTGACCTGATACCCCAAACACAGTTCTAGGTATAAACCCATATGTAAAAAGCCTTGGTATGAACTTAGACCCAAAATTGACTGTATAATCAGTTGTCTTCTATGATCTCACCTTGGACCTGCAGAAGCTACGTCTGATTATGCCTTTTCTCACCGTGGATGCTAGGAAAACTGCTATCTCTGCATTAACGAGTGCCATAATGGACTGCTTCCATTCTTTATATTGTGACATTTAAAAATATTAAGTGTAAAAGCTCCAAGTTATTCAAATCCAGGCTGCGAGATTGGCCACTGGTTCTCTCTTCTGCCGGTGTTCTTTTAACTCCGTTACATTGGTTCCCAAAATTCGATGCAAAATCTTTTGCACAGAATTTACACACACATGTATCTATGGTGCAGCTCCTGAGTTTTGGAAAAATAAAATCTGCAAATACCAACCTGTCTGCTCCTTGTGTTCTTCCTTTGCCTCTCCTCTGACCTAGCCTGGTTTTACAAGATCCAATTTGGCTATAAAGCTTTTAGGGTTTTGGCTCCCCGTCCTTGGAATTCTCGTCTTTAGAAAGGGAAAATATGTTTTTCAATTTTAATGTTCAGGCAAAAACTAAAAAGCAAAACCCTTCTTTTTATGACACACATCACGTTTATCTCCTGCGAAAATAGTTTTTAGCACCCAGAGACCTTCTCCTGATAGTTGCACTTTAGAAATCTCCTATTGTATTAATGTTAATGATTTGTTTTAACTTCGTCCTGGTAAAAAAATAACAAAAAGTGAAGAGAAGGATACAGCCACCGTGTAAATGTGTAATTTTGTATACAATTTGAAATGAAAGTGTGACTTTTTAGGGATTGACTGCATTAACTTTCTCCAGTGATCAAACACACTACTAGCGGGACTTAGCATACGTGCTTATGAAAAGTAGCAACCGTTTGTTGCCTGGCAACTGATAGCTCTGATAAGAGTCCAAGATGGGCGACAACAACATGCGACTATTGCTAAGCAGGCCCGATTTTTCTGATGCCCCAAACAAGCAGTGCGTGGCAGTGTCGATCATAACGAGGCGGGTGACAGACCGGAAGGAGGCAGGGCCGGACTAGGAAGGCAAACCAGCCCTGGCAATTACGTCGGACTGGCCCGGAGGGGGGGGGAGGGGGGGAGTGATGGTGGGAAACTTTGCTGCTGCTCTTTTGCCAAGGCTGCCCAGGGGGGCCCCGTAGGGGACACTCCAACAGGGCGGCCGCCTTAGTGCCACAGGAAGGCACAGAAGTCCTCTGTCTAGGCTCCCTGGGCTAGGGACCAGGAGGGTCTGCAGGCCGCGTCATTTCCGGCCGTGGGGAAGGGGACAGGGGTATAATTGCCTTCCCTGCCCACTGTACGGTCTCTTGACGGCTACCCGTCTCGCTGTGTAGACGGGTCCGCTGGCCGGGTCCGGGAGCTGTACAACTGTGCGGTGAGTGTGCCCTCACCCCCGCCCACCTGGGTGACTCCAGGTTCTCCTCGCCTGGCGGGGGC
The DNA here is from genome assembly GCA_963921515.1 of Calotriton arnoldi. NCBI lineage: Eukaryota > Metazoa > Chordata > Amphibia > Caudata > Salamandridae > Calotriton > Calotriton arnoldi. The sequence goes on along the minus strand of CAWUFW010007747.1, from coordinate 509,549 downwards.
AACTTTTCCCGGACCTGTGGACGGCCTGTTTTAACCCCCCACGGCATTGTGCTTTTGTGGCACAAAGGCCTGGGGAGGGCCGCAAGAGCGTGTGGGCCGTCCTCTGCGGCTCAGATAGGCCTCCTCCGCCTAGCGTGATGGAATGTGGGGGCGGCAATCGGGAATTGTGGTGGCCGCTGGGGGGGGCAAGACTCCTCGGGCATCAGGCGGGCCCTCGAATCAGTGATGGAGTTCGGGGGCGGCACAGTATACTCTATTGTGCGATAGCTGGTGGGGTAGCGCGGAGGTGCTCCCAAGCCAGCAGGCCATTTTACGTGGGCATAATGGTATCCAGATGTTGCCAGCAGCTTGCCTCTTGCCCCCCCCCATCCCCCACCAGCGCCTCAAGCCCAGTCTTAGGGAGAGGCCGCCTTCGCCCCAGCCATCTGGCCTGTTGGGGCGGCACTTTTCCTGATATTCGCGGGGGGGGCGCAGGAGGTGGGACTGCGCAGGCCGCGGGAGCTAGTGAGGCGGGTCTGGACCTTGGGTTCTCAAGGGGACCCGCGAGCCCTTGGGCGCAGGAGCCTCACTGGCAGGATGCCTCCTAGCTGCGGGGGTGGACCGGCGTGTGCGTTATGCGGGGTGGGGATGGAGCAGTGCGCTGGCGATGCCCCCCCCCCCCCCCCATATAGCCAGTTACCAACCATGTGGCGCATCCGGGGATGGCTCGGGGGGGGGGGGTCTTAGGTCCGCGCGGGTCAGAGGTTACTATCCATCACCGGGCACCCGCCGGGACTGCGCATGTCGGGCGTGTGGCTTGTGCTACGTTCACCGGGTGCGCAGATAGGCACCTGACCGCGAAGGGGCGGCTAAACTGTTAGGCCACCCGGCACCAGGGGTTGGGCGCTCCGCCCCAGCATTCGTCTAGTCGTGCCTCTCGGGGACCCGAAGCGGGCGGGGGAACTGGTTCCCGACCGGGCACCCTTGCTCCTTTCGGTGAGCCGCGGGTACGAGCTGGGGGGCGCCCTATCCAGCCCCTGCGACCAGCCACCTGACAAATACTACTGTCCGACAGGTAGGGACGGGTTATGCCAGGGAGTCGGCCGGTAGTGTGAGTCGTATCTGCCTCCATCAGCCTACAACAGCGCGGCATCCCGGGCACTCTTGCAGTGCCACCTGGGCACGCTGAACCACAGCCCTAGGTTGAGAGTGGGGGGACATTTGGAGCAGCGGGTCGGGCTACAATTGTGGAATCAAGCACCCGAGCCCATCAGGGTGTAGGTCGCGGGTGGAGTCGCCAGTAAATTTCTTACCTCGCATTTACCTGCCGGCCATTGCCATCTGGGGGGAGTTTCCATTGTAAGTAACCTGCGGTAGTATCTGTCGTTGTGTACGAGGATAGCTTAGGGTTTTTGTAGTGGTTCGGCAAGGGGCAGGGTTGTTGGCTTACCCGAAGCCGTGGTCAAGTGCGTTTCCGATTTTGAGCCGAGTTGCATGCCTGGCTCAATTACAGCCGACCAGTGACTGCCAGCCAGCATAGCCCGTGCACGCCAGACACTACTTCCGCCAGAGGGGCGATTGAGTAGGGTGTTAGCTCATTTTTCATGTGCTTTGTGAATCTTAGGTGGTGGCTTATAGGATATTTTGAGGCAGTCAGAGGAGAACTGCGAAGGGCGTATTTGAAGTAACTTTTGAGTTGCGGTCAGAGCGGTGAAGCGAGAAGCTAGCCTGGGCAGATGACGTGGCACCGGAGGGTCTCACAGGGCCTGCGGTGACTGGAGTCAGGATTGCGACCCAGCTCGTGTGCTGCTTATTTAGCTTTACAACTGAATATCTTTGACAAAGCCAACAGTCCTGACTGGTTGGAGATATGATGTTCCTTGTTTTATCATACACCTACTTGCAGGACAGAATCAGCCAGATACATGTCGGGCGGCACATTAGTAAGCACAGCTCCTTGCTTCGTGTTCTAGCCACGCCCTTAAGTACATTGGCCACGCCCTCTTAGCCCGGGCTGCACACAATAAACACATGGACTTGCAGAGAGTCCAATTTGGCACAAACATGGCTAGCCCCCCCCCCCCCCCCCTCGGCGAGGTGGTCCGTTGGCTAGACTGCCGACTCTGGAGCTGGCACCAGGGTTTGAGTCTCGGGGTCGCGTCCACTTCCGGTGATTCTGGGCAAATCACTTAATCTCCCAGTGCCTGAATGTGTATGTAAATACGGGGCTCACTAAGCGCTCCAATACCCTCAGTTAGAGCTCGCGCTATATTAACATGCAAAAAAAATAAAAAAATAAAAATAGGGGCACCTCTCTGCCTGCGTTCGTCTCGTTTGGGAGACCGGCTGGGCACTTGCTGCCACATGTGGGGATATCGCTGTGTGCCGGTGTGGTCCTGGTGTGCTGGTTGACGGGTTGAGATTTTGGCTTGGGGGATTGCGGGGATTAATGGGTATAATGTACCTAAATTGTCACCAAGGGTAATTTGCTTGCCGTACAAAGTAAATTACACTTAACTCTAATTATGTATCGGCAGCAGGACCAGCTCAGTCAGGCATTCAAGTCGGGATGCCGCTGGGCAGCAGTTCAAATCAAAACATGGTTGTCGGTGGCCAGCCCCCACATTGAAATGTCCCAGTACCATTGCAATGAAAGCCTTTGTAGGAGTTATCTATCATGTTTAGGGTACAGATGTGCCGTCCCGAGGTATTGGACGCCTCGTATTAAGGCCTAAGAGGCAGACCGCAAGAACTAGCCGGAGGCTGCCTATATGAGAGAACAGAACGGTGCCCTTTGGGAGTGCTGCTGGTAGAGAGTCCGCGGCTGTCATATTCAGCCCTTGGCAGCTGGTTGCTTGCATGTTTGCGTATTTTTCGCACTTTCTGTTTTGTCTTTTAAGTGTTGCAATGGCTTACTAGGGTAAATTACTGCATCATGATTACCTGTGCTAAATTTGACCAAGCGGTTTCGGGTGCGTGGCACCGTTACTTAATTGTTACACCAGCGCTTGGGACAGCCCGCCACCGGTTGGCGCTGTCTGTCAATTTTAGAGATGACCTCGACAGGCACAGAATTTACAACCACATTATAATTTAATTGCCTGCTGCACATGCCATTCGTATATTTTCGGGGACCTGGAATAGCTTGTATTGCCACACTTGCACAAGTGTTAGGGTTAGCAGATTGCCAGCACGGCAGGAGCAATATGTGGTGTAAAACGAAGTGGCCAGGACTATGTTTGCAGAGTAAGGAATTATATTGTCTTTGCTGGCCCGGTATGCTGCCGCCTGTGGTGTGACTTCTGGCAGAGCGGATCAGGGGCCGTGTGCCTGGCACGGGGCAGCGGCTCACGGGCAGGGCGAACCCTGAGACAAAGCGTGAGTCAGTGCGGCACCCGGATGGTGAGAGTGTAAAGTGATATAAGTGACGAGTCTTGGAAGTTTCAGTTACAGCGATCTAGGTGGCACTGCGGGGAAGTCGGGTTTATCTATTGAAAGGTTACAATGTGCCTTGTAAGGTGTGTTTGGCGCTATGCCTGCGCACTACACTCCACTAATGATTTGTGCAGCTAGCAGGGAGATATGTAGGTACGGGGGGGCGGAATCACAGACAACGGCTGCTCCCGTCCCAGCTACCTATGAGACAGTGCCTCCGCAGGCTAGCGTATTCTGACTCTCTGCACTACGCAGCATGCGCTCTTCCAGCGCCAGTGTAGCGGGGCATCGGCTGCCTGATTGGTGACCCTTGAAGGAGTGTTACCAGCGTGCTCTGTCCTTGCGCAGGAGTGCGTCTGTATTGTTTACCTTTTTTGCAATTCCATATAGCGCGGGCTAGGCCCGAAGGCAGCAGGGCTTTACATTGATAACAGGATAATTAGGTACTGCGAGTCGGGGCCTACCAATACACACATGCTAATGTTTGCCTTGGCCACTAGGGGTATCCTGCCTTGGAGTCACTGGCCAACGTTGATGGGTCCTCTTTGGAGTCTGACACTGAGCGGGCGGGGAGTCTCGTGCGCGGCAGCAAACATATGGCCTGTAGAACATGCTGCTGGGGACGCTTGTTTCTCAAGCAGCGCCCTTGGCAATGTGTGTGGTAGGTGTCAGTCATATGACTGAACAATGGGAGTGCGTGCGCAACCCCGCAAGCTATGCGTCAGGGAAGAATATGGAGGGTTCTGGCCTTCTGTTGTAGGATAGCATGGCAATACTTTGGATCACTTTGCTTAGTGTATTAGTAGTCCGTGTCTGTTATGCAGGGATACTAACAAATGGGGTGTTGGGTGCCTCCTCCAGCACAATTACGTGGGGTGCAGCAGTACATGGAACACCCAGTTTGGTGGGAGAGTTGCTGCGGCCAGTCTTGTTGGCTTCGCATCTCACACTAGGGGCACCTTTCATCCGGGATTTTATTGGAGGGAGGCGACTGAGCCTCGCACTTCATGTGCCAGCATCAGTGGTAAGGCAGCTCCTCTCAGCCAGGTCACTGGACCTATGCAATGACACGCCTTATGGCCTATATCCATGGACCTGCTGCAAATTCCGTCATCTCCAGCACAAATTGCAGTTAAATGAAATTAAGTCAGAGATGTCTCTGCTCACTCAGAGCAACAGGCTAAAACACTTCAACGGGGGGTCACACGCAGTAGAAGGCCCATGGATAGGTGCTCTGGAAATCTGTTCCCTTTACAGTTATTTTATTTAGTATTTAACACGTACGAAGGTGGGGATACCTTGGGCATTACTTACACTCCTGATCGTACGTAGCGATGAAGTAAGTGTCCCAAGTTGCGCAACGTGATACACTTGTGTATAAGAAAGTTGTTAAAAGCTTCTGTTGGTCTAACAGTGCCAGGTCATTGGGGACCCTTGTACAAGAAACAAACAGGAGTGGTTACCCAACCTGTGGGTTAGAAGGGATGTTGCCAAGAGCAGAACTCAAACTAATTAGCGTTAAACACTTGATCAAGTTGATTTAAGTGACATGTCTAAAGCTGTAAATGTTGGGCTAAAGGGATAGCATGCCAAGGGAGATATCTTCCAGATTTCACAGGATCCCCTCAATCCAACTTCCCTAAAGTAGCGGAGGATGCCTGATGGATTTGTTAGACCTGTTATTAAACACATCAGGTACCATGAAGTAGTGTCAAATGTCCTGTAATCATAGGTACGTCCAGGACACTGGTCGTACAATACACACACCTCCAGACAGGACTGCCCCCCCCCCCCTTTGAGCAAAGGGAAGTAAAACATGATAGGGGGTAGCATGCTTCCACAGACGTTTGTGGCAAGCTCGCACATGGGGGTGTCCCGCTGAGTTTGGGGGCAGGTTAGCAGGCTTCACCTTGTCACGGTTCTGTCAGAGCCAGCAGACCCCCAGGGGGACAGCGCGCTAAAATTCATGTCATGTTAGAGGTAGGTCCAGGATCAAAGGTCGTGCTTGGTGAGGCTCAAATCCAAGCGGTTGGGGTATCCTTCAAAGGGGCACTTCGGGTTGGGCAGTACAACATTTTTCAAGTGCAACTGGGGATCTCCTCATGTATCAGAGTTTGGGGCAGGGTAACGGGCCGCACCTTGTCTCTGTGGGTTTGAAGTGTGGCTGGTCTTTTGACCGAGTAGAAGCTTTACCACTGGGTATTCTGGGCATGTAGGAATGCCAGGCAAGAATCGAGTGAAGGCAAGTAGTGGTACTTTTGGGGCATTTGTTGGATTGTCTCTCTGGCAGACCGTCATGCAAGGGGACTGTCTTAGGTCATCACATCAGGCAGAGGTGCTCAGTGGAAGCACATGAGGGGGACTGAATAAGACAGAACAGGACACTGCACAGGTTAGATGTCAGCGTATGGTGGCTACACTACTGCACAGGGCAAAGTAAACCTGGACTGAGTCTCATGCGGGGAGTGGTGGTGTTGGTGGTTACTACCTCAGTACACGGGATCACTCCCTGTTAGGTCTATCGATCATCTCAATGGGCATTAATTTACAGCCTCTCTAGTCTCTGCCTCACTGTGAGTAGGTTAGCCATTTGACTTTAATAAAGTGCTGCAATGGCCCTCAATTGCTATAGTACAGCATCTAGGGTACCAGTGCTTACTGGACCATCATTAGCACCAGCAGCGACTCACACGGGCAGCGGTATAGCTCCTTGTATTTCGCATGGGTTTGGGGCTGGCAGGGTTATCAAACTGCAGACAGAAACAGAATAGGCAAAGATAGGCATTCCTGGGATTGTATAACGCGCACTCAGCAGTAGGTTTCAGCTAATCCTGGTATACCGTTGGTAAAATACGTAAGGTTATGGGCTACTCACGAATAGGCACTTTCTGCCAGCTGGGGCGTGAGCAGGCCATTCCCAGGAGGGTGCGGGTTGCCTTGATAGTACTGTTTTGGAGGGGAGGGAGCACTAATAAGGACACCTACGAGAGCACATTCTGCAGTCAGTTATGGTTAAATTAATTGCATGTTTAGTTGCTCCGGTTAAGCAATTTTCCTTGGGAGTTGTCAGCAATCATTCGGTCTGCAATTTTGGTTGTTGCCGGTTGGCAGGCCTTTTAGATGTGGGTTTCTAGCTCAGGCATGCCCTAGTTGGGGTCAGGTGCTTGCAGTCTCCATTGGGAGACAGGCATGTGGAGCGGTAGAACTGAAAGGGGCTTGGGTCCGACCTCTGGTCACAGGTTCCGATGCAGGGTGGGCGCTGCGAGTCGCAATGCTACAAACGATTTATAAGGCCTTGAGCTGTAGGATTGGCGAGAGGACTCTTAAGTACCATGTTGCAACCGACAGGCAGGTGCTTACAGGTGTACGGTTTTGGCCCGGATTGACAAATGATGTTGCGGTGATGTGGTGGTGTTGTGCAATTATAGATTATTAAAATATAAACGTACAACAATTATGGTTTTCAAACACACATCTCGTTATTTACCAGGAACCTAGGTCACAGAGATCACGAGGCTAGGTTACCCAGGTATGCGCTGGAGCGAGCTGATGAGGAAGCTGCAGCAGAGTCTTGGGGGAGGGATCGTTCCACCTTCCTATGCTGGTCATACACCTGGGAGGGAATGACCAGACGACTCTGGGGAGGAGAGTACTGCTTCAAGACATGAGGGACATCATGTGTCAGTTGAGTAATCAGCTTGGGGCATGTGAACTGTGGTGGCCTTCAATTTTACCTCGCTCAGCTGGGCAAGATGCCCGATCTGGAGACGCCATCGAGATATCACGTAGGAGAGTGAACAGCGCCAGGCGTAAATTCACGGGGCAAAGGGGATTTGGCTTCATCAGGCATAGGTTTACTTTATGCCAAGTCTACTGGTTGCTGGGAAGTGGATGGGATTCACCTCTCAAGGGTAGGCATGGACTTAATTTTGCTGGTCCTGGGGAAGGCCTTGGAAGCAACAGGCTGTAGGTAGGAATATCTGCCTTGGTGGGGGGCCCTGGTGGTGACGGTGGCCACCCCCAGAGCTGTGGAGGAGTTACAGGGCGATCCAGAGTCTGCAAGGTACAGAAGGGTACTATATTGCAGCAGCACAACAGGGTGCTAAGCCAAGGATACCCAGGGATGTATTAGCGGGTCCCCTGGAAGAACTACGGCGCCCTGTTAGCCTACAGGCGGTTGTGGGTCTGAGCAACCGGGGGCTGCCTGGAACGCTCCGCCCACCTGTGGGGGGGCGTGAGTAAGGGAGTGGACTGGCGGTCCACTGAGGGGAGAGGTGGCCTCTCCCAATAATTGGTAACCACCGGTTGGCGACGGCCACGGTGCAATTTGGCTCATCAGACGGGCAGGCGGCATAGGGGCTGGCCTGCCCTGGGATCGCCCGTAAGATAACCCACCATGTTGGCATATTGGTTATGCAAATAAACCTGCAGCAATATTCTCCACTAAAAAAGGTGTTGTGTGGTTTATTTATGTATGTTGCTGTATGGGAACTGAGTGTTGCCGATATTGGCACTATGTTACAGGGGCCGATATTGCAGCATTGCTGCAAAACCGACACCAGTAACAACAACAACCCACCCCCCCCCCCACGCCCTGTCCAAAACCGGCCCCCACCCTTCCGGCCCACTGGAAAAACACCCGGTGCCCGCTACGACCATTACGGCCCTGCAAGGAGGTGTCCGGGTGGAGTGCATTGTGTAGGAGCGGACAATGGAAATGGATTGCAACATTCCGGTCTCACTTGACTCGGGAGAGTGTTAGACGTGGAGAGGTAAGGTGGAAATATAATTCGGCAACTTCTTTAATTCTAATGCACCTCATTGCTTTTTGACAGTCTTGGTGATCTAATGGTAAATGCAACTGTTATTTATCCTTTTTTTTATGATCCAAAATCACAGCCTTCAAAAAATATTCCTGGGCTTGTCTGATGCCGGCCTCCTGTACCTTGCTGTGCCAACTATCCAACCTGTGAGATCCTGATATACCCAGCCACTGCTCCTCTACGCCTTGTAGGACAGATGTGACACGCAAGGATGATGTTAGCTTTGATAGTGCGCTCACAACGTGCAAGTTGTTGTCCCCATTGTAGCGCTAACATGTTGGGCCTCATAAATTATTTTATGTAATTACATTTTTGTTTCTCTTGTCCCTAAATGACCTCAGCTACCATATCAAGTCTCCCAGGTCCTCTGATGGACCTTATGTGCTAAAAGTTTCTGGAATATCTAGGGGATGAGCAATTATCACATGAGGACCAGGAATAGAGAATTGCTAACATTAAATAACAGAAACAATTTTCCATGTAAACCTACTCTTAAATTTGCTCATCAAATCAATTTTAAATTTAGCCACAATCAAAGAAATGAAGCAAAATCAGCAGAGTATTTTATCATAATATATTTTTGTTTAAATATCGAAACATCAGCATACAATCGTAATTTCAGGTTAGATCAGGTTTAATAAGCATTTGCAAATTCTGCGAGATTCAATATCAAGAGAACTATCTTTCTTAGCAGAGGGAGATTATGTCCTAAAGAAAATAAATTAGTAGGGAAATCAGTTAAATCTCATAATAACCCTCTAGGAAAGTTCAGCGATTTATCAAATGACTAGTTCCAGTTCATAGACAGATTTGTCTGCCTCTGTCTGCACTGATTTGATTTTGGGTTTTATATATAGCGCTCGAATGCCCAGGGGCCTCTAGGCGCTGAAGCAGACAGGAGGGGAGTGAGGCCTGGACAGAATGATTCTTAGTTTTCAGTGTCGGAACAGCCAGGTTTGGACTAGCTTCCGAAAAGTCAGGAAGTCAGAGCAGCATTTGATGGCTAAAGGTAGAGAATTCCAAAGAGTAGTTGCCTTCAGAAGGAAACTCCGACCACCCCAGGCCGTGAGTTTTGATCTACGGATGGATAGTAGCCTTGCCTCTGAGGATCTGACCTTTCTGCTTGGCGCGTACCAGGCTAATTTATTACGAAAATAGCTAGGTCCACAATTATGCAGTGCCTTGAAGGTTATACATAGAGTGTATGCAGTGTCAATGCTACAGTTGCTCTGGTATGAACCCTTTCTGATGGAAAGGTTCCACTACAATAGCATACCGGCATGCAGCAAACGCAGTATTTCGTTACAGTTCCTGGAAGTCCCAGTCTGGAGTCTCTGCACTGCAAGATGGGTTAAGGGGATGCCCCCCTTAGTTCAAAATGTAGCAATTATACTCCATTGATTCCAGGTTTAAACCCCTTGACATCACCAAATTGTCGGACCACTCTGTCCCATTTGTTGCTCACGATAGGATGAGATGATGTAGTAAGTAAAAAGTATACAAATCCGGAAGAATTAAGTAATCCATCACTTGCAATTTCCTTAGGACCACTGTAGTATTGTAGTATCATTGTTTGTTGCAGTTAGAAAGTAGGCGAGTTCATGCTCTCATTTCTTGTCAGTCCTTTCTCAAGCATTGTGTCTTAGGAGTAACATTTTTGTTGCAAGTCTAGTCAAGTAAGCTACTAACGTGAAAGGAGGCGATTGAGTGTTAGAACACAAATGGAAACTTCACGAAAGTTCCCAAAGGTCTCAGACTATTCAGTTCATAATTTCATACTAGGGAAAGAAGCACAGTTTGAGGCCTTCATGAAATACAGCTTGTGCACAATGAATTTGGGCAGTTCAATTCAGTTTATTTTTGATTTGGAACTCCAATGAGTTCTACATAAAGATATACAAAAAATAAGAACATTTCCAAAATATCATATCATACTGTTCTTAATAAAAAATAAAATACATGCCGGAACATAGCAATTATAATTTCACTATACAATTAAAGTTAAAAAAAAATATTTAAGAAAAAGCAAAAATGACTCCATTTAATCACACTACCTAGTGTATAAAGTGCAAGTGCGCATAAATAGAAACCTTTACACAACCAATTATGAAATGGTGTAAAACTGCATAATACTTTGTCCCAATTCATATTTAGACATCACATTCTCCTTTATACAATTCAAATACCCAAGTAACAGTTTTTTAATGCAAAAAATATGCTACACAGCAGGGACCATCTTTGGTCTATCAGAACTAAACGTGTTGTGGGAGGTGGACAAAATGCACTTGATTCTACATCTTGCCCTAAGTTCCAGTTTATAATGTGCAAAATATGCTACCAAACAGGGACAGTGTTTGGCATACCGCATCTAGGCACAGCGTTATACATCTCACTAAAACATGTTTTAAAAGTGTTTAAAAAAGCTAAAAACTTCAAAACATACCAATTCAGAGGGGGGCGGCTAAAAGACAATTCTGGACCTCCTCTATGGTAGTGATGTTATACTCAAGAAATACAGGACTTAATAAATGACGTCATAGTGGTTGTAATGTGGGACAAACAAATAATACATGGTTTAAATCTTGCACCCAATTTCTGCATAGATCACAAAGTCTATTCTCCCTAGGTAATCCCTCCCAGGCTCCTGTTGTAATTCGCAAAAGGAGCAGATTCATCCATAACAGCAAAATGGTTCTACGCACTCCATGGGGGAGATTCCAAACAACAAACAGTTGGGATTTTTTATGCATACAACTCCCCACTATTATGTCGTTTCTAGAGTGCCCTGAACACAAAGATATATCTCTCTTGCGACTGACTTTGTATATTATTTATTTGATTAGAGTTTTCAATACAGATTTTGGATGAGGGCATGTACAACTATGCCCAATTTCAAATAAATCTAAGGCTTTCTCATAATTTCTAAAATCAACACGTTTCCCCTTTAAGCTGAAAACAATTTCATGCCTTAGTGCAGCCCGAATAAACTTACATCATTTTCCAATAAAGCATTACCCCACCTTAAACATGCTGCCATGGTGAACACATAAGTTGAGAGAAGCCCCAATTCCAACCGAAGGGACGCTATGCTGGCTGCACAGTTCCAATTACAGATTTGGCGCCAGATGCGCCTTTCCACCTTCTCCAATAAATCCCTCTGCTGTGCATCCACCGATTCGCATTCATAACTCAATGATGGCGGGATTTTGATTTTATAGACAGAGGAAACCTGTGCAAAGTGTCTTTGCCCCCAACATTTGTATAGCCTACAAAGTGCAGAGGCTTGGGATATTGCTTTACTTCTACAATGGTCGATGTGATCTCTGCTGGAGCACTTGCTCGAGAAAATTCTTCTCAGATACGGGTACTGCTTTACGACCTCAAGTTTGCTTTTCCCTAAAAACCAATGAATATTTTTTCTAACCCAACATCCCCAAGACCTAAAAACCATAATTTTTAAAATATTTTTAAAAAGTGATCCTCCGAGTAATGGCCTAGGTCATTAAGTCGCCTTTGCAAACCTATTGGAGTTAGATCCAATAGAATAGTGTCATCCGCATAAAGTAGACAACATAATTCCATAGGACCTAATTTAGATGAATCTCCTTTACAATGCCCTACCCGACGCAGCAGATCATTGATGTACAAAGAAAAGAGGAGAGGGGCTAATAGGCACCCTTGCTTTAGCCCATTGTGAGTTACCACTTTACTTGACAGGCTTTCATTGCCTCCCATCAGCACCTGTGTCCATGTAGAGGAATGCAATGCAATAATCAACTTAACAGATGCCCCAGAATCCCCATGTCAAACAGTTTCCTCCACAGCGCCCCCCGGTCAACCTGGTCGAAGGCAGTGGAGAAATCTATACAGGCGGCATTCATTTATCTATTTTATATTTTTAAATCAAAGTTTGAAAAACAGAGATGTTATCCAAAGTGCCACAATGCTTACAGAATCCCGCTTGTTCTACGGGTACAAGATCATTACCAAAAGCCCAATCCTGGAGGTGAAGAAGTATGCTCTTGGCAAACAGTTTTCCAGTTGCATCCATTAAGGAAATCTGTCTAAAACTGGCAGGAGAAGTCTTAGGGCCCTTTTTATATAGTGGAACCACTATGCTTCCTCTCTAAGAGTGCGGAATAATCCCTTAAGCATAGCAGTAGGAAGACACTGGGTAAAGGAAATGAGCCCATGCCAGGCTATCTTGTTTAATGATGGCTATTGGGAGATCGTCCAGGCCCATCGCACATGAGTACCTTGCCCCTAAAAACTCTCTATTTCCATACAGGAAGGAGGGCCATAAGTATTCACCAGGGAGGGCTCATGAATTGACTCCAAATTGAATCTGTTCCTAGTGTTTATTGCATATAGCTGTGAAATATATTGGGTCCATTCTGCATCAGATATTAAAATGGCTTCTGGCCCAATATTTGCGTGAGTCACCAGAATGTATGACCTCTCTGTTTGATCCATTTGGAATCCTCCACCCTCCTACGTTCTGCAACCTTAAGTCTAGTTCTTACCTTCTTTAATCTATTAATTTCCCGTTGCCTAGACAGTGATGGCTGCTTAAATTGGTCCCTTACTAAAACATTCAATTCCCAATTTAACTTTTCCTACCTTCCATGAAGTAACCACAGGGTGATCAATACCAATGCCTAGTTTTTTACTTCCACATAATCAAAATAGAGCCAAATACTTCTCAAACCAACTAATGGGATTTTCCTGACCAGGACAAGAGCTCACATTTTTAACATATCTCCCTAAGCATGTCAGATTTTTATTAGCCCAAAAGGTACGCCCATTTGCTCTATTGCACATAATAGTATTGTTTCTCGAGTTCCAACGATCAAGCAACTTAAACTCCAAATTAGCATCCACTGATAAAATACTGTGGTCACTCAGATCAGTCCCCAGTATCTTAAACTGAGTGCATGCTCTAAAGAGTTGATATGATACCACCATATAGTCAGTCAATGACTGCCCCGGGACAGCATGGAAAGTATGGGATGCAGGGGCGTCCTCTGGAAATCTCCCATTTAAAATAACTAAGTCATTGTTTCTCAAACAATCCAGGAGACTCAACCCTCTCCTATGCGATCAAGTATGGGCTGGCAACAAAATTTCAGGGATAGACCATACATCTTCCAAATCTCGGTTGCTAAAGGCCAGCGAAGAACAGTTTGAGATTTTACCATTAAAATCACCTACCACAATTATCAATGTGCAATCTTCAGAGTTACTGATTCTATGCACAAAAGAAAAGATGGAATCAACAAGAAAATCAGACACTCTACCAGGAGGAATGTATACGTTTACCAATAAAAGTTATGGATACTGACCTTGTGTTACATTACCTAAGGTCAATTTTAAACACATACAGAGTTTTGACGGGTGAATAAAAACCAAAGGGTTCCAATCTATACTGTTACTAAGTAGGATACTAAACCCCCACTTGCGTGACCATTTACTGAAGGTTTTGCTGTACAAAAAAAGACAATAAAGTGCCCAAAACTAAAATCTACGCAACTTTGTTGCCTGAAGGCAGATTTTCTTTGGATCATAACTCAGGGTACATAATTTAAAACTTGGGTTTCCTACACCGGCCACATTCCAAGACCAGATCTTTCCCAGGGGCTACCTCTGCAACATGGGGAGTTTTTTTTATTTCCTTTAGGAGCATTCAATGAACCCACTACCCAACTCCATTGTTTCAATTCAGCTTCCCTCCTAGATTTGGTAGCCCTTTGAGCCTCCTGTCCCGAAATATTAATCACTCTTTCCCATGTGTTGCTACCAACCGAGATTGTGATAATATCTTTCAGGTTTACGGACCCCCTGCTATTCATTGCCATTCTGCATAAGGCCTGGTGATCTCTTCTAAAGGATTCAATCCGAGCAGCTACTGGCTCCTCATGCAAAAACACATCAATCCCATTTTTCCTAAAATGATCGACATTCGCCAAGACTAACATTGCAATTATCCCAGGGCTAAAAGTAACTTTGTAATTCGGGAGCCCATTTCAATGGAGCAATAAAACCCGCTCAATATCTCCACTTGTTATCAATCTTAAGTCCTCAATTTCGGTTAGTACCTCCAGGATGCAACTTCTATTAAGTAGGCCCAGTTCTCTATGAAACAGAGAGGCAAAGATCAGGGTTTTAGATACTTGTCCTGACTTACACCTTATTAATGCCTTTTTCACTATACTTTTGTTCTGCCCCCAGTTCCATTATCTTTGCTGATGGTAAAGGAAAAGAGGAAACCGAGGAAAAACCAGCCCCCTTTGTACAACCCTCCATGAATAGGGACATCCGTCCATGGAGAGTATCTGTACGGGAAAGGTTTAAGGGAGGACTATCCACCATCCGCCCTACCTCTGACAAGGTAGTATTTGTTTTTACTCCTGTGTTCTCCTTAACATCCGTATCTGACCCTGGCTTTTGGTTCTCCCGTTCAGATCCCAGTCCTCCCCCTTCATTATAGCCTGCTATTCTCAAATCCTTATACCCCTCCTCTTGTCCTAACCCCCACCCCCCCCAATAAGGGCACTTCTATCATAATTGAGGAGAAGCTGGGAGGATTTTCATCCAGACAGTCCAATTCCTGGCCACCATGGGGCCCAACAGCCTTATACTTGTTCCCTTTTTTGGGCAAAATAGCTTTATCAGGTTCTGACGGGCCTCAAAAATCCTCAATTTTTTGGGTTTACGATTTGTAAAACGCCGGTACTTTTTCTTCTTTCCCTTCTGTGCTTTTGCCCCGTTACACTCAGATTGAGAGGTACCCTCCCCAGGGAGATCAAATACAGTTTCAGCCTTAGACTGTTTAATAAAAGGAGAAGATGTAAAGGCTGGGTCACCAGATGTACTGGTGTTTCCTTTTTTAAAAATTGGAAAAATAGATGAGGAATTCTTAAGTGCTGAATCCTTTGAATTTTCACTTGCAACAACGAACAGGTGATTATCCACAGACAACTCTTTTTGGGGGGCAGTGCAAAACATATTATTTAATGCTATGATATCCCCAACCTGCCCGACTGAGGGAACTCCTGAGTCACCACAAGTTCCCACTTGGACTCCCATTTCCCTCACCACTATGTTAGTATGGGGAAGCCTGAGCATTCAAATCAATACCCGTTTCTGCTTTTCCTAGGCGGGTACCGGTAGAAGTGAGTTGCTGCACACCTATCAAAATTGGGGACAGTACATCCAGCACATAATCTGAGTTAACAGTAAATTTTTCTAACAAAGTTAAAATTGATGACAGAATTCTCTCTAAGTCACTTAATATATCAGAATTGTCCCTCCCTCCCCTATTTTCATTTACACCCTCATTTCCATTTACACCCTCGGTCATTAGCTGCCATATGTCATGTGCTCCTTTACTTAGGGTCGCCTCAGAATTTGATAGCCTAAATGAACGAGAGAGAAAAACACTTGAAAGAGTATTGCTATACAAGGCTGGCATTTGTGGGCAACTAGCAGGACAATCCATTGACAGTCTCAAAGCTAATTCTTGAGCAGTCGGTGATTTTAAGTTGGCCTCCATTACTTGGTTTTTCCCAATGGTTATAGCAATATCCGGTAGTGTAATGTCCTCTAAATCCCCAGGGTCCAAACTGCATTCAACTCCACAGTGGTCATTCTGAGGCATCTGAGACAACTCTCTGAGTGAAGATAATCCTAAATTTGACTGCCACATTTACAGTGCCAGGTATAACCACCAAGCTCATTGGCTTCAGTGAAACTGCAGATTCAGGCAACTGCTTTTTACCAGCGTCTTTTATTTCAAAATTAGTCTTAGCATCTTCCATGTCCGTTTCCATATCTTCAACCAATGTATTTGAAGGACGGTGTTCAATAGGCGGGATCTGTTGAGTTAAAACTGGGGTTCCACCAAGTTCTGCACAATAAACTTACTCTCGTGCGGAACTAACTATTGTGAGATGACCAGATCAGTGCTTAGCTCATCCACATTAGCCACACTAGGGGACTTCCCCTCTTTGTTAGTCCGTAGGGTTTTTCTCCTCAAACCCTTGGTGAACATAGCTAATACCGTAGGATGAGATTTCAAAAGGGACTAATGGTCTTGGGGCTTCTTTCGCTTGATGTGTTTAAATAATTTAGGGGAACTAGAGCGATCAGATATGCTTCCAACTGATCCAGAGGTAGGCTCTAATCCTGGCCCTGTGGATGTAATTAGCCAACCAGATCGCAAGCATCTAGAGGGCATCTTCAGTCTATAAGGACTATTCTTAATCTTAATCACACTCCAGTCCAGGAGAAATGAACACTTGGCTCGAGCTTCCAATGTGTCAAAAACCCAATGGGAGCAAGTAATATGATAACACAAGAGCTCTGTTGAACAAAGACCTGTATGAGGTCAATGGAATCACACAGGATGGTGCAAAACTCCGGTGGTGGATACGTACGGGGCCAAATAACATACTCCGCAAGCTGCACCCAGAACTTACTGGGCTGCTTCCGCGGGGTCACAGGTTACACTCCCTGCAACCAGCTGCGATTGCAACGCTCGTGCCAATCTGCAGATGATTACAGTAGGTCAAGGTCAGGGATAGAGTTCAAAATCAAGGCCAGGAACGAGGCCACCTACGCACTTTTGCACCTCTTTTGCCCAGTTTGGCTGATTATTTTCAGAATAAAACTGTGGTGAAAGAGCTGCTATGCTTAAACAGCAGCAGAGAGTCATGGGCTATGGCTGAGGCTGTAAACTGCGACTGTAGCTGTAGGCTATCGGCTGTAACTGAAGAAAGCTGTCAAAAATGAATAAATAAATAGGTCCAGACTAGGGCTGAGGTTCTGAGGCAGTTCTGAGGCAGAGGAACAGTGGACCGAGTGGGAGTGCACCAGGCCATCCACAAGCTGCACTCAGACCTAGCTGGGCCAACTCTGCGGGAGCCCGGGCTAGCACTCGGCGTGCGGTATCTACCACCGCTGTGCTTGGCCCCCACTCCGGGCATGAGAAGAGGTAAGATCTTGCTGGAACTCGCCTCGCTGGAACTCACCTCGACCAGTCCAGGCCGAGATGCAACGAAGCGCCAAGTTCGCAAATTACAACTGCGGTCAATCCGCTGAACCAATACGCCAATGCAGCCTCGTCCTCGCCCAGTGCCAGTGTTCGCAGCAGACCTGTAACGTTCGCGTTGACATTCCACATCCCATTCACATCTCAAGCCCTCCTTTGCAATGGTCACTTTCCCTGAAGCCAAAGCTGGAATGGAAGTCTGCTCCTTGAAGCACACGCTCCACCCCACTCCTTTGTGTGGTGATGAATGTTGAATAGCATTTGGAGCACAAGCACAATTACAAAAATAGAGCACAAGTCCCAACGCGCTAGGAATATTATTTCTGCAGCAGCATAGAGGGTAAAATGTGGAATTATTTATTTTGATGACTTTTTATGATTTTCTGCTGCAGACAAAAGGGTCTCAAAAGGCTTCTGGGGCAGGTCCTGACTGGCCAAAACGGGCTTGAATATAGCAAGTAGCAGCTCTCCCAACATGCGAGCAACACCGGCCTTGCACCGGCCTCCTTCGTAGGCCGGGAAAGCACTGCGGTTTCGCCCGCCAGCTCACTCCCTGCCATCTGCACTTGCCTTCAGGAACCTTTGATGGTCCTTACGAGCTTTCCCTGCCTCTGCCTTGCCTCAACGTGGCCCACGAGCGCAGCTGCTCTCCGCTCCGCTTGTGCCTCGTCTGTAGCATTTTGGCTAAAATATGAATCTCACATTACATAGAACTGTGCATTAATTCCTCAAAAAAGCATATTAATATCACTTCAAAATCATTTGCAATTCATTGATGTAAGTATAGGGTATTCATAACATTTTTTTTCAGACTCACTATCATTTCATGTATAATTTTGTAAGTCTCTTGCACATTATTTGTTAAAACATCATGTAGGATTTAAAGCACACCTGAAATGAACTTTTACGAAGTGCAAATCATGGCATAACTTTGTATAACACCTACTTATCTTGTCCATGTCAGTGCTCAAGTTACACATTTTAGTGTTATCTCTTTTCCTAACGCATGAAGCAGCTTTATTCTTACATAGAAATGTTCTGTGTTATAGTTTATTTGTCACATTTATCACATCACTGAAATGTCAAATTTCACATTAACTTATTAACTTATTAACTGTTAGGTTTGATTTGATTTTGAGTTTTATAAAGCGCAAACAATTACTTGGAGGCGTATTGGCGCTAAAGGAGGGTGCACAGAGGGAAGGATATTACATTTTAGCAAAAAGCCAAATCTTTAGAAGCTTGCGGAAACTCCAGAGAGAGGTGTCTAATTTAATTGCCAAAGGAAGGTTCTATCAGAAATCTACTACTAACATTCTGCATGCTTTTACGTTGCAGTATCGGAATCAGAACTTCATCTGTGTGTTTCTTGAAACATAGAAACCTAATACACACTTTGTCATTATCATGTAAAACAGTGTCACAATCCATTTTCTGTGTAGAATTGTCATGAATAGATGAATGATAACATCTCTGCTCCATCCTCCCCCTACTGAATTGAATTCCAAGGAGAGAGAAAAAGGAGATACACAACCGCGGTTAATGTGGTTCAACCAAGGCGTAGCTTTTTATTCACAAAGCCACATAGTACAATTGAGAAATGATAACTATAGTTAAGCAGACATTGTCAATAGAATACAGGATGAAAGATCAGCAAAACAGCTCAAAGATTGTACAAGCAATACAGCAGTTGTCTCCACTTTCCATCACAGTGCAACACTCAGGATGCAACGTGCCAGAAGGCCCCTTTTCGTTAACCATCTCCCATGCCCTTACCAAAGTCATCCGGGAGATTATTGGCAAGCATACCTTAGTATCATCTTCCCTCAATCACACAGGGGGATGACCAATACCCACAGTTCCTTACCAACACATACACCAGGGCACCGCATAGCGCTCCTTTCCTGCTGGGGTACCTGTCATCAGGCAACTCCCCCCAAAATGTTCCACTCCAGGCATCCCGGGGTTCGGGCATAAAGGTCCAGGACCACCAGGTTAGTCCTCCCCTTCCTGCCTGCCCTGTGCCCACGAAAATCCATGCCCCTCCAAGGGTCAGATAAGGAAATCAGTCCAAACTTGTGAGTAGCCCCCTTTATCTGCAGCTAGAAATTTTTCCGCATTTCTTCAGGTGTGGGTGGGTGGGTGATCCAGTAGCTGAGAGATAGTGCATGGTGGAGACACAAAGAGGCAAATCACCCAACTCTTGAAGCCTTAAATAATGTTCCGGGCACCTCGTGATGACATCACAGCCCTCCTTCACTCTGTGGCAAAACAGACAAGGGACTCCACACCATGACTCCTGCCCGTGGAGCGACATGACACTCCTTCGCTATTTGTGGGGCCAAGAGCCCAAGTTCACTTTTTCCATAACTAGGTTCTGGTGTGTGATCACCAGGAGGGTTTGTTCTAGGTCAGCACTGGGCAGGCTTATGAAATGATTCAAGAATCCAGAAAGAGCAAATGAGAATCTGTTTTTTGTAAGTAGGATTGAAAGTAGATTCTCCAACATTTTTTTATGGGATTAACTGATGAATCTTGGGAGAATCAAAACACCATTAAATACCTGAGAGCCAGAGCCACTAACGAAATGTGATTCCATTTGAGTCATATGCGACAAGCTTGATAGAAAAAAATAATACTAACACACAAGACGTGGACAATGGTTAGAAAATATTAATTTTTTTCCTCAGTGATCAAGTACCCCAGATTCATGGCTGTGGTCAGAATCAGCGGTAAAACATCAGTACGGCTGCCTCCGTCATCTCCTTGCTGGCACTCCAGCCCTCATGAGTTCCATGGCCGTTCCAGTTGAAAGCTGAAAAGTCCCCGCACTGCCTTGGATCACCTTCGGGAACATACCCTCCACTGCCAATGCAATACTGCAAAAAGAAAGAGATGAGTCAAAAATGGTGTTCAGAACTAAACTAAAGTAAATCAAGTGGAGTAGTCTCATCAATAAATGTCTAGTATTCATATAATGTTTATTGGTGAACACGGACATAAAGCAGTTGGCCTAGACTCACACAGTTTTCTCTTAGAGAAGCTAAGATTACATCTCTAGGCTCCTAGATCCAGAATCAGCAACTTCCTCACTAGACTAAAACTCCTGAATACACCACTTGGTCCTTCATCAAACTATTGTTTTTTTACTATCAATGAAGTTGTTTATTAACCCTTTTATTGGATATGTTGCTGATTCTACATGATGACCGCATAGGTGCTATATAAGTGATCTCTGCGGCTCAGTAAGTATTAACTGGGCTTTTTATTTCGGAATGCACAGGCTCTTTTGGACACCGTATAGCTAATTATATGCTTCTTCTTTCTCTCTTTCTTTCCCTATTTTTACTATCTTTGCATTAGGATTGTGCTTATTTATACGCAATTTTTCCTATGATTCATTCCCATCATTGAATGGGTGAATTATTGACATCAATATTGCGGTCTCTTCTTCCTTTCTGGAGGGTATTTTTTAATCAATGCGTTTTGCATATTCTATTCCCTGTTTATGATATAAAAAACCTTTTTGCAGTGGATCATTTTATTCCTTTCCGTTTTCGCACTTTTCTTTTATTTATTTTATCCTTCATTTTGGGTACTTGGTCCTACGGGCACCTTGGTCTGTTGGGAACCTTCAGGTCACCTATTGTTTTTTATGGTATGGTTGGTCATTTTGGTGTATTGTTTGTACTCTCAGGTGTCTTAAGGTACTACTAGGGGCTTGTGGTATTATTCTGCATCTTTAGGATTATCATGATATTCACATATGATATATTTTTTGTTCCTGTGTTCAATGTATTTAATTTGATGTCCCTTGGTACATTGGTTTTAAGATGCTCAGTACTATCACTATTGTTTAGTGATATTAACTTTTGTAAATATACACAGTGAGTTTACACATGCTTGGTTTGTTTGATGATTTTTGTTTCCCTTTTTTTGTCTTGACGGTCTGTATATGTCACTAGTTGAATATCAGTAGTTGAACTTATTGTTTAATGTGTCTGATTTTTCGTAAAGATTATAGTGCTTTAATGTATACATATGTTATCTGATGTTACAGGATGGTATGTCTTTTGTTCTGTTTTTATGTATATGTTATCTATATATGTGTATTTATGTTACTTTGCAGCCCTGAAGAACTCCAATGTTTTGGACGAAACTTGTTGGCTGTTTTTCCACTGTATATACATCCCACATCTGAACCAATCTGAATAAAGAGAAGTTTTTAAATGCATCTTTGGAAACTGAATTATACTTCCTGGTCATTTAAATGTATAATCATTATGTGGTGCACCGGATGAACTTTGTTTAGCTTTGTATAGTCCTGTCTGGACCGCACCTTGACAGTGGGTGCTTGATCTGCATGCACATGGCTATTGCCTTAATTAGAAAAACGTTGGGGATATCATTATAGTTGCGATTGTTGACAAGGGGTTTTCACTGTTGTGTTTAGATTTTTATTAACCCTAAAGCACTCAAGAAGTGATCACCATACAATGCAAGACTGAAACTGGTTTTCAGTTCCCTTATGGGCCGCTCTTGTTGGAATCAATTAATGAAGGAGCCATTCTCAAAGGGTAATGCCTGCCTTTTGTCACAGCATTGAATCTTCTTGGTAACTGACTTAAACACACATCAATCATCTCATCACAACAACCATGCTGACTTCAGACCCCTGGCCCATCCCTTCTCTCACGTCACTCTCCATTACAAGCATTGCTCCACTCTGTTCTTCTCTGTCCCCACCTCTTCTCCTGTCTCCCATGTGCTGTTCAGTTTCAGAAAACTTAGTTAACTTCTTTCACAGCTTCTTTCCAATGAAAGATTGACTTAAACCCAGCAAAGATCAAAAAAGATCCCTTGCTAGTTACATGCAGGTCTTTGCAGTGGATGCCTGACTGTAACCTGTGGCCTGCTGGTCAAATAAAGACCTCTGCAACAGAAGCATTATCCATCGATGCTCTTACATTTAAATACAAATTTGTAATATATGCATTATAAGTAACAGTGATATTAACCCCATGGGCTATTTAATGATTCAAACCCGGCATGTAAATTCTATGTCAGGACCGGAGGCTCAGATTATGCCTTCTTCCTTCGCTTTATTTTAACAGCAGCACATTTTTAACACACAGTAACCAACTAAATTTCCCATGAACAATAGGGAAAACAAAAGTTCCAACAAGAGTCCTTCCTCGCTGTCCGCACTCCAGCCAGCCAGCATAGTCCCTTCACGCTGTTTCCTCTTCCTTCGCTGCTCAGCAGCAGATAAGTCGATTTTCTTTCTTCTCCTGTTATGGGGGTTGTGATTTGGCTAATTTTGGTGGCGTTTGCTAGCGCTTGTGTATTTTTCTGTTTGCACAGATTCCCTTTAGTCACGGGACGTTTTTAAACGTACCTTATGTGACTGCATCCCTGCGAGGTGCGGTGTGGTCCTCCCGCCGCCAGGGGGTGTAGTGCACTCTCTATGGGCAGCGCGAGTCAGGCACTAGCATTAGAGTCCTGACCAGCGCTGCCCGGTGAGAGCTCAGCCTTGCCTCCTGCCACCGGGTGTACGCCCTGTGGGGTCTGTATTTTTCCCTGATTACATTGAACACCCTCTTGAGGGTCTGTAAGGCATCCTTGAACACCCTGCGGGGTCGCAATTGCACCGTGACTTGTGGTGCCTGTGGGACAGTGTCCCGGGTGGCTGCCCTGTGATCAGAGGGCTGGTGTGTCCCTAGGGCTCTGCCCATTAATCGTGTGCCCTTGGCCACCCTTATGTGTCTGGGCTCCCTCCCAGCTTGTTAACAGAGCGCCTGTAGTGCCTTTTGAATAGTGCTTTCAGCACCAAGCTGCCTGTGCTCCTGATATACTTACCTGTACTGTACTTATATACTTACCTGAGACCATGCAGTCGGAGCAAGATCAGTACCAGGAGGAGGATCCCTTGGCGTACCTCCCCTGGGATGATGACTTTTACCAGGCGGTGGATGACTCCATCTACAGGGCTGTCAACCAAGCCATGGAGCCTTTGGAGCAACGCCTGTCAGCGCAGATAGCGAAAGAGTGCGCCAAGTGGGCTGCTCCTGCGCCAGCTACCCCTAAGTCCCCTCCTGCGCCTCAACCTACTGGTTCTCCCCCTGCTAAGAAACCATGTCCTCAAGGAGTGGATGTAGATGCTTTTGCCCATCTGAAGCAGGCTTTCTTGGCGCAGGTGCCCCCGCAGCCTGACCCGGCGCCCCCCGGGGACAGCACCCCAACGCCTCTGCGCACCGCTTCCCCGGACCCCTTTGATAATGGTGACTCCCCCGGGGACACGGACGAGGAAGCGGGTTCCTCTAGGTCTTGGCTCCCGACGCCCACTCCTGCCCCAGCGGGGGCCTCTGATATGTTGGATCTGGACGACATTGTCCACCCCAGGTCTACGGATTGGGTTCCCGGGGATAAAGTGGTCCAGTATGTGGCGAGCCGTCTGCGCAAACCAATGGACCAGACGCTCGCAACCGCCTTCGGGCGGAGTGCCCCCGCCCCAATTTGGAGGGAAAGGTTGTCCTAACACCCGAAATAGATCCCAAGATGGCAACCTTCCTAGCACAAAAAGGGTATTGATCGCTCCTGGCGTACGTGCCAGGACAAACTGCTAGATGCAGTGGGGCCTGTCATCAAAATTCTTGACATGGCCGAAGAGGCCAAGGTGTCCGGTGCTCTTATCTCCCCGGAAGTTCTCTTGAACTGGGCGCAGCGCGCGATCGTGTTTCTTGGAAATGAGAATTGCGCGCTCTCCACGGAGAGAAGGCGGTTGCTCTTAATTAAGGTGGACCCCAAGTTAGGTGACCTGGCTTCTTCGGAGGCAGGCGCTGTGGCCCAGGGGGGCTTATTTGGCGACCCGTTCGTCAAAGAGCTAGGAAAGTTTGTGGCGACTCACCTCATTTGACAGAGCCCAGTCGAACAACAGGAAGGTCTTTACTACCCGGGTTTTCCAAGGGGCTGGTCGTGGTAGGGGCCGCACGACCGGCCGCTTCTCCAACTCTGACAGGGGGCAAGGCTCCGGGCGAGGACACTATCAGGACAATGCCCGCTTCAACAATTTCTACCCCACCAGAGGTCAGAATCTCCGTGGCCGTGGAGGCCAAAGAGGCCAGCAACATGGTGCTGGAAAAGGTTGAGAGTAATACCCTCGGCGAGCTTGCAGGTGGGAGGGCGCTTGGTGCTGTTTTCCCGGCTTGGGTTTCCCTCACGAGCAATGCTTGGGTGCTGCAGACGGTCCAGGGCTTCCAGTTGGAGTTTCATGGCCGCCCACGTCAGCTAACCCGGCCCCGTCCCATCTCCTTCTCGCAGCGCGATACCGAGCTGGTACGCAAAGAAATCTCCGCCCTCCTCCGGAAAGGGGCAATTTGCCGTGCAGCGGAGCATCCTGGTGGTTTCCTCAGCAACCTTTTCTTAGTCGACAAAGTCGACGGCGGCCGGTCATCAACTTGAAAAGTTTTCAACGAGTGGGGTGTTTACCGACACTTCAAAATGGAGGGGATCCACCTCCTCGGAGATGTGCTGAGACCACTCGACTGGATGGTCCGGCTCGACCTGAAGGACGCGTACCTGACGGTCCCTATTTTTCCCCCTTATCGGTGTTTTCTGCAGTTCAGGTGGGAAGGGCAGGTCTTCGAGTTCACCACGCTCGCTTTCGGGCTATCCTCCGCTCCGTGGTGCTTCACAAAGGTTCTCAGACCGGCGGTGGAGTTCCTGCGCGTGCAGGGCGTTCGAATGATCGTCTACTTGGACGACATGCTCTTTCTGGATCAGTGCCCCCGGAGGCTGTCCAACCAGTTGAGGACCGCGGTCAACCTCCTCCAGGGACTGGGGTTTGTCATAAACAAGAAGAAGTCCCTGTTGGTTCCGGTCCAGTGTGCAACCTTTTTAGGCTTCAATGTGGACTCCGTGCCTTCCACTCGGAGTCTCCCCGCCAGGAAGATGGCGAAGAACAGGCACGAGCTGCGCCAGACCTTGGCGAAGACGCAGATTTCCTTGCGCCAGCTGGCGCGTCTCGTAGGTCTTCTCTCCTCCTCAATACAGGCCATTTTTCCCGGGCCTTTGCACTACCGAGCCATGCAGTGCCTGAAGGCGCATCACCTCAGGAAGGGTTTGACGTACTCCTAGTCGATACCTCTGACGGACTATGTGAGGGACGAGATGTAATGGTGGCTCACCCACATGGAGGCGTGGAATGGTCGGACCATATTCGGTTCCGCTCCGGATATTGTCATTGAATCCAACTCCAGCCGCTCCGGTTGGGGAGCAAGGTTCGGAGAGTTCTCCACGGGTAGAGCCTGGTCCGCTCACGAACAGTCATTGCACATCAACTGCCTGGAGCTGCTGGCAGGGTCGTTTGCGGTGCAATGCTGGACAAAAGACAGGGTACAATCGTGCGTCCTTCTCAGGATGGACAACATCTCTGCGGTCCGGTACATCAACCACCTGGGGGGCACCAGATCCAGGATGTTGGTGAACTTAGCCAGGGACTTTTGGCACTTCTGCCTAGACAACCAGATCTCGGTGATGGTGGAGTACCTTCCGGGGCGGGATAACGAGGTGGCCGACTGGCACTCTCGTCACCTACTGGATGCCAGCGTGTGGAAGCTGGACCCTCAGGTCTTTTTTCAGTTGTCGGAGAAATGGGGTCCCTTCTCGGTAGACCTTTTTGCGTCACGACTAGATCATCTGTTACCAAGATACTTCAGTTGGCGGCCAGATCCTCAGGCGGAGGCGACGGATGTGTTTCTCCAGGACTGGCAGCGGGAGCACGGCTATGCCTTCCCTCCGTTCTCCATGATCACGCGAGTGTCCGCGTTGCTTCGCCGCCAGCAGGCGGAGGCGGAGGTGGTGTTGATCACACCCTGTTGGAGGTCTCAAGTCTGGTTTCCGGTTCTACTGGAACTTTCTTGGGATTTTCCAATCCGACTCCCCCACTTTCCTCACATTCTCCTCAATCCCGATCTCGTTCCCCATCGGCTGATAGCGGAAGGAACGTTGAGGATGATGGCCTGGCGGATCTCCGGCATCACTGGTCGCTCCCAGGCCTTTCGGGAAAGGCTGAGGACTTGCTCACCAAGGCATGGGCAGACAGCACAACCAAGAGATACCAGTCAGCCTGTCACAGATGGTGTTGTTGGTGTGTGCGACGGAGTGTCGATCCCGTGGGGGCAGATGTAGTCCACGTCCTTTATTTTCTGGCGAGTCTGGCGGAGGATGGTCTGGCCTATAGGCCTATCAATACCTGCCGCTCCGCGATTTTGGCCGGTCACGTTATGGTGCAGGGCTCTCCGGTGGGTGAACACCCTTTGGTTTGCCTAAAACCATAGAGCACTATGAGCACACCCTTCAGTATTCGTAATCCACTCGGGTACTGGGTAAGTCAAATATTATTGTCCAATGTCACAAGTACACTTCTTCAGTAATCGATGTTATTTATGGTAATCCGACAGCATACAGAGTCCACAAACTCAAAATGTCTTCATTTGGTGATTTTATTCTTATGTTTCATATATCCAGCATGTAGTCTGCCAATATGCCAACACGTGTTTCGTCTACCCGTAGACTTTTTCAAGGCGGTTAGCACGAAAATCTCTCTGGCGATTTTATGCTTGAGGTTGACTTCTATTGGAACTGTACACGTATCAACCAACTCATAAAAACGTACGTACAAAAGTTGTTCTTTAGAATCTTTAATAATGAACTTCTGTTCTGGCCCAACCGGCAATCATTAGTGGTCATATACGACCCACGATACAACGAATCCAACAGGAACTCCCTATGTGTGGAGTACGTGTTGTTTTGAATGTCACAGGTAACCCTGATAGTTTCCACTATCCAAACAGAGGTACATACTCCGAAGAGAAACTCCCTGTATTCGAAGTCAATAATATGTGCAGATAAGAGTGGAAACCATGATAAGTTCCACTATCGTCGAGACCGCCGAAGAGCGTCCTCAACCTCTTCAATTCCGCTGGAGCACGGCTTCTCAGAGGGATTCGCCTCTCTCTCTCCCTCCCTCCGGAGCCTCAATACTCCGTCCTTTGGGACGTGAATCGGGTGTTGAACCTTTTTCTTTCTTGGCAACCAAATAGGTTTCTGTCCCGTAAGGAAGTAACGGCCAAATTGGCGATGCTGTTATGCCTGGTCTCGTGCAGACGTGTCTCAGACGTGAGGGCTTTGGACATATCAGCCAGAGTGTTTTCCCCGGAAGGGGTATTGTTCACGGTAAGTAGAAGGACCAAGAGTAATACCAGAGTCATTTCGTACCCAGCGTTTCCGGATTCCCCTAAACTGTGTGTAGTGCAGTACCTTCGTGCTTATGAGGAATTGACTGAGGACACTCGCCCTCCGGGTGAGAAGCAACTGCTGATTATGCTACGTAAACCGTACAGAGCAGTCTCATCCCCGACCATCGCAAGATGGGTGCGTTGGGTGATGCAGGAGGCGGGGATTGACACTAAGCAGTTTGGTGCTCACTCTGCGAGAGGAGCGATGGCCTCCAAGGCTTTTTCACTAGGTGCGCGTTTGGAAGATCTGATGTGCGCAGCCAATTGGTCCTCTGACTCCACCTTTAAGAGGTTTTATTTCAAACCAGTACTGGAGGTGGCAAGGCTAGTAGTCGACAAGCTTTGAACTGGCATAATCTGAGCTTCCGGTCCTGACATAGAATGAAAATTTGCCTAGATGTTGTGCTGGTAAGTTTCAATTCTATTAAGGACACGGAGGCGAGGATTATCCTGCCAAATGACCTCTGAAGATGTGGACCCTCCCCATTCTAATGTAAGTAAGCCATTTATGGGTCTTTACAAAAGTGGTAATGAGTTGATGACGTTACTCATATGTTGTTGTTTACTGGTGTTTTTACTGCAATTGGTTTCAGCACAGTCCTCTGACACTACCTATTTTGCAGGAAATGATGGTTCCAAACAAGAAGCGTGAAATCCGACAAGAAATGGTTCGCGCGAAGAAAGAGAAAGAGGAAACAGCGTGAAGGGACTATGCTGGCTAGCTGGAGTGCGGACAGCGAGGAAGGACTCCTGTTGGAACTTTTGTTTTCCCTATTGTTCATGGGAAATGTAGTTGGTTATTGTGTGTTAAAAATGTGCTGCTGTTAAAATAAAGTGAAGGAAGAAGGCATAATCCTCGCCTCCGTGTCCTTAATAGAATTGAAACTTACCAGCACAACAGCTAGGCAAATTTTCATTCATTACAAGTTATTTTACCAGAATTATACCCTGCAAAATAGTAAAATAGTTCTCTGTAGAAGGTGACTTTACCTCCCTGTGCTAACTTAAAATGCAGTCTCTTTGTAGCTAAGTAAAACAGACTAGATTTGCTACCACATTTTTATAGGTTTTCAATTTCTTTGGTGTGAAAGTTTGTATAAAAATTTTAAAACATTGCATAGGTTGACTATCATTGGACATCTACTGGTTAACCCCCCACCCCCTCTTTATTCCACTACCTTTTAGGCCACAGATCCCGTAACCTAATTTATAGGTTTCTGGTGTATATATGGTCCATTTCAAATACTGGGATTTTCAACTCAATTAAGTCCTGCTCTCATGAAAATAAGCAGAATAATTCACTTGAGTTTCCAAAACAATCTGAACGAATTATTGAAACTTTGGTGAGGTTAGAACTTTGATGATATTGATTTGCTCAGGAGTAAGTTTGGATTACTCAACCAAATACATTCCCTCCAGTACTTACACTCTCAGGGTTGCAGCCATTTGCTTTGACTCCAGAGCAGAGGGCAAATACAGCCTTCTCGTGGTTAAACGGGCGGAATCCAACAAAGCCAGCAACAATTTCCGCTGTTCAAATAATAGACAACAATGTGGTTAGACAGGTGAGTGCTGGAGTACTAAAAGCACATGCTGCATTAATTACAATATATTCACACTCGTTCTCAACATGTGTTCTTTCAATTTCTCTTCACAAAACAATTATGAAAAGGGGGAAACTTTCACCCTGTGCTGTTGCTGTGTCCTGGCCACCCTGCCCTCTGAACTGGTCAGCCATTCTTCCCCTTTGCCCAGTACCATGTATTATTTTATTTGTATTGTTGTTCTTGTAGTGTGTCATTGTTTTTATCACACATGGTCATGTTTAGGAAATACATCACTTTCAAACTAACTACTGCACCAGAATATAAGTTTTATACAGAAAATACATACTGGGTTCATAGATAGATGAGTAAAGTGTGCAAATTAACGGTTTGTCGTAGATTTCCAAAATCTAGTCCCAACCTGGGAGTAAAGGAATAGATTACAAACTCTTTCCAAAGTATGTCTAAGCAAGTTGGGAACTCTGTGAAGAGTATGGTGAAGAAGCTGATGATGATGTGATCTAACCTTGGAAAAAAGCCTTCCCAGCGACTAGAGTTGGGAATTAATTTATCAGAATGAATGACATCTCAGCAAGTGGTAAGAATTATTTAAGCTAAATTTAGAATCAATTCAAGATATTGTGGTATAGCCTGAAACGATGGGAAAACTGGTCTGGAAAGCCTACAAAATGAACTGAGTAGCTACTTAGAAAGAAATCCATTAAAAATGAAAGAGTTGGCTGTGGTCAATTCTGAGACAATTACTAAATTTGAGTCAGGGTGACAGGATGAAAAAAAGAAAATACATAATCAGCCACACCCTCTTCCCAAGAACATACAGAGGTATATTTTCAAAGTTTTCTTGCAACGCAGACGTTTTTGTGCAGAAAGGGACACCTTCCTGCACAAAAATAATCCTTAATGGCGATTTCCTCTTTCTGCGTGTGTTGCAAAATGCAGCACACATGGAAAAGGAAATACCGAAGTAAAATAAAGATTTCTTCTCTTTACGCCTCACTGGGGAAGGCGTAGCATTTTAGCATATTCCCAGGTTTACAAGTCTTTGTAAATCTAGGAATGCACCAAACTCCATGCGTGGGACACCAAATCTCTACCTATGGAACGCCCCCAAGATGCAAGCTAACACAAGACCGCACAATGCTCTGGCTTGCGTTACTTTGCATTTACTAAACAACACAAAGACATGAAAAAGGTCTTTGTGTGCCTTAGTAAATCTCAGATGAGGACTTGTGTTGCCTTACGATGATTTGCGTCAAGCAAGGACAATGCAAGGCCTTACTGAATCTGGGCCACCGTATCTGCCATTTATTTTCTCAAAGTTAGTACCTGTACTTTTCTCATGAAATGGTGAAACCTCAAAGCAGATGGGTATTTATGAGTCTGATAGACAGACCTCTAAAAACATGTATTACAGTTGGATGCTTGTAAATATTGTGCTTGGCTAAATTTCCAGTTTGATATTTCTTTGTTTTAGGAACAAAAACAGCAGTTGGTAATATATAATAAATTGTTTGCCTTTTATGGTTATATAATACTAACGTCCATAACACATTTTTGTGAATTTATACAGCAATTAATTTTTTGTTTGCCAAAATATAAGCCATCTTGTCATAGAAATGATTATATAGACTTTAAAATGTAGATCTTAGTACAAATATTATTGAAGAGGATCAAAGTATGACATCAGAATCCTAATAACGACAACACTGCATGTCTAATACTTGAAGCAATTTCATTTATCAAAATATGAACTTTTTAAAATGCATTGCCTGTGGCGATGAAGAGGGTAATGTTAAATGAACTTATCAGTCCTAGTGGCTAGGTTGGTAAATTGAGGGAAGCGTCAAATTTAACCAGCAAACACTTACCTTTAGCATTTGGTGGATAAAGTTTTGTGGTGATCTCCGTATTGCCAAAGTCGTAGACAATAGGAATTGCTGGGCCATTGTCTTTTTGGCAGCTTCCACTGTTGTATTTTAATGGATATTTCTAAACGAATAAGCGCAAAGGTCTTTAAATAACTTGGAGAGTTTGCAGAAAGATATAGGATGTTGTTTAGAGTTAATTCAAATGGCATTTTAAATGATGCCTATTACCTTGTAAAGGGTCATGAGATTGCCACCTTCTGATTCCAAGAAGCCGGTCTCCGTGTGGTATCGCAGTATCGATGCATTCCTCCAGTCCTGCATAGGAGTCTCGTTTGGTACATGCCAAATTCTTGGCATGGATATCAAAATATCCAGGGTTCTATTTAAAAAAGAAAACATGACCTGCTCAACACATTAAGCATGAAGCTTGTCAAATGTTCTATACTTGCCAGTGAACACTAATAGAATTAATTCAAACCCAGAAAACAAAAAAACAGTTATTACTTGCATTTTGTCAGCAGGTGAACATGGAGATATAGTCAGCTAATCCAATAAAGATCATAAAGCACAGCTTCAGTCTTTTGTCCCTGCTGTGTTGGTGCCTTATGGCAGGTCTTTGCTTTGAATCCCAAATACAACCACCCACTTACATGAAGAGACCTTCTCTCACATATATCAAAGTTCATACCATCCTTTCCAACACATTGTGGTACTGTTCATTCACGGTTACCTCAAAGTGCTACGATGCCCTACGATTCCATAAACAATTGGAGGGTCTCTAGAGGACAGGGCTTGGAATCATTGGTGCTGAGAGGATACAGACAACATTGTGGAACGGTGCTTCTTTTTTCGTATAACTTTGTTTATCCAACATCTTTCTTCACCACGTCATGTGACTAAGATGAAGGAATGATGAGGGACTCTGAAAGCATTGCTTGATGTCACAGTTCTTGCTGCTTTGATACATGTTATGTCATTTCTACCCACAGTAATTTCACATTTGGTTTGAAGGGTAGTGTGAAATAGTTTAGACTACTATATAAGTGACTACTGATGTTGGATTCACCTGTAGTAATTCTTGTATACTTTCAAGAAAGGATAGAGTTCAGCAATCTGAAGTATTTGTGGAAAGGCATCTTTATCAAGAAAGAGAATACCCAGCATGGGAGTGGGAACACCAGTCCTTGCAATTCTAATTAAATTCCTATTCAACTGCGACAGGATGCACCAGAACATATACTGTTGATAAGCAATAACAATTATTTCAGGATGTGGATGAGTTGTACAGCACTGTTTGTTTTCAGAGGAGTTGGGGAAGGTCAAAGGCTTTGTTCAGAAAAGTGCAGTAAGTTTGGGAGCTACCTTATAGTACAAAAAGTAAGAAATAGACCTGCAAGTAACCTATTTGCAGCTGGTATTGAATCTGTCAGGCATCAATGTGGTCACCACTGCTAGCCATGGTCTTCAAACTTGATGGCCCAGCCATCATATGTGTTGACTTAGGAAGCTGAATGCAAACATATGGGTTTATAAGCATCCCTTGCTGAATACAATTGAAAATCCTGCAATAATGAGGATAGTGGAATGGTTCTGCATCTATGATCTCTACCCAGCCTATTATAAGATTGAGCCGCAATAATCATCTGGTCATTTCTTGGTGTTTGGCACAACATATAGGGCCTGGCATTTCCCTTTGCCATATACACTGCCACTCAGTTCCTTGACATCAACTTCTATTCCCTTTTTATTATTCTCTCATTAGTGGATAAAATATCCTTGTTGCAACATTGAGAGTTATATATCATCAGTGAACTTTGTAGCCTTTGATTTAAGTGTTGATCTTTCTAACTGAATGATGATCCGTTCCATAGATCATTTTCTGCATCAAAGGAATACATTGCCCGAAACACTCAAATGAATCGTAGGTTTGCCCAAGATGATCTATTTGAATTTAATTTTACTCTCATTAACCACTGGCTTTCCCCCAAATCAATGCAAAAGAAGTCCACAAATAATTTACCTTGTAGTCATCACTGGTTGCGCCTTCAGGGGCCCCAAAGGTGGCATAGTTCACCCAGCTGCGATCACCGTCTGGGTTTTTAGGGTTGTTGCCCTGCTGGCTACTCCAGCGATCCCCCACGGTACATTTTCCAGCCATGTTGTTTTCATGCACGCTGGCCACCAAGGTCCAGCCTCCTCCATTAGTGGTCATGTCGCAGAAGGTCTGGTACACCACTCCATTTTCAGTGATGAGGGGGTACATTCCATCTATTCATAAACAAAGCCCAACGTTTATTAGCCGACTAAGAAGATGAGCCATAGCAGCAGTAGACAGAAATCATAGGCTATTGGCCAGCAGCAAAGCTATTGATATAGTTAAAATAATATAAAGCAGGCTACACAATCAAGTGCTTACACTTTTGAATTAGAAGACCGTCTTGAATATTTTACTCATTCTATGAAGTCTTACAATGTGACGCACCATCAATTATAGATAGTTCTCATAGATACACTACTATTTCTTCTGCAACTGTTAATAAATCTTAAAACTGCTGCATTTACCCGCTAATGCTACATCTACTAATTCCACTGACTACATTTCTATAACACACACTACCCGGATAAAGGTCTCTACTCACTATCCTACCTACTACTTGTGGTGTAATTAGAAGAGCAAGGATTTGAGTTTTGGGCACTGCCAGAGATGAACAGAACCTGACATCCAGCAAAGGCTAGTACCAAGTTTTGTCGTCTTTCTCCTTTGAACCAAATTTTGGCGGGGCTATATCCACTGAGTTGTCTCTTCACCAAGTACCAGATTCTGTTATAGTTATCGATTAGCAAAAATAAAGCAGCAACAAACCACACAATAATGGAAGGTAGCAGGCCCTGTAAGGCTACAAGTCAAATTCTATCCAACAGTTGTACTGTATTAGAAAACCTCACTTATTAGCTCCCTTTCAGGAAATCGCATTATATTCTAACATGGAAGATACATTTAAAGAAGACTGGGTTTAGAATGGTGCCCAGACAAGGACCTAGTTGTTTGTGTCAAACTACCACACTTAATTACTCATAAATAAGTAAATAACTCATAAAAAAGTAAATCTTAGCTGACTGATTTTCCTTCATCAGGATGTCGGTGCTCCTCTAGGACAAGGCAGATGGTCTCCCGAATTAACCTGTAAAAACTGAATACAAGTTCATGCAGTAACTGAGGTGTTGAGGGCAGGCCATCATTTTTGCCTCCTCTTACTCGATTTTGACATGTTTTCAATAAAATGAGATTGACAATATTTGTTCGGTTGTAAGAGTTTTAGAAACGAGATCTCATCACTCTACTCGAATCGGAAGGAAAATCATTAGGTTTTATCTACACCATTCTTCCTGCTGAGAGATATACAACAAGGCTGTCCTTTAGCTACCATGCATCCCATCACATGAGAATCACTTGCAGCAACCATCAAAAACACCAAAGCCCTAATGGTCTAGACAATGTTGGACTAAGATAATGTAATAAAATAATATAATCTATGTTGGGCTTCCAAATTTCTATTCAATGGATTGTCAAATTAAAAATTTAGGGTCTAGAAGGTATCTCATCCCCAGAAAGCTTGAGCCCATCTACCCTGCCTAAAGGACCTGTGTTTGCTTACTGTACAGCAGAGGAGCAAGACCAAGGATTTATGTGACATGCACAAGGGATTCATGGAAAAACCACCTTTATTTATGAAATCGGCTCATATAATAGTGCTCGAAGAGGAACTTGAGATCTTGTAATTCATCATGCCTCTGCCCAAGCGAACACTGTAAATTAAAGCTTGGAGGTGACCCGTTAATGAGTTGAGCACTTGCCTCTAGAAATGAACTTGATTCATCTTGAAGAGGTGATCAATTTTATTCTCAATTTAAACTAGATGGTTTCAGAGTTGTTTTCCACACATTGCTGCTTTCACTTGACTGAACCCTGTCTCACAAGGACCAGGCCCTAGCTCCCACTAAGTTCTCCTGAACTTACATCACATCTCCTCGGTAGACCTAGATTCCTTGCTTTGATGTGTGTCTGTACCTCACTGACAACCAACGTTTTCCCGATCTGTTATTCTACACAGATTCAGAATCTGTACTTACCTTAACTATTACCATCACCACCTACTGCTTTGAAGTGTTCCCAAGCTGGCACATCAACGCTATTTAAAACACTAACTGCTTCATTTAATACCTAAAAGATGACGTGCAATGCTAGTTATAATTATCTTTATTCAATGTTGTTTTTGCATTTTGTAGAATAGGTCACATTATTTATATCATCGCCTTGGAGCCATAAAATTATGCACCTTGAGTAGAATCTGCTTTAGAGCCAGAATGTTTAATGCTACATAGAGTTGCTTTATATTGGGTTAGAGGAGTACACCACCCCTGTCTGTCTATTACTGTCCTCCTCTTCTGGTGCAATGGATGCTTGAGCCTGATTTTATTCTTCTGAGTGGCCTTGCTTATGCTGTTTCAATGCCTTCTTCTAATTCCCCTTTTAAGCCTATTTTTTGTATAAGGTGTTCACAGGGCCCTTCTCTTATCCCTATCTTGTTTAATCTCTGTGTTGCCCCCCTGTGGATCTTGTTGCATCCTTTGTCCAGGCATTTTTTGCTCATGCTAACAACACACAAGTTAAAGGTTCCATTTATGTTTCGAAGACACATTGTCAAAAGTGTCTACAATCATTAGCCACTTGTATGAAAACCAACTCTCTATGTATAAATGGGGAGATAATGAAGGTTCTCATTTTCAGCAAACCCGATATCTGGTCCTTTTGCTGGTGGCCCACCTCTTTACATGTCTCCTACCCCAGTTGCAGCTACTGGCAATTTGGGAGTGATTTTTGACCTGGCGTATGTATAAAATTCGTATCCTTCCACTCATGTCATCCTGTTTTTTCATGCTTCAGGTTTTAAGAAAAATAACCCCTCTTTCCTCCTGCTACTAGGAAAATATTAGTTCAGTCCCTCATCTTGAGCAGATTGGACTATTGCACTTCACTATATGTTGGTTGTTAGAAATTGGGCTATTATTTGCGAAGGATGTGAGCCCTTTACAAGTAATACGTCTATAATTGTCTCTTTACTGGGAACCAAGTACACCCCATTGTAGCACTTGACTCTGAGTAGTGAAGCTGAGCAGTTCAAGTCCTATTTAAAGGAGGTGCTGTGGGCTAGCAATTCCAATTTCCTGCCATACAATACCCAATACTTCATTGTCCATTCAACGGTTTTCTCTTGAAAAGGAAAAGTACTTTTATCACACACACACACACACAATACTCAATACTACGCACAAATTAAATACTACTACGCTAGTTATCAGAAGTAGATTTTCTCCCCACCGCTTAGTTTCCTAGGAACTTGGCGCATCACCGTTAATTGTCCTTTTCTGTGGGGCAGCCTTTGGCCCTTTTGCTGGGGAGCAAAGTAATTAACTTGCATCATTAGGATAGGCAAAGGCCTGCAATCTGATCATGAGCTTACCAGGCAAATTGACAACTACAGAAGTGCCATGAGGTGTGTATGTGGATTTTTGGGGACTGTAAATTCAAACTCAGGGTCATGTTTCTTCCCAGATAGAGATTTTGCTGAACTTTTTAGGCCTATGTGTGGGTGAAAGTCTACTTCTGGGCAGATTTTGCTCATAATGTGCACACAGTGAAAGCACTAGAGGCTTCAGTGGTCAGAGAACATGAAACTCATCCTTGGTATGAACTATTGGATGACTAACTTTTGACATTGTCGACTGGTGCAGGTATCCTTTTCCCAAATGAGGTCTCAAAATATTCAGAAAAAATGGAGTAAGGCCAAAAGTAACCACCTGCTCTTTGCTCTTACTGGAAGCAAATACACGCAAGAAAGACCCTTACAGTATTCACCACACTCCTCATATATATGTTTCCCTTCGCCCAATCTATGGCTATTCGAGAAAGAAAACTGACATCTCTCCAAGCAACTCAGTTATTTGTAAATAAATGACCTTGTCCAACAGTTAAAATAATTGCTCTCTTTACATTTGACAGAAGACAAATCTTCATTGCAGGCCACAGCAGCCCTTACAGAGGCAGGCTTATTTCCCAAATTACCACCAAGAATATTTCCCACCTAAAATGGTGGATCGCCTCATTCCTCTGTGCATTCTAAAATGGAGGCTTCTTAATGTAGAATGAGAACATAAGCTAGAACATCCAAACCACTCCCTGGTCTTCCCACAGCAGTGGGATATAACATCTGTGTCTCAGGCCAGTCCCAGAGTTACCTCCCTTTGTCACTAGCCAGTCCAAGAGTCATCTCCAAAAAGTATTCCATTCCAGCATTGTTTGGAAGCTCAAGTCTTCACAAGCTTGCAGATTCATGGCCAAATTCCAATGGGAATAATAAGCAAATTCCTATGGGAATAATAAAAAAAGCACTGCGTAGTTAACTACTCCCTAAAGCTCCAGCAAGTAATAAATAAATAAATAATAATAAATCCGCATTTGTAAAGCCCCTGTGGGTATCCAGGCGCTGGGGGCGGTCGTGGAGATTAAGTGAGCTATTGAGTCACATGATGCTGAGCTGAGCTGCCGGTGCCGGGCATCGAACGGAGTCCCGCGCTCCGGAGCCAGCCGCTCTGGCCGCTGCGCCACACCTCTCCCTCATTTGACAATCTGCTGAAACCATTTGGAACACAATGCAATGATCTATGGCATAAGGGAAAAGTCACACCAATAGTAGCATTGTCTGCACAGAGGGAAGACGAGGACACTGTATTGAAAAGGATTGTGTGATTTATTATTAACATTGACAATGTCAGATTGCTAAACACAGGAAAGAAAAGTATTGTGAAACTACTTGTGATTGAGTAACTCTCTTAGATAAAGAACATGCTCGCAGGCAAATTTCAAACCAAAATGTGACAGGTTCAGAATACTGAAGTCCGAATTGTGGCGGAGAAGTCTGCTCAGAGATTAGCATGCTGACTGCTGGCTATAGGGAGGGAGGGACCCGCTGATAGCAAATTGTGATTGCTGTATGAAGCAGCAGCTGAGGAAGCGAACACACTTTATAGCTGCAGAATCATTTGCCTGTGCAGGTCATACTATGGGCGAACTCTATTTTACATTCTGAGGCCCTGCCCATGAAGTTTTGTGTTTATTTGAAGTTTATTTAGAAACCAGCGCAAAGATATCTTCGCATTGATGTTACCACTCACGTGGGACTTTATCTGAATATAGTGTGAGGCCCGGTCACACGTGTGAGAACTGGACAAGGCTCTTTCCATTGGTGTTATGAGCAGCGTGCACTGTTCTAGTGCATTTTCCAAATGGGTCGAAAGAAGACGTACAGCTCAATATCTTTCCATTAACTGCAATCGCAGGGGTTTATACGAGCGTTGTTGCTAAGGTTCAAGCCTCGTTTCAGCCCATGAGTTCGAGTCTTCATATTGACTTCGAGGAAGTGGGAATGAAAGTTGAACTTTGTTACCCCGAGACTGTATCATGAACGCTCCCTACTTTAGTGAGCAGGTTCAGGAAGGGTCTGTGCACCCTCTTTTCCTAACATCGTGCTGTCCTCATCAAAAACAAAAACACAGAGCAGTGACAGCCTCTTCATGTTTCTGGTCTGTACTGTCTGCAGCTCATGCACTAAGGGGCTGATTTACAAGAAAGTGACGCATCTGTAGAGATGCGTTACTTTCCCTGCGCCACCCTTAGAAACCCTTGCGCCACCATAGATGCGCCGTAATTACAACACGGCGCACCATGGCGCAAGGATTGACAGATGCGTCAGAAATTCTGACGCATCTGTTGGGGCAAACGTCACGCATAGCTGGATTTGTGTCGCAAGCACGACGCAACTCCAGCAATGCATGGGGAGGCCTATTCCCACTACACTGCGTCACTCCTTACGCCTGCTTAAAGCAGGCTTAAGGTTTTGACGCAGTGGCGTCCTAGAGGTGACACAGTGAAATCTTGTAGATTTCACTGCGTCACTTTTACGAGGCTTTCCTGCGTGGGAATGCCCACCCTGCATACATTATACCTGACGCAGGTATGTGACGCAAGGCTTTACAAAGTGACGCATCTTCCTAGATGCGTCACGTTGTAAACTGGCTGCATTTTTTACGCCGCCGCTGCGTCACAGAAGTGAAGCAATGGTGGCGCAAAAGTGTCGCAAGGGGCTTGTAAATCTGCCCCTTAGTTTTAGTTTTTGTGAGTTAAAGTGTGTGCTAACGGCAACAGAGTTTCAGCAAAACCAGTTAATGAACATCTTCTGGGCCTGCGCACGGACACATTGATTTTGAAGGCATTTGTATGCACAGTGATCTTTGTTGCCACACTACTGACACCAGAGTTTTCAGAAAGCAATACTCACTAACCCTCTCAGTGAAGGAGGATGATACCATGGAGGTGCCGCTCATCCTGGTCTGAGACAGTGCTCAGAGCTCAGCTGCCTAACCTGCTAGCTACCACATAGAAAAAGACACACAATTGATGGACGGAATGCAGAACAAATCAAAACATTCACCCCAGCCAAGAGATCTGGGATAAATCCATCATTCTTTTTCTCACCATGCCACCCCAGTTTAGAACTGGCCATATGCAAATCAGTCTTGACCCTGTGCCTCATGGGAATAGTCCATCCCGAACTGCCAAGCCAGGTCCTCACTGGACCGGAAACAAGCATCCTAGGACCGGATTCAGGGTTTCACCCCTCATCAGCCAGGATAGCTTGATTCCAGTGGCACATAGCAACTACTACATAGCAACATGCAGTGAACAGTGAGCTGAAGCCACATGAAGTGAGCCAGGCTCCCAAAATAGGAGTGAAATAGGCCCTAGGGGTCCTAGGACCTTGCAGATGGTCACATAGTTTATCATGGCCCAGTTGGATCATAGTAGGGGCACTCAACACAGAAAAGAGCTTAGAGGTAGAAGTTGCAGTTATACTATTTGCCACCAGAGAGCACCAAAGCAGTAAAAGTGCAACAAAATCCAGCGTTTTCCAGTTTCTACTGTAAATCAAATATTTTCTTTCATACTGTTTTATCCGTTACAATTGGTCTCAACTAAAAACGGGAAACTCTAAAAATAATACATGATAGCAACTAATCAAAGGGATCTTAAGAGACCGTGTTGCACCTATCTGATCTTGCTTGTAGAAATCATAGGCCACTGAAATACTCCATACTTTTAAAGTATCAACTCCTCTTGTTCTGGTTGTTTCTGAGCTTTGCCTTTGCTTCTTCAAAATATTGGCAACAAACTATTTAGGATTATATTCAAGTTCGCCCTTTAATATTATGGTTGTCAATTTGGACCAAGAAGGAATTAGAGTTTAACTGAAGGATTGTAGGTGATATTCTTACCCTGGATCGTTCGCTTGACATTCCCTGGTTACATTATGTGAAATGTTCTTTGAGTACTCTAGGTAAACCAGAGCTATACTCTGATCCAAACTCAATTTCTAAGACTGATATTACCTGGATTAAAAAAGCATTTTTTCAAAGTGCCCAGGGAAAAAGGACAACAATGGGTTTGCTAAAAAATCTCTAATATGGTCAAATCCCCGAACCCTATTGAATTATATTTGCTGCTTGATATGCCAGTTCACCATAGGCGACTTTTGACCTATTTGCGCTTGAACCTTTTTCCCCAGCTGTTAGTGGGCAGGCATAAGCCTTCTGAGTCTCCACCTTGTTCGTGTGATTTTGCTGCTATGTTTGATACTTTGCACATTGTTTTTATATGTCCTAAATTCTCTAATTTGCGTTTTAAGTATATTCGACCGCTGTTTTTAGCACAGAATTTTAGGCAAGTTCACCCAGCCTTACTCTATCTTCAATTCTTAAGTACACCTACTGTCTGTTTTTCTGTTTTGTGGTTTTTATCGGGGGGCTTCATTCCTGTGTATGAATTGCTATATGGTTTTCTCCTCTTCTCGAGGGTGAATGTTGCTCAGATATTATTGTAAATTGTGTTTTGATGTACTTTTATGATTTGTTTTATTCAAATCGAATAAAGATTAAGGATGATGAACAAACTATTGGTTTAATCTCATCAGTTCTATGGGAGGACATTGTACGCAGGTGAAACTTTAAATGCACCATATAGGCAATGAAGAATACTTTACACAGGGGGCGTGGCCAAGCGTCAAAGCAGCATGGCATACTGAGACCAAGCTCCTGCTGAGAGCTGTGAATCTCCCCGAATCCTGTCTGATCCGGTCATGGGGTAGGAAGTCAGTGCCCCTGTAAGCACTCCCGGGCTCTAGGGGAGCAGCTTGCCATGCCGGAGGATCGCTGTGCGCCAGCCTTTGTGGCAGTGCTGTCCGAGGGCGGTGGAGGTTGGCTGAGCACATATCAGACATTGCAGGATGATGCAGCAGAGAGTGCCGTGCCAGAGGCTGTGACCTGGCCTTCCCTGTGAGCTCCGCTGGGTCTAAAGAGTGGGTGGAGGTCAGACAGTGCGCAAGGGGCATGGTGAAGCTGCCTGGTGCCATGAGCGACTGGAACACCAGCTGAGAGATGGGCTGGCCAGCACCGGCGTGGTAGACCAGAGAGTGGGCCCTCAAAACTGAAGCCCACTGAAGTTGGAGAAGCAGGGGTGGTGGCCCTGGGATCCAGAAATCGTGGCTGATTGCGCGGATCCCACGTGTCAAGGATCCGTGCGAAAGAGGAAGCCACTA
This sequence comes from Calotriton arnoldi, assembly GCA_963921515.1. Taxonomy (NCBI): domain Eukaryota; kingdom Metazoa; phylum Chordata; class Amphibia; order Caudata; family Salamandridae; genus Calotriton; species Calotriton arnoldi. The sequence goes on along the minus strand of CAWUFW010007747.1, from coordinate 467,823 downwards.
CTTCCCGGGCGGTGCTGGCAGGAGATAGTGCAGCACGACAAGGCAGCATGGCCACTTGAGGATTCATCTGGAGGGCCCGTCCTGGCACTGGACGCTCTGCATCCCATGGACCTGGCTGGGATCCTGTATTCCCTCCTCGCAGGAGTGCAGTGACGGGTGGATGGCCTGGTAGCACTGCAGCGACCCCCGGGGTGCTGTGAGAGCACAAAGACTGAAGTAGGATGGTGTGCTCCAGCCTGGAGGTGATCCCACTCTTCCTACCACCAGAACAGTGGCCTGGAACCAGAGGGAGCATATAAATGCGGGCCTTCTATTGATCTGCACAACACTCTCCTCCAGGATGAAGTACCTGGCCCCAAGGTGATACGAATGACCTTCAAGGCCTGCTTCAAGTGGGCTCTGGATTCTGTTCTGTATTACATCGGCATGTCCTGAGGTATTGCTGCCTGATACAGTGTGTTTACTGCGGAGGCCGGGTAGGCTACAATGGTGTGTGACAAAGGTCAGAAAGCGCTCTGGCGATGAGGGATGACCAGGGGCACATGCCCCCCCCGCAGATGGTGGCAAAAGATCTGTCCCCCTCCCCCCACCAGCCCTTCTTGAGGGACCTACTGCTGGCAATTTACGAAGACCAAATCAATGCTGGAACAGAAGATAGACACAGTGGCGGTGGACCTCACTCTTGCAGATGGACTTGCAGAAGTTGTTGACGTGAGTGGGGATGGTAGAGGCTATGGTGGAAAGAGCACGGTGGGGCCATTTGGCAACTACAGGCAGAGGTCTGGCACCTCAGAGAGACCATTCGCCGCCTACACTCATGAGCGGAGGATGCGGAGGGGAGATCAAGTAGGAATAATGTGCATTTGGTGGGTGTGCCTGAGAAAGTAGAGGGCAGGAACGTGGAAGAAGTTGTTGAAAATGTGTTCCGGTACTTTCTTCAACCACAGCACCTTTCAGGCCATTTTGCAGTAGAGAAAGCTCATCTGGTTCCGGGTGTGCCGCCTAGGCCATTGCGAGACTTTTGAACTATATGGACCGGGAGGCCGTATTGCAAGTTTCCAGAATGCATGGGACACTCTGGATGGGACAATACGGTCATGATCTTTTCAGATTTTACACGGGAGATACAGACACAACACAGAACATTTGACAAGGCTAAAGCAGAGCTGTGGAAATGGAGTCCACAATCAATGATGCTCTTCTCCGTAAAGTTAAAAGTCGTGGCCGAAGGGAAATCATGGTATTTCCAAACTCCGAGTAACGTATGGGATTGGCTGGAGTGCTGGAAACCAGGCATCTGGGGCTGTAGAGGAGCAGGGATGCCCAGGCGAGACCAGATCAGCAGCACCCAATCCCCAACCATTGACATTAAGGACCAGCAGATGCAGTTAGGTGATGGAGAGACGTTGACTGGTGCCCTTGAGGCAGGCACGTAAGACAACTCCCCAAATGGGGAGACAGGGAGGAGGGTTCGCCGGAGGTGGGGGACTCTAAGGAAGTGACGCACATACCCCACACACTAACACCCATAAAGGGTAAGAGTTTGTTCACTTTGTTATTGTTCTTTAGTAGTTTATGGGGAAGGGGTGACAGACACCTTGATCATTGGGGGTGGGTAGTTCATAACCCACCGCATGAGGTAGTAGGGAGGGGGGAGTTTGGTGGGGATAGGTGTTTGTAATGGTATCTGCAGGAAGATCGATAGTTGGGATGGGCACAGGCGGGTTGGCTCAAATGGGATGACAAACACAACAGATAGGCCAGAAAGGTCAGTGGGAGAGATTGGGTCCCTTGGCTTGTCCTTTTTATCATGGAATGTGAATGGGTTGGGCCACAAGGGCAAACAAGGTATGGTGAGTAGATTTGTTAATAGCACAACCCTGATGTACTGCTCCTACAAGAAACGCATCTGAAGGGCAACAATTGAGTATTCCTGGGTCAGGGTCGATAGAGGACTGTGGCCAACTCTGGATTTCATCTGATGCCAGCGGAGTGGGTATCTTGGTGCATAGATCTCTCCCCTGACGCATGACACAGATATGGAAAGACATGGAGGGTTGCTATGCAGCACTTCTGGTGAAGTGGAATAGGGAGATAGTTTTGATGGTGTCCAGTCTCACTAGGTATAGTGACACCACTTTCCTGCTTAGAGAGATTACCGATCATGCACCACTCAATATGCGACTGACAACGCAGACCAAGGTCTGCTGATCTCTGGGGCACCTAGATCCCTGGTATCTCAAGGACTGGGACACTAGGAGGGCTTGGGGACGGCTATGGAGAATTACTTTACTGACAACAAGGACTCCGTGGCGTCGGAGGCAACGATGTGTGATACGGGGTTACTTGATTTCTAGGATCTCAGGGATTAGGAAGGAGGCAACGAAAAAACTGGAGGACATGGAGCAATGCTTGCCGGTTTCAGAGAGGACTACCTTGCCACTCAGACTCCTGTGCAGGTGCATTACCTTGTGCTCATGTGGGAGGAATACAGGCAGCTAGAGGAGGAGGCGGCGTGGAAACAGTTTAGGGCCATGCAACATAGATTATACGAGGTTGCAATAAGGCAGGGAAGCTCCTGGCTTTGTTAGCTCATCAGGAGGAGGGTCAGTGGTGGGTCCGTGAGGTGGACCCGACGACTGGGCACACCGTGGACACGGCCCTGGAAATCACTGACAGGATCGCAGAGTATTTGGAGGCCCTATACTCTCCCAGGCGGCAATGCACACATGAGGAACTGCTGAGTTTTGTAGGTGATATCCCCACTTTGGTCCTGACTCTGGAGGGTAGTTACTCTGGATAGGCATCTCCAGGTGACAGAGATTGTGGATGTCATACACCACCTTAAGGGGGGAAAACTCCGGGCCCAAATCGCCTGCCAGCAGAATCTTTCAAATGTTTAGGAGGACAGTTGGGGGAGCCGCACCTTGGAATGTGTCATACTGCCTCGGCTGTAGAGTCTTGCGGCAGGGATTCTACCACCAGACATTTGGACGCCCCACATTGCTCCCATGCACACGATGGGGAAGAAGCCAGAAGACTGTGCCTCCTATAGACCTATCTCGTTATTAAATGTAGAGGCAAAATTATTGCCAAGGGTGCTTGTAACCCACCTATACGAGGTGAGCAACCAATTGATACATAGTGACCAGTCTGGGTTTATGCCGCTTCGCGCTACAAGACACAATCTGAGACATCTGAATGGCGTTCTTGCAAGAGTGAGCAGTATTGGGGAGCTGGTGGTGCTCTTGTCCCTAGCTGCCAAAAAGGCATTTGATTCTCTCGAATGGCCATACCTCATTGTGGTGCTGGAAAAGATGGGAGTTGAGACCGTGTTTCTGGCTTGGGTTTGCCTGCTTTACACAGCACCTTTGGCTAGGGTGCGTGTTAATGGGGCATTGTCTGGAGAATTTCAGCTGGGGAGGGGTACCAGGCAGGGATGCCAGCTATCACCCCTGCTGTTTGCCTTGGCCATCGAGCCACTAGCACAGTGGGTCAGGAGGGATGCCCTGCTGTGGGGCCTGCACTGGGACCCCGACTTGTAGGATGCGATTGCCCTTTATGCTGATGACCTGTTGTTAAACCTGGCTGACCCCCTACAATCCATTATCTGAGTGTTGAGAATCCTCAATGTCTTTGCAAAGTACTCTGGGATGAAGATAAATTGCCATGAGTCAGTGGCATATTCGCCTACGGGTTGGCGTCTGCCTGAGAATTGGGATTGCCCCCCGCAGTGGTCCCAGTCTGGTTTTCAGTATTTGGGCATCTCTATTACTAAAGACCCTAGCAACTTTTATGCTCAGAATCTGGAGGGGCTATTTGGCCGCTACAGAGATGATGTGGCCAGATGCAGGGAGCTGCTGTTATTCTTGATGGGTAAAGCGGCGGTCTACAAAATGATCTATTTACCTAAATTCCTCTATGTCTTACAGAATACACCGTACAATATACTAGATAATACAAAATCCTCGGGTCTGAATCGTCTGTACACAAAAAAAAAAAAAACAACAACAAAAAGACAACAAAACTCTCAAACAAATACAAGGGCACTATACAACAGAATTATCTGAGGGGAGGATCCCTTCAGGACGAAATCCCTCACCCACCTATGGTGGCATGCTTCATCATTTGGGATTCTCCTCCCAGAGGAAGACCTAGTTCCTCTGGGGGCTACAACCCCCTCACTGAGAGGGAGGAGCTCAGGGATGTTTTAATTCCTACGCTATCTGGATTAGTAAACCCACCAAATGAGCGCACTAGATATGGTGAAACTTAAATATATAAGACAACGAAAAAGATGGGAACCAAATATACTTGCGGTTCCCGTTATGTGCAAAATGTCAATACCCGCCCGGGGTATCGACGGAGAGAGCGGTGCCCCTCCCCTGAGCTGTCGCCAGGTTGAGGTGGAGCGATATACCCAGTTGTTACGGGTATTGACATTTTGCACATAACGGGAACCGCAAGTATATTTGGTTCACATCTTTTTCGTTGTCTTAAATATTTAAGTTTCACTTTTATGCAGCAGCAGCATCTACGAGGTCCTGAAGAAAGCCATGCCGTAAATAGGGGCATAACGGCTGAAACATGTCGACCACCTCCTTTCACCTCACACATGTGGTTTAAATCCATACCACAGGTGCACTGTTTTTAATCCTAACAGTGAGAGTTTCTGAATAAAATTTAAATTCTACTCTCCCTAGTTAGTTTTATCACCACTTCACTTGTCCTTTTCTTTTGCGCTGCGCCCTCACCCTATCTAGTGCGCTCATTTGGTGGATTTACTAATCCAGATAGCGTAGGAATTAAAACATCCCTGAGCTCCTCCCTCTCAGTGAGGGGGTTGTAGCCCCCAGAGGAACTAGGTCTTCCTCTGGGAGGAGAATCCCAAATGATGAAGCATGCCACCATAGGTGGGTGAGGGATTTCGTCCTGAAGGCATCCTCCCCTCAGATAATTCTGTTGTATAGTGCCCTTGTATTTGTTTGAGAGTTTTGTTGTCTTTTTGTTGTTTTTTTTGTGTGTACAGACAATTCAGACACGAGGATTTTGTATTATCTAGTATATTGTATAGTTGGGGATGTTATCCTTCGCTGGTCTTTAAAATTTTCCCTGGGACCCTCCCTTCTTTTTCTGATACACCGTACAATATGCCTGATGATTTTTTTGGGGCAGTGCAATCAACTACTAAGACATTGTTATGAGACGAAGGTTGCCCTAGGATAACATTAAACACCCTCATGCAAGGCCCATATGATGGGGGCATTGCTTTGTCCAATCTGACACTCTATTACTGGGCAGCGCATCTGCAGGTGGTTGTTGAGTGGGCATTTGCGGAGCAGCGTGACCCGGCCTTTCGGGTGGATAGAAGGGCTTTACCTCAACAGGGTATCTGAGGGCACTTTATGGCCAGGCCGCGGTGCAGAAGGGTCTGGCCTTCACAGACGTAATGGTCCAGGCATGGAAGAAGGCGACCAGGGTGACTGGATGGGAGGGGAACATCCACTTGTAAATGCTGCTGTGGATTACAACTGCTGGAGGGTTTCCGTCAGTGGGATTTGATTGGAAACTCTAAGGTGGGGAACCTGTAGGGGGAGACTGGGATGGTCTCCTTTGAGCAGCTCCAAGAGCAAAATGAATTGGCAGAGTCCCAGAGATTTCGGTACATGCAGGTTAGATACGCCCTTACCAAGTACATTGGGTATCTAAAGCAAATAGAGAAAGAAACGCCTTTGGAATTTAGACTTCTGGTGGCCCCACTTCAATGACATGCGGTGTACATCATCAAGGCCACCTTTGTTAGGAACTGCATGCAGCCTTTGGACAAGTTAAAGGGTAGTTGGGAGTGGAACCTGGGCTCACTGGAGGATGTAGACCCGGCATAGTCATGCAGATTTCCGAGGGAGGTGGTGATCAGGATGGCGTTCGCCTCATACAGCTTAAGATATTGCATAGAGCATAGTACACACGAGGCTTCATGCAGTGGCCAGACTTCCTAACAACAGGTGCATGAGCGGCTGCGGACAGAAGAGGACCCTGGTGCATACCCTGTGGGAGTGCCTGAGACTGGGAATGTGTTAGTGGACCATACAGGGACATCAGGAAAAGGAAGTGGGGAATCTGGTTGATCTATTGGCACAGATGGCATGACTGGACATCTGGGGGGGAACAGACGCTACAGCGGTGCTCCCTTCTGTTTTGTAACATTGCATTGAGGGTGGCTAGGAGAGACATTGTTCATCCTTTGGGTAAAGAGATGCCTCCTCGCTCGATCCTATGAGCACAGAACATGGACTGGTGCATGCTAGTGGAGCGGATGGTGTATCAGTCATGGGGCTGTTTGGAGAAGTTTGATTAAAATATGAGGACTGAGCGGAGGGATGTCCCGGCTTTCCATGGTTGCATAATTGGATGGAGGAAGCGGGACACAGATGACTGGGTTGGATGGCTTCTGTCTACCTCATGCCTGCTGCCTGTTGTGAATGGGACACTTTTGCGACCACAATGCTTTCTCAGTGATGCCAAGATGTACTGGTGATGATTTCTATGTCATTCTTATATTATATTTATCAACAAAATGTTTAAAGCAAACAAAAAAAGAATACTTTTCATAAGGTCCAATATAGCGCATGCCTGTAAGATTACGTTCACGCTAAAAATATCGATCCCTGTCGCGCCTCCATTGTAGTGTAGTTCCTATAGTACACCTGCAGGACCTGCGCTTTTGGATAACATACACTGTGGGCCTGGTGGCAGACTCACTCTGAGCACCCCCACCGCGTATGTTAGCCTGTTTTGCATTAGCTAGCTCACAGTGCCACTAGAATCTCCTTTTTATCAGAGAGATTAGTTTTTGGCAACCTCAGAACACAACAACCCTGATTCCTCAGACTCGTGGAAACAATGTACTACTTTTCGCTCAGTCACTCGTGCTTGCTCATTTGGTCTCAGAGAGTTACACAGAAGAAACAGTCGAGCGTGTTTACAATAAGAATTTATTGCACAGTTGTTCTTCTAGTATAAAATATATGTGCTGTATGCAAGTATTGTTTCCCTCAACAAGTACAGTCAGGGAGGTGCCTTTGTGGCCTTCGTTAGAGATATCTTTTATAAAATTTGACACTTTGAGCAGAATGAAAGCCATGCTTTTGCAGCAAACTGTACCCTTAACCTCCGCTCAAGAGACCTTGATCTTCAAGTTGCAAGGACATCGACAGAGATACAGGCACTTATTTGTACAAACTGCCCCTTTCATTTCGTAGAAATGGTGGGTCGTATCTTTAACATGGCGGATACAAGTGGTATTGTACACTTATTTAAGACCATAGGGTCAGGTTTTCTAAGCACCTTCCAAACAGTCCTCAGAGTTATCCCAAATTTTATACACTCCGTGTTTGGAAGCATCTTTGGAGGTTTACCTCTGATACTGCTTTTAATAGCTGGAATCCTGATCGTCATTTTCCTGATACGCAATGGACGGCCCAATCATGAACAAAATGGTAAACTCTTCTGGAACGTAGATACCATGAGCGCATGGTACAACATCTGAGGGCGCCTCGCCTACGAGAACTGACTGCTTCTTGGTTCTTATGATTTAGACCAGTCTGGATGGACTGCATCTTACCTGTTCTTCGATGCCTGTTTTGCGGTGAAGAATGCGTGTTGGACATTTGTGTGACACTCGAGTCGGAAACTCCTGTGGACTTGAACACGAGGCTGGAACCGTTGAGGTCCCACGCTCGGCTGTGTCCCCAGCGTATTCCTATCCTGACGAATGCATTCCTTGAAAGCCCGCAGGTGCCTTTTGATACAACTGAGGTGAGCATCAGCTCAGCCACCACTAGCGCTGACACCAGCACAAGCGCTACAACTAGCACTTCCGGCACTGAGGTATCGACTACAGCACCGGCTGCCGATATGCCAACTATGGGCAGTACTGAACATCATCTGTGCTCCATTGACGTACTGTGTGAAATATTACAATTCCCGTCCCCTACAGCAAGTGACTGTGATGTTGCGTCTCCCAGCCAGGACACTTAATCTTCAATTGGCTCATCATGTGCTGGGAAAGAATTCGGAGTTTCCTTTTTCATTTCAACTCTGATTAAATTTGGAACATTTCCTACTAAATTGACACTATCGCTAAAGAAAGCATGGCCTTCTAAAACGCTTGTAAGAGTTTTAAATTCTATAAATGAACTCAGCTAGACCTTTAGCTTAAGTACAAATTCAAAAACTGACTCTACACACTTTTCCCCTCTTAGAAATGTTTTTAATATGCTTTTAAAATGTTTTTATGTGGCTCACTGACAATTATATGCGCTACCACCTAGTATGAATTAGTAGTTTGCTGTCATTGTTTATTATTGTTGACTATTAAGAGGAGTGGGTGTTATGTTTCATATAGATGCCCTAATATAGGCATGGTTTGAGATGCCCTAATATAGGCATAATCTTTCACCTACATTAGTTCCCTATTCTCCACAATAACGGGTGCTGAGGGCTGAACCTTATCTAGACTGTGGTTTGGGTACAGGAGGAGGGTTTTTCCAGAACAATGGCCTCCTATACCATCTTCGATGTGCTCATCCAGTATGATTAAATATTCATAAGAGTTCTAGGAAACCAGGCAGGGGCTAGGATCCACCTGCATAAACATCTACGTAACCGGTTCATCCCATACGTCATCTTCATACCCAACAATGGCTAACACAAGACACAAGGGACAAAGGGACTCTATACTTTTCTGTATAAATACAGCACCTCTTGCTATCAGTAGTTAGAGGGAACCGAGACTTCCAGGCCGACACACTGACCAGAGACGCTGAGGCTCCTCCATGCAGTCGCTCCAGCTGACAGTGGTTTAATCAGCCCTTGCGGGGTGTCCAACTCGAGACCAGGACGAGGTCCCACACTCTCATTATTCAGGTAATGGGGTTTGACTAAATCCTAGCGGGATTCTTGGCTTCTTTTGCACCTACTCACATGCTAGGTACACTTAGGTACATCTAGACAGGCATCGTAGGAGTATGCGCTTTATTTTATAAATGCATTTTATATTCATGTATATGTTCATGACTATTGCAAAATGGTAGAACTGTACTATCCTTTTGTATATCTCTGCTACTGTTTAACAGTTGTCGCAGCAAGTAACCCTGGCATTCACAGTGACCAGATAGGCGATGCCCGGAAGCATGCCACAGCAACCTTGATCATTCAGCATCAAGTAACTCCCATTCGAGAGTAACTCAAAAACTGGTGTGAGCACGGCAGCTGGAGTTCCTTTCATGTGGCAAGACAGATTCGCCACCGAACCATTAAAGCTCCCTGTAAAATAATGTTGCAAAATGAGAGAGCCGCTTAAAGCGTTCTTGCAGTTTGTACCACTCAGAAACACTTCACGATCCCCACTCCGGCATCGAAATCTATATGGTAATTCCCAGGATTCCTTAATGTATTCTTTACCCAATATTTCATATCTGCCTGCCTGCCTTTGCTCGAGGCAATACTGAAACTGAAAGGTCGTGACCGGGAGAGTGATATGGCCGTGGATTAGCCATTCTGTGGATGGTGATTCCACCACTGTGAATGGTAGCCTGTCCAGTTTTTCAATATGCAGCATTGTATATTTAGCTCCCCTTTGTGCCATTTCTATCTGTGTATCTGTTAGATTGTATTCAGAAAACAGAGACGTACTGTTTATAAAACGCCAGGGCACAAAGCCTGCACGCAAAGATTGCAGCGTCCAGCTTAATAACATAATAGAACGTAACTGAGATTGGCCGTGTTGTAATATGGCTAAATCCTGTTCCAGTATGTCGATAGCAGAAGATACAATGTTGCCCAATGAATATATCCTGGAGGTCAAAGTTGTTAACCCATTATCTACCACAGCTAAAGCTTTTTCTAAGTTTATACGGTCTATTTCCCGTATTCTCTCTGCGGCCTCTTGTTGGGAAATCTTCCAGTTTTCATTATAGGCAGCATAAATGCCGGCATATATGAAACGTTTATGATGTGTTTTCCTGGGTCCTAGTAAAAATTCCCTAAGATCCATGTCAAGTGAGAGTAAAGATAAGTGTTGTTTCACTTCTGCAAGTGTTGAGGTTTCTAGCCAACCGAGGCACAACTTCCCAACACTATAGGATGTCACTACCCCTGGATATTCACTCTGTACATAACGTGGGTCTGGCCTATGGATACTGAGTCCCTCGGTGATGTTCAGGAATCGCTTATGACAGCTATTTGTGTCTAAGGGCCAAACCACCCACTGTTTCCAATTTGGGTCTGTTCTATTGTACTTTAAGATGTCATCCACTGTTGCCCCTTCTTTTGTAGTTGAATTCTGCCACCCCCCATATGTCGGCGTTGGAAACCTAGGGGTGTTCAGGTCCTTGATCTTGGCTAGTCCAAGACAGGATGTCTGTTGCACAGTATCATTTAAAAAGATCTGCTGTGGAATGAGGCATGCTCTAAATAGTGCCTCTGTACCCTGGACTTGCCAGTCCCTTGAACCCCAAACTAATTTTAAGTCAATTTCGTTTTTCCATAGGTCGAAACCCTGTTCAGATCATTGGGCCAAAAAGGAAGCAGAGTAAATCTGTTTAGTGTTTGTCAACATAATTTTCCGTGCTGATGTTGGTGCAACCTTGTAGTAATATGAGGCTGGATCTGTGGTGTTAAACCCTGAAAAGTATGAAAATTTCTGTGCAAACGTTTGTGAACTACTTTTTGGTGGTGTTGGGCAATGTTCCCACTGATGGTACTCAAAAACATTCCTAGGTGAAATGGATTTGTGCAGGAAATGATGACCATAATGTTGGTAACAGTACAATGTGTCATAATCTGAAGAACCCACTAACATTTCTTTATTAGAAAATGCAGCAGTTTTCTCTAAATCAGACAACATGTTATTTACTGTTTCAGAGTGCCAATCATCAGAAAATGTACTTGAGGTAATGATATCACTTAATGAAATTTTAAATATATGATTAATTTTTAAAAGCTCTGTCGGACCGAATATGTTAAAATTAACCTTGTCCCATACTATACCATCCGGTATAGGAACTGCTGTAATGTTCACTGATGACAAGTCTCTTAGCTCACGATGTGATGATGGATGTGGCGTCAGTAGTATGTTGACCTTTTGGGCTGTGGAACTTTGTTGAAGATAGCGTCCATTAATAAGCATACTAAAAGTTAGTACTAAGCCAAGCCAGAAAAGAAAAAACAATATCCCAGAAATTACCCAGAGTTCAATCCAAGGCGATACCAGGTATGTCTTTTTTAGAAAGAGAAGAAAGTTCTTTATTTGCTGCTTGAATTGTGTTTTGGCTGGCATCGTTTCCGGCTCGCTTGGATCCAGAGAAAAAACGTATCAAAGTTCATGAAATAGCCAGAAGCAGTTCGATCAATTGTAGGAATTGCATCGGGATTAGTTGAAATGTTATTTTGCTCTTGACGAGGCATGTTGATGTAGACTTCTGTATTAGGTCTAATTGCAACTTGTGCATTAATCTGATGTTCATTTTGAATTTGAATGTCTGGTTCAAGTGGAACAAGTTCCATAGCATTGTTGCCTAGTCCTTCATTCCTTACAGGTGGCTCTTCAAACGTGATGAGTCTTTCTGTTTGAACTTCTTGGATTGTAGCGAGAGGCGGGCGTCTGCTACTGTGGTGACCATGAGGCCTACTGCTTATTATCGGCCACATAGTGTAGTTTGATTAAGTCGATTGAGACAAATCTTTTCTCCTTTTTCCCGGCAAGAGGCGGCAAAAGTACAGTTCTTGTTCCTTGTACTGCAAGGACTGGTACAGGTGTTCTGTATGAAGGTCCAAATTCCTTTTTGTCCGCAATTTTCTCTCTGACCAGATCCCTTACTTTTGGGATCCAGACAGGTCTTGCCGTGTCTGCCTTGACTTCCCCAGTGGTGGTCTGCTTTAGTCGGACATTGCTTTGTTTTGCCCTGGATTCATTTAGATCCTGTAAAACAGCCAAACGATCATGGATATCAAATGGTTTTTCATCCGCCACTGCGCCTTCACAATCAAGATCAGGTACCCACATTCGTGTCCCAAAGAGGACTTCATATGGAGTGACACCCCCTAGAGAGTTTCTTGGCTGGTTGTTTAACGCCCGCTGTACCCCATAAAGGTGTTTGACCAAACTACCGCCCTTGCCTAATACCCTAGCTGTTAAAGATTGCTTTAAGTCACGGTTTTTCCTCTCCACAACCGAATTTCCCTCGGGATGGTATGGAGAGGAGTACCGCAATGCTACGCCCATTCCTTCCATGGCCTCTTTGTAAGCCTGAGAGCTAAACGCAGGGCCGCGGTCAGAATGTAACGTGCTAACTGCGTATGTGCCGATAAAGACTCGCAAATCTTTGATAACAGTTCGAGCGTCAGCCGAGCGCTGAGGCCATACCCATAGGAATCTCGAGCAGGAATCCACTGCAACAATGATATATTTGTAAGCCCCGTCCGTTTGTAAGGGGCCGCAGTGGTCCAAGTACACACATGCGAGAGGTTTGTCTGATTTTAATAATGGCGTCTACGCGGGTTTTGCTACTGTGGAGCCTTTCATCTGCTGGCAGATGTCGCAATTCAAGACATAGTCTTTAGTTTGCTTAGTTAACCCTGGCCACCAATAGCGCTGTTTCAGTAAAGAAATAGTCGCTGTAACGCCTGTGTGCGCAGAGCCCAAACCCTCGTGTGCTGCGAGTATTAAACCTTGCCTACGATCCATATTTGGTATTACCCTATCCCCCACTCCAGGAATCTGAGCATATGGAATGTTAATTGCATCTAACTTGTAGGAGTATTTCATTGGAATTTTTTTAGGTACTTGTGTGCTGCCTTTGCGTGAAGCAATGACAGCTACCATAATATCACCGTCTATTCTAGTTTTGGAACGAGTGAGTGCAGCTACGGAAGCCGTGCGAACAGCCCCCTTTGCAGCTTCATCAGCAAATGAATTCCCTTCAATGTGAACGCCATCACGTTGATGACTCAGTGTATGGATCACGTGAGTCCTTGGTAGCTCGTTTTTCAACTCTGCTACCTGTTCCCATAGCATTTTATGCTTAATTGTGCCACCTTTTGCATCTTTAAACCCGTTTAGCTCCCAATGGTATAGGTATTCATTATATGACTGAACACAGTAGAACGAATCACACATGATTAGTGTGGGGAATTCGTGATCCGTATTTACAAGCGCCAGTATCAGTGCTTTTAACTCTGCCAACTGTGCCGTGCAGTCTCCTAGCGATTGCGTTTTTGTGCAACGCGGATAGAACTTTCCATCCTGCATGCAACCTTTAACGATAGCACACGCTGCGCTGTATTGCTGTTTACTTCCTATGGCCGGTTGCGCAGATCCGTCAGTATAAATAATATATTCATACTGATCGAGAGGCAAGATTTCATTTGGTAGAGGATATTCGTGTTCATATTGCAGGAATGCCTGTGTTTTTAAACTTGGATCAAATATGTATTCAACATCCGTTGCAGTAAGAGAAGTAGCCCATTGCATCCATCTTGGATGTAAGGCTTTCGCATTTGGAATGCTAGCCTTTGTAATAGCTTCTAAAGCCGGTACCGGGGTTACGACAATAATGCGTTTCCCTTGTGCTAGTGCTCTTTCTCTTGCAACAGCGGTTTGAACAGCTGTCAATATTTTTTCTGTTGAAGTGAAACGCATTTCTGCATTTGTGTACAGGTGTGATTTGTATGCGATTGGTACTGTTTCTCCTTCATTGAAGGTTAAGTAAGTGTACCCGCATTGACCCGCAATTATATGGATCACCAAGTGGCGTACGTTTACGCGTGTTTGCAAGTGTTTGGAAGCTATCATGTCTTCCTGGAGTGAACGAAGAATATTAGTATGTTCTTGTGTCCAATTTCTGGCTGAAAAGTCACGTTTTATTAGGTCGTAGAAAGGTTTTACCCTTTGTGCATAATCTAAATTGTATGTTCTGCCGAAATTTAGGAATCCCAGTATTGATTGTAAATTTTTTAATGATTTTGGAGGCTGGAGCAGCGCACACTTTTCTAAAAAGTTAGCTGCCAGACTTTTCCCTTCACTTGACAGTTCAAATCCCAAAAATAGGACATTGAGGTGGGCTATTTTTGATTTTTTAAAGTTAAATTTGTAGCCCTCTGTGGCAAATCCCATAATAATGGTGCTTACCCTGGTCAAGTGCCTCTCTAAGTCATCGTCCGTTAGATAAATATCATCCACATAGGACAACGCTTCTTTATCACATTTTTGAAGTAACTCTGTTACCCTTTCTGAAAACACCCCGGGGCTATTCTTATACCCTTGGGGGAGTCGACAAAATTGTCGCTGGGACCCTAACGCTGAGAATGCGGTCAGATACCTGCTCTCAGGCGCTATATTTTGGCAGAAAAATCCATTTGAGATATCAAGTGTTGTTTTGTATTTTTTCCGCACAATGTTATTAATTAATGCGGCACTATGTGCATTTTGGACAGCAAATGTCTTTGTGCATGAGTTTAAATGTCTGTAAACTAAAACTAGACGATATGTATTGTCGGATTTAGAGACGGGAAACAAAGGATTGTTCATTGGAGAGGTACATTTTTCAATGACCCCCTGGTATTCTAGTTGGTCTAAGATCTCCCTGACCTGTTTTTTTAGCTTCTTGCTTTATTGGGTATTGCCTCTGAGCATTAGGTGAAACTTTTAACGGGATCACGTGGTAGGTTGAATCCTCATCCTGCCCAGCGTGATTTTTGTACAATGCTGGAGCTTGGGCTACTGCCCACTCCCGTGCATATGTATGTTTAAGGTGAACGGGAACATGGTCGGAAAATGCAGGAAAAATTATACTTTCTCCCCTGGGGCACTCCATTATGAATGCTGGCGGCCAATCTTGTTCGGCTAACAGGATGTCATACCCAGATGATAAGTTCTTCCAAAAGAGACCTTTTATTTTCCTGGGCTTGTCCCCCTCCATCCGGAGTGTTATTTCATGTAACTTATGTGGGACGCTCACCCTTTTGTCTGGTGTTTCCACTGTGATGGAATCATTCAAGTCCGCTGTCACCAGAAATTCCTTCAGGTTCTGGCGAGCTATTGTTACTTCTGCCGCACTGTCTAGCATCGTCAGAGCCCAGTCCCCGTTCAGAAGTTGTGTCCTCAGAATTCTGGGCATGTCTGATTTTTCTTAAATTGAGGTTTTGATTTTGGCTTATCTTCTTTTTTGGAAGTAGTCTTGAGCGGGCTGCTTGTCTCTGGACTGTGTGCGCTCCTCTCTGTGTTCTGACCGTCCTTCTCTCTCTAGAGTTTTTCTTCGAGCCCTGAAAGGAGCGAGAGGAACGTGTATCATTATCCTGATACCTGTCAGGTTTCCTAATATTGTCATAAGGTTTCTGCACATACACAGAGCTATGCACAGGAAAATGGGACCCCGGAATACAGTGGTTTGCCACCATATACCGTAGCACCCAAAAACCCCAACCCAACTAGCTTAGCATCCCATTAGCACCCAAGTACCAATGATTAGACAACCCAGAACACGGTATCTTTATCTCAGGACTCGCAGAAGCAAGAACACTCTTTCGTCACTCACTCGTACTTGTCCACAAGGTGCGTAGGAAGAGACACTGGATAGGTTAAAATGTTTATTCCAACTTACGTGCTCTAATGTACAGTACACGTGTCAGTACCAATAGCATAATGCATATGACTAATATAAGCAGCATGGTTACAATTCCATAGAATACAAACGGGGAAAGCATTTCATAACTCAGTGGATAAATGTCTAAATAACATTACCACCCTCCCCGTGCAGTAAGATAGTTTATTATAATAAGAGAAGACCTCTGGGCTTTGACTAGCGAACCCCCATACCTCAGTCTCTAGATGCAGAACTACATCAGCAGGACATCATAGCTCTTCTCACTGAAAAGGATTTCTCCAAGTGTACTAAGCGCTAGGAAACCGCAGTATTAAAAGCACACAAAAATCTTCATGGCAATTGCACCTAATGTTATGTCTGGGTGCGCGAGACTGGCCATATCAGGAAGAACCAAAATACATTGTTATGTGACCTTGTACATGTTTGTGCAGACCGAGCCCAAAAAGGTGAACAACAGAAAATGCAGACAGTGCAAAAGAACTTGGCACGAGCAAAGGGCGAGGGAGTCCCGGCTCAGTGTAACGTGCGCAAAGAAAAGCAGCATGGCAACCAGGCCTAGGCCAACATAACAAGGCAGGCAACAATCCACAAGACACCCTCCCCTGGATAGTCCGGCGTCCAAGACAGAGGCAAAAAAGAAAAATTCAGTGTTGCAGAGGGAGCGCCCAAACGGCGAGGAACAAGTCAATCCATGATAGTGTAGGTGCAGAAAAAAGCCATACCCTCCAAAAGGACATCATTGGAATCGTCAAAAAACATAGATGCCATCCACTCCAAGAGATCAAAAGAGCAGGGATGCTCCTCAGCAAAGGGAGCATCCAGAAGCAATGCGGGACAGCTTGCGTGATAATTGAAACAGCTTCTTTGTAGGAGATCCTGGGCAGCCGCCCAGATATCCCATTGCGCCAAAATCCCCAGTGCAGCCGCACGCGCCATACAGCCGGCAACGGAACAGTCCTGTTCATGGGCCTCTAAGGGACCCATCAACTGAACAAAATCCGGAACAGACAATGACGAATTGGAGAGGCAATAATCCAGAGTCCAGGTGAAAGGACAGCGGATACAAGTCATCACAGGTTGCACGCAAGTGAAATACGCAAAGCGGAATGATAGAGTATATGACACACTCAGTGTCGCCAATGGCAGTACACCAAAACCAGCCAAGAGGCGCTCACGGAGCAGCTGTAGGCGTTCTGGATCGAGCAGGTCCCATCGGGGAGCAGCCATTGCGCAGAAAGCAAATTAAGAGCAAGACACCAGCCGCTAAAGCGAGGATCAACGGGAAACCGCCAAAGACACTGGAAAAAATAGAATGTATGAAAGCCGGGATGACACCAAAAATAGTTTGGAAGGAGGACACCAAACCCGACCCAACGACCTTAAAAAAGTGTACTAGGCCTTCAGTGTTAGATGCGTTGAAAATACGATGTATTAACTCCCCAAAATGTTGGGGGAGATTAGTGTTCAAAAGGGCCTGTATTTCACTGTGGGTACTCGCCACCTGGAGAATGAATGTCTCCCGGGCGGACGTGAGCATAACTTCCTCGTTCAATAATAGTGCCTTTATTCTGCTCAGTCTATTGAAATCTGCCTCCATGGTAGGGATGGAAGGCCAAATAGAGATATCAACCTTGCCATGAGGGGGAGGAAAAAGCACATTCTTGCAGCAGACAACCCTGTGCGAAACTGTTACAATGTAAGGAATGCCAGCCTGTAAGCCGCAACAGTTTTCGTTATTTAAAAGTAAATAACTGCCATTGGAAAGGAGAGTGAAAGTAGGGGAAATAACAGGAGCAGGAATACCTTTTAGCACACAAGCAAGATTAGGAGCGGAAACGCTACATGAGCCATGCAATTTAATGTGTTTACAAATAAGCGAATGACCCATAGTCGAGTCACAAGACTCCCCCGTGAGAAAAACTTCCTTGCCGTCCCGAAGGCATTTATACATGAAAGGCAAGGACCAGAGTTCATGCAGGAAAGCACTGCCCAAGGGCCGGTAACGGCCCACAGGATAATGTTTCATGCACGAGTCAAATTCAAACAAGGAAAAAGGTAAAGCGATAACCCCATGGACTAGCCATACAGCAGAATCGAGTTCTGCAACAGAGAACGGCAAAGGATCCATCTTTTCGATATGTAATAGAGTGTAAGTTGCATCTTTCATGGACATAAATTGCTGTTTGTCAGTTAAGTTAAAAGGTAGAAACAAGGCAGAGGTGTTCAAAAAATGCCAAGGCACTTTACCTAACTTAAGCGTTTGTAAAGTCCATGCAAACTGCATAACTGAGCGCAATTGATTCTGACCATGATATAACACAGAAACATCATCTTGTACAATATCGACAACAGAGGACACAATATTCTCTAAAGTGTAAATGCGAGAAGACAGGGTATTAATACTATTGTCAACAACAGCAAGCACCTTTTCCATATTTGCTTGATCTATTTCCCGAAGACGGGAAGCAGCTTCAATTTGTGATAGCTTCCAGAGTTCATTATACGTTTCATAAATGAATCTCTTAGGTCGGGGACCACGAGGTCCCAAAACAAAATCGGACAGATCAATATTGCCTGTAAGGAGGGACAAATGTTGTTTAACAGAATCAAGGGACGAATGTTGCAGCCATTGTTTGCATAATTTACCAACAGAATATGTAGTGACAGTACGGGAATCAGTAAATCTCGGATCAGGCCTATCCTGTGTGTAACTAGCTCCTGAGTCGTGAAAGCGCATTTGACATGCATTTGATGATGTAGGCCATACCAACCATGGTGACTGAACTAGCTCAGAAACATTAAACGAATTATTTTGTAACAGAGCCTGCAGGGACACGAGGGACATATTGAATCGTGAGCTTTCATTGGGAAAACTCGACAGGGATGGTATTGATGGAGTATTCAATTGTTTAGTGGTTGCTAAGCCCCAACATGTAGTCTGATAGATGGAGACATTGAGGAACATAATTTGGGCAGGGATGAGGCAAGCACGATGTAATGCCTCGGTCCCCTGTACCTGCCATGGCTTGGAGCCCCAAATAGATTTTAAATCCACTGTATTATCCCAGTACTCATAACCACCCACAGCTAGGGCACTTAGAAAGGAACCTGAATAAAGCAATTTGGTGTGTGTTAACATAATTTTCTGAGTTGATGTGTTATTAAGTCTAAAATAATAGGATGCAGGATTCGACCGATTAAAATCAGTAAAATAATTAAACTTATTTCGAAGAGTTTGAGAGCTACCTGGCAAGGGGTTTGGACAATGTTCCCATTGGGTATAGTTAACAGAACTACGCAGGGCACTGGGCTTATGGAGAAAATGATTACCCCAATGTTGGTAACAATACAAATCGGCATAATTAGCAGAATTCATATATAAATCTTCAGCATTAAAAGATGCATAATATTTTAAATCGGCAAACAATGCTTCAACGGCATGCACATCCCAATCATCAGAATGAATATTATTTTGTACTACATCACCCATTGAAACACGAAGGACATTAGGTACATTAATAATTTCCGTCGGACCATGGATTTGATAGTTCACTGCATCCCATACGATGCCATCAGCAACTGGGAAAGCTGAAATGTTCACAAATGTGTGGTCACGCTTCATGATGTGAGACGAGGAATGAGGAGCCAAAGTTCCAGAGACATAGTCTACAGCAGAGCGTTCAGGTAAATAGTGACCATTAATTAGTAGAAAAAACACTGTGACAAAGCCAATGGACATGAACAAAAAAATTAAGAAAAGTACCAACCAGATGTATGTCCAGGGTGGAATCAAAAAATTGTCTCTAAACCAGGATATAAAAATACTGAACTTGGATGGAACTTTTGAAGATGTGGAATCCGAATCAAAGGAATAACGAGTCGGGCTTAGTGGCGATATTGGTTGATGTGCCACCGATTCAGATGCAGGATAAGTATACTCGTCCTCGTCGATGTTGGTGGAGAGTTGGGGATCAATTACAGTTTCAGGCAAAGTAGAGGATTCAGGCAAATCAACCATCTCGATTACAGCATCAGCGATCGTTCGCGCAGATGGACTATGAACATATGTCCGATAAATGGCAGGACAAGAGACCGCTGGTGTGACACTATTCAGGATCGGCCAGGCGCTGTAGCTTGACATTTTCAACTGAGATGTATCTGTTCTCTTTGCGACCAGGAAGCGGTGGTAAAATGACTGTACGTGTTCCCTTCAAGCCCAGAACTGGAACCGGTGCACGAAAAGAGGGGCCAAATTCTTTTTTGTTTTCAACCTTCTCTCGAACCAGTTCTCCAACTTTCGGAAGCCAGCCGGCTACCGGAATCTGCAACGCAGGATCTGTGGCTGAAGGTAAATGTGTAGTTGCAAGTTTGTCTCGGGCTTCTTGTAAGTCCTGTAACATAGCAGAATGGTTATCTACATCAAACTTGGCGGATTGCGCCGCGATGTCTGGACCCTCAAGGTCAGGCACAAACATTCTTATGCCAAAGAGCATTTCGTATGGGGTCCGCCCACCCAGAGGTCTTCTAGGGAGATTATTAAGTGCACGCTGAACGGTATACAAATGGGCCAGCCAGTTCCTGCCAGTACCTATAACCCTAGCTGTTAAGGATTGCTTTAAGTCACGGTTCATTCGTTCAACGATAGAGTTGCCCTCAGGCCTATACGGAGACGAAAATTTCACCCGCACCCCAAGCGAAGCCATTGCATCCTTGTAAGCCCTAGAGGCAAACGCTGGACCTTGGTCCGAATGGAAGGTGCCGCATGCGAAAATTCCCACAAAGACACGCAAATCCCTGATTACATTTCGGGCGTCAGCACTCCGTTGTGGCCAGACCCAGAGAAACCGTGTGCACGAGTCCACTGCCACTAAGATGTATTTATAGGCAGTGTCTGATGAGAATGGACCGCAGTGATCCAAGTAAACACACCCAAAGGGTCTGTTAGCAATGCAGAGCGGGGTTTGTGGTGGACGTGTTACCGTGGAAGGCTTAATCTGTTGACAAACGTCGCAAGAAAGCACAAAAGCACGGGTGTCTTTATATAACCCACGCCACCAATAACGCTGCTGCAAGATGGAAACCGTAGCTGACACACCTGCATGAGCAGAAGCCATGCCTTCGTGTGCAGCTGATATCAAGGCACTCCTGCGGTCCGCGTTGGGGATCAGCCGATCTCCAACGTCAGGTATAGTTACAAAAGGAACCTGATCGGGACTTAATGTGTAAGAATACTTGGAAGGGAAACCTGTAGGGTAATTATTACCTTCCTTGGTTGCAGCAATAGCTGCTAATATAACAGGGTCTATTTTAGACATGGACCTGGTAACCGCTGCTACTGAACACGTGACTACTGCTGAACGGGCAGCCTCATCTGCCAGATCGTTACCAATAGCGTGTGCGCCCACCCGCTGATGGCCTAAGGTGTGAACCACCTGTGTGAGGGGCAGACGTTGTTGCAATTCTGCCACTCGAACCCAAAGCATTTTATGCTTAATTGTGCTCCCTTTTGCGTCCTTGTAGTCGTTTTTCGACCAGAAAAACAGATTGTCATTGTAAGATTGTACACAGTAGAAGGAATCACATACAATAAGAGTTGTCTCATCCTGAGAAGCGAACTCAAGTGCAAGTAGCAATGCATGCAGCTCGGCCAATTGTGCGGTACTATCTCCAAGTGTGCGAGTGTGCACTACAGAGGATTTGAACGTTCCATTTACAAAGGAACCCGCAACAATAGCACATGCAGCTGAATAAGCATGCTTGGACCCAGTGGCCGGTTGCGCCGAACCATCGGTGTAGATCACACATTTGTAATCCTCAAGCGGTAATAAAAACAAAGGAGGAGGATGAACGAATTCATACTGCAAAAACTCCTGAGTCTGCAGAGAAGAATCAAAAACAAAAGTGACGTCCGAAGACGTCAAGGATGTAGCCCATTGTATCCAACGGGGATGCATTGCTTTTGAGTTCGGTACACTTGCCTTTGTTACTGCCTCTAGGGCAGGACAGGGTGTTACCACTAGAATCCGCTTTCCCTGTGCCAGTGCGCGTTCTTTTAGAATCGCCATTTGCACTGCAGTTAGAACTTTTTCGACAGAGGTAAAGCGCAATTCAGCGGAAGTGTACAGATGTGACTTGTATGCGATGGGTACTGTATCACCTTCATTAAAGGTTAAGTATGTGAATCCCACCGCCCCCGGAATTATTCTAATCACCAGGTTTGTGTGGTTATCACGAGTCAAAAGATATTTAGACTCCAATAGGTCTGTCTGCAAAGACTGCAGAATTGAGGTATGCTCAGGCAGCCAGCAAGACCTTGAATAAGTAGGTTGTATCAAAGCATACAAAGGCTTGATACGCTGGGCATATTCGGGAATGTAAGTACGCCCGAAATTCAAGAACCCCAGCAAAGACTGAAGTTTCTTCAGAGTATTTGGGGGGCACAAATGTGCACATTTTTCCAAGAAATGGGGGGCTAAGCCCTTACCTTCGTTATTGAGCTCATAGCCCAAGAACAGAACGGTAAATTCAGCAATGTGTGACTTAGCAAAGTTAAATTTGTAACCCTGCTCCGCGAATTCAAGAATAATGCGGTCCACACGGGACAAATGCTGAAATAATTTGTCGTCCGTTAGATAGATGTCATCTACGTACGAACATGCGTCTTGATCAATGTCATTTAACAAAGAAACAACACGGGCGGCGAATATACCCGGACTATTTTTGTAGCCCATGGGTAAACGCCGGAACTGAAATAATTTACCACCGGAAGTGAATGCGGTCCATTGACCACTCTCCGGGGCTAGGTTGTGCGTGTAGAAACCGTTTGAAAGGTCAAGTGTCGTTTTGTATTTTTTACGAACAAGACTGTCTACAAGCGCAGAACTGTGTGTATTTTGCACCGCAAAGTTCCGACAATGAGTATTTAAATGCCGGTAATCCAAAACTAAGCGGTACGATCCATCGGGTTTAGAAACCACGAAAAGGGGATTGTTCATAGGTGATACGCATGGTTCAATTACTCCCTGATATTCCAACTGTGTCAGAATTTCGGAGACGGGGCCTTTTGCCTGCCGTTTGATGGGATATTGGGGTTGTGGCTGCGGTAGTGACCGCAAAGGTATTGCATGAGGAGGTGATTCTTCATCCCATCCCACATGGTTGCGGTATAACGCTGGTGCCAGGTACACAGCCCACTCAGCTGCAAGTGCTTCAGCTTTGTCTTTTGGGACATGCCTTGAAAAGCTTGGAAGGATTACCTCCTCTCCTTTATGTGCAGCTAAAACGAATGGGGGTGGCCAATCCACCTCTGCTAATAAAATGTCATATGAAGAGGTTAGATTTTCCCAAAAAATCCCTTTTATTTCACGCGGTATATCACCTTCAATTTGGATGACTATATTATATAGTCTGTCAGAGGGTGCCACTCTCGTGTCAGCTGTCTCTACAGTAACGAATGCTTCAGTTGCTGTCACCTCCATATGAGGACGTAGCGCCTCCCGCACTATGGTAACTTCCGCGGCGCTGTCTAGGAGGGTCACTGCCCACGTCCAATTCTGGAGTCTCGTTCTCACGGTCTGAGGCATTTTTCGCTGTGACAGCGGCAACCTTTTTCTTCTGAAATTGCGGTCGAGGAAGGTGAAAGTCTTCTGCTTTCCCTCTGACTTGTTGTCGAGGTTGGTCTCGCTCCTGGGGAGCCTCTCGGCCCCTTCCTCTATCTTGCCGTCCTCCTCCACCAGCCTGTGACGACGTCTGGGCCTGTGAAGAACGAGGAGAACGCGTATCAGAGCTCTGAAACCTTTCTGGTGATTTAATCCTTGACCTATCACGTAAATCATAAGTACGTTCAGAAGAAACCGAAACTGGGGAAGCTCCTCTCGATCCCGGCTTCTTTTGTTGCTTACCCTGTTTTTTCTGTCTCCAACTCTTTTTAGTGAAGACCGGTTTATCATCTTTCTCAGATGCACTTTTTGTTTGTGTAACTTGTGTTTGCGATTGAGTTTGCATTTTTACAAAAGGCTTGTTGCCTAGGCTGTTTCTTCCAATTGTTTTATAAGCCCGGGCTATAATTTTCGGTAATTCGCGGGGCCTGTCCAACTCTGGGACCAAAGCCAAAGCATTCGCTACTTGAAAGTTCATAGCATCGCCCTTGACATTTCCAAGGATCAGCTCAGCTACTACATCAAACACTCCCACTAGTCTCATCCCTAATTCCACAGCCGCTTCAGGGCCATGTTCATCCTGTACTTTTTTAATTACAGAGGGTAGAACCGTCATGGAAGGAGTTCCAAAACATTTTGAATAAACTGCTGCGAATACCTTACCCCAGTTTTCACATGATGTCAAATCGGGGATTATGTCTTTTGGCAAACTTATCGTGAGGATGCGGTGTTTATCTACTGGGGATGTATGTGGAAACACTGCTTCTATCTGATCGAACTTTTCTGCAAGCCAGTAAGGATAGTCGTCCTTATTTTGTGGACGTTTGCCCATCACAGAATTTACCATGACCGGACTTATGGTCACTCCAGCGGCTATAGCTGGTTGGCCTGCGACTACAGGAGCAACTCCATGTAGGCTACCTGTAACATATGTCACTAGGGCTCGATGCACTCGTACCAATTCGGTATGCATAGTGCGCAGATCCGCAATCGGTAATGCCAGAGAATTTGGATGCGGGGTATACCCGGCCAATATAGGCCAAGTGGCCCCCTCAATGGATAAGGGGCCTAAACGAACTGCGGTAGTTGGTTGTGGTAGGGCGCCATTAAACCAAACACGGTGCTGCCAAGCCGTGAGAGGTACTTCAAGTTTAGTATAGGGTCGATAGGCAGCAGGAATAGCGGTGGGCTTATATTCATGAAACAGCTTATCACCTGCATCCACCGCCTCAAAAGTGATCCAAGTGTAAAACACTTCAAAGTGATAAGCCGCATCGGCTTGAACCACAAAGACCAACTCGACCCCAGTATCGGGCACTCCATACACAGCTAAGTGGTCTCGGAGTGCTCCTCGACTATGTGCAGCAATCGCCACACCAGCCATGACTAAACAGTTATATTTGACAACCTAACAGGGAGCACAAAAATGGGTCAGTGAACTAACCTTTTTTAATAACATCAAGCTTGAAAGAACCTATAAAACGTTCAATATAGGAGGTATCACCGTCACTTACGCCTCCGGAAGCGTATGTGAGGGTTTTGTGGACAAGCACAAGTACTACTCAAGCGTCTCGCAGATAAGCAGCCCCACGGTGGTCGCGCCATGTCATAAGGTTTCTGCACATACACAGAGCTATGCACAGGAAAATGGGACCCCGGAATACAGTGGTTTGCCACCATATACCGTAGCACCCAAAAACCCCAACCCAACTAGCTTAGCATCCCATTAGCACCCAAGTACCAATGATTAGACAACCCAGAACACGGTATCTTTATCTCAGGACTCGCAGAAGCAAGAACACTCTTTCGTCACTCACTCGTACTTGTCCACAAGGTGCGTAGGAAGAGACACTGGATAGGTTAAAATGTTTATTCCAACTTACGTGCTCTAATGTACAGTACACGTGTCAGTACCAATAGCATAATGCATATGACTAATATAAGCAGCATGGTTACAATTCCATAGAATACAAACGGGGAAAGCATTTCATAACTCAGTGGATAAATGTCTAAATAACATTACCACCCTCCCCGTGCAGTAAGATAGTTCATTATAATAAGAGAAGACCTCTGGGCTTTGACTAGCGAACCCCCATACCTCAGTCTCTAGATGCAGAACTACATCAGCAGGACATCATAGCTCTTCTCACTGAAAAGGATTTCTCCAAGTGAACTAAGCGCTAGGAAACCGCAGTATTAAAAGCACACAAAAATCTTCATGGCAATTGCACCTAATGTTATGTCTGGGTGCGCGAGACTGGCCATATCAGGAAGAACCAAAATACATTGTTATGTGACCTTGTACATGTTTGTGCAGACCGAGCCCAAAAAGGTGAACAACAGAAAATGCAGACAGTGCAAAAGAACTTGGCACGAGCAAAGGGCGAGGGAGTCCCGGCTCAGTGTAACGTGCGCAAAGAAAAGCAGCATGGCAACCAGGCCTAGGCCAACATAACAAGGCAGGCAACAATCCACAAGACAATATTATCCCTATTCCTAAGGTTGTACCTCTTTTCAGAGTGCTCCTGTGGAGAAGACCTACCTCGGGACTGAGATCTGTTGTCTTTAAACTTTTGTTGTTTTTTATTACTCCACTTCTTTTTAGAAGAAGTTGGTGTCTGCTTAGAAGTGTCCTTTTCGGGACTGCCCATTAGTTGAGGTTTTACAGCTTTCCCCCCCAAACTATCCCTACCTAACTCTGCATACGCAGTTTCAATAATTTTGGGTAGTTCATTCTCCTGTTCTAATGGAGAGAACTCCCGTAGGCGTTGGTGGATTGCCACTGATGCTGCTTCCCCTTTAATGTTAGCTAGTATTATGGCTGATACCTGGTCGTAGTTATTTAATAACTTCATCCCTAGGTTCAGAGCAGGCTCTGCTCCGTACTCATTTTGTATTTGTCTTAATACATCTGGTATCACTGCTAATGAAGGAATACCATGAGTTCTGGTATATATGGCAGAAAAGAGTGTACCCCAAGAGGTACAATCCTCTAACTGTGGTGTAATCCCCATGGGCAAGCAGATTGTTAACATTCTGTGTTTTTCAAATGGTGTGGTATTTGGGAATACTGCTTCTAACTGGGTAATTTTCTGAGCTACCCAGAAAGGAATTTTCTCACGTTTTGTGGGCATTTTACCCATTACCACGTGTAATGTTTGTGGAGTAATTTTAGTAGCTGTGCTCTGTGTAGGAGCTGCATTTGGTTTAATTACTGTTGGTTGGACCGCAAGTGTCCTCATGACGAATTGTGTCATGTTTCTGTAAAGTTTTATCAACTCTTTGTGTTGGAAAAGCAATTCATCATTTGGCATTGTCAATGTCAGGATGTGGTGCATAGGTCGCTAATATCGGCCATGTTGCTCCTGGTCTTCCTAATGGACTGAGTCTTGCTCTTCTTCTTGAGTGGGGTAGGGCGCTATTAAACCAGAAATTATGTTCCTGGTAGGTAAGCGGAATCTCAATCTCCTCAAACGGAGTGTAGACTCCTGGGACTTCTTCATGTGTATAATAATGAAAAGTTTGTGTTATAGCATTTGCTGCTGGGAATGTAACCCAGGAATAGAACACCTCTGTTTGGAAATCTTCGTGTGCCTCTATCACGAATATTACTACACCTCCTCTGGCTGGTACACCATTTTTGAGGAGTTTAACTGTGAGTGTGTGTCTTACATTGGGTGCAATATGTATTGCATTGGCATCATCCTCATCTGACTGACCTATTTGTGCCAGCGGGTCTAATTCTCCGTTGTCGGTAGTCATTGTGTTAAGAACACGGAATAACTGTCCAAGGAAATTAAGATAATGTGTTTTGCACAATTTTGGGAACTAAATGTCCCTCAAGCTTGATTAACCAACAGCCAATAAATAGGATATCTCACCTACTCAGCTGTGGCGGAGTTTGTGCCCACCCACTCCGGACGTCTCTGGTTTTTGTGAGTAGGGGTCTCTGAGAATAAGCACGACTGAACTACTCAGATTCTACTGTTAACTAAGTACCAAACCAGCGTTGGTGGCGCCATGTAGTGTAGATCCTATAGTACCCCTGCATGACCTGCGCTTTTGGATAACATACACTGTGGGCCTGGTGGCAGACTGACTCTGAGCACCCCCACCGTGTATGTTAGCCTGTTTTGCATTAGCTAGCTCACAGTGGCAATAGAATCTCCTTTTTATCAGAGAGATTGGTTTTTGGCAACCTCAGAACACGACAACCCTGATTCCTCAGACTCGTGGAAACAATGTACTACTTTTCACTCAGTCACTCGTGCTTGCTCATTTGGTCTCAGAGAGTTACACAGAAGAAACAGTCGAGCGTGTTTACAATAAGAATTTATTGCACAGTTGTTCTTCTAGTATAAAATATATGTGCTGCGACAACTGTTAAACAGTAGCAGAGATATATGATCAGCAGTACAGTGAATAAAAAAGGATAGTACAGTTCTACCATTTTGCAAGAGTCATGAACATATACATGAATATAAAATGCATTTATAAAATAAAGCGCATACTCCTACGATGCCTGTCTAGATGTACCTAAATATACCTAGCATGTGAGTAGGTGCGAAAGAAGCCAAGAATTCTGCTAGGATTTAGTCAAACCCCATTACCTGAATAATGAGAGTGTGGGACCTCGTCTTGGTCTCGAGCTGGACACCCCGCAAGGGATGATTAGACCACTGTCAGCTGGAGCGACTGCATGCAGGAGCCTCAGTGTCTCTGGTCAGTGTGTCGGCTAAGAAGTCTTGGTTCCCTCTAACTACTGATAGCAAGAGGTGCTGTATTTATACAGAAAAGTATAGAGTCCCTTTGTCCCTTGTGTCTTGTGTTAGCCATTGTTGGGTATGAAGATGACGTATGGGATGAACCGGTTACGTAGATGTTTATGCAGGTAGATCCTAGCCCCTGCCTGGTTTCCTAGAACTCTTATGAATATTTAATCATACTGGATGAACACATCGAAGATGGTATAGGAGGCCATTGTTCGGGAAAAACCCTCCTTCTGTACCCAAACCACAGTCTAGATAAGGTTCAGCCCTCAGCGCCCGTTATTGTGGAGAATAGGGAACTAATGTAGGTGAAAGATTATGCCTATATTAGGGCATCTCAAACCATGCCTATATTAGGGCATCTATATGAAACATAACACCATGTTCTGCACCTATGTTTTTAGGTTTTTCGATATTTAGTTTCGCATTTAATTTAGCATTTCTCAAATATTATGAAGGTCTACCAATTGTAATGTGTGTGATGGTACACAATCTGTTCTATCCAGCCCTTGTGATTTACTTGGCTTGGCCACTCAATATTCCATCCTCGGCATTCTAGACTACGATTGTGAGGAGAAATACCCTTGTTTCTTGGTGTCTCCTCATTTCAACATTCACAACAAGGTCAGCAACAAGCCTGTGAGTAAAGTAAAGAAAACTAATGCTTGAAAAAAGTGGTCCTCCAAGGTCCTGGCAATATTTGTATGTAGCTGTGTTGGTGACTGGCCTTTTGCACATAGAGGAGAGTTGGTTAATCCAAGCTAGGTCTAGTTCTACATCCAGTAGAAACAGTGTAAGAGCACTTTGCAGGAAATTAGATTGGAGACAGGAGGTTCTGCTTCTGTTGTGACTGAGGGTAATTTAAATCCGAGTCTAAGTCTTGTGGAATGACATATTTATTTACACACCAATATTCAGTTGATGGCATGCGCATGCATGTAGGCAAGCCAGCAGTTTACCTGATCTAGGCTTCTCCAACGAGTAGTTTGTGAGCTCCTAGTCCCTCTTCAGCTACCTTTAAATACTTCACCCAGGTGCAGCCCAACCTACTAAATTAGAAGCTTTTCCTTGGTTGAACTAATATATGCATACCAAAATTGAGGTTTTGTATTACAGACAAAAATGTATGTATTTTCAGAACTCAAAAGACAATATTGGAAATAAAATTACTGCATTTCCTAAATATATTTAAAGCTGATATTTGAGTGATAAATCATGTGACCGCTGGAAGAATTACAAACAATATTAACATGTTGTTGGGGGCATTGGAGCTTTGGACGTTTTGTATTACTCATGTAAAGGCTTTCCAAGTTGGCAAAAAAAGATTTTTTCATTACTGCATGCAACTCTACCTAAAGAACTGAGGTCATCACTGTGGTACTCTTGCATATAGTCGCCTAAAGTAATCATTTCCAATATGATCTCTATTATGACACTAACATTAGTAGCTAGGCATGATTTTCAATGAACATTAGCAGCTCTTAATACCAAAAAGGTTGGAGACCGCCTGACTTGAACCCACTTGCAAACCGCCATAGCTTTCTCAACTACGTCTTCATAGTCAGATTGGAATATTTATTTACCTTTCCTCAAATTATCTGTCAAACCTCACTATAACCTTTCCACTTGTGGGGTCAGAGTAACTTTTGTACCTATGCATACTATGGGTGCACCACCACCTCAGGATGCTTATGGGCCCTACATTGGAAACCTGTTCTACAGTGTCTTAGTGGCACATTTCAGCTCTGAAAATGTTACATAAAGCCTTGTAGACATGACTAGTGTCTACATGTATCAATTGAAAATATTGCTCACCCACTTTGAACACACACACTGGCTTATCCTACAGTCCAGGCTAAGAAGTGATTACTGTGTGACACTGAAATTATGTAGAATCCTAGATGTCACCTACTGCTATGTCAGTGCTCTTGAAGGGGTATTTTCCACCTTAACTCGAGGAGTGGAGGCTGGGTGTCTTCACTCTAGATATCTGAGAGACTCCAGCAGAGAATTGCTTCTGAAATGTCCCTTCTTGTGGCATCTCTTCAGAGAAAAGCCTCAATATGCCTGGTCTGGTCATGTGTTGCTGCTCTTGAGAACAGCTGAAACTGAACACCCCTATATATTTCAATAGCAGAGGTTAATTTCCTCCCCTGTGATAGACAAGTTTGTTCTTCCCAGAATGATTGCCGGGGTGTTATACCACAGTACCTCAGCTGAAATATTGACCTAGAGATATATCAAGACCATAATATTGACTCCCAAGACACACAAAGGAAAGTACACTGGGGTGGATGGGCTGGGAAATAAAGGAATGGGCAGGTTAGCACAAGGAAGATGAATAGATGAGGCTGCAGGCAAAAATCCAAAGGTAAAAAGTGACTGTAATACAACAGTCTGGAAATAAGCGAATCTCCAATGCTCTGATTCAAAGGACAGTCAAGAACTCCTAGAGTTTATGGATCATTTCCATTGAAAAGAATATAACCCTACGTGGACAGACTGATAAGCGTTCCCAGGGGGCACTGACTGGCAAAGTATAAGTAAATTACAACATCGTTAAGAAATCTTTATGCACTGCAACCACAAAGAAATTGGTTTTGCAGAGCAGCGCAAATATAAGACCACACTGAGTAGGGATTTCCAGTTCAGATCCAGTGGAGTGGTATTCATCACACTTGAACCCCAGGAGTATTATACTTTCTCTTGACACTTTTCAGTCTTAAGGCCAGGCTACTCACATGTGGGGTTGTTGAGGCCCAGTTAAGAAATCACAGTTTTACATGTGCACTTTCTTAAGATGCCTTCTCTCCTGAAACACGATGACTTTTGACAAACATTCATTTGCATGCTCATATGGGATAACTTTCTTCGAACTCAGTTTGCGTACAATGCCATTTCATAGGCACTCTATCAAGACACCTTGAACATTCTGTTCAAGGGCTAGGTTCAGCACGCACGATGTTATTTGTCTTTGGTCTCTCAGCGACATAATTATCATAATAGAATAAACAAATACTGGCCAAACTGGGGCTTTCGGAATGACAACGTGGAGGATTATTCAGAGGAGCATTTAGCTGACACTATGAGGTCAGTACATGCCAGAATTCCAGCTCAGCTGATTCCTGTCATCTCATGTGAGGGATGCTGTCCAACTCTACACCAAGACGGGCAGCTCACAGACATTGTCCCACAGGCAATGGGGAGTTAGACCACCGGGCAGGGATTTGTCACATTGCACACCCTACACAAGACTAGGTTAGGGAAGTGCTAGGTAGGAATACACTATTATACAGTACTTATATGCCTGCATACTGTTATGGCACAAATGTAAATGTAAATCCAGTATTTGTAAAGCGCGAACAGCTACCCGAAGGCATCCCGGCGCTGGGGGCCGTCAGGAAGATTAAGCAAGCTATTGCCCAGAGTCACATGGTGCTGGGCTGACCTGCCGCCAGTGCTGGGGATCGAACCGTGAGCCCCAGATTCCAGCGTCAGTCGCCCTGGCCGCGGCGCCACACCTCTTCCCAATGGCTGAGCTATTAATTTTATTCACCATAAGCCCACAACCGATTAATGCAGTCATCAGTAAAGTTCCCATCAGACGGGAGGAATTTCTGTTGTGGCTTGCACTAAAAACAAGTCGGCTGAAGCAGTGTTTCCCCATACGGGACCACAGTAAAAGCACAGGATTCTTACAATATGCTTGCCGATGGGGATGGCTTCTCCTTTGGAAGACTACACAACTAGGAGTAAAGTTTTTTGCTGCAGTATATAACAGAACTTATGGTGCTCCTTCATTAGCTGTTTTGCCAGAGGTGCTTAAACAGATTTAAAATTAGTACGGGGCAGCCCTGGATTTGGAGATGAAACTGATAGGCAACTTTGCCGCAGTGTCTGCCATAATGATGAGTAACATTAAAAGGGAAGCAGCAGCGTTTGCGGTACACCAACGACTCATCAACTTGACTCGGGGAGAACAAGAGTTCGAGTTACCTAAAATTATTGAGGAAACCTATGCAATAGTAGGCTGAGATAATATGGGAGCCAGACCTAGTAAACCACAAATTAAGAGTAATTCTCAAAAGGATAACTCAAAGTGAGCACCCGAATCTAAAAAGAAATGGGATAATAAGAAACATAAAGAAAAGACTAAGTCACAGGGTAGATCTCCGCATCACAAGGCCACCGAAAAGCGCTACAACCTGTGCAATCGTGACAATATTAAGATGCCTGACGGGTATCAGGAAACTGATACATGTTCATTTTGTTCCTTTCAGTATTCATTCAAAAAATGCTCGCAGAGAGGAGGTCGGTCAGAGCGCAGTTCAGAGGAGTACATGAAACTGAAGAAGGACTAACTATGCTCTTCTGACTACATAGTAAAAAGGAAGATAAACCTAAACAGTCAAAACCTCAATTCAAAAAGAAGAAGGTGGCTGGACTGAAATTCAAACATGCCACGGATATTGAGGACACTGCTTCTGAGTGGGGAGTGGACTCTGTCCACGCTGGACAACATGGCAGAAGTCACAATAATTCGCCGGAACCTGATGAATTGATGGTGGCAGTAGCATTGAGTCACTATATCCCGATGGAAACACCGGATACTAGGGCGAGTGTGCTTCATCGTTTATACGAGATGCAAGTCCAATTGGAGGGGGACATACCAAGATACATTAATGTTCTCTTTTGGAAGAACTTGCCATTCGGCTACGACATTCTCTTGGCTGAAAAAGATTGGCCACCTGAATTTGTGATGGATTGCCCGGAGGGAGAAATGATAATTTTACCAGCTTTTTCCGATCTCATTCCATAATCAGTAAAACATTCATACGCCAAGAGTGAGCATTAGCGCTAGCTCCTGCGTTATCCGCAACCATGTGGGATGGGATGACTGTTCCCCCTTATCATTTAATACCAGTGAGGTCAATCCACAACCTCAAAGACAATACCCCATTAAAAATTAGGCTAAAAAACAAGTTAGAGAGAGACACACAACTTGACTACCAATAGAAAGTTGCACACCCCCTATAAATAATCCTTAGTTTCCAGTAATGAAACCCGACCATTCATATCGTCTAGTATTTGATTACAGACACCTGAACACAGCTACACGTACATTTGCTGTACAAAACGTGCATAGCGCGGGGGTAATGAACAACATAGTGCGAAAGAAATACAAAACAACACTGCATATCTCGAATAGATTTTTCTGCCAAAATATAGCACCTGAAAGCAGGAACTTGACCACATTTAGCATGATGGGTTCTCAAAAACAGGACTGTTTTTGAGAACGCAGCGTGCTAAATGCGGTCAAGATCCCCAGGGGTATAAGAACAGCCCAGGGCTGTTTTCAGCTTGGGTTACTGAACTTTTACAACATTTTGATGACCAGGCATTGTCCTACGTCGATAACATTTACTTAACGGATGATTATCTTTCTACGCACTTGACAAGAGGGGATCGCATTGTTTTGGGATTCGCTCACATGGGCAACAAATTTAATTTAAAAAAAATCAAAAATGACCCACCTCAGTGTCCTGTTTCTAGGATATGAGCTGTCAAGTGAAGGTAAAAGCCTTGCAACACATTTCTAAGAGAGGTGTGCACTCTTACAACCACCAAACACATCGAAGAAACTTCAGTCCATATTGGGATTCCTAAATTTTGGCAGAATTTACCTTCCAGATTATGCAGAACAAGTTAAACTGTTCTACGACTTAATACATAAACATTTGTCAAGCATACACTGGACAGCTAAACACACATGTTTTACGTTCAGTACAAGCTGACATGCTAGCCTAAAAACACTTACACACACGTGTAAACACCACCAAACTGGTGATCTGTATAATTGCGGGTGCATCAGGATATACCTATGTCACACTAATGAAGTTGACTCTCTACCTATTGCATTTAAATCACATTTATACACCAATGCTGAGATGCGTTTTGCCCAACAGAGAAGATTCTGATGGCGATACAAACGGCATTAGTGAGAGAAAGATCTTTGGCTCAGCGGAAATGCATTATTGTCGTGACTCCAGTTCCAGCCCTTGACTCTTTCACAAAGGCCAGCATTCTTAACGCTAACGCTTTACATTCACGATGGATACAGTGGGCCAACTCTCACCGCAACAGATGTAGACTACAGATTAGACTCTAGACTACAGACACAAGCATACCTGCAATATGAAAATGAATATCCACTGCCTAATGAAGTTATGCCTCTTGAACAGTATGATACACAATCTATTGTGACGGTTCTGCACAGCCTGTCATATGGACAAAACACCAGTACTTGGCAGCATGCGCCGCTGTTAGGGGTAGAATTGAGGATGGTGAATTCCACCATCACAAGACCTTCACACAGTCACTAGGTGGTTGCACAGCACAGCTGGCAGAACTCAGGGATCTAATACTGGCACTGGATAATACAGATCCCAGATTTCCCATACAATTGTGTGTGATTCGTATTATTGTGTCCAGTCTTACAATGAGTACTTACACTACTGGAGCCAGAATGGATTTAGAGATTCCAAAGCGTACACCATAAAGCACAAAAATGCTTTGGGGATAGGTGTTAAAACTCAAAGAGTGTTTGCCACAGACTCATCTGTGACTGAGGTTCTGAAAAGTTTCAGCGCTCCGTCCATCTTCTCCTTGTGTTTGCTTTGTCATATAGCATTCCCATGTAACCCTGGAACTGGACTGAAGTCTCCCCTTTCCTCGAGGGCCCATGTGGTGTACCTGGCCACAGGTCAAGTTGTTCCCCTGCACATTCATGCCCGTACTTCCCCTATGCCAAGGTGTTTGGCCTCATCTGTGTCAGGTCTGAGTCCGTGGTCTCTCCAGAGGTGCAGGCTAGGAGCTTATCTGTCAGAGCCCGCAACGTATTTATCATGTCCTCTACCTTGTCATCCTTTCTACACATGCGTATGTGTACCTTTTCTGCTAGGGCCCACTCAGCTATATCCCTGTGCCAGAGTTCTATCATTGGGGGCGCGTTGGGCCAGCCACGTGATAACTCTACGCCAGGCCAGTACCATTGCCAATTGGCCAAATTTATGTCATTTTTACGGCCCCTCTGGCATCTAAAAAAACCCCAAAAAGCAGCATTGGGAGGGTCAGCTCAATATGCAGGCATGTGGCTTGCGTCAATTCACCGACTACCAGCTGCCCGAAGGATTGTATTGTGTTGCGTGACCATGCCAAATGTAGGAAATTTGCCCCACTTGTGTTACATCTTGTACATGTGTCTGGGCGAGACCGATCCATTCTGTGAAGTTTCATGGGTGTTAAATAGGTTCTTTGCAGGAAATTATTGTGTATCAGCTGAAAGAGGGCATTGCTCGAGACTGTGTGTGTGTGTGTGAGTTTGCGTGCTCGCTGCCAATCCGTTTTCCCGATCGGAGTACAGAGTCTAAGTTCCAGGCCTCTGGAGACCGATGGTGGACGTCTACTGCATCTGAGCGCATTGCCCTGTAAAGATGTGTAATTAAGTGTCTGCTCGCACCGCGTGTGAGAAGTATCTCGAGAGTGCGGGTATTCTGCGGGACCGCTGGATAGCTTGCCCAGGCTTGCTTAGCTATTTCTGCTAACCCTGTGTGTTGTAAAAATTGCCTCTTGCCCAGATCGAATGCATCCTGAGCATTTTCAATAGCCCACCCCATTGCTTACAATCCCCCACCCTCCAGGCCTGGAAGGACAAACTGAGTGCCATCGCCCTGACTGGCTTGAGAATCCAGACTGGGAGCTCTCTATGGAACGGTGCGTGCTTAAGGACTGTCGTTACAAACCGCTGTTATAGATCTGTCTGCCATACAATGTAGGGGGTGTCCCTCGGTGTGCCCTTATACTCCATTAATAACTGTGAAATATTCTGCATCCACCTTTCCCTCCAATAGATGCGTCTCCTAGTTAGGGTCTGCGTCAAGCCATCGAGCTGCGTGCTGCAGCTGGGTAGCATAGTAATAGAAGTCCAAACGAGGGACCTCCAATCCTCCCAAAGATTAGGGTCTGGTTAACGTGGTCAAAGCTACTCTGCTGCTCCTACAAGCCCATAAGAGCCGTAAGGAGTGAGTTAAGGTGACAAAACATTTGTGTTGGAATGGGGCATAGGGTATTTTGCAACGTGTACAGACCTCGCCACAAAAGTACTATTTTAGAGATGGCCAGCCTGCCCATCTAAGGACAGGGGTAATGTGTCCCAGAAATTTACCGACTTTTTAAGAGAGTTAAGTACCCTGACCATATTGAGTCGCAGTTGTTGTGCCCCACTGTGAGCTATCTGTATTCACAGGTATCTGAATGCTACCAGTTCCCATCGTAACCCCAGGGGAGAGAGGCTGTCTGTCTGGGTCCCAACCAAGGAGGATAGCGGGAATATTTAGATTTTGTTTTATTAATGCGGAGGCCAGAGACGCTGCCGAATTCCTCTAGGAGATGCTGGAGGCGGCGAGATATAAAATAGCACGTCATCTGCATACAACAATATGATGTGGTGTATGTCACCTAAATGGATGCTATATGGCCGCAATTGCTGTCTGGCTTTGATGGCTAATGGTTCGATCACGAAGGCGAACAGTAGCGGGTACAGCGGGCAACCTTGTCTAGTGCCGCTGCCCAATGCCCAGGTGTCCAAGCGAACATGACCCACCCTGACCCTGCCAACAGGGTCTGAGTAAGGCAGTTTGATCCATTCCCAATATTGAAGGCCAAAACCTATTAGTCGGAGAACCTCCAACAGGTATCCCCAGTCGACTGTGTCAAATGCTTTGGCTAGGTCGAAAGAGACCAACGCCATCTCATCATCCAGATCTCCGGTTTTGTGTAATACATGTGCAAGTCTCCTAAGGTTCATTCCTGTATGTCTGCCCGGAATAAAATCGCACTGGTCTTCATGGACTAGGGTAGACATATGAGGGGCCAGTCGGTTTGCTAGTAATTTACATAAGATTTTAACATCCGAGTTGATTATCGTAATAGGCCAGTATGCTGCTGGGTTCAATTTGCCCCACCCCCCTGGTTTCAGGAGCATACAGATCTCCCCCTCCCTCATAGTTGGAGGGAGAGTCCCTGCATCTGTCGCTTCAAGAAAGACTTCAAGCAAGCTACTGGGTCGTCTCCGCCAGGTAGGCCTGGTAGAATTCAACTGAAAATCCATCTCCTCCTGGGGATTTCAGATGAGGGAGCATGCCCAAAGCCGCTCTGAGTTCCTCGAGTGTCAGGTGAGACTCAAACTCCTCTATGGCCTCATACGACAACTGCAGGACATCCAGTATATCCAGGAATGGGATTTATCTGGCTGGGGGACAGCAGGGTCCGTTGTATACATTTCCTGCAAGTGAGATCTAAACGTTTCTGCTAAACCTTGTCGTGTGGCCACTGACCTGCCATCCGGGGTGAGTAAGTGCGTTATTGTTGGGGAGGGGGTCTCCCTGCTCAATATCCATGCAAAGAGGCACCCCCTTTTGTCTTTCTCCCTTTGTAGCCGCTGTCTGCACTGTTTCAGGGTGTATCTGTCTAAACGGGCCCAGGTATCCTTTATGTGTCTACGGAGATCTAATTCTGCTTGCTGTATGTCCGGGGGGGGGGGGGTCATGTCCCCAGACTGTACCAAGGCCAACCTAGTTTCCTCCCTTTGCAGATCTAGCTGTAATTGGTAGCGCATTCCGCATGTCAGCCCTATACAGGTTCTTAGAGAAATGTGCGCTGCTTCAACCTCCAATGGACATTGAAAAGACTACAATCCATATTGGTATTCTTACATTTTGGCAGAACATACATTCCAGATTACGCAAAATCGGTTAAACCATTCTATGACTTGATATGTCCAGACTTCTCAAGCACACATTGGACACACAAATATTTTATGTTCCGTACTCACTTACATGATAGTTTCCAAACAATTACACACATGAACCTGGTGATCCACGTCGTTGCGGGAACATCAAAGTACATATATGTCATGTTCAATAAAGGTGATACAGTACCAATTACATATAAATCGCATTTGTACACTAATGCTGAAATGCTTTTTGCACCTACTGAAAAAATGCTGACAGCAGTACAGAGTGCTGTGGTGAGATAGCGAGCCCTGGCTCAGGGTAAACGTATAATTGTCGTGACCCCGATGCTGACCTTAGAGGCCATCACCAAAGCACGCGTTCCAAACGCTAAAGCTCTAATCCACGATGGATACAATGGGCTAACTCACTCACCGCAACAGATGTAGACTACAGATTTGATTCTACACTATAAACACATGTCTTTCTACAGTACGAACAAGAATATCCTCTGCCTAATGAAATAAGGCCTTTAGATTGCTATGATTATATCATATATACTGATGGTTCTGACCAGCCTGCTGTAGGGACTAAGCACCAATACTCAGAAGTGTGCGCAATTGTGAAAGGGCGCATACACAATGGAGAATCCCATCCTGAGAAAACCTACACGCAGTCACTTGGTGACTGCTCAGCACAGCTGGCAGAACTGAAGGCTCTAATTCTGGCACTAGGAAATACTGATCTTGTATTCCTCACACCTATAGTGTGCTATTCATATTACTGTGTCCAGTCTTATAATGAATACCTACACTATTCGAGGCAGAATGGATTCAGAGATTCAAAGGGTTGCACAATAAAGCACAAGATGCTTTGGGAACAGGTGGCAAAGCTGAAAGACTGCTTTCCATGGACTCATGT
Source organism: Calotriton arnoldi (assembly GCA_963921515.1). Taxonomy (NCBI): domain Eukaryota; kingdom Metazoa; phylum Chordata; class Amphibia; order Caudata; family Salamandridae; genus Calotriton; species Calotriton arnoldi. The sequence goes on along the minus strand of CAWUFW010007747.1, from coordinate 429,019 downwards.
AATCTACACATTGAGTCATCAACGAGTTGGGTTTCACATTGCAGGGAATTCCATGGCTGATGAAGCCACAAAAAGGAGCAGTTCGCATTGCTGCGGTTGCTGCACTTACTCGTTCTAGCACAAGAATAGACAGAGACATTATGGTGGCAGTCAATGCTGCTCGCAAACACACCCACCTGCCGAAAGGCTTTCAACTCAAGTACTCTACAACTAAGATGCACAAAACATACCATATGCTCATATTCCTGTAGTGAGGGATAGAGTAATACCAAAGACTGATCTCAGATTGAAGTTAATACTAGCTGCTTATGAGGGTCTGGCTACTGCACATGCAGGGGTGGCTGCTACAATTTAATTACTGCAGCAGCGCTATTGGTGGCTAGGTCTTTATAAACAGACCAAGGATTTTGTCCTTAAATGCAACATCTGCCAGCAGATTAAGGGCTCCACCATAGCATGCCCACCCCAGACACCTCTACTGATTTCAAACAAGCCTCAGGCTTGTGTCAATTTGGACCAATCCAGGCTCTGTCATCAGTTGGGGCTTACAAGTACGTCTTGGTACCAATTGACTCCTGCTCTCAATTCCTGTGGGTATGGCCACAGCAGTCGGCTGACTCCCGAACTGTTATAAAGGATCTGCAAGTCTTTATCAGGACTTACGCAGTTGGCACAGTACATTCTGACCAGGGTCTGACATTTAGCTCTAGGGCTTACAAAGAGGCCATGGGAAGTTTTGGTGTGACCCTGTGTCTCTTATCTCCATATCATTCCGAAGGAAATGTGGTTGTGGAGAAGAAAAACCGTGACTTAAACCAGTCTTTAATGGTGAGAGTACTAGGCTAAGGTCGCAGTTGGGTCCATCGCCTATATAGGAGCCAGAGGGAACTCAATAACATGTCAAGAAAATGCCTGGGTGGTCAGATTCCTATGAAATCCTGTTTGGGTTTAAGGTGTGGGTTCCAGACCTCGACAATCCCAGCACAGTGGCACTGGAAACACCATTTGACATCAATGAACGTTTGGCTGTTTTACAGGAAATTAACAGCTTATGGGACGAACAAAGCAACGTCCAAGTAAAAAGCACCTCCACTGGAGAAGTGAAGATATTCCCGACGAGGCATGGCTGGATCCCAAGGTTGGAGATCTGATCAGAGAAAAAATTTGGACAAGAAAGAGTTTGGGCATCCTTCATAGCACCTGTCCTGGCTGTTGAAAGTACCAGAACCGTACTTCTTCCGCCACTTGCCGGTCGTAAAGACAAAAGATTTGTCGCCATTGATCTGATCAGACCACACTATGTGGCCAATTCTGAACAGTAAGCCACATGGGCTCCTAGGTAGCTACCCATCTCCTCTCACTACCGTACAGAAAGTCCAGATGGAAGCTTTAATAACTGAAGAAGCATCCTCTCTTCAATGAGACAACAATGAAGTATGTCTTCTACCTGTTACAACTACAACAACTGTACAGTCAACTAGTACAGAAACACAGATTTCAATTCAGAAACCTGAAAAGAACACAGTCTACATCAATATACCACGGATCGAGTCATCTCCCAGTTCTACAAAACCTGCTGAGCTGCCAAAAATAGATTGGATGGCCTCTGGCTGCTTCATCGACTTTGATGACTTCTCATCAGATTTAACTGATCCACCACCACCTCCTCCACAGCCTCTTCCTTTTAAGCTGAAAGTGTGTGTTTTCTATCTTTGGCTGAAAAGGACATATTTCGTGTCTCCATGGATACATCTTTGGATTACAATTGTGTTACTTTTCCTAGTCCTTTGTATTGGTTTTGTGACAGTATTTTTCCTGCTTCTGAATGGAAATTCCCTCTCAGAACGCTCTGCAGTGCAACTGGTGAACTTGGTTCTTAAATCACATTCGACATCACACCAAGAATGACGAGACCTTCCCCTAGTGAACATTATTGCTGTTCCAGTTCCAGATGGGATTGTTTGGGATAGGGTATTGTATGATATGTATGGCCCCACTGAGCCTTTACAAATATCACATTAGTTCAAAATTTCTTTGAATGATGTCATTACCTCTAGTACTGTTTCTGATGATTGGGAAATTGATACAGTGCATGAACTGCTAGAAGATCTACAGCATTCAACTGTGTTTCCTTCTGATGAATTGTATGATGGTACATCAAATTATGATATGTTTTGTTTTCAACATTACGGTTACCATTTTCTGCATAAAGCAAGTATTCCATGTGCTGTTTACAATTAAACCCAATGGGAACATTGCCCTACACCTCCATGGGTTAGTTAAAAAACATTTGCAGAGAAGTTTGCTTATTTTTCTGCTTACAATACATCTGACCCTGCCTCAAATTTTATTAGGCTTGCACCATCACCTGCAAAGAAAAATATGCTAACTGACATCAAACTGATATATGCATCCTTTTTTCTTTCCCAGCTGTCTGTACAGGGTTTCCACTTTGGGAAGGACACTATAGATATAAAGACTATATGGGAGACAAGAGACTGGTAGGTTCAGGGAACTGAGGCTTTGTTTAGAGCATGCCTGATACCACAGCAAATGATTTCCCGGAACAAAGCTGTGCAAAAAACATGTCTTGGACTCACCAAGATTAAAGATTTGAACACACCACAAATTGCCACATTTTGAAAACTGGCAAGGAAATACACACTACAGTGAGGATACATTAGATACAATGCTGCGTAATGGTACATACAATTAATCTGACCCCAATTGGAAGGGATGGTTAGTTTGGACACTAGACACGAACGGATGTGAGGCATGCTTCTTCGACAACACTGAGGGTTTTAAAACAAGTAGGACTGATATGCGGTATGTGCTGTCTGAACACTCAACGGTGGTGACAACTTACAGTGTTGGGAAGTTGTACCTTGACTGGCTAAAAACGTCGACACTGTTCCAGGTGAAACAACACTTGTCCCTTTTACCTGATGACCTGGAACTTAGGAACTATTTGTTAGGTACCCATTAACCATGTCAAAAGAGCTCTTGTATGCTATGTACAACAAAATATGGAAGGCCTCTCAGCAGGAGGCTGCTGAAAGATTGCAAGAAATTGATAGGGCTAATTTAGAACAGGCTCTTGAACTGGTTGACAACGGTATGACCACCTTATCATCTAGGATATACTCTTTGGGAAACATAGTATCCTCAGTGATAGACATTGTGCAACAACAGATGTCCATGTTACAACATGGGCAGTCACAACTTAGGTCTATTATGCTATTGAGCTCGACATTACAAATACTACGTTCTGGCCACGTGGCATGGCGACATATCAACGTCACAAGTCTGTTTTCCTCATACCATCTTACAGAACAGCGGATACTTATGGCACACAAAGATGCTAAATACACTATGTTACACATAGAGAAGCTAGAGAAGTTACCTTTCACCTTTGCTGAAATGGCATCAGTGGATTGGATAATCCATGGGTATATTACACTGCCAATCTCAACATTTTATTTCTTGTACTGTCTACAACATCACCAAGTGGGCAGATATGAAATGTTACGAGAAGGGTTTGTACACAAGTCTTGGGAACTCCCTTTTAAGTTTTGTTGTTGAAATAAGGGAATGAAGTATTTCTCAGTGGTTCAGACTGCAAGAGTACTTTAAGTGGAGCCTTAGTTTGCAAGGACATTTCATTACATGGGGCTTGCAATGCTTCTGTGGCAAAAGTGTCCTGGTACTTAAAAGGATCCCCGGCATCCCTGATACGTCCGACTTTCAGATTACTCTCTAATGGGAGTTACCTGATGTTGAATGGTCAAGGTTGCTGTGGAATGAAGCCGGGGGTTGCCTATCTGGTGACAGTTTCTTCTGTTGTTACTTATTGTACTCAAGTACTGTTTCCACCTACCCGCACAGTTATGGAGGCGATGCTTTGGCCTTCAAATAATCTTACCACCGTGCATTTTGACACCCTGAACAAACTGAAAGCCTTACTGTTTTAAAAGTATGTGGCCTTAACTTCTGCTAAGGAGACGTTTGATCTTCAGGTGGCAAGGTCTTCTTCAGAAATACAGGCGCTACTCCACACTTACTTTTCACTACATTTTGGGGAGCTGGTGTATTGTATTTTTAATATGTATAATACAAAGGGATTAGCACATTTTTTCTAAAGTATAGGCTGTGGGTTGGTTAGCACCTTCGAGACAGTTTTCTGAGTCATTTAATCTTTTTTTCACTCTGTCCTCCGGGGCATCTTTGGAGGTCTTCCGCTGGTCCTGATGCTGATTGCCAGGACAGTCATTTTAAGATTTTTGCTCTGCAATGGATGTCCTCTTTCAAGATCAAATGGTTCTGGAACTACTGCATGTGCTACTGTGCCCTGAGCACATAGTCTGTTGCTTTGGCGCACCCTTGCATCAAGAACTAAATGAGCATTGGTTCTTATAATTCCGGCCTGTGTGGCTTCACTGCGTTCAGCCCGTGTTCCGCTGTCTGATGTGCACTCTCAAGTGCGCTTTGGATATATGCCTGGGATCGCAACTGGTTGTTGATCCTTCAGACATAAACGTACTGGTGGACCCCTTAAAAGCCCACATGTATAGTTGTCCACAGTATATTCCATTGCTCCTGGCAGCATTCTACAAGCCTCCCTGGGATCCTTCTGCCCCAGATGGATTGGATCTTGGCACTGGTTCGGCGGAACCCCGACTGGCTGTTTTCGCTCCCTCAGCCACTGCTGTGTGGGTTGGATGGGAACATATTTGCTCTATAAACTTGCGCTGAGGTGTCCCTCTGGGATCATCGTCTGCGGATGCTGTGAACAGAAATGTTTCGTCTACCACTCGGAACACATAAACATCTGGCTAATCCGTTAGGTGGGAACTTGAATTGAGTCTGTTTTTAACATCCTAATTTGATTTTTACATTGACCTTTTAATGCGTTTATATTTTTCAAATTGGCATTCTTTGTGCTTTGGGCTTCAAACCTCATGATTGACTTTTAAACAATTTTTACTTTGATTTTTATGACTTTTAAGATTTCCTTTGCATATACTGCTGCATTTTAAGCAATAGGGTTTTTCCATTTGGATAGCTTCTTAGTTGACGTATATCCTACAAGTGGGTCTCATGGTTTCCAGGTAGGCCTGGAGTGAAACACTCCCATTTTACAGGGGTCTTTCTTGAAGTTGCCTTCACTTTTACACAATGACGTTGACAAACATTTGCATCTGTGACAGCCTGGATTAGTTTCTTGGAAACTATGCTTGCTTACAGAATCAACTTGCAAGAACACTATCATGCTACCTTGACACCATGTACAAGGTTTATACATATGTTGTGCAAACATGCTTGTTGTCTTCACACATATGGCAAAATAGCTATCTATAACACACAAACAATGGCAGCCAGATCAAGATCTCGGTCCAAGGCAAGGACGCCTTTTGTTATAAATAAACATCCGTTTCCGGGTGTTGGCAGAAGAGCGCTTTGCTGTCATTTGCGAGGTGTCTACATGTGATGCTTCAGCCCAGCAGCTTGCAGATATGTCTACGAGGGATGTCCAGTTCGTGACCACGACATGGACCTAAAGTCTCCCAAAACACATTGACTTTTGACACACAGTCATTTGCGTGCACATATGGGATAACATTCTTCAAATTAATTTTGCTTACAATGCTGTTTTGTAGGCACTCTATCAAGATACCGTCAACATTCTGTTCAAGGGTTACTTTCAGCATGCACAATGTTATTTGTCTTAGGCCTCTCGGCGACAGAACTATCATAATATAATAAACAAGTACCGACCTGACTGGGGCTTTCAGCATGACAACATGCAGGATGTCATATATATATATGACATCAAGCCTTTGTTTACTCAGAGATGCATTTAGTTGATGCTGCGAGGCTAATCCATGCCGGAATTCCAGCTCAGTTTATTCCTGTCACAGGGGCGTAACAAAGGCCCCCGCAGCCCCCGCGGTGCAAGGGGACCCCTAGCTGCAGGAGGCCCCCTCAGCACAGTACTCAGGCCTGAGAGCTCCGGATTAAATCCGGAGCGGGAGCCCCTCCGTGTACCTTGCAGGAGGGCCCCTGAACGTTCGTTACGCCACTGTCCTGTCAACTCATGCGAGGGATGCTGTCCAACTCTACACCAAGACGGGCAGCTTGCAGACGTTGACCCACAGGTAATGGAGAGTTAGACCACCAGGCAGGGATTTGGCAGATTACCCACCCTCGGCAAGACTAGGTTAGGGAAACGCTAGGCTGGAGTACACTATAATACAGTACTTATATGACTGCATATATTCACTGCTATAGCACAATTGTTGATATTTTCATTTCCTTTACCATTCTCATAATGCTAATTACATTATTCTGTTTCCTTCTGTTGATTATTGCAACTGACGTATTTTAATCAAGAATCATACTGCTTCAATAAATATTGAAACTGCATTTTGTGTATTTCTTGTGTATCTCTTAGGGTATACATAAGTAACTAAGCAAAGGGGTTCTGGATTTGTTACCACGATTTCCTTGGGGAGTCAGGGTTGCCATGTTCGGAGGTTGCACACGCATTTTTTACCCTGTAAGGTTAGGGGTGCAGATGGTGCACTGTGGGCTAGCAGGACTATAGGCCAACATATCTTGAGGGTGTGCACGGAATCAGTCTGGCACAATCCTGATGTTTATGATGTCCAACAAACGCAGTTTCACCGTAGAGGTACAAGCCGTATGACACTATGTGACACAAGGTTCTGGACACAATGCAGAAGCACATTTTCCATAACTGATGCCCCACCCCCCTTTAAGGTGTGCCAACTCATAGCTTCAGATCTATATATATTATCTGCTCTCCTCGGGTCATGCCACTGTTGACAGCATGTCATGGCTAACAAATTCATGGCTAAGGAATTCATATTCTGTCCTCTTTTCTCCATTCCCTGTTCTCCATCTTGGTGAAGTGGTCCAGAGAATTTTGATGATGTCAGGTAGCCACATGATAAAAGGCGTCAACCTATTCAAGAAGCTACCCTGGCTAATGACCGGACCCTTGCCTCCTTTGATTTTGGCCAGACCTGCCCTAGAGTACTTGCTATCCCTTTGTTATGCATGGGATGCAAAACAGACCCCTAGCCAGTCCTGTGATGATAAGGATACATCTGTGGTGAGGACAAGCACCTTTCCCCCTTCCCAAGCTCTCCAATTTGACAAAGTAATGCAGTGCTGTCTGAGCATCTAGCAGAGTGGTAGGTTCCCTTTTTCCTGACAGGACATATGAACTATGGCGCAGGTGTGAATGCTGAAAAGTGGGAGTAAATGCTTCCACTTAAGAAATTAAGTGTCCAGGGTTCCACATGTGCCATTAATTACAAGCTCACCCATACAGGTACCTAGAGAGCTGCCTGCAGAGCACCACCAGATTTCCCTTAATAGCATTACATATTGCCATTTGATAAAGAGTAGGGTGACAAAATGTCCCTTTACCTCTGAAAGCTAAAATATTTCCAGCTGCCAACATCAGACATGGCTAATGGCCCTTCCTTAACAGGAATGAGATTGAAATCTGGCCCTCCATCACTTACAATAAGTAGTAACACTAACTTTTAGTCATAATCATAAATTCATAAGCACTCTGTCAATGGTTTTTGTAATTTAATATGAATAGGAACCACCTCTAGAGAAAAGACAACATTCTTACCAGAAAATTTAATATTTCAATGACGGGATGATATATGTATTACAGAATGGGGCATATTATTCACAAAGGCATATTGGAGTTCATCGAGCAATACTCCTGTAGAACTCCTTAACACACTATTACATGTCTTTGTGCATTGGACTTGAAACATCTAAAATCAGAATAACATGTGAATCAACTAGAGTATTCATACGCAATTAGTATAACTAGAAAGCAATTTGCCCTTGTTGCACTTTTACCAAGAGAGAGTGGGACATTCAGGCAGATTCACAAAAACATATTAGGGTACTTAAAAGAGTACTCATGTGGAACTACTCGCGGTACTCATAAATGCTTTTGTGAATTGACCTCTAGGTTAAGGAAATCATGTTATAGAAAACAGGCTTAGATAGGACCTATAGTTGTGGCAGAACATTGTGAAGTCATTTTTTTAATATAAATATATTACAGATATTTAAAATTAAGGGAAAGATAATTACGAATTTCCATTCAATGAAATTTTGCATAACTCTTTGGTGCTCAATAAAAAGCACACTATGATATATAGCACTATAGCCTATGGCTCTTGTAGTATGGCAGACCCAATATCTGTCAAATTCCGGCAGGGTACCCCACCCGCCAAACTCTAAATAAAGTCCTCTCCTCAAGATCTTCAATCAGTTAAAATGTTGATAATTTTTGCTCTTAGCACTCAGGTTAAGCTACTTTGTGATAGTAAATGCAAAAGGAAACAGATGGAGTGCAAGCAAAAAGTAGGCAAAAGCACATTGAAATTATGGATATTCACTTAATTTACTCGTCATTGTGAGAACAGGGATCACATGAAAGTGGTCCTGCTTACTTACACTGTAGTTACTTTCCTCGTAACGCGCATCCAGATGTGATAAGAGAACCATTTCCATAAAAGTATTTATCATTTAATGCATTTCACCCACCTCGGCTTGTGGGGTTCTTTGCTTTGATTTCCTTGCAACTATGGCTGAACTTCTGGCAGTTGTTCACAGGGAAGGGATTCGGTTCATGTGTGCGGCCATGTATCTCATCTGGGTCATGGCTGTGACCATGTTCATCAGCTTTGGTGTCATCCCACCTGGCGACCAAGTCTAGAATGGCAAGCTTCTTCACGGTGAGAGGATCGTAGATATCTGATCAAGAAGGGTATTGCAGGTCAGTGACAAGGACTCAACCTATATACTGGTAAACACACATGAGGAATGAAATCCTGCTCAATACAAATATAGTAAAACACATCTACTTAAAACAGATGTTAATATCAGTTAAAATAATAGTTATTAAAAAGTTCCTACAAAATTGGCATTCAATAGAAGTGTTATATTCTTGCAATGGCTCGCCCCTTTATTTGTGTTTCTAATAGGACTTAACGGTTATATCTGGGCCGCAGCTTTTTGACAAAACTGTTACTGCAATGCGTCACAGTCATCATTATCCCTATTATTGCCCACAAGATAGTGCAGTTTAGGAAAAACGTTTGTGTATATAAAATAATACTCAGGTAGTCTTTCAACAAGGAGGCATTATGGTTGGCTAATTGGACACAAAGGAAGACATGGAAGTACATTCATTTGTGTAATGGCCAGACTTACATCAAAGTGAAAATTTGATTTATTTCATTTTTAGCTATCAATAAAATGTGGACATAAATATATACAAAATCTCAATGTTCCATAATTGTCTTAAAACCATATTTAGAAAATCATAAAAAAGCTCTATTTACACAGAAATCTAGTGCATTTACATCAAGTGTTTAATAAGACAGAACATTTGAAAACGGTTTATCCTTCCATCAAAAGACACAAATGTAAAACAGTCTCTGGTGGTACAGAAAATAATGAAAGACTATCCTTTCCAAAATTCCTTCAAGCATTTCCAACAATGTGCTGATGTGCGAAAGTCCACAAAAATGTGTGTAGTAAATTTACAAATGTAATATGACTGATTAAGATCTGTTGTACATATTGTTTGAGAATAGGTTGTAAACACTGTTTTCTTGATACTTTATCAGGGCACAAATATACACATTTAAAAAAAAAAAAAAAAAAAAAGTACTATAGTGGCAGCAGAGTTTTTTAAATCTTGCTCTTACCAGTATAAATACTTGCCATTACCAATTTTGGTTAACATTGCAAGAAGTAACTGGTACAACTGTGGGAGACTTTCTAGTACTACACAAAACATAACTTTGTTGGACAATTTTCTGTTTGATATTGTATATTAACGTTTGAGGGAAAGATCCAACTGAGATTGTCACCTTTGGTGTGGGAATGCTCTTTGTTGGAAATCAATGAGACCTGCATCGAGACAAGGTCTTTGAACTGCAGATTTGAGCTGGTGATTGGATCAATCATTCAACATCTAAAATTACTTTCTAAAAGGGGTATACATATTTACGGGATGTAGCGCAACTGAAAGTGAAGGAGTGAATGGTGTAATTTAGTGGAGTTTTCTTCTATTTCATATCAGGAGTCTTTTGGAGGGGTGTGTGAAATTTATGTATTTGATTTTGCATAGTTATGCGAAATATAATGAAAGTTACATGAACGTATGCATTAATCTATCATTTAGGGCTATATTGTGGTGCAAAATGCATTCCTGCGTCAATTTGTCACAAGGACAACTTTTGAATTAAAAAATAGTGCAAAAAAACCGAAAGGCGCATCCAACCGTCGCTCTCATTTAGGCCGTTCAAGTTATTCTGGTGCTAGCATGAAACTTCTACCTAAAAATATGCATAATTCACACGAAAAGGTGTAATGGTGTAATTTCGGGAATTTTGCTCAACAAGCGTGGTATGTTTAATAAGCCGGCGTAATTCAAATTCACCCAGGCCTCACCCTGTGGACAATGACAATTCTCTTTCCTGTGTCTGTTGTACACGTTCTGTTTTCCTTTTTAAGTTACTCAAATACTAATTATTGATGAACAATTGGTACAAAAGCACCAGAAATAGATGGATTAATGCAGGAATGTTGATGTCGCGGGCTGGGCACAAGGAGGAGCGACCCTTATGCAACTACACATTATGTAGAAATCCATGTACTTTGCATGTGCCTGCCTATTTTTGATTTGCATCTCTGGATATTGGATGCATGACCTCTAATATGAGCTGAAGCCTGCACAACAGGTCCCTGCTCCATGTTGAGTGTAAAAACCAGCACATCCAGATTCTGGTAATAGGTTGTCATGCCGCCAGCTTGCTCATTTCGTCATTGAGACCTACTGCTCTTTGCTGAAGACATATGTACCTGTTTAGCACTACTGTTACTTCCCTATTAATTTGGATCTCGGGCTTGGTAATTCAACTTCACAACTATTATCTACATGTACTTCAGCTGAAATGCTTGAATTTGTATTCACATGTAAGATTTTATTATTGTGACTTCTGAGTCCTGGAATACCACATCCCTAATCCAACTGTAGTGGTCTACTTCATACTAGTTTCCGCTCACACCACACGTGCCTTTCTGAAAAACATCAATTTGATCAAAAAAGACATGTCACAATTGATACTTTTAAGATCTAGGGCTTTGATGGACAAAGCGACTCCTGTGCTCAGCAATTCTTCCTGAGACAGTGTTTGCAGATCATGCTGGAATCCCTTTAAGATGGACTGATCTGAACTGGATGGCAGGAGATAGCACTGGGTGAGGGGGTGCAACGCCTTAACCCTAGAGTTGTCCCACTGGTGTCTTGATCATTGAATGCCTAAGCACACAGGAAGATTCTTGGTGCTACTAGACACCGGAACTGCATTTCTTGAAGTAAAAGGGGAATTTGGCAGGTTTGAAACTTTATTCAGTCCGAGGCAAATAACTATGTTCAATAGGGATTGGAAAAAATAATTTTCTTTCTCCTGCCCCAGGTCTACACTTGGGGGGCATCTGTTTTTATTTAACATATGTTGGTCCAGTAGTAGGAACTGAAGGCCATTTGGTTATTTCAAATCCCTCTACAATAGTACATGTGTAGGAGCACATATATTGTAGTACATGTACAAATGCTTTGTGAATTAGGACCAATAACTGCCAAAAAATATAGTCTCAGAAACATAGACTGCTAAAATACTAATGTAAATATTTCCCTGCAAAATTGACGTCTATTTTAACTTTCTAAATTCAGACAGCCTCGCTTCCTGTCTCTCACAGAATAGGGTTCATTTACTATGCAAAACCCAGTCCCAGCATATTTAGTGACAAGTGCCTTGATCCTGGGCCTAGGTGCATGCCAACATTTTTGTCAGGCTATATTCATGTACTGTTGACAATATGGAAGCCAGTGGTTTGAACCTCTGTGTGTGCAAGTGAATACTTTTCCAGCCTGTTTTTACTTGCCACTGAAAGGAAAATCAAGGTGTCCATAATTTATCAACGGCCAAATGAATGGATACTCTGTAAGGAGGGCTTTTATCCTTGAAAAAGGGAAAAAATATTTCTTAAAAAGAGAAAAACTTCACACTAGGCAATATCAAAAGATAATCATTCACTGTCCCCACCCTAGATAAATTTGCTCAAAACCAAGGTCTGTGTTTTCCTTAAACACATCTGTAAAGTTAACTTACCACAAACATAGTGCGCCAAAGTCAGTGGCAGGAGGACAGGCAGAAGCAGGCAGAGTTTCTTCATTTTCCTTCAAGAAAAAAAGGGTAGATATAGTCATTGATGCATGGCTAGCCAGCAAGGGTAGCCATATCCTGCCCACTTCTACACATTACACTCCTTTAACTTATTTCTGTACACTATCTACTAATATCTTCCTACTAAACTTGTAGAATATCCTTGTTTTTAGGATGGTTCTTTGATACTCCTTCCTTCTTATGACACTGAGGATTAATCGCATCACCAAACTCAAGTCCAACTGTTTCCAATGGGTAGACTTAGGTTCACCCAACCATGGAACCTGAAATGAGTGCCCCATCATAATATCCATTGCTGCATTCCTCTGAGTGCCTCCTTTTCAATGTCACATCCCATTTCCCAGCTCCTTTCTATCATGTATATTTTAATGTCAGAACACACCTCAAAGGAATTAGGGAGAAAGGAATTTAATGTTCTCTACTCCGACTTTCCAGACATATAATTAAGCATAGTTAGCAAAACACAGGTAATGCACCCTGCATGTGCCATAGTGATAACATTCATATTTGCATCTAAAGACGTATGTTTCAAGCAGATTCAAGACTTTTAGGAATTCTCAGATTATTCAAGGAATACAACATTCCCATCCCATTGGCAGTATAGGAAATACTTTGTGAATCCAAGTATATTAAAATGTGAATGCCTTTTGAATGTGAACATTTGTATATGCATATGTAAATGTTCCTCTCAAGTGCTATTGCACAGTTGCTACATTTTTCTTTTTTTTCTGTGGGGAAAAACGTATCATTGAGAAACCCCAAACCCGTACAAGCCACAATTGTAGGAATGTTTCCTTCTCCAAATTACCACGTTATGCGTCTGGACCTGCACTTTACAGGAGTAAATCGATGACCATCTCCAAGGTGTCCCATTTGGATCCCAAATTGAGGTTGGTCCACTTAATTAGTTAAATTGTTTATCAAGTTTGTTATTTGAATGCATGTTTCAAAGGTTAGCTCACCAGTCAGGGAGCCAATGATAAGCTGATCATGCACTGCACAATTCGGTGTAGTGTCCCTTAGTAAACTGGTCAGGTCAATAAACTTTATTCGGTTTTTGTTTATAAAACCATAATAGTTACACAAATACAATACATACAAACAAAAAAATTATAACATAACAAACTCCATTACCACACAATAAATCATCTAAAAACATGTCTAAATAAATAGACTCTACATGTCCATAAAGTGCCTAGATTTCATAGATGCCTTTAAAAACCCTACAATAAAAATGATACAATCATCCTTCAACAATTGGAGATACATTAGTGCAGGTCTGACCTGATTAAAATTCAATTTCTTTAAAATAGGGACTAAAAAATGCCTCCTGGGGACTTTGTATAGATTACAAAAAAACATAAAGTGCAGCAAGTCCTGAGGAGACTTTCCGTCGCAGCCACAGGAAGCTAGCACTTGACCTCTAGAAGCCCCCTTGGGTCTTGCTAACAGGAGATGGAAGAGATTCAACCGAAACCTGGTTAAAAGAAATTTCTCATGTGTCGTTAAGGACCCCATAAGGTATGGTTCAGACAGTGGCGTCGATTTGAGCAATAAATATGCCCGAACACTAGGTTTCCGTACCTCTTCTGCATCCCGATCTGCTTGCCTTCTGCTCAAAAAGGCTGACTTGGTTAATTCCACGTCCTTTTACAATAACATCTGGCTTAGAGAATAAGACTCCCCGCCCAATCCATTCAAATCCTCTTTTAATATAATTAAGCCAGGGATACGAACCACATTATCTAAGGACAGGCAATCTCTTAAGATCAAATGGGTGAGGGTTAAATCTTCATTTAACCAACACGTTAAACAAAAAATCAAGGGACGCAGAGCAAGGGTATCACTTAGGTAGGAAACCCCCAATTCCTCGTGTACCGCCATATTCGTGGTTCCTTGCGGGACACATAATAACCTTTTAGAAACCCATTTTCCACGACCTGGAGGGGTTCTGTTACCGTGTATCCCCAGATCTCACTACCATAAGTTGCTATAGCTAAGCTTTTTGCTTGATACACTTGAAGCATAGCTCCTGTTGGTTTCTTTCCCACTTTGGAGGCAAAATTAAAAATTGCAGCATTGACCCGCACCAGTTCCCCTTTTTCTTTTTAATTAAGGGGTCCCACCTGAGTTGATCATCAAATAAGACCCCTAAATAGGAGAAAACATTCGTGCGGGGAATCTTATCATTACCGGTTCTAAACTGAAAGCTCCTTTTCGTATGTTTCCCTACTTTCATGACATAGGACTTTGAATTATTAATAGCCAAGTCCCGATCTGACATGAATCCAGCAAACGCAGTTAAAAGGGTTTGTAAGCCCTGTTCGGTTCTGGATATTAGGACGGCGTCATCTGCATAGAGCAGAACGGGAATGCCCCGCCGTCCTACATTAGGGGAAATCCGCTCCGGTTGCCCTCAGCACACTATCTAATTCATTGATATAAAAATTAAATAAAAATGGCGCCAAAATGCAACCTTGCCGGACACCCTTCATAATCTCAAAGTCCCTGGATACCTGCAGATTTTGTGAGAACCTGACATTGGCTTTAGTTGAGGAATGCAGGTCCTCAAGAAAATTAACAATACTATTTTCTACCCACATTACCCTCATGGACTGCCATAGCTTGGCCCTATTTACACAGTCGAAAGCGGATGACAAATCCATGAAGGCAAGGTGGATGGTTCCAGAATGCGCAACAGTGTATTTATTCAGTATCATAAATAAGTTAAGACACTGTGCGACAGTGTAACGCCCCGGCCGGAAGCCATACTGGACGTCCGACAGGATCCTATTCTCATCTGACCAGGTAGTTAATCTCTGTAAAAGGACACGACCCACCACTTTGACCACTGAATCAATAAGCGAGATTGGTCTATAGCAGTGAGTACTATTTCTATTGCCCTTTTTAAAAACTGGGACTATGGTTGAAGAAGCCCAAGACTGAGGACACCCCTTCTTAGCTGCCGCTTTAAATAGTGACTCTAAAATCGGAGCCCAGAACAAGGGGTCTGACTTAAATAAATCCGGGGGATGCCATCTGGACCTGGGGCTTTGTTAATAGTTAGCCCCAGAATCCCTTCCATGATCTCACTCCTCTCAAAACATATCAGAGCATCCTTCCTGTTCTGGGGTTCACTGCGGATAGGCTCGAGCGGGCAATCAAACATGGTTTTAAAATGAAGTACCCACTCATCCTCTGTGATATAAGCCACAAGGCCCTCCCCCCCATCCTTAACAAACAGGGGCCCATTCACAACATTCCAAAACCTCGAGCTGTTCCTCAAAGTGCTAGAATCAATCAGCTCCTTCCAGGCGTCTTCCTTCAGTGCTCCCTTACGTTTGGCCAGGGCTATCTTGTAATCCCTACGACAAGCACAGACCTCAGTTTGGATTCTTGGTTTGGCTGCCAGAGCCTCCCTCAGCCGCTTAGCTGATTTGGAGCAATCTGAGTTAAACCATCTGGGGCCAAGTAAGGCAGTACCTCTGGCCGGAGCACTTAACAATTCACCCACTGTTTGCGCTATTGCCTCATAGGCACCAAGGATCTCATTGGGAGTGGACCTCTCGGATGTACACAATGACAGTTCAAGGGCACAAGATGCTTTCACCTTTTTATAAAAACTTTCGGGAGACACCTGGGACCATTTTAATTTTCGCTTTCCATCCGTCGGTTTCAGAGTGCCCCCGTTTAAAGCCTCCCCAGTTTTTATCAATAATGGGCCCGACATATGGACTGTTAAAGGATTATGGTCACTGAATTCACTTGCTACAATGTTAAAACCATTAAAAAAGGACAGCAACGACGAAGAAATTAAAATAAAATCAATAAATGATCTTTTTCCGTTTCCTTTACATTGGTACAGGGAACTTGGTGTGAGGGTCAGTTAAAGACATCGTGACCACCAAATCTAATTCGTTTAGCATATTATTCAACAGTTCTCCTTGGGGATGGTGATCAAAATGAAAGCCCCTCATACGGGGGCATCCCAACTCCGAGATACAAGATATTAAAGGATTACCGCAGGGGTGTATATTAAAATCACCAGACACCAAAAAATTATAAAATCCACGACCCATGAATTGTTTTATAAGTGCTCCCAAGTTGGTAATGTTACACACCTCATGCGGACAAGCCACCGAGTTATAAAAATTTAAAATTCCCCATCTAGTATCCCCCCTAATTACTGACAGTGCCAGAATTCCCGGGTATGTGGTTGGGATCACCTGCAGCTTGCAGTCAACAGCCACAGAGATATAAGTAACTAAACCACCCCTTGGTCTTCCGCTCGCCGATGGAATGGCCGGGACAAAAATGCCTTATAGCCTTCTAAGAAAAGGTCGCAGTCCACCGACCATGTTTCTTGAAGACTAATTACAGTGTGTTGCTTCATATAACATACCCACCGAGGATCTAGGAACTTATTAGCTAGCCCTGCAATGTTCCAAGATAAAACATTATTAGACCTCACAACTGTATACCTCACAGCTACCACCCCTGGGGTCTGAGAAGGTGTAACTGATTGTGATCCAGGAGGTACAGAGGCCCTTAGTCAATCGCAGTTATCCAGTCCGGATAAAACTGTGAATCTGTTATCTAGCGCCAGTGTGTGGGTACTACAAAGCTGCCCATCAGACTCAGGGGCTAAATGGGCTAGGGCGAAAGGTTGTTGCCTGGGAGCTGGTTTGTTTAACCATCCTCCTCGTTGGCGCTCCCTATAACCATTTTCTAGCAATCCCCTATTGGGTGCTAGCTTATAAAAATAACCCAGGGGTAAAGCCTTGACAGCAGAACCAGTTAACGAGGTGAGACTGATGTCCCTAGATAAAATACGCCCGGCAGTAAAGGGGTTGTCAAAGTTTACAATGACACAGTCTCCAGTGTCCGATTTACTTGAGCTCCCTATCCAACTAACCCTACGTGCCATGAGGATGTTTTTAGATACACGGTGGCCCAGGGTGGTGTTGTGTGTAAACCAGTGATTTAATTTATTTCTCAGCTGCCCAAAATTTTCCTCTGCCCCATTGGGGAGAGGAGGTACATTCCCCAGTACCACTACGTATGGGGTAGATTCCGGTGGAAGATCTATAATCGGGAGACTCAGTGACTGGTGGTCCCTACCCTCTGACCCCCTTTCCATACGAGATCCTGCTCTGCTAGGGTGCTGGCATGTAGTAACCAGAGTATCTGGGCTTCTGGGCCTGGTACTAATAAGACTAATTTTGTCTTGTGCCTCTCCATTCGCTGCAGTCCTTACAGTGGGCCCAACCCCTGTTCCTTCCCACACAGCTTTTTTCCCCCCTCATAGCTGTGTCATCTATGTTTATGGGTGGGCTAACTATTAACCTAGCTGGAGGATTGCAGCCAATAGACCCCTCTAGTTTGGCCAGCCTAGCTTCTATCACACTTATTTTTTGGAACATCGGATCAAATAAGGTGGATAACATGGTTTCTAACCTGCTCCAAAAATTCCCCTCCACAGTGCTATCCAATAATTGCCCCGGCATTGTCTGGTTCATAGAGGTAAAATTACCCTCTTTAGCACCACTTGTGGGGGGGGGGGACAACTGATACTAACCCTTCTGAGATTCCCTGTGCATTTGTTTTAAATTTTATACACCCTTGGCCCTTTCTTTTTATAGAATAAGATTCATTGTTACGATCTGATTTAAGCTTAGCTTTCTGCCCTCTGGTAGTCGCCTTAGATTGCACAGGGGTAGCTTCATGTTTCTTAGAGGAGCAAGATCCAGAGTTTGTCATTATAACTGAGGGTACAGATAAAGGCGAGCTCAGCCTGGCTGGGGAGACATCTTGGTTCAGTGCCGGCAAGGGATCGGGGAGTGTAGGGGTTAGGGAAAGTCTACCTAGCGGGGAATGTGGGTCAAGAGATAATCTTCGTTCTGTCAGCTGTATTTCGTGTATGACGGCAGATTCAGCCCTCAGAATGAAGGCGTCTAAAGTGCCGACCACATTTTTCCCCGTATTTGCTTTCCGCTTATTCATTATCAACAGCCTGTGGACACACTTTTAGAGAATACACCAGGCCCAAATAAGATACAAATCTGAGAATGTTGGCCAGTTACTTAAGGCAGTGTGCAAAATGCAATGTGCAAAATACAGTATACAAGACACTGAACAAAGATTTATCAAAGCAGCATCAATAAAATCAGTTCGACGGTAAAATGGCGCTAAAGTGCAGAGTGCAGTGCAAAATCCAGGCGCTAAAGTGCAGAGTGCAGTGCAAAATCCAGGCACATAGGACAGAGTCTTTAGTCTGGTATCTCTTACAAAGACACGCTTAAAGAGTGACGGATTGTTCACGCATTATCCATCAAGGCAAGTACATTAGAAATTATCAAATAACAAAACAACACCTTTACTGCCAGCCAAGTAAAGTTTTGATAGCACAGGAAGGGACAACAGTACCTGTATGGAGGACCTTAGTCGTGATTGAAAAAGGGTGGCCCTACCCTGCCTCTTCCAGACAAAGACGGGCAAGAATGGGCCCGCGCTGCGAGGGGCTGGCGCTGTTTAAATGGTGCCTCCAGGCAGGCTCTGCCGCGTCAAGACAAACGGCGAAGCAAAGGAGTCTGGGGATTGAAGTCCCAGTCCCAGTCCCAGTCCCGAGGAGCCAGAGAAGCCAGTAAAGCCGTGCCCTCACAGCAGGAAAATGATGGCGTCTGTGGCGGTAGAAGCGATGGCCGTTGCCCTCACGGCGATGGGAAAGCAGCAGGACCTTAAGTGCTGCTGACCCCCGCTGATGTCCTCCGATAAGCGCGTCCCCAGGCACAATCCAAGGGCACCCCTCGCAGTCACAGTCACAGCTCTGCTTGCAAGGGAGGAAACCCAGCAGGGACTTGCTACAAACCTCTTCAGACAGCGCTATTATCGGGTCACGGGGCCTCAGGGTCTGGGTTCAAAGCTCCAGGTGTCCCCTCGGTGCTCAAGTCCCCCCGGGGGACTCTTCAGGCAAGGCAAGGCAGAGGGCCGATGGAACAGGATTCAGAGCCGGGGGAAGGCCTCAGCACACCGCAGCCCTGGCAAGTTTACGGCTACGCTCCCAGGAACAGCTTCCCTGCAGCGGTGGGCCTCAGCAACAGAGCCGATCTCGCGGCAGGCCCAGGGCGAAGAGGGGCACCCGCTCCCGCTAACACAGCGGGCCGGGCACCGGGGCCGATCTCCTCACCTCGGCGAGCCCGCCGTACAGCTCCAGTGCGCGGCAACTCAGGAGGCGGCCCGATGCGGCGCTTGGTTCACTCCGCCCCCGTCTCCACTCTTCCTTCCTGTTTCCTGTGCCTGCTGACGCACGAGCTCCACAGAACTGATGTAAGTGCCAATACGGGTCTTGTCAATTTCTATTATAATAACTGAATACTTAAAATATTAAAAATCAATATTGTCTTTTAAAACATTTAATTCTCAAATTCATTTATTTTATGTTTGTTCTTCTTTTTCAGTTGATAAACCCACATCAAATCAATCTTGCAATTAGACATATGTTTAAACACGAGTAGCTGTTTAAACTCTTAAACGTCATCATTGCCTTTCATGTACCAACCATGCCCTTCATCATCAAGTAAGAACTCTTTTTTAATTAACAGACGTTATTAGTGAAATGAAGACATTAACATTAAAATCAACAGTTCTCCACCCGTTTTGTTATGAGTTAATAGTGTATTAAAGACTTTTTTTCAGTGAAAGTAATGGAAACTGAAAAGCAAGAGTGAAGTTGAAGACCTTATAGGTGTATCAATGTAAAAGGAGATGGGCACATCAGATGAGACCGGTGCTCCTCAGCTGCCATCACATTCTAGGAAGTAAATAAAATTGAAGCAAGAATAAGAACATTTCTCTCTTTTAATTATTTATCTCTACCTGTTACTTGTGGGGGATCTGAGAAGGGCTACCAGATGCTGTAATTCGTTCACAGCCAGAAATATATTTCTGTATCATAGAGGCACGATCACTGCATCATACATTTGGTGGCACCATAAAACTTGAAATATCTCTTAAGAGCAAAATGTGAGGTGATCTGGCACCAGCAGATGTTTGGATTGCTACAGATTATCGCCGCAAGAGACCAATTGCACCCTAAAAAGTTGTTCTTCTGTTAGATGAAAATCCTCCAAGTGCTGCGTGTCTCTGCCAACTTGCCAATTCTTGGCTTTTCATAGTTGCACCTCAAAGGATTCTGGTAGTTGTAGTCTTGGGAATCAGGCTTGGTCGAATCAATCCACTTGCAATGAAAAATCACTAAGTTTTAACGTTTGCCTTTCACAAAGGAAGACGTGCTTGGTCGTTGTTATAATCTGTAGTTTCGTGAGGCTGTGTGTGTCCTTGTCAGCTTAGTGCGTGAGGCTATAGGCTATAGCATGTTGGTGAGTGACTGTGTAGCTCGCTTATCAGGAGTGGCTGAGCAGAGAGGATGATGCTCCAGGTGAGGGGTTCTGCTGAGCAGCTGCAACCCAATTCTTATGTAAACCTACGACCTTTTAACCTAAATGAACTGTTTAACTAACTCCTGGTTACCAAGAAGAAATATTCATGTATAACAGTTGAGTTACACCATGTCGGTATTTGTTTTATTGACACTGCAGGGTAGTCTGTTGTAAAGTTCAATGTATAGATTGAGAAATCTGGATTCAAACCCGTAGTATATGTAGAACATTTATTGTCACGTTATAGAAGATGGAACGAGAAGTGGCAAAATCACAAAGCAATGACAAATAATGCTGATTATTATGTTTTTTAAAAGCGCCATTAAAACCTACCTCTCTTCACTTGCTCAGCTGTAGTTAGCTGGCTTCCCTTGCTCTCTCCAGCTTTATACTCTTCCCTTCATTGCCGCCCATCTTTTTTACGGATCAAAGTCCATCTGGTTCACGCCGGTGTTTCCCCCAGGTACTTTTCCATTGTTTGAACTTCCGGGTTTCGGGTGAACGAGGAGATGTTGGCCGAGTTGCAACAGATGACTGAAAAAGGTGAGATGCCACCTAAATTTCGCAAGGGGATTGTCAGAGATTAAATATTTCCCTTTGGCAGTACAGATTTTACTTTCCTGTCAAAGCCACCCACCTTTCATAGATTGCGAAATTTAAAGTGTCTTGCCCAAGAATATGTCCTTTCCCGTTCTTTGTTACAGTCTATGACAACCACTAGAACAGCTTTCACAATAAGGCACTGTCAGAAGCTGGGGTTCTGGTTGGCAGAGGTATGCCCCCTGTACAAGCAGGAACCACAATCCTAGTGAGGGTAAGTCAGATACACACTAAAAGATTACCTGTGCTCGCCCTCTGGTAGCTTGGCACAGAGCAGCTAGGCTAATCTAAAGAGGCACTGTGTGAAGTGTGCAACACAACACACAGTAACACTATGAACACACCCCAAAAAGACTCCACACAGGTTTAGAAAAATAGACAATAATTTTATAAATAAATCAAGACCAAAACAACAAATATCTGATAAGTAGAAGTTGAGTTATAAATTTTAAAGAATAAAAGGAGTTCTAGTGCTTACAAGCAATAGTGCCAATGAGGGTTATCTGGTCACGCTGGTTTGGGGCAAAGTCAACAGATCTGGCTGACCGTGATGAAGCACTGGCTGTGGGCAAGAGCCACTCAGGCCCGGGGAGCAGAGTACCTTGTTCCTGGTCAGAATAGCAAGATGCATCGATTTTTATCCATGCAGTGGTGGCGATGTGTCGATTCCGAAGATGAAGTGCCGAACCCGAGAGGTGCTGGTTCTGATGCCATGCGCCAGTGTCTCCACGCAGTCGAGGGATACATTGATCCCACCTGCACTGCTGCGGCAGCAATGTGTGGTTCCATGCATCAGATTTAGAAAGCGGTGCACTGGTTTCCGATGTGAAGTGCCGGGTTCTGCTCCTGGCGCAGGTTGATGCGTAGAATCCTGATTCACGCAAGCAAGGGATGCGTCGGTTCTCTGGAGCAAGTATGTAGGTCCACTTCCAGTTGATCAGGGACAGGAGCAGGGGTAGAGACTTTGATTTCTCCTAGTCTCAAGCAACAGGAGGCAAGCCAACAAGCCCTTGGAGATCACTTTGGGTGCAAGGCAGAGTCCAGCTCTTCCTGAGCAGGGTCAGAGAGCAGCAGGCAGCAGAGCAGTGTAGGAGAAAAGCAGTCCTTCTAAGGCAGCAGTCCAGCAGAGTGACAGTCCTTTAAGCAGCACCGCAGTCCTTCTGACAGAGATTGGTTACCGGGCCAGAAGTGTCTGATTTGGTGGGGGTACTTATACTTAATTGTGCCTTTGAAATGGGGGTGACTTTAAAGAAGGGTCTTTGAAGTGCTCGTGTCCTTTCATCTCAGCCCTGGCTCCGGACTATCTGGAGGGGGTAATCAACCCCTTTGTGCGGGGTAAGGACACTGCCTATTCAGGTGTAAGTGTCAGCGCCTCCCTCCCTGCCCAGGAAGAGCCATCAGGATGCAGATGGGCACTCAGATACACCTACCCTCCCTTGGTGCGTGGCTGTCTAGAGGGAATGCACAAAGTCAAACTCCCACCCACCCCAGATGTAGATTGGAGACAGGCTGCAGGCACACAGAGCTTTAAGAGCAGCTAAATGCCAACTTTCTAAAAGGGGATTTAGTATTGTCATTCCAAAGATATAAAACATGAACTGGCTACTCCTTCCCAATCAGCAATTACAGCTTAAGAGTGGAATAAGGAATTCCCAATGTTAACCTATGAGAGGAGTAGGCCTCACAGTAGTGAAAAACAAATTTGAGTGTTTGTCACTACCAGGACATGCTAAGCTTAAAAGCACATGGCCTATCTTTTACTTACACAGCACCCTGCCCTATGAACTACCTAGGGTTTATCTTAGGGGTAACTTATGTGTAATAAAAGGGGAGTTTAAGCCTTGACATGAGGTTTTAAATGTCAAGTTGAAGTGGCAGTAAACTGCACATGCAGGCCTTGACGTTGCAGGCCTGAGACTGGTTTGAAAGGCTGCTTGTGTGGGTGGCACAATAAGTAATGCAGGCCCACTAGTATCATTTAAATTCAATTACATTTCAAGCACATTATTTCTGTCAAATACCTTAAAAGCAACAATATAATCAATTAACAATTTTGACCTGTACAAATACTCAATATGCCAAGCATTTGGAATTAATGATTCAAACCAAACAACTTATCCATTTATACATTACATTTTTTTTACATACGTACAGTAAAATTACAGAAGTAATACATAAAAAACTGCTTTAGAAAGAACAGTCATACAGACACCGATAAAACCGCCCTAGTGCATTCCACTCAGTAGTCAAAAGCTCTAGTGTACTTCTGCTCTGAAGGGTTAATTTTACCTGTAGGTAAAGGAGTTTAAACTAGAAACAACCTTGGTTAAAATGTTTAAAAAACATCGAATCCTTCTAACTCTTGATATCATAAATCAATCTCGGGATGGCAACATTAGCAGGGTGCACTGTTAAAATTATTGGGCAAACATTGATATAGTTGCTGCATCACAGAATACCCTCCTCTACCATTGTTTCTGCTCAGTTAGTTTGCAAACATAGGTCATGGTAAATCAGCAGGGGGCACAGAGGATAGAATTTTGGCCCGAGTAGGTCAGATAGACTCTAGATATTTAGCTATAGAGAATATTATATGGGGTGTGCTATCAGGCCTACAGATTCCTAGTGCAACCCGATGTTGGCGAGTTCCAAGGGTGCGACACAGAGGTGCAGTACAATGTTTGCGCTGTCTAGAATACCAGGAGCAGAAGAGTAGAAGATACTCTTCGGTTTCTTCTGCTTCACTGCATGCTGGGCAAAGTTTGTTCCCTTTCATTAGGCCTTTCCACTTGGCAATGAATGTTGCTAGTTGTAAAGGGCCAAGCCGAAATCTTATGTGGAGGGCTTTGGTAAAGGGTGGGTCAATGTTGTTCATATATTGTTCAAACAAGGAGGTTGATTTTATTTCTATAAATCTATCTGTTTATGAACCTAAGTTAGTTGAGTGGAACAATTTCCTCTCCTCACAGTCCCAAAAATGAGTCTTCACGGCCTTAGCAGAAGAACAAGTGATAGAGGCTAGGTGTTGGAAAACGAGGCAGTATCTGTGAGGCCTGCACAAATAACATGACTACATTTGTCCTTCACTGGGAACCAAACACCCAATTGTAGCGCCTGACTCTCAGAGGGTAGCGTTGCAGAGCAGTCTGAGGCTTTACTCAAGGGAGGTGGTGTGGGCTAGTAATCGCCATTTGCAGGTGCGCAGAAATAACACTCAATAATTGATTGTCCAGTCTGTACTTTGCTTTATAAAAGTAAGAGTACGTTTATTAAACACACACACTACTCAATACTATGCACCAATTTACAAATATACATAAGCTGTTGGAATTACTTTGTGACATTGCGTAACATCTCCACCCCTCCCAAAAGGGGGTGGGGTCTAGTACCACCACTCCCATGTATGCACATCATCTTGCCCCCTAATGCAGTGTGTTGAGCCTAACCTGGAGCGAGGGCCCTGCGCACTGGCACCATCCCAGTGGCGACCCACCCCATTACCTCAACGCGCATTAAAAATGGGTACACCTGCCTTGGTGACACATAACCCTGACTGAGCATTTTCTACTGACCATAAAGTATGCACCTCTATATCTTAAGGCTAGCAGTCTGGGTCTTCACCTAAGTGCAGCAGCAAGAATACATGTTTACGCACACCTTAGAATGACAGTACTCATCACCTTTGTTGGACATTAGAATGCATTGCAATTACAGCCCCTAAGGGCATCAGAGATGAAATCACAGGATTACGCCTATACAGCCAGACACCCTAGCAGGAATGTCGGGCAACATAACCCACTTTGCTTATGACATCACCTTACACAGGTACTTCACATTACATATGTGACCTCCAGTCCCTCTAAAAAGGAATAACAGTTAGTAAATGCAGTTCTGGTGCAATTACACCTCTTCACCTCCAGGGGATGCCCTTCTCCCGACATCCCAACTCAGCCCTTCGCTCCTTGAGGCACTTCTCCACGACACCCTCAGCTGTAGAACAAAAGTTCCAGCCAAGAGAGTGTTAAATGCTGGCTGAGCCCTTGAGGGGTTATTCTTTTAAAATCCCTATGACACTGAGGGAGGGACTTTTCTTCGTGCTGGGGGGAGACTGCGCTTCTCCAGCAGCTCCCCCAGCACCCTTGCACCCAGTTGGTGGTGACCCCGTCCTCCTGGGGCCACCACAAGCACCAAAATAGTGGTTTTCAAATGCCTGGCAAGGCATTATGGGGCGCTTCGTGCTCCGCTCGTGAATATTATAAATCAGCGGCTCTCCCGCTGTGCCGGGGAGAGCCGCGATGCAGCCTGCGGCCTTCCGCCGCTTCTTCCGGCCTCGGTGGGGGGGGCCCGGTCCCACCCGGACCCCCAGGTGAGAGTAACGGCTCGGGGAGCCCACCCCCAGCCGCTCCTTCTATTTTTCAGGGCCCGGTCCCAGCCGGGCCCCTCGCACCGCCTGTGGTCTTCCTCCTGGGGCCCCGGTCCCACCCGGGACCCCCGCCTGGCCATCCGTTGGAGGGGAGCCCACCCCCGGCTGCCCCCGCCGGCTCCCCGCCCGGCCCGCACACTCGCGTGCGGCCGCGGGAGCCGGCAGAGTCTTCTTGTCTGCCCGCTCCTGCGGGCAGACGCGAGGCGACTCCGCTCTGGCTTCGGGGCCCGGGGATGGGGTCCCGGGCCCCTCCTCCCCTCTTCACGGGGAGCACGCCGGCGCTCCCCGACAACCGATTCTTCGCCGGGGGCCAGGGTGGGCTCCTGACACCCCGGGGGCCACTCTTCACCGGGAGCGCGACGGCGCTCCCGGCTGTGCTTCTTCGGGGCATTTTCACGGGGAGCGCGACGGCGCTCCCCGACTTTGCTTCGGGGCCCGAGGATGGGCTCCCGGGCCCCCGGGCCCCCATGGGCTCATTTTCGTGGGGGGGGCGCGACGGCGCTCCCCCGCCTTCCTTTTCTTCGCCGGGGGCCAGGTTGGGCTCCTGGCACCCCGGAGGGCACAATCTTCGCGGGGAGCGCGACGGCGCTCCCCGGCTTTGCTTCGGGGCCCGGGGATGGGCTCCCGACCTCCCCTTCGTGGGGGGGTCAAAGGTCGCTCACCTTCTGGGGGCCATAGCTCAGCCCCTGGGGGACCGATCTGCCCCATTTTCGTGTCCTTACGCTCCTGGCGGCCAGCCCCAGCCACCGGGAGCACTCTCCTTCACCCTCAGGGTCTCTGAGAGGGGGGATTCGGCAGGGAGCTGTCTTCACTGGCTCCCTGCGCCAGCCTTTCGCGTGTCTCCCCTTCTTGGCCTCTCTTCTCCCTGCGCAGAGGCCTCTGCTTCTGCGCACTGGTCCTGGGCTCTTCTTCTGGTGCTGGCAGGGCCCTGGGGGACAGTCAGGGGGTTCCTCCTTCCAACTGCCCATTGCCAGGCTCCAGCACCTTCCGCCTCCGCAGACCACACCCAAGAGAGAGCTTCTCTTCCTGTTCCAGTACTTTTTAAAAGCTGAGTAGGGGGCTGGCAGGAAGTCTCTGTTTGTCCTATCAAACAGCGACACATCACTTCCCTGCCCCTGCTCCCTCCTCCTGGTCCAGCCTCTGGGCTTGTTCAAAATGGCTTCGTCCAGGGTCTCTGGCCACATGGTCTCTGAAACAAGACCCTTTCCCCAGTGCTGCCTTCACCTTGGTTCAGCTTGGTGCCTGGCACCCAGCGACAGCTGCTGATGGATTAGCCTGTAGCTCCACCTATCTCCTCTCCTTGGAGGGAAGATCTTCGCTCTGGGAAGAAGGGTCATTAATCTAACCTGCCAGGGCCAGACCCCAGCGAGGGACTCAGAGAAATATGACATTCCTGGATGACCCAAAAGCAGTACAAATATGACTTTGGACTCTGCAGAATACTTCTTTTCACATCCGCTACCGTGGATTTTAGTGCGTGTCTGGAATCTGTAGGCCTTATGGAAGTTAATCTAACACATGGGCTCCACATTCCCATAGGGGAACAATGAAGTGAAAAACACAGTAAAGCACACTGACTTTCCCTGGCATGTTCCTTCCCAGTGTATAAGGCCTATTCCGTGTCACCACCCACTTCTGCATAAGTCCTGCCACACCATTCACTTTGTAGCTGCTCCTGGACTGCGCACGCCAGGAATCTCCCCTGCGCAGCCCCTACACATGTGCACACGCATGTACACAGGTGTCTGCATGTAACCAGCCCGGTGCCCCTTACTCCAGCTGCTGCGCAGCGGCCTAGTCAAGCTAGGGGGACACCAGTAAAAATCCCCATGCAGTCTCTTTCATCATGAGTTCACTGTGGGTGAGTCCCAACTTATGAGGCTCTCCCACAGTAAAAGCTCAACAATTAGGTGCTCAAAAAGCAAAAAATCCGGGCGGCCCATAGTGTCAGAACCACCTTCTAACACACGCCGCGCCCAGCTGAATCCTACAGGGAAGAAGTAGCCACTCTACATGGGTACTCTTCCCGTAGTCAGCGATAACTAGTTATGAGGGGTTCTGACCAGACCCCCCTTACTCACCAGTTATCCGCCTACTCCTCCCATCCATGAAATCTCCACCCATGACAGGGATCCCAGACTACCCTAAGAACCCTCCGGGCTCTAGGTTAGATACCTCTAGGTCACTCATGGTCTACATGGACTCAGCCTCACTAGGCCCACCTTTGCCCTTGGGCATGCAACACTATGCCTACCCCTCTTCTGGACAAAGGTACCGTGCCTCAGCACCCTCGATGTCTTCTGGGACAGGTCTACCTCCCATCCCCGGGGTCCCTAGCTGGTCTCCCTGCCGGAGTTTGTTCCAACCAGTACCCTCTCTCCGTTTGGTCCTTGCACCCCAAAGATGCAACCTCTCTGGACCCTCTCCCTCAGCCTGCCGCTGAGGTCATTCTGCTGCCACCACCCTTTCGGGACGACTGGCTTCCCTAAAGAAAGCACAGCCACTCGTGCTTTCCCCACACAGAAAAGCACCCTTTGGCCACTGGCCTGGCTCCCTGATAGGACCTCAGACCGGCCTCACTACCACACTGGCAGTGCCAGGGAGGAACACTGAGGGTGCCCCGTCAGACATCCTACAGCTCATTCCCCCCGTCAGTAGCTCCCTATGGGAACTACCCCGGGAACATAGACCCCTTCTTTGTTCTCCGCTGCGAGAACAGGGCCTATGCACCCTTCCCTCCGAGAGGCGCGCTCTCCTCCCAGAGTACCCTTAGAGAGCCTGTGGGCCCCGAGTTAGCTAGACCCAGGCCCACCTCTCATGGCTCTCCCCGGTCTCCCAGCAGCGCCTTGGGAGACCGCCCAGGGACCTACATGGTCCCTGGATGGCCGGCACCACCCCTTTGCGACCACAGGGTCCCGTCCCTTAAGATAGGCCCCACCTGTGTTCAGGGTGGTACTACCTTGCAGAAGTCCACCTCCTGCCCCAAGCTAGGGGAACACCCCCATGCTCCTGGTCCTTGGGTTCAAGACCCACAGGACCTACCGGACTGGTCACCGTCCACCCGACCCTGACGCCTCAGGGTCCACCACTAACCCTTCACCTGGAAACTAGGGAGTACATCACCCCCACTCCGATCTCCACTGGGTCAGTTACCTCGCCCACCTAGGGTACGTAGGGGCTACCACTACACACCATCACTTAAGAACTACCCTCCTTTGGGGCCACCCACTACCAGGGGCCACCCCTGGGTCGCTCAACTCCCCACCAGTTAACCTGGGGGCCTACCGGACACCCAACTCTACCACACCCTCCTCCCACCGTGGGAAAAGTTCCTGGGGGTCCCCCACCATGGGAACCCCTGGGGCGTTACTACCCGGGGTAAAGAAACCTCCTGCCCCACCCTTCCAGTGGTTTTGGCCTGCGCCAATGCAAGTACTTTCAGCCGGGTAAGAATACCTGGGGCCCCTTTTGTGGAAACCCTCCCTGCCCTTAAAAAGCGCGGGAATCTCCCAGGACCCCCTCTTCCTCCTGTCCCCCACAAAGGTCAATCCACCCCGACACCCCCACCTGTGATGTAGGTATCAGTTGCTGTCCCTATCTCTTGAGGAGACACCCTCCTCATGCAGGTGAGTGTATGTAGTGTTAGGGTTTAAAGGTGTACAATATGGCTCAGAACATTTGTATGCAATCATTTCCTGGATAGCACCATCCCGCTAGCACATGATCATCAACATAGCGCAGTCATATCAATACAGTTTACATTTCAACCATAATATCTTCACATGACACGTATGTGCGCGGGGCTTTCCTTTCCCATACCTTTAGTTCACCTAACCAAACTTTGAACCCTTCTCAGAGCCTTGCGCTCTTCCATTTGCTCATTACTGCATAGGTAATGTGTGGCAAAACTGGACTTATTAAATGCTATAAATGCGCACCAGAATGGGATACTATGTTTCCCGCCGCTAAACACCAATGTTGGAAAACGAGGCAGTATCTGTGAGGCCTGCACAAATAACATGACTACATTTGTCCTTCACTGGGAACCAAACACCCAATTGTAGCGCCTGACTCTCAGAGGGTAGCGTTGCAGAGCAGTCTGAGGCTTTACTCAAGGGAGGTGGTGTGGGCTAGTAATCGCCATTTGCAGGTGCGCAGAAATAACACTCAATAATTGATAGTCCAGTCTGTACTTTGCTTTATAAAAGTAAGAGTACGTTTATTAAACACACACACTACTCAATACTATGCACCAATTTACAAATATACATAAGCTGTTGGAATTACTTTGTGACATTGCGTAACATCTCCACTCCCTCCCAAAAGGGGGTGGGGTCTAGTACCACCACTCCCATGTATGCACATCATCTTGCCCCTAATGCAGTGTGTTGAGCCTAACCTGGAGCGAGGGCCCTGCGCACTGGCACCATCCCAGTGGCGACCCACCCCATTACCTCAACGCGCATTAAAAATGGGTACACCTGCCTTGGTGACACATAACCCTGACTGAGCATTTCCTACTGACCATAAAGTATGCACCTCTATATCTTAAGGCTAGCAGTCTGGGTCTTCACCTAAGTGCAGCAGCAAGAATACATGTTTACGCACACCTTAGAATGACAGTACTCATCACCTTTGTTGGACATTAGAATGCATTGCAATTACAGCCCCTAAGGGCATCAGAGATGAAATCACAGGATTACGCCTATACAGCCAGACACCCTAGCAGGAATGTCTGGCAACATAACCCACTTTGCTTATGACATCACCTTACACAGGTACTTCACATTACATATGTGACCTCCAGTCCCTCTAAAAGGAATAACAGTTAGTAAATGCAGTTCTAGTGCAATTACACCTCTTCACCTCCAGGGATGCCCTTCTCCCGACATCCCAACTCAGCCCTTCGCTCCTTGAGGCACTTCTCACGACACCCTCAGCTGTAGAACAAAAGTTCCAGCCAAGAGAGTGTTAAATGCTGGCTGAGCCCTTGAGGGGTTATTCTTTTAAAATCCCTATGACACTGAGGGAGGGACTTTTCTTCGTGCTGGGGGGAGACTGCGCCTCTCCAGCAGCTCCCCCAGCACCCTTGCACCCAGTTGGTGGTGATCCCGTCCTCCTGGGGCCACCACAAGCACCAAAATAGTGGTTTTCAAATGCCTGGCAAGGCATTATGGGGCGCTTCGTGCTCCGCTCGTGAATATTATATTAGCGGCTCTCCCGCTGTGCCGGGGAGAGCTGCGATGCAGCCTGCGGCCTTCCGCCGCTTCTTCCGGCCTCGGTGGGGGGGGCCCGGTCCCACCCGGACCCCCAGGTGAGAGTAACGGCTCGGGGAGCCCACCCCCGGCCGCTCCTTCTATTTTTCGGGGCTTGGTCCCAGCCGGGCCCCTCGCACCACCTGTGGTCTTCCTCCTGGGGCCCCGGTCCCACCCGGGACCCCCGCCTAGCCATCCGTTGGAGGGCAGCCCGGGAGCCCACCCCGGCTGCCCCGCGCCGGCTCCCGCCCGGCCCGCACACTCGCGTGCGGCCGCGGGAGCCGGCAGAGTCTTCTTGTCTGCCCGCTCCTGCGGGCAGACGCGAGGCGACTCCGCTCTGGCTTCGGGGCCCGGAGATGGGGCCCAGGGCCCCGGACATTTTGGGGGTGGCGCGACGGCACACCCCTCCATCCCGGTCTCGTCGGGGCCCGGAGATGGGGTCCCGGGCCCCTCCTCCCCTCTTCACGGGGAGCGCGCCGGCGCTCCCCGACAACCGATTCTTCGCCGGGGGCCAGGGTGGGCTCCTGACACCCCGGGGGCCACTCTTCACGGGGAGCGCGATGGCGCTCCCCGGCTGTGCTTCTTCGGGGCATTTTCACGGGGAGCACGACGGCGCTCCCCCGCCTTCCTTTTCTTCGCCGGGGGCCAGGGTGGGCTCCTGGCACCCCGGAGGGCACAATCTTCATGGGGAGCGCGACGGCGCTCCCGGCTTTGCTTCGGGGCCGGGGATGGGCTCCCGGGCCCCCAACCTCCCCTTCGTGGGGGGTCAAAGGTCGCTCACCTTCTGGGGGCCATAGCTCGGCCCCTGGGGGACCGATCTGCCCCATTTTCGTGTCCTTACGCTCCTGGCGGCCAGCCCCAGCCACTGGGAGCACTCTCCTTCACCCTCAGGGTCTCTGAGAGGGGGGATTCGGCAGGGAGCTGTCTTCACTGGCTCCCTGCGCCAGCCTTTCACGTGTCTCCCCTCCTTGGCCTCTCTTCTCCCTGCGCAGAGGCCTCCTGCTTCTGCGCACTGGTCCTGGGCTCTTCTTCTGGTGCTGGCAGGGCCCTGGGGGACAGTCAGGAGGTTCCTCCTTCCAACTGCCCATTGCCAGGCTCCAGCACCTTCCGCCTCCGCAGACCACACCCAAGAGAGAGCTTCTCTTCCTGTTCCAGTACTTTTTAAAAGCTGGAGTAGGGGCTGGCAGGAAGTCTCTGTTTGTCCTATCAAACAGCGACACATCACTTCCCTGCCCCTGCTCCCTCCTCCTGGTCCAGCCTCTGGGCTTGTTCAAAATGGCTTCGTCCAGGGTCTCTGGCCACATGGTCTCTGAAACAAGACCCTTTCCCCAGTGCTGCCTTCACCTTGGTTCAGCTTGGTGCCTGGCACCCAGCGACAGCTGCTGATGGATTAGCCTGTAGCTCCACCTATCTCCCTCTCCTTGGAGGGAAGATCTTCGCTCTGGGAAGAAGGGTCATTAATCTAACCTGCCAGGGTCAGACCCCAGCCAGGGACTCAGAGAAATATGACATTCCTGGATGACCCAAAAGCAGTACAAATATGACTTTGGACTCTGCAGAATACTTCTTTTCACATCCGCTACCGTGGATTTTAGTGCGTGTCTGGAATCTGTAGGCCTTATGGAAGTTAATCTAACACATGGGCTCCACATTCCCATAGGGGAACAATGAAGTGAAAAACACAGTAAAGCACACTGACTTTCCCTGGCATGTTCCTTCCCAGTGTATAAGGCCTATTCCGAGTCACCACCCACTTCTGCATAAGTCCTGCCACACCATTCACTTTGTAGCTGCTCCTGGACTGCGCACGCCAGGAATCTCCCCTGCGCAGCCCCTACACATGTGCACACGCATGTACACAGGTGTCTGCATGTAACCAGCCCGGTGCCCCTACTCCAGCTGCTGCGCAGCGGCCTAGTCAAGCTAGGGGACACCAGTAAAAATCCCCATGCAGTCTCTTTCATCATGAGTTCACTGTGGGTGAGTCCCAACTTATGAGGCTCTCCCACAGTAAAAGCTCAACAATTAGGTGCTCAAAAAGCAAAAAATCTGGGCGGCCCATAGTGTCAGAACCACCTTCTAACACTAGGATAGTCCAAAACTCCAACAAGCCCAGGGAGGTTAACGTCTGCTTTATATATTCTTTAGCTATGTTAGCCTCTCAGTTCCCCCTTGGCTATCCAGGATGTCTTTACTGCATACTCTAAGGGCTACATCTCGATGGCTGACCAAATTCGCAACCAATACATGATTGGCTTAAGTCTTATTTTCTGAACAATGGATTGCATACCCAAATCTAATTTGAAGTCTAGTGGGGTACTTTGGGAGAGTTTTACTGCTGCCCTCAAAAGCTTGTTTTCTTCAACACCCAGTGGGTCAATAGTGCTATATCTCCATAGCTCAGCCCCTTATATTTCTGCTTGCACAGCTTGTGCCCTCCAGACTTCTAAAAGAGGAGTAACAGGATGAAGGGTGGTGTTCTTAGCAAATCTCAGAGTAGCAACTGCCCTATGTTTTCATACAAGCGTGCTGTTTGTAATCTGACTGTCACAAAAATTACTGCTAGACAAGCTAATTCCTAGGTCATCGACTTCAAATCTGAAACTCTCTCTCTCTCTCTCTCTCTCTCTCTCTCGATCCGAGAGAGAGAGAGAGAGAGAGAGAGAGCCTCACCCTCCAATCTTAATGTACCTCTAAAATGCCTGTGCGGGTGGATGAACTTGGTTTTGCTGGTATTAATGTCTAGACCATGGTTAGTTCAGAACAGTTTTAACCTAGCTAGTAGGGTTTCCAGTCTTCCTGATGTTTTTGAGACTACCAAGGTGTCGTCTGCAAACAATAAGGCAGGTGTTTTCATGCCACCTAGAACTGGGGAATCATTTTCACAATACAAAAGAAAATCTACACAACCATTTATGAAGAGAAGGAATAGTATTTAGGCTAGAGCGCACCACTGCCGGACCCCTTTGGTGATCTTTATTTGGTTGGTTAGTTCCCCATTAGGTTCCCATCTGATTTAGGCATGATTATCAGTGTGAAGACGCACTACAAAAGCCAGAAGAGAAATTGGGAGCCCTAGTTTGCTTATGGTATGCCAGAGCTTTTCTCCGGGTACCATATCAAAGGCCACCTTTAGGTCAATAAATGCCACGTAGAGGCTACTCTTGTAAATATCTACCACTTTCCATCTCATAAGTTGGAATCTTAAAACTTGGTCCACTGTGCTTTTCTTAGAGTGTAACCCTGCTTGGTATTGGGAGAGAATAATATTGTCTTCAATTCACAATAAGAGACGGTCTAAATTTGCTCACAGAAAATCAATTAGGCTTATTGGTCGATAATTTGCTGGATCAGATTTTAGGCCCTTCTTGTATACGGGAACTATCTGTGCTCCTTTCCATGTAGCATGGGTTTAGGGTCCAGCCATGATAGCTTTGGCTACATGGTTTAAATAAGAGCCAAAATAGCGGGCTCTGATTTAAAAAGATCCGCAGGGATCTTGCCCGATCCGGGAGCCTTACCCGCTTTCTGCAGGCGAATAGCACATTCAGTTTCCACCAGGGAGAAAAAACAACCAGGGTCATTAGTTGGTTCAGGTTCAGGTGGGGAGGTTAGCACTGGAGAATTGAGGCCGGTCTTCTCAAGAGCCAGATCTGGAGCAGAGGAAGGACCAAAGGTGTCACTGCTATATAGGGTTTGAAAGTGTGTGGTCCAGTCTTGGGGAAGAATATTGTTTTCAGGTCTCATTGTGCATGTTTTTGCACCATGGCCAATCATATGCCAAAATGTTGAATGTCAGGATGTCCTCCCAGATGGCCGTATCCCAGGTTATTCTTGCCACCAGTAGAATTTAATTTACAGGCCCTGGGTGTATGGTACACCCCTTTACAAGGGACATACAAGTAAATTAAAAATGCCAATTGTGGTTACACCAAGGTTACCATGCTTAGGGTAGAAGTACTAGCACTTTAGCAAGGGTCTCCAGTCCTAAGGCCAACAATACAAATCAGCAAAAAGAGGAAGTAAGCAGGCAAAAGGTCTGGGGGAAGACCACCCTAAGGCTGACAGGTCTAATGGGCACCAAGGGCATATTTGCAAAAAAACACAGAGCAGCGCAGCAACTAAGGTGCTGCACTGTGGTGGACTTGGGAGAGAGAGTAGCATAGAGCTCTATTTATCAAATATACTCTGTGTGTGCTCTCTACACCTGCACTGGCACGCAGACTGCCTTGTGCAACACACACCTTCACACCATAGTGCAAAGGTTTGTGTATGCTGCTTAGAATAGGTTTTATCCTTGAATGGTACCTTCCAGTACACAATTGTATGCCTAGATATGTACTAAAACATTTCACACATTGGT
Source organism: Calotriton arnoldi (assembly GCA_963921515.1). Lineage (NCBI taxonomy): Eukaryota > Metazoa > Chordata > Amphibia > Caudata > Salamandridae > Calotriton > Calotriton arnoldi. The sequence continues at coordinate 393,620 of CAWUFW010007747.1, read as the reverse complement.
TGTGAGCTGCACAGTGTATCATGTCTGCAATGTGTGAAATGTCATGAAATAAAAACATGTCTACTACTTTGCTCCTGCCTCAAGGAGGAGTTATCCTTTGACTTAAAGTACAGACTAACAATTTTAGTAGATAGGCTTTTGGTTGCTCAGAAATTATGGAAGTACCACTCATGAAACACCCCTTTGATGCAAAGTAGCACAAATCAATGCAAAGCGCTATTTGCACAACAAAAAGGGCACTTTTCATCAAAAGAAAATGTTTGTGCTTCAAGGTAAATACCATATCAAGGCTTTGCACAACTTTGCATTACATTTGCAGTGGCTCAAAGACTTGATAAATCTCCCCAAAGTTTCTGAGGCTGCTGGGTTCTAGCTACCACTGCACACCAACAAAATAATCTGGAAGGCTGAGCTCCAGAATTCGCTTAGAGTTTTGCTTCCAAAGATGACATTTTCCAACAACTTCCTCTTGAACAGAAGTAATAAGGGTACCCCCCCCCCTTGAAGGATGAGGCTCTCTCCTGGAGAAGGTTTGATCTTTTCACATATACTCTAACTATTGAGTCCAATACATTTGGTCACTGACAGCTTCTTTGGTATGTGCATATACTGAAGGCGGATGAGTTTCTCCACAGGGCAGAAACAATGCATAAGACTGATAATATTAGTCTACCCTCCATGTACTGATGAGTAGAACACATCTTTTTAGTTAATCCTTGTGTTCCAGAAAGTGATCACTTCTCCCTCAGTTGTTGATGCATGATTTCACTGTCAGCCTGATGAGTCCCTTAGCCTAGTGCGTACAATCCCATGGTAAATTTTCCTCTGACTCATCTCCAAAGAGTCCCCGGGAGTTTCATACTGTTTCTTGTGTTGCCATGATTCACACCAAAATTGCCCTATTGCCCAGCTCCTTCCAGTGGCTTGAGGCTTAACTTTGCCTTGTCGTAAAAACCTGGATCACCCACATATAATCAGACACATTGACTCAGTCACTCCAAGACCATAATATCCTCTGTGCAGATACGTATGCACAGCAGGACATGGACCTAGGACCCTCTATTGCCAGGCTATTGCCACAATGGGACTTCTAGGCTTTCTTATCTCAACTACAACAGCCCCTGTAGCTGAGTCCGCTCGATACGCTGGTGGTATAAGTGCAGTATCATGAGGAGCACTGTAACTGCGACAAATATCCTGCCTGACCCTGCCTGGACCTGGCCTACCTAGAACATAACAAGCTCGGATGCAGGCTTAGAATGAAGCCTATCCCAAACGAACATAGAAGACATATTGTTTGCTGCCCTTAAGTAATGACAAATACATGTTTCCCACTTAATGGTTCTATAGGTAACTTATTGCACCTTCTAGAGCCCAGCCACTACAGACAATTGGCAATGTGGGTGACCTTCGAGAAGTGAATGAGATCAGAAAGCTGGCAGTTGAATGTGGTTGATTGGGACATCAAAGGAGCATGGAAACAACAATTTCCACTAGGGACATCAAAGGATTATTCCTCTTAAGGAATCCCAAACATTTCAATCAATCGATTGAAACTTTATTCAGCCATTGGCCATAAACGTTACACATAAAAAACAGCATCAAAGTTACATTATATTCTCCTTGTAAATGTGCAATATATTAAGTTTGGTAAACATCTTCGCAAAGGGTTTCACATACAATAATTGTCTGGTATCATAGCGACACAAAACCAAGGGACAAAAACACAACCATAGACAAGAACCTATCACAGTCCACCATGTCCTATAGTGGAATCTGTGCATATTCGTTGGCCTAGACGTATCTATATAATAATGACCAGGATTTGTAACAAAAGAAGAAGTACATAATCTCAGTTCTAGAAGTTCATATTATGTCAATACCCAATTACTATTAGATTAAGTGTAAAAGCAATACTCCAAGTTATTGCAAATATTGTAGTCATATGAAAGAGGGGAGTCAAGTGCTACAGGACTAAAATTAAAGTGCTGTTGTATGAAGTGCAATAGTGTATTTAAACAGAGAGAGACCCCTTGTCAGCAACCAAGGGAGTGGAGTACTATCAGTACCAAAAAACAAGTTGTCCCTTGATTCACTCAATCAACACGAACACCCTATGAATAGTGGAGTTCTCAATTCATAAAAGCACATAGATAAACTTTAAAAAAATTTTTACTCAAAATCCCTGAAACACTCAAACAATGATCCCACTTTAACATACAGTGCAAAAAGTTAATTTATTTCTTTAGTACATGTAAATATTATTAAAACACAATTTATATAATAAAACACCTATAATAAAATACAATGCATCAGTTCAACATAAATTAAAAACAATATAATTCATCAAGTCAGGACATAACATAACATCTTATAACACTTTTACCACAGAGAACCCTAAAAATAGGGAAAAGAACAATGATAGACAGTGTACTTTGTCTTTTAGCTCAACAATTCCCTAGGAATAATTTTAGCAAGATTAGCCTGGATACATGTACTCTATTTTGTATCTACAGGTCCAACTTGTCCTCGGGATAATGTACAGAAATGCGTTGACGCGTTTCGATGGGTATCTGATTATTCCATCTTTATCAAGACAGTCATTACGTTCACTTTTCTTTGTGGTATATTTGATTGTTATACCCTGTATGAACAAGTATATAAAAATATATATTTAAAACCTTAAAGTGATTCTACTATACACAAAATTTACAGTGACATTCTACTATCACAACTCATGATTCCATAATTTATTTTATATATGCTCACATGTACTACGACTCAATTTAATCTCCTTATACGATATGCTCATGCCTTTTACATCAAATATATTTCTCCAATTGTCTACACTGCATATCAACATTTCATAAGGGTATTTACAGCTTATCCCTTCTAAGCATCACATTACTCCTGGTTACAACCTTAAAAAGAAAAAAGGAAAGGAAGGAGACAGTTTTTGCTAAAGCACTTCTGAAGCTACCCCACATTAGTGTACAGTTTCTGGGTCCAAAAAACACTCCACAATAACCCGCTGTGTAACAAATAAATACACCTAAGGTATTACACTCTCCCTCCTACAAATAACCCACTTGTCTAGGGGAGTAGAGACCACTCCTGGCATTATGTGCCATACTTTGCTGTTGGTATATTTTTGTATTCAAACTCAATTGGAAAATACCTTTCTAGATCACTAAATTCATTTGTATGCCTGCACAGGGCGTTCTCTTTGTTCTCACCTGAATGAAAGAGAGTTGATGTTTGCACTTATTCTTATACTTCTTTTGCAGATTCGAAGAATGGTCTATTAATGGACTCCTAGTAAATAGAGAGTATTTTGTATATTACTATTACTATACCAGAGGATGTCTGCCATATAATCTAACTCAACACACTGCAGTGCCTCTCCTATATATTTTTTGTCGTACCTTCTTAACTTGACTTGAATAATCCCCGTTTCCCAACTGCCGTATATTCTTGAACGGTTCAATCCGGAACCCCAGATTTCTAGTTCTGTGTCCAAAAATTCACATATGTAGTCCAAGGTAGAGGGGCTTAAGTACATACACCTCCTCACCTACCAATGCGCTTACGTCGCACTATAAAATAAAGAAACAACCCCATTGTATTACACCCATGAATGTAAGAGAGGGAAATTCATTTAGATAGGCTGTTCGTATGTCTATCCCATCTATTTTATAGGATTCCTTTCTCACCTTATTCGCTCAGGCATACAAATGAATTTAATGATCTAGATAGGTATTTTCCAATTGAGTTTGAATACGAAAATATACCAACAGCAAAGTATGGCACATAATGCCAGGAGTGGTCTCTACTCCCCTAGACAAGTGGGTTATTTGTAGGAGGGAGAGTGTAATACCTTAGGTGTATTTATTTGTTACACAGTGGGTTATTGTGGAGTGTTTTTTGGACCCAGAAACTGTACACAAATGTGGGGTAGCTTCAGAAGTGCTTTAGCAAAAACTGTCTCCTTCCTTTCTCTTTTTTTTTTGAAGGTTGTAAGCACGAGTAATGTGATGCTTAGAAGGGATAAGCTGTAAATACCCTTATGAAATGTTGATATGCAGTGTAGACAATTGGAGAAATATATTTGATGTAAAAGGCATGAGCATATTGTATAAGGAGATTAAATTGAGTCGTAGTACATGTGAGCTATATAAAATGAATTATGGAATCATGAGTTGTGATAGTAGAATGTCACTGTAAATTTTGTGTATAGTAGAATCACTTTAAGGTTTTAAATATATATTTTTATATACTTGTTCATACAGGGTATAACAATCAAATATACCACAAAGAAAAGTGAACGTAATGACTGTCTTGATAAAGATGGAATAATCAGATACCCATCGAAACTCGTTGATGCATTTCTGTACATTATCCCGAGGATAAGTTGGACCTGTAGATACAAAATAGAGTACATGTATCCAGGCTAATCTTGCTAACATTATTCCTAGGGAATTGTTGAGCTAAAAGACAAAGTACACTGTCTATCATTGTTCTTTCCCTATTTTTAGGGTTCTCTGTGGTAAAAGTGTTATAAGATGTTATGTTATGTCCTGACTTGATGAATTATATTGTTTTTAATTTATGTTGAACTGATGCATTGTATTTTATTATACGTGTTTTATTATATAAATTGTGTTTTAATAATATTTACATGTACTAAAGAAATAAATTAACTTTTTTGCACTGTATGTTATATTGGGATCATTGTTTGAGTGTTTCAGGGATTTTGAGTAAAAATTGTTTTTAAAGTTTATCTATGTGCTTTTTATGAATTGAGACTCCACTATTCATAGGGTGTTCGTGTTGATTGAGTGAATCAAGGGACAACTTGTTTCTTGGTACGGTAGTGCAATAGCACAATTTCTGTATAGCTTGGCCAGCGAGCTGTATTGTTATGCCAGAAGCCAGGAAGGGATAGCTTCAATTAGTCTAGACTATTCCTTTGTAATCTTTAGTCAACTAATTTAACAGTGCAAGGTAGAGCCTCCTCCTTATATTCCAGTCAATTTAATGGAATTGTATACTGATTTGTGAAAGGCATAAGGCTATATACACAAAGTTTAAAACATACTGATCTAAAAACAATTTCCAGGTTAAAGTCATCATTTAATAGACATCTCTGAGGAATCATAATTGTAATAGCAGCAAAATCTATAAAGTGCATAAGGGAATGTAAAGGTAAATGCTTTATTTAGGGGCCAGCAGGCAATCCCCATACGGCGTTCAACCCTCTTTGGCAATCCTATTTGCTATGAGTCTCCATGCCCAGAGGAGAAACCTGGAGATGGCAAAAACAATTTGCTCCTTCGTGTCACATCTAAGGACAAATATTTCATTTGTTTTCTGTTAAGTGAATCAGTGTGTCTTGAAAGAAAATAAAATACCAAACAATTGGTTTTTGTATGCAATGCATTTATGAGATAAAGAACTGAACAGGGAAAAATATGTGATGTCTGAGTGCTCTTTTCGTGTTTGAAATAGGCTCTCATGCATTCCAAAGGAAGCACTTGCTAGGAGACTGAAGGGCACACTCAAATTGTCGACATCATATCAGTGAGTTTCAGATATTCCTCTGATCTGGTCTTATATGTGACTGATGACAATATCTCCAGCCAATGGCTGAAGGACCCTCACACAATCAAGCCTAGGGTTGTTGTGGAAAGAGGCTGATCTATAATGCACTCTTTGAATTGAACACAAGGCGCTGGATTTACCAGAACTAAAAATATGACTTTACTTTTAATGTGGGATACGAACAAGGGGACGTCAAAAACAGTGATTTATTTCGATAGCACATGGTACCTCTCTGAATTTAACTAAATAAATAAATACTGTATTTCTAAAGTGCAAACTAATCACCCCTAAGGATCTAAAGGCGCTGGGGGCCATCGGGGAGATCAAGTGAGCTATTGCCCAGAGTCTCATGATGCTGAGCTGAGCTGCATCCGGTGCCGGGGATCAAACTGCGAGCCCTGCGCTCCGCAGTCAGCCACTCTGGCCGCTGCGCCACACCTCTCCCTTTTCAGGCTAATCTTTAATTTCTTTCTTTCAGTTATATTTTAGCCAGATAACCCAATAGTGGAAAAGATGTAATTTTTGGAGAAAAAGGGAGCTCCATAGTTCTCTACACAGCACCCACAGCTTGTAAGCAGGCTGGCGTGCTGCCACAGTACATTGTGTCTCTGTTTCTTATAAAGAGTCCATGAACCCTGAAAGGAAAACATTGCACAACTTCTGACACACCAAATATTTTAGGATGTTTTGAGCCTGGGTTCTGTCAAAGGAAAATATTGGATGCAGTCTCTACTCTCTGATCTTACAACAGCTATCCTTCTTTTGCAACAAGTGAAAGATTAAGTGATTACAATTATTAAATACCTGGTTCAACTCGGTCATTAAATGTTTTACTTACATTTACGATGACCCACCTATCCTACTGACATTGTGAATTTCAAACGGTTTAATAGGACATACCTATGTTTTTTTTTTTGAGATCAGTGAGCACTTGACCAAAAGTAGATATTTCAGTATTTTCAGTGTCTACCTAACACTAATGCCAGAGCTGTAGGTGATGAAGTAGATCTTTATTTTCCACACAATGACACATTGAGTGATCATAATCTTTATTTTAATTAAAGAACAGTAAGTCCAAATACAACGTTATATTTAAAAAAAAAAAAAACAGCCCAATAAAAACATTAAAATATCCCAGATAGGCCGCATGTATACGCCAGGAGAAGCTAAGGGATAAATTAACCCACTCAACCACCTGCTGTTTTGTGCGCAGTGACAGTGCTGAAAGGGTCTAGGCCATGGGTACTCACAAATATTTCGCCAGGGGCCACAAAGTACTGTCTGTGGCATGCCCGAGGGCCGCACTGATGGCAGCAGGGTGAGGGTCGGGGTGATGAAAGGTGAGAGTAGAGGGACGCAAAGCAAATGCTTGGTGTGGATAACAAACCAAGCCTTCACGTGACTTCTGTCTGCCACCGACAGACAAGGCATTAACTTCTAATGTAAAGGGTGAGAGGGAAAGAGATACTCATCTGGCAGCTAAATTGCAAAATGTTAAACCAGAAAACCTGGGATCAGTCCTGGCTTCCCCACTTGACCAAATTGTGCAATCCGAGGCAATTACTTTGCCTCCTTTTATGTCATTACCACATATGAGAGCCCCTTGAGTTACATGAGTTAAGGATGTGTGCTGAACAAAACCATCTTGTGCTTTATTTAATAAACTGTGTTGTTTCAGTTATATAACAACCGAGGCTACACACAAGGTGCACCTGACAAATGACTTACCTCTTGGTTCACTAATGCCATTGTTTTCAGAATGGGGACAGAATGAACGTTTCCAAGTTCATGTTTGAAAACTATCACTTTCTAATAAATGCCTCTCAATATAGTAACATAATCTGATCTACTAAGGTAACTCGCTTATGCATGTTAATAAAATACACTTTTTTGAAGTATGCAGAGAGTTTATCATGTTTTTACAAGTTTAATGCAATATGTCTTTAAAGCTGAAGTTGTTCTAGGGCACCTTCTTTGCTTCTTTACTGTTACTTTAGTTAAGGTGCAAATAAAGTATGCCTGTTTCACAGCTTAATGAATGTTCTTTGTTCTTGCTCTGGCAAGTGAACAGCAGCCCAGTGCTGCTGTTTACCAGGGGGGCGCAATTAAGGGCCAGGAGGGCTGCATGCGGCCCGCGGGCCGTACTTTGAGTATCCATGGTCTACGCACTTCTTTTTGGTGTCTTCAGTGTATACATTAACTTGAAAAATCTTCCAGTTATCCATGTTTTGCTGATAGCAGAGCTCTGAAACACAAAGAGGCCTTTACTGCCCTGTGTTTCCGAACTCTGATGTAGTCAAAAGCATTAATCAGCTCCGAGATATTTCAAGTTAATGTATGCACTGAAGATGCATGGGGCATGATGTCGGGAAAAAGACTGTGATATCGCCCTTCACTTTCAAGTTACGAGCGTTATGTATCAACCAAGACTTACACTCGTTATTGTCATTTTTTATCACAACAATTTCTCCTTCTATAATGTTGACATTGCTACCTGTCTTGAACAGACTCTTAGCAAAATTGTATGTAATTTTAGAAAGGAGTGTATTGTGATTTGAAGTGGGGGGTGATTTCAGTTGTAAATGATGTCCATTGTATGAGGCTTCTGTTTGCGGGATGCTAGGATATGACATGGAGGGTTGTGCCCATTTTGAGCTCTGCGCTTGTGGGGAGCTTTTCAATTCTATTTTAAATAGGTTTTCCCTTTATTTAACCATTAACCTTATGCCACGATCGAATGCCGATCATATCATCTACATAGGAAGAGGCAAAGGCCGTCTTATTGACTTTATTGCTCTTTCACAATATTATAAGCCCAGGGCTATCACCTCCTCTACCCCACAAGTTTGCTTCAGTGATCGCTCTTCAGTGGCCCTTTTGTTTGACACGGGTACCAACAAACGCCCAAGAATATCATCTATTATGCCAAAAACATTCTGCAAAAACAAAGGGGCTCTCACACAGGTGCTCTACGGTGAGCCCCGGTGCCATATTGTAGGAACTATTAAGGAGAAGCAGAAGAGGCAGGTGTTAGCTTGCCTGGATCATGACCTAAATCCCAAGCTCTTGCTGCAGGCTTTTGAGGTAATTCGCCACACAGTCACTGATCTTCTGTCTATTGAAGTAAAGCCTAGCGAGCCTAGACCCCAAAGATGGTTTGATACTAATTGCTCGAAGACTCATAGGAATCTTATATTGGGCCTGAAACATGTGCCCCGAGATAGGGGACTAGTGAGTACATGCAGGCAACACTATAAGTAGCCAATCATGTAGAGGCAAATGGTCATTATGCCAAAAAGCATGGGAAAAATTGCACCAAGCAAGTTTAAGGAATGGCACATGTTTTTTTGTTGTTGCTGAAAATAGTTAATGATCCCTTCTTCAAAGATAATCATAATTCACACATTGATGTCATCATTCCTTCGCATGAATAGGTTAAACATTTCTCTAGAGTCTAAGGTAGCAGCGATGGGGCTGATACCTATAGCAAACTGGTCACTAGTAATTCAGCATGGAATGGTCTGGAGCTAACCCTGCCAGCCTATGAGGAGGTTAGACGTGCACTTGAATGGAACGCGAGAAATAAGACCACCGTCCCGGATGGGGCGCCAGCGGACCTTTTTTTTGGATGATCTTGATCTGTGGGCACCATTACTTACAAATGTCATCAGAAGTGCAGTTATTGAAGATCCTCCTAAAACATGGTCAGCTGCCACTATATTACCCATCTTTAAAGAAGGTGACAGAGCAGACCCCCGCTGCTATCACTCAATTTCTTTAATTGACACTACAAGCAAGCTTATGGGTAGAATTTTACTTGATTGCATAGAGGTATGGGTGGCAGAAAGGAGGTGTTTCTCTGATGTGCAGTATGGGTTTAGGAAAGGCATTGGCACTGTGAAACAGAGACTTAGGGGCCGATTTCGATTCGGGCCGGAAATCTCTCCGACTGAGCCGGACCCGGAGAGATTTCCGACCGAATCGGACCCGTGCAGCCCGACCGAACGAGTACGATGCGTCCGTATGCTATCGTACTCGAGTCGGTCGGACTCCCATTGAAGTCAATGGGAGCCGGTCATACAACGCGTATGCGGGCTCCCATTGCCTCAATGGGTGCGAGGCGAACAAGGGCGCCTCTACAGCGGGTACGCGGGCGAAGCGACTCGCGCCGTACACGCACAGGTAGGGGGACCCATGGGTCCCCCTGTGTGCGACTCTGCGCGGCTACGCGTACAGGGGGTCCGACACGGACCCCCGAGCACGGCTCCGACTGCTCTTTCGAGCCGGACGGCGCGTGTCGGTTCGGATTCGCTCGCGGCGCGCATTGTACTTACCCGGCCGGGAACGTCTCCATTGCGCGGTGCGAAGTCGTGTCCGAGCGAAGTCGGTCGGTGCGGTTAGACCCGGGAACGAGTCAGTCGGAGCGGTTGGGACGCCCGAACGAGTCGGTCGGTGATTTCGATCGCACTCGCCGTCCGGACACGCGTACGAATCGGTCGGGAAATAGGGCTCCGAATCGGATCCGGTTATGCCGAATCCGATTCGGAGCCCTACCGGCCGAGATCGGAATCGGCCCCAAAATCTCCATCTGATCATTAGTAAATACACAATGGCAAAGAGTGGCATCGTCCATTTAGGTTTCATGGACCTAACATTGGCTTTTGACTGGGTGGATAGAGGGATATTATGACAAAAATGCTTAAAATGGGTATAGACACAGCATTGGTGCACTTCATAGTTCTGATGCATGAAAATGTAAGAGGGCGTGCAAGGTATGAGAGAAACGGCGAGTGCACTGACCCAATTGAAATGAAACGTGGAGTGCGGCAAGGCTGTGTACTGGGCCCCTTCCTATTCTGTCTTTATATTCATGTCCTTGAGAGCCATCTTAATTCAAGGGAAGCAGAAATTCTGAAGGTGGGATCCAGGAAACTGCCCACCTTACTCTATGCGGATGACTGTGTGCTAATTTCAAGAAAGATTGTAGGCCTGCAAAAACTGTTAAACTTGTGTGTCTCATTCATGAGTAGTTTGGGCCTAAAGACAAACACTTCCAAGTCCCATGTCACGGTTGTAGGGTCATCTATCGAAACCATGCACCATCAATGGAGACAAACTCCTTTATGTGCCATCCTTCACATATTTAGGGGTCCAGTTTGACCAAAAAGGTACATGGTCACATTTGATCAAGGCCAGGAAGTTACGGTTCGATTAAACCACAGAGGCCCGATTTAGCTTTGCTGGGAAAATGGGCTCCAAAGCCCTGGATGTCATGATCAACATTTACACTGCATGTTGCTCCACTACAGTTCATAGAGAGCCGGGGTATGGGGGTATGGAGATGTGACCAGCTTACAGGTTGCTAAAATCCTTTTCCTGAGAAGACGATCAACAGCTCCTAACAGCCTCCCTGTTTTGCTCTGCCATACAGGAATAGGCATGGTTCCGCTAGAAGATCGCTTCAAACTAGCACCCTTAATGTTATGGAAAACAATCTGGGCTAAGGAAGAAACCCGTCTCAATCAAGCCATAATTTACAATTGTCTGCTTCTTGACAATGTACACAACATTGCCTGGCTGAGATACAGATAGACACAGCTTGATATTTTAGGGAGAATGGACATCGAATTGCCACTATCTCAAAGCAGCAGCTGAAACGGGATTTTCTAGTCGCTTGCAAAAAACAAAAGCGAGAGCCTAGAGATGGGAAAGAACAGGGTGTGTGAGTATCTCCCACTTGTCACTACAGACCTTATGGAACCTTATCTTCTGTTCCCATTTACTCGCTCGGTGTAGCTCATTTTCTGGTTTCATACCCTAGCGGCGTATATTGCGACTCCCTACTTGATTCCTGTCCTTGTGACTCCAAATCAAGCCAGTCATTCTATCTTTTTCCGTAAATTATATTCCATTCCAAGGAAAGAATTTTTACTTCCATAATTGAGATTTTTAAATATTAGGAGTTGTAGACCTGCCCTGTTTTACTTACAGCTCCTACAGTCAGAATTATCTCAGCTGCTGTACATATGAGAATTCAGTAGGGAAAAACCTTTTTTTAATGCTATTTGATATGTGATACCATGATGGTTTCTAGATTTACATATGCAAAACACTACAGATTTTTAATGGATGTAATGATATTTTTGTTTTGAATGCACATAGGGCCTGATTACAAGTCTGGCGGTTAACAGACTGCCAGATTCTTGGGGGCGCAGCGGTGACGGTCTCTTGACTGCCCTATTATGATTCGGGCAGTTGGACAGCCACAGCCCTGCCGCAGCCGCCAGGGAACCACCCTTCTCTGGCAGTGTTGCGGCAGTCAGAAAGCTGCAATATGCTTAACGGGACCGCCGCGGTCCCGCCAAGCATATTATGATTTTACTCTCTGCCGGCGGTGTCATGGAGGTTCCTCGTCCATGAACAAAGTGGCGGTGAGGAAACAAAGGGCCCCCTGTGCCTTCTACGCTTGATATACCCATGAAGTGGACACAGGTGAAAGTCTGTCTGTTAAAAATATGATTTACAGGCAATCTGACCATGTCAGGGACTGCATCAGGACTGAGGTCCAAAAGATGGTGGAACTGGGTGTGATTGAACCCTCAGATAGCCCTTGGGCTAGTCCAGTGGTCCTGGTACCAAAACCTCATACCCAGGGTGGTAAGAGAGAAATGAGGTTTTGTGTGGACTACAGGGGGCTCAATGCAGTCACTAGGACTGATGCTCACCCTATTCCTAGGGCAGATGAGCTCATTGATACCTTGGCCTCAGCCAAGTTCTTGAGCACATTTGACCTCACTGCTGGATATTGGCAAATCAGACTAGCTGAGGATGCCAAACCCAAAACAGCATTTTCAACCCCTAGTGGGCATTATCAATTTATTGTAATGCCCTTTGGCTTGAAGAATGCGTCTGCCACGTTTCAAAGGTTGGTGAATAAAGTTCTCACAGGCCTGGAAGCGTATAGTGCAGCTTATCTAGATGATATTGCTGTCTTTAGTTCAACCTGGGAGGATCACCTGGTCCACCTGAGGAATGTTCTGGAGGCTCTGCAGAAAGCAGGCCTCACTATCAAGGCCACTAAGTGCCAGATAGGGCAGAGTAAGGTTGTGTACCTGGGCCACCTTGTGGGTGGAGGCCAGGTTCAACCCTTGCAGAGCAAAATCCAGACCATCATGGACTGGGTTGCTCCAACTACCCAGACTCAGGTCAGAGCTTTCTTGGGCCTGACTGGGTATTACAGGAGGTTTGTTAAGGGATATGGATCTATAGTGACCCCCTTAAATGATCTGACCTCTAAAAGAATGCCAAAGAAAGTTCAGTGGACAGTTAGCTGTCAAAAGGCATTTGATGACCTGAAGCAGGCCATGTGCACTGCTCCCATTCTGCAAAGTCCTGACTATTCCAAACAATTCATTGTTCAAACTGATGCATCTGAGTTGGGGGTAGGGGCTGTGTTATCACAACTGAATGAAGAGGGTCAGGATCAGCCAGTAGCGTTTATAAGCAGAAGGCTGACCCCCAGAAAGAAACGTTGGTCAGCTATTGAGAGGGAGGCCTTTGCTGTGGTTTGGGCTCTGAAGAATCTGAGGCCATACTTGTTTGGTACTCACTTCATTGTTCAGACAGACCATAAGCCCCTCTTATGGCTAAAACAGATGAAGGGTGAAAACCCCAAACATTTGAGGTGGTCCATTTCCCTACAGGGAATGAACTATACAGTGGAACATAGACCTGGGAGTAACCATGCCAATGCAGCTGGACTCTCCAGATATTTCCACTTAGAAAATGAAGACTCAACTGGTCAAGGTTAGTCTCATGTCCTTTCGTTTGGGGGGGAGGGGGTTGTGTAGGAAAGTAGGATCTGCTTCTTATGGTTACCCCCACTTTTTGCTTGATGTTGCACTGTTTTTGAATAGTCTGACTGGGATCCTGCTAATCAGGACCCCAGTCTATCTTCTTTCTCCTTTAAATTGTTATATGTACTTTGGTACACTCCAGATTGGATACTGGGGTACCCTTATCAGTCCCTAGTATATGGTACACATGTACCCAGGTCATAGGTACGCCAGAGGCCTCCCATGGGCTGAAGCATGTATTGTGCCACCCATGAGAGGCTATGCAAAATGGAACTACAGGTTTGCTACTGCAACCTGTGTAAGATGGTGCTTGCACCACTTACTTTAGATATAGGTTCACTATATCTATAGGTCACTAAAGTAAAAACTTATAAGTCACCCCTATAGTAGGCCTTACCAATCCTGAAGGCAGGGTGCTGGGTTTTTAGTGAGAGGGTGCCCCGGCTTGAGCAGAGCCTCTCTGCAACCTTCGGAGCCTATTCTCCCGGGTTGTCTGTGACTCAGCCGGACATATAGGTAGAGGTGCATTATAACCTCGCTGTAAATGCTATCTCGAAATAGTCTGCATAGAAACATATCGTGTTTGGTATCAACCACCTTGGAATCATACCTCCACACCGGTAACCGGTGTGGGAGGTATGATTCCACCCTTCAGAAGCAAGCTTTGTGGGGTCACTGGTCTATCCGGTGCCAGCCTTCTCGACCTGGTCAGCACAAAATGGATGCTGCCGACCAGAGACACATTTCTGCCCTCCTGCTGCTGAGCCAAGCTCAAGCAGAGGAAGGCAGCACAATAGGCATCCTGTCACAGGGAGGTGTGACCACCTCCCAGACAGGATTTAGTGTATTGGGGCTGGGTGGGTGCACTCTGAGGGTGCCTCGAAAGTCTACACTGGGGGCACATTTGGTGTCCCTGTGCATAGTCCAGCTCAAACCAGTTCTGGGAGCCATTGGCTCCTGCTCTGGCGCGAAACTGGACAAAGGACATGGGTGTAACCACCCCTCTGTCCTGACCCTCCCCTAGGTGGGTCCCCTGAATCTGTCCAACCCCCTCCAGTGGGTACAAAAGGGCTTACCTGGCTGTAAGACTTTAGATTTTACGTGGACAAGATTCTGCAAGAAGAAACCACTGACCTTTCGACTGTGTGGACACTCTGGACTTCGCTGGACTTCGACTGGGCCCGCCTTCGTCACCCTCTCCGTCCAAAGCTTTGTCTGTGCCCTTGCTCCATACAGACTCCTTGCAGGACCTGTGGTGCACTTAAGACAACTGAAGAATCACACTGGGGACACAACATCCTAAAATCTTTAATGGGTCAAAAGTTGTGTAATGTCTTTTTTTCCAGGTTCATTGACTCTTTTTGGGAAACAGAGACACAGTGTACTCTGGAGAGCAACTCCAACCCGCTGGTGAAATGAATGAAGCAGCTTCTGTCCTTTGCTTCTCATATTCCCGCACCCACCTGGGCTTCACTTCGGTCTACTCTTTGGAGGACTTGCTTCAAAGTTTGAAGACGAGGGTTACTAATTTATCACGCAGCGCAACAACAAAATTTGCACAATATGGAAAACACAGTGCTCAGCGGTATCACCTAACCAGCTGCTGTCATTCTCTCCATGGGTTCCCAAATAGACTTCCTTAAGCCTCCCTTAAGGAAGTCTATTTGGAACCTTGCACCGTGGTGCAGAGGTGAGCGTGAGCTGTCTTGCATCGGAAACATACTCGCCCAGCAGAAATTCCTATTCCCAGTCACACTTAGAAGTATCCCATGCATTGGCTATGGGCTGGCCACCAGAGCAGACATGCAATTCATCTTTTGGGAAAGGAATACATTGACTTTAGTTTGCGTCTGCTTCAAGTAAGTGGTAGTTTTTGATACAAATCGTTGTCTGGCTATATTGACATTTTGGACTTTACTTCAAAAGCTGTCTGTATTTGCTCTTATCCACTCAGTAGCACAATATTGACTCTAACCGGTTTTACGACATATAAAGGGCACTTATCCGGCTCAAAAGTCTTCCAAACTCTCTTTGCAGTGGATATTATAGCCAGCGCAAAGAATTGGTAAATCTGATGTAGAGGGAGTGTATATTGCTCTTTCTTCCTGTAGTTTAGTGTTCTATATTGCGTAGAGGGGAGAGTATATCAGTCTTCCTTTCTGTATTGTAGTTTTTAGGTCTCGCCTAGGCAGCGCATGCGCTGTCTCTCCGAGACATCAGGTAATCTGTATATCTAGGCAAACTCCACCTACTCCACCTCTTTGCTTCAAATTGGTTTCTTCGCTTGTCTGCTTGCATTTTTTTCGTTGTGATAGGCTAATGTGCTTAGTAGATCAGCCTCTATTTCTTTAGGAACGCCTATGCAGCACTGCCTAAGTACAGTAAACATGCTGTACGTGTAATGAAGTGTTTACCTTGGAACTTCTTTTTTTTTTTTCGCGGCTTGCATATTCTGTATTGCAGTGTTTGATGCATCCGCTTTCGGTGTATTTCACTGTTACCCGCTCTTGCATTACAGTTTTAAATGTACATGTGTTGTGCGCTCACTGTTATTATCTTTAAACCACTTTTTGATGCATCCACTTTCGGTGTATTCTACTATTATCCGCTCCCGCATTACAGTGTTAAATGTACGTGTGTTGTGCTCCCACTGTTATTATCATTAACCCAGTTTTGGTGTCCCTTACTGCTCTGTGCTCCTCCTTTTTTTTGTGTTAATTGCTGCTTTGGAGACTATTTTTAGTTCATGGAGACTGGCTAATTCGGACTTGTCGAACCGGCTGCGCGTACTGTGTACGGATGCGGGCAGAGGAGATTGGTGCACGTTTTAAAAGGTTTGTGATTCCCGGTGCGGATGACATTGGTGCACGTTTTAAAACTTGTCTTATGCAGCATTGTTATATTGCTAATTGTTTTTGCATAGCAGTTTTCTGTACGTTTGTTGTGCCCCCACTGTTATTCCTGTTATTATCTCTACTGCCACCCACTCTCGATGTTTCCTACCGCTAACTGCCGTTACTTTGTTTTTTTGTTAATTGATCCTTTGGAGATTATGGCATACCGTGTACCGGGTTATGGCATACCGCGTATCGTTTTCTGATGCGGGCAGAGCACACTGTTGCACGTTTTAAAAGTTCTGTTATTCCTGGTGTTTTATTTTTTTTTGTTGAGTTGCAGTTGCTTTCTACAGCATTTTTTTAGGTGAACGTTGTTTTTAATGTAATTACTGTTAGAGGCATTGAATAATAGCCACATGTTAGACCTTATTTTCACCAACATTCCAACCCTTACTACTAAGGACTCTATTCCCCTCACTTGGTCAGACCATAGTCTTATACCATTCAACTTGTCTGTGACCAAGTGCAAGAACCTTGTGAAACCTTTCTATGAAGAAAGAAGGAATTGGAGGAAAGTTACATCTGATACAATAGGTCCTGTTCTACTAAATACTCCTATAAAGTTGACCGGTGAATCTAACAGTGATGCCACCATATTCAATCACTGGGTCACATCATCCCTCGACACTATAGCCCCTATAAAGACTATGAAACCGACTAGAAACAAACCTACGGCCCCCTGGTTTACTCCAGAACTCCGTATTGAGAAGAGTCTTTGCAAGAAGCTCGAGCGGGTCTGGCGGAAAACCTACAATACTGAGTCTAAAAATGCTTACAAAATAGCATTAAAACACTTCCACAGATCAAAGCGCAAGTCCATTAGGGACTACACCGCTATTCAAATTAAATCTGCTAATAACTCCGCAAAAGAAATTTTTAAGATTGTTCAAGATTTCATTAAACCTGATTCAACGCATAGCAACATAGTACCCTCTGCTACCCTCTGCGAAGGTCTTTCAGTCTTCTTTCACCATTTACTCCTCATTTCCCACAAGGGAACTAACAACCACACCTCCCCCCTCCTCTCGCCTTCCTCATACCTGGTCCGAATTGAGACCTTTTAGCCTGGAGGCTTCTCTCATTCAGTTGGAAAAAACGAAATCCGGATCTCCACTAGATCCTTGTCTAGCTAGGTTCTTTAAACTTCTGGCCCCACTATTAAACCCCCACCTTAATCTACTTTGGAACTCTTCTTTGAATACAGGTATTTACCCTTCAGTCTGGAAAACTGCACTTGTTCAACCCATCCTCAAGAAAGAGGATGCAGATCCGGCTGAATTGAAAAACTTCAGGCCCATCTCCCTCCTGCCAGCACCGGCTAAAATTCTGGAGCTGGAAGTACAAAAACAATTATCCGAATACCTAGAATCTAACAAACTTCTCCATGACTCCCAGTCTGGCTTTAGGTCAGGATACAGCACCGAGACAGTGCTGCTGGAAATAGCGGAGACTGTCCGGGAGACCATGGATAATGGTCACTGTGCAATGATCGTGCTGTTGGATCTGTTGGCAGCGTTCGATACGGTGTCACACATGATCCTTCTTGATAGACTAAGACAACTGGGACTGACAGGGACCACTCTATCGTGGTTTGGCTCCTTTCTGGAAGACCGGTCCCAGAAAATACTGTTGCATCCTCACATCTCATCCTTGCGCCCCATAGTGTGTGGAGTTCCCCAGGGCTCGGCCTTGAGCCCGACCCTTTTTAATGTTTACCTCACCCCGCTATCCCCGCTTATTGAACAGCATGGGGTAAGTGTCATCTCATATGCTGATGATACACGGCTTGTGTTCTCCTTCAGGGATATATCCGAGGTAGCATTCTCAAACTTTAGACATTGTCTGATCGATATTTCAGCCTGGATGACTGACAACTGTCTGAGGTTGAATACCGACAAAACGGAGGTTCTATTCTTTAATCAGCCATCTCTACCTCACTCGGACTTATGGTGGCCACCCGAGCTCAATCCCCCCCTCAACCTGTGTCCTCGGCCAGGAACCTGGGGTTCAAGTTTGACTCTGCCCTCTCATGCAAGACTCAGATTAGCCATGTTTCCTCTTCTTGTTTTTGGAAAATGAAGTCACTGCGGAGATTCCTCCATCTCTTATCCATGGATTGTAGAAAAACAGTGGTTCACGCACTCATCACGTCTCAGTTAGATTACGCCAATAGTTTGTACTTGGGTCTGCCAGACTACCTGATCAGGAAGCTACAGACTATACAAAATGCGGCCGCCAGGCTCATTAGAAATATCCCGAAACGACACCACATATCCCCTCATCTACGGAGCCTGCATTGGCTGCCAGTAAAAAGGAGGGTTGAAGTCAAGGCTCTAACTCTCGCTTACAGGGCAATCAGAGAAACGGGCCCTCACTACCTGAGGAAAAGAATCCGTAAATACCAACAGACGAGGAGTCTGAGATCTAATCACCAAGAACTCCTTGTTACACCCCGTTTCACTAAAGCCAGATTAGGTGGCCGGTCTTTTACGGTAAGAACTGCCCATCTATGGAACTCCTTACCCGAGTTCATCAGGAAGGCCAATTCTGAATCTGCTTTCCGCAAACTCCTAAAAACCTGGTTTTTTGGCCTTCCCTAGCACCTGTAACTCTTGGTAGTCTGCTTCCTCCTCCTGTTTTCCGCAATTAGCGCCGGGACACCTCCGCCGGAGGTAGCTGTGCGCTCTACCAGCTTCAAAAATAAATAAATAAATAAATAATAATAAATAATAGGTTGCCAGATTTATTCCATTGTCCTTTTTTAAACCTGTTTCCAATTTGTAAAAAGCAGGCTTGATTCTGTTTTTTTTAACATATGATCTGCTTCCCAAAGTGTCCGTAAGCCCACTGCGCTGCTACACGTTTAGCTGCACAAAAGAAAACAATATTATTTTAAGTAATGTTAGTGTTTTAACGTACATGGTTGCAGTGCTTTCATTTTTAGCACAGTGATTGCTTGGTTTTATTTTACGGCATTTGACGGCGTCTCCTGGGTCCGTGCTCTTTGTAAAATATGCAAAAACAACAATTGATGGACAGAATGCAGAACAATGTCATACATTCACCCCAGTACAGAGATCTGGGCCTAAATCCATCGTTTTTTTGCTCACCATGCCATTCCAGTTTGAACCCAGCCATATGCAAATCAGTCTTGACCCTGTGCCCTATGGGAACAGTCCAGCCCGAACTGCCAGGCCAGGTCCTCCCTGGACTGGAAACAAGCATCCTAGGACCGGTTTCGGGCTTCACCCCTCTTCAGCCAGGATAGCTTGACTCCAGCGGCATGGAGAGCACGGGACCCACGTCTGGGCATACCCGTCCCACTCGGGGTGACAAATGCAAAAACAACAATTGATGGACTTTGTTCGCCCTAAGTTGGCAGGGTATGCCCAGACGTGGGTCCCTTGCTCACTTTGCCACTGGATGCAAGCTAGCCTGGCTGATGACGGCTGAATAGCCAGAAACCGGTCCCAGGATGCTTGTTTCCGGTCCAGGGAAGACATGGCTTGGCAGTTCGGGCTGGACTGTTCCCATGAGGCACAGGGTCAGACTGATTTGCATATGGCCATGTCTGAACTGGGGTGGTGGAGTGAGCTAAAGAATGATGATGGATTAAACCCAGATCAGTTGACTGGGGGTGAGTGTTTGATTAGCTCAAACGCTCCGTCCATCATCCCCTTTGGTATCGCTTTGTTCGCCTCTAAGTTGGCAGGGTATGCCCAGACGTGGGTCCCTTGCTCACTTTGCCACTGGATGCAAGCTAGCTCTGGCTGATGACGGCTGAATAGCCAGAAACCGGTCCCAGGATGCTTGTTTCCGGTCCAGGGAAGACATGGCTTGGCAGTTCGGGCTGGACTGTTCCCATGAGGCACAGGGTCTGACTGATTTGCATATGGCCACGTCTGAACTGGGGTGGTGGAGTGAGCTAAAGAATGATGATGGATTAAACCCAGATCAGTTGACTGGGGGTGAGTGTTTGATTAGCTCAAACGCTCCGTCCATCATCCCCTTTGGTATCGCTTTGTAAAATATGGGCAGACATGAACTATTCTTATTTCTCGACTACAATAAGGTAATTGCATTTCGCGTGCATTTAAAAGTATACGAATGCGAAGGGGATGTTGTGTTTTTACCCTTACTGTAGCAGTGACCTATTTTTTTTTTTTAGGAGCTTAGCATCCTGCTGATAGTTAATTTGCATCTCACAGATGCTTTGAGCCAATAGATTACAATCTTTACTGCAAGGGTTAACGCACTTAATTATCTTGGTCTGGTTTCCTTTCCAACTGGTGAAAACATGTTAATGTTTCACACTATAGCAGACTTTCGGTCTGTGTTTTTTGTCCGAGATAAATGTCAATGCATTACAATATGTTAGTCCAGTTACAAAATAAACGCGTACGTAAATTAATTTTAATAAAATGTTTAAAGCGTATTGCCTAAAACATATATATTTTTTAAAAACGGTACTCCTTTTATTTTTGTGTACATTTAAATACGTAGCTACAGTTTTTTTTTTATTAGTTGTTTTTTTTGTAAACCCAAAAAAGTGCCTGTGTTCTTATTATTTCGCAGTTTAACGCAGTGTATGCAGCTTTACGGATTATATTCCTGCTGTTAATGTTACAGAAAGCACATAAAGTATACACAATGTGGCTTTGATTTAAATTAACATATTGTAACAATATCGTGTTAAACAACAACTAAATACTGGCTTTATTTCACCTGCTTTTATAGTGCTTAATTTGTAGCTATAGTGGTGCAGGGGCTCTTATAAGAAGGCAGCTTTTTACAGTGTATTTTGGGCGGTTAATTTATTTCACAGTGCGCATTCAAACTGTGCAAATGTGGAGGCGATGTTGTTTGGAAGCTAAAACTGCAAATGCTACTGTTGCAGTGTCCATGGGTCAGTACTTTCTTTTAGTATGGTGATCGCTTGATTTTATTTGCCGGCATTTTATAAAGTCTCCCGGGTGTGGACTCCTTGCTAAATTTATGAACTAATAAAGTTCACGGAAAATGTCTAATTGGCTGCGCGCACCTTGTACGGATGCGGGCAGAGGACACCGGTGCACATTTTAAAAGCAGTGAACCTAAACACTGCTCACGTGTATAGCCACGAGTTTATCTGTAACGCTTTGTTTTAGCACAGTGCTTGTTTGTTTCTTTTTTTTTATGACGGGGTTGAAGGCTTGAAAATGTGCACTAGAATGTTAGCAGAGATCCTATTAACAGCATGGGCATGGTTCTGACTACAGATTTATGTGTATGCATCAGTGGTGCAGCAGGTGCAGTGACACCAAGACACAGAGGACAGAGGGGCCTGCCAAACAGTGGTCATCTGCATTTTAAGCATTAGCACAATGGATAGAGACAAATTAAATTGCTGCCCGTTTGCTACCCATCCTTGCATAGCAGTGTTTCATGCCCGTTTGTTGTGCCCCCACGGTTATCACGCCTACTGCCACCTACCTTCGGTGTCCTTAACTGCTGTCTATCCTTTTAAAAAAAAAATATATATTAATGCTGCAAAGTTGCCGAGGCTCCTATTAAAATGTGCACTGGAATGTTAGCAGAGATCCTATTAACAGCATGGGCATGGTTAATACTTCATATTAAGGCGTATGCATCAGTGGTGCAGCAGGTGTAGTGGCACCAGGACACAGAGGTTAAATTTAGGCGTATGCACAGTGGACATAAAGGACAAAGGGGCCCGCAAACAGTGCTCTTCGACGCAAGTGGAGGACAATGGTGCCTATTTTAAAAGCAGTGAACCGAAACACTGCTCATGTGTATAGTCTCGAGTCTTTTTGTAACGCTTTGTTTTAGCATAGTGCTTGTTTCTTTCTATTTCTTATGACGGGGTTGTAAATGTGCACTAGAATGTTAGCAGAGATCCTATTAACAGCATGGGCATGGTTCTGACTTCAGATTTATGCGTATGCTTTAGTTGTGCAGCAGGTGCAGTTACACCAAGACACAGAGGACAGAGGGGCCTGCCAAACAGTGGTCATCTGCATTGTAAGCACCAGCACAACGGATAGAGACGAATTAAATTGCTGTTCTCCCTGTAACGTTTCATTAACAGATCCTTTCCTAGTGCTTAATTTGTAACACATCTAATGCTGTGCACCTTTGTTAGCAGAGATCCTATTAACAGCATGGGAATGGTTCATACTTTATATTAAGGCGTATGCATCAGTGTTGGCCATCAAGCGACTGCAACGCATACAAAACGCCTCCGCACGCCTGATCCTCGACGTACCACGCCACAGCCACATCACCCCCCACTTGAGGAACCTGCACTGGCTCCCCGTCGACAGGAGGATCCACTTCAAACTCCTCATCCACGCACACAAGGCACTCCACAAGACTGGCCCAGCCTACCTCAACAGACGACTCTTCTTCTACGTCCCCAACCGCCAGCTCCGCTCCGCCGACCTCTCCCTCGCCAGCGTCCCTCGCATTCGAAGAACAACCACCGGCGGCAGATCCTTCTCACACCTCGCCGCCAAGACCTGGAACACCCTTCCACCAAGCCTACGGCAGACCCAAGACCTGCTGACCTTCAGGAGGCTACTCAAGACCTGGCTGTTCGACCAGTAGCAGCACCCCCCCCTTCCCTCTCCCCAGCGCCTTGAGACCCTCGCGGGTAAGTAGTGCGCTCTACAAATTCTGTGATTGATTGATTGTTGCAGCAGGTGCAGTGACACCCAAGTCTACGATCACTGCTGTTCCTTCTATGCCAAAGGCACCTCCTGTCTCCAATCTTTGTGTTGTTCCTTCATACTATCCCCAGGTCACATTTCCCCCTAATGGATGCGCTCCTCCCTCACGGCAAGGCTCTAATCTGTTTATTCCCGCCCGCGCACTATCCCAGGGATGCACCCTATCTCTGACCTGTGTCCTGCTCCCTCAGTTTACTTTGGGCCCAAGAGGGGAGCAGCACATACCACAGACTAGCTTGTTGGTGTGAAAAAGGTCGCTTTATTGAAAACAGGTGCACCTTACATCAACATTCCTTGGCCTGTGCCATACAAAACTGATCCTCACTAAATAGTATCCTCCTACCTTACCCCCTCCCCTCCCCTAAAGTTGTTCCCCCTGCAAACATTTATAAACCCCCAAAACTTGCGACTTTTTAACCTTTCTTCACCTAGCTATCTATGTACATTTCCTATGCTCTTTCCCCTTCCTGCTTGCTTCCGGAGTGACCTTCCCCAACCATAAACTGTAAACTGTAAAACCTCTGTCCCAACTATTACCCCAGGAAAAACGCCCCATAAACATCATTAGCACACCAGCACCTGCTTCCAGCGACAACCAAAGTACATGATTTTCCCCCCCGATGCACCTGTTCCCAACAACGCTACCGAAAAACAAAAACTCCTGCCACTAACAGCGGATCTAAACCCCCCCCCCAGTAAAAAGCCTCAAAAAAGAGGACCCCCCCCCCCCTAAACATGGGGAGGGTGGGCGGGAAAAACAGCTTCCCTACCAGCAAGCCCTCCCAACCGGCTGTCGTGTCACTTCCACCGAAATGGTGGTCAGTGACCTAAAATGGCCGGCTATAAAGGCCCCCAGCCCAAAAACCGCCCAAACCTAGCCCAAAATAGCCCGGGGAAGCCCAACAAGCCCAACTGGGCTCTGGCTGCCCCCCGGCCCAAAATCCCCCGGGAGGGGCAGGCCTCCCGGTGGTCGGCCGCCCCTCCCAAAGCCCTATTGGGCCCAAGAGGGGAGCAGCACATACCACAGACTAGCTTGTTGGTGTGAAAAAGGCCGCTTTATTGAAAACAGGTGCACCTTACATCAACATTCCTTGGCCTGTGCCGTACAAAACTGATCCTCACTAAATAGTATCCTCCTACCTTACCCCCCTCCCCCTCCCCTAAAGTTGTTCCCCCCTGCAAACATTTATAAACCCCCAAAACTTGCGACTTCTTAACCTTTCTTCACCTAGCTATCTATGTACATTTCCTATGCTCTTTCCCCTTCCTGCGTGCTTCCGGAGTGACCTTCCCCAACCATAAACTGTAAACTGTAAAACCTCTGTCCCAACTATTACCCCAGGAAAAACGCCACTCAGAAAATTCCTCCGCCAGGAATTTTCTGACCCCCCCAACTAGGTCCGAGGTCGTTTCGGGTATCTACATATTCCTAGCACCTGATCCAAAACCTCCTTAATCTGCACTATGTATAATTCCAAACCATATCTGGACAAATGAACACCATCTTCCCGAAAAAATACACTGCTGCATAACGCAGTTCTGGATGCTCCATCCTCCCAAAACCTTCCCTGTCACAAAATTTACGCATGTCCCTGTTAATCTTCCTTCTCGCCTTATCTATTGCCCCTGGCCGCTCTGCCCCCCTCCAACATCTCCTGGGAATGAAATCCGACCAGATCACGTGACAGCCCGACCATTGCCGCTGGATCTCTAACAAATCTCTCTGCATTTGCTTCAACAAAGCCAAACCTTTGCACTGCACCAGATCGTTCTCTCCCAAATGGATGAGCAACACGTCTGGGCAAATCCCCCTTCTGATTGACCTGTTCAAAGCCGGCACCAACTCGTGCCACCTCATGCCCCCTTTTCCCTGCCACTGACACCTAAACAAACCAGGATCCAGCCCTAGGTTCACACTGTTCTGCTTTCCCCATTCGTACTGCTCCGCCCGCTTCACAAAAGAATGTCCTACAAGGAGGATGGACAATTCCGCCGCCGCAGGCCCCGCCACTGCACCTGAAAAGACACATATATGAGAAACGGGGAGGAACATCATGCCTCTCCCTCCCCGGGGCCCCGCAGCCTGATGTATGTTCTAAAACAATCCGATTTCCATCGCCCCAAACGCATAAGCTCTTCCCTCCCCCACCCCTGTCTTGCTGCATCCGTTGCTGCACCTATGCGAAAGGAATGTGTCCCAAACTGTCCCGGGTTCTCACCTAGTCCTAGGAGGGCGCGCCTCAATACCCAAAGTAGTTGGGGCGCCGTCACCCTGCCCCCCTCCTCCCGGCGGAAAACCTCCCCCGCTCCAAAGGCCCCCCTCGTGGCTAATAACCTCCCCCAAGCCGCGGGGCATACCTCCTGTTCCACTACAGGCCCCATGACCACCCACTTCCCTGCACCCCGCTGGTCTGTCTTCGAGCGACCCAGTAGTACAGCCACTTCCTTTTCCCGCAGATCCACCGCCCCCACTGCACCCCCGCGCCCCCTTGTACCCAACAGCTCGGAAACCCGGAAGGCCCCAAAATACATCCACGACATTAACGTGGAAAACAATACAGTTTCTTCATGGTTGCGGCAGATCTGCGGCAAAATCCACGTCACGCTAACCAGAATACCTGCCGAAATGGGCCTCCTCAGCTGGGATCGGTTGCCTTTCTCCCTTGCCCAGCCTTCCAACAGTCGCGTTCCCAGTTCACCCGCGGATGGCGCGTAGCCCCACCACAATTTTCCCATGAACGCAATGGCCGACAGCTTTCCCGCTATCGTCACTTTGGACCTTCCTTTGTCCATCATAGCCATAATAAATTGAACTACCTGTTCTTCCCTGCCCCAGGGCCGGTCCTGCCGCGTCGCGCCACTGTTCAGAAAATCCCGCCAAGCCAGCTCGTAAGCTCTCCAAGTTGATGTGGCCACCGACCCTCTTACCAACTGCAAGACCCTCTCTCTCCTACCGACCACATCCCCTCTGGAACCGGCGTCCGGCATGCGTCCGCCTCCGTGGCTAGCCCATGGAACCTCTGCCACTGTGAACGAGACAAAGCGTCCGCAATGTCATTGTCCACCCCCGGCACATGTCTGGCTTGAAACAAAATATCGTGCTCCAAACATCGTAACACGAACACCCTCAATAACTTGAGCACCTGCGTGTCCCTAGCTGACTGCCTGTTCACAACCTGCACTACCGCCATATTGTCCACCTTAAAAATCACCTTCCTGTGCGCCAAATCCCGGGCCCAGACCGTCACAGCCACCACTAGTGGAAACAGTTCCAGAAAGGCAATGCTCCTCCCCCCGTTCTTCCAATGCGATGGCCATTCCGCGGCGCACAACCTCCCTTGCCAGTAAAGCCCGAAACCGCCTGCCCCTGCCGCGTCTGAGGAGATAGTGACGTCCCATTCCCAGTCCTCGGAGGCGGCCATTGGGATGCCATTAAAATGCTCCAAAAACCTCCGCCACATGCGCAGGTCCTCCTTTGTGCCCGCCGACAATCTCATGTGATGGTGCGGTAGCGTCAAACCGGATAAGGACAAACCTAGTCTCCTGCAGAAAGTTTGCCCCGCGCGCACCACCCTGCAAGCGAAATTCAAGTGCCCTAGGAGGACCTGTACTTCCCGTACTGTCACCTTCTTTTTTGCCAGCAGGCTGTCCACCAAGAGCAGCATATGCACCTTCTTATCCTCCGGCAGCCGGGCTTCCATTGCTACTGAATCCAGCTCAATACCAAGGAATGACAACACCGTGCCTGGACCCTGTGTTTTTTCTGGCGCCAGGGGCACACCCAGGTAGCCCATGAGCTCTGTAAAACTAGCCAGCTGCTGCTGACAGTCCGCCGAACCGGGCTGTCCCACCAGGAAAAAATCATCCAGGTAGTGCGTCACCGTCTGGTTACCGGTCCGCCACGTAAAGACCCACTGCAAAAAGGTACTGAAACGCTCAAACAAGGCACAAGATATGGAGCACCCCATTGGCAACGCTTTGTCCACAAAAATGCACCCCTCAAACTGTATACCCAACAGCTGGTAGTCCTCTGGGTGCACCGGGAGCAGTCGAAATGCCGATTTGATGTCGCATTTCGCCATGAGGGCGCCTGCCCCCACCGTAGCTACCAACTGCCGCGCCACGTCCACTGACGAGTAGGACACTGACGAAAGTTCAGCCGCTATAAAGTCGTTCACGGACGCCCCCTCCGGCCATGACAAGTGCTGTATCAGCCGGTATTGTCCGGGTTCCTTCTTTGGCACCACTCCAATAGGGGAAATGATCAGGTCCCGAATCGGTGTCTCTTGAAAGGGCCCCGCCATGCGCCCTTCCCGGACTTCCTTGCCCAATTTGTCCCGTACCACCGCTCTGTGCGCGTTGGCAGATTTGAAGTTTTCAGCCCACCTGGCGGACCGTGGACCCTCGTACCCCAGCCGGAAACCCTCCCGAAAACCTAGTTGCAGCGTTCTAGCGTCGTCGGTCCGTGGATAAGACGCCAACCATGTTTCCAGCCGCTCCTGTTTAACTGGAGTATGAGCCTTTGCCCAGATGCCCCTGTCCTCCCCTACCCCCCCGACCCCCTGCTTGTTGCCCCGCCTGTGTGGGCTGCTGCCCCTGTCCTCTACCTCCCCCCCCCCAGCATTGAACCACTGGGTGCCGACCTGTGCACTTGGAACATTCGTGCCTAAACTTGCAATATTGTCGGGCGCATGTGCCCTTGTTGAAATCCCAGCACGCACCCCCTGTGCTTCCGGCGTTGTTCCCCGCATATCCCACCCTCCCCCGGGTGGGGCGGTTCGGAAAGGGCGGGGTGCGAGCTGTAGCCCGCTTGCCGTGTATATTGTTCCCCCGAACTTGGCCCCTCCCATGGTTTGATGGTAAAGGTCGGAGTCTATTTCCCCCACTTGGCCTCCGGATCCCAGGCCAACCGCGCCCGGAACTCCTCATCATAGTGGGACCATGCGTACCCCCCGTACGTGACCTGTGCCCGCCTGATCACGTCCATATATTTAAACAACGCGACGGCCCGGTCCGGGTACTTCTCACAGTACATGCTGGCAAAAATCAAGAATGCCGCCGACCAGTTCTCGATGTTCATGGGCACCCTCGGCCTCTTGGCCAATTCTAGCTCCTCTTCCTTGGACCCCTCCTTCGCTGTAAGCTCCCTATGCAGTAGCTTCAGCATGTCCATGTAGTCTCCTTTCCAGATTTTTTCTTTGGTGCCCAACGTAAGGTGGGCCCCCAGGGGCTTCGTAATCCCCATATATGGCAATTTTTCACGGGGATGTCATGGCTCTCCTTTCCCCCTCTTTAGGGCCCCCCTTTCGCTTTGTCCCCTCGTCAGTCCCCCTACCGGTCCTGCTGCTTGGTCCCTGAAGAGGCGGGTGCCCTCCCCCCTCGCCCCCCCGAACTCACCGACTCCGGCCCCACCCCCGTGTCTTTCACATACTTCCCTTGCCTCAAACGCACCTCCCCCTCCTCCCCCCGCGCGCATCTGTGCCAACCGAGACCCTTGCCTGCGGCCTACCGCCTGTCGGCCCTTTAGCAAAACTTTCGCTGCCTTACCTGGCGTCAAGGTCGGCGTCCGTACCGGATCCCGCCGCCTAACCAGTCGTGCAGAAGGGGCCATCACGCTTTCCGCTTTGTTCCACCTGACCGGACCGCTCTGTAACAAACTAGGCATATCGTTAGTCACGCCCCCCGTCCTGCAGGTCCCCAGGCTCCACAATTTCCCCTTCTTCAATGCTCCCTTCATCGTAGTCCAATAGCCCTGGGCCGTCCACCTCGGACTCCGGCCCCTCTATCCCTGCGCGGTCCCTGTCTGACCAGCTTGGCAATGGGCCGCCCTCCGTGGGCTCCAGCCTGCTCAAGCCCGCCTTCTCCCTGCAATTGCGGAGGAATTCCCCCACTCCCCACTCCTCGCCGCTGCCCTGCGCGCTGTTTCTGTGAATTCCGCTCTGTGTCATATGCCTCCCGCGCCTGTCCCCCTGTGGCCGCATGGACCCCTCGGGGTTGAGCTACCGGGGGCCTCTCGTCCCGCCTCCTGTATGCCGCTGCCGGCAGGTCCCTCGTGGGAGCGCGACCGCCCGCATGAGGCAGAGCCGGCCCATCCTCTCGGTGGGTTGGAGCCGCACGCAACTCTCCCGAGCACCTCGCCGTCCTTTCCTGCCAAAAAGAAGTGGAGTCCGACATGCCGGGGTTAGTCCTGCCCTCTAACCCTCCCATCCCCACACCCTCCCCCCGTGAAAACCCCCATCCCCGTCCCGCACCCGACGTACTGGATGAGTGGCCCCCCCGCCGCGATGGGACGGACCCCCAGGCCCCAGCCGCCCCGCCCCGTGCATCCCCTACTCCCTCCCCTGGGAACGCCCCCTTCCCCATCGCTCCACTCCAACTCTTCAACCACCCGCCGGACCGATGTCCCCACCCCAGCCCCACCCCAGCCCCTCTACTCCCCTCGCCCCCCCCGGACTCCAACACCCGCCCCCAACCCGCTGATTCTGACCACCGGTGGCGCAGTCCCTCCGGCGCCCTATCCAGCCAGCCCCCTAACTCGAGGGAGGGCATGGACCCCCAGCGCGGCCCCTCCCTGCTTGCCATCAACCCCCCCCCCCGGCGTCCCCCAACCCTGCCGGAGAGCGTGCCTCACGCACTGCCCGGGCCTCCCCCTGTCTACCTGCGAGGCCCCTCGCCCCCCCACCCCGGCACCTGGGTCCATCGCCTGAAACCCCCGTCCCCCATCTGGTCCCATCCTCCGCCCCTGGCTTCCTCCAGGCCCCCCTGCCTCCTCATACTCCTCCCCGCTTTCAATCAAAAGCGGGGAGGTCCAACCACTGACCATCTGCGAGGTGACAGCCCCCTGGTCTCCCTGCTCCGCGCCTACGCTCCCTACTAACACGGGGGCCCCCACCGCCCCTTTCTTCCCTTGCGCCCTGCTAATTGGAGCCTTTCCGGCCCCCCGGGCCCCCTCCTTGAAAAGCAGCGCGGGCCGCGGAGCCGCGCCACGCCCCCGCCACGTGTGCGTTTTCTCGGCGCGGCCGCGTTAGTAGTGCGGCCGCGCCCCCCTGCCTCTACATTTTGCCGTTTTCGCGCTCGCGGCGGCTCGCATACCAGCACAGCCGCCGCGACCCCGCTCGCCGCCCTCCTGGGTGGCCTCACCTTAACGCCGGGCCGCAGCATGTCCGTGCGGCCCGCGTCCTCCAAAAGGCGGAGCGCCTCCACCACCCGGGGATCCTGACTGTGTGCCATCGGTTGGGTAAAGTTTCCCAGCAAGAATCGCGCCAACGCCAGACCAAGAAAAACAGCTTCTCTACCAGCAAGCCCTCCCAACCGGCTGTCGTGTCACTTCCACCGAAATGGTGGTCAGTGACCTAAAATGGCCGGCTATAAAGGCCCCCAGCCCAAAAACCGCCCAAACCTAGCCCAAAATAGCCCGGGGAAGCCCAACAAGCCCAACTGGGCTCTGGCTGCCCCCCGGCCCAAAATCCCCCGGGAGGGGCAGGCCTCCCGGTGGTCGGCCGCCCCTCCCAAAGCCCTATTGTCTCTGATCTTTGCACTCCTCCCTCACTGTGTGGCAGGCGCTCATCCTATCTCTGGTCCTGGTTCACCTCTCTCAGGGGCTCATATGCTCCTCCTTCACTCTACACCTGGGGATTATCCATTTAAAAAAATAATCTGTGTGCAGATCCAGGACTCTATCACAGGGCATTCCCTCGCTCTTATCAATGCTGTTCCATCGAGCTCAGGAGTATGTCTTGTTTCTGATCTGTGTCCTCTTTCTATCCCGGGCGCATGTGCTCTCTCATATGTACATATGATCTGTGCTGAATCAAACACTATTGTCTTTTTGATTTTGAAAATGAATGATAATATTTAAATTTGGGCTTGCCAAACAGTGGTCATCTGCATTTTAAGCACCAGCACAACGGATAGAGATGAATTAAATTGCTGCACTCCCTGAAACGTCTCATTAACAGATCTTTTCCAAGTGCTTAATTTGTAACACATCTCACGCTAGGACTCTTATTATGTAGCAGGTTTAAATAGCATACTTTATTTACGGCTAGCTTGCTTAACATTTAGCCCAGAAACTGTAAGAATGGGCAGGAATTGTGCTTTAAAGGCTAAAACATAGCTATTATTTGAATCAATTAAAATTGAATACTAGCTTTCTTACGCTTGCGTGTACTGTACTTAATTTGTATCTTTAGTGTTGCCAGGGCTCTTATTAAATTGTTCCCTGTAATGTTAGCAGAGATCCTATTAACAGCATGGGCATGGTTCACACTTCAGATTTAGGCGTATGCATCAGTGGTGCAGCAGGTGCAGTGACATCAAGAGACAGAGGACAGTGGGTCCTTCAAACAGTGCATATGTGCATTTTTTAGCATTAGCACAACGGATAGAGACCAATTAAATTGCTGCCTTTGCTACCCGTCCTTGCATAGTAGTGTTTCATGCACGTTTGTTGTGCCCCCACCGTTATCACCGTTATCACACCTATTGCCACCCACCTTCGGTGTCCGCAACTGCTACCTGTCTATCCGTTTTAAAAAAAAAATGATTAATGCTTCAAAGTTGCCGAGGCTTCTATTAAAATGTGCACTGGAATGTTAGCAGAGATCCTATTAACAGCATGGGCATGGTTCATACTTTATATTAAGGCGTATGCATCAGCGGAGCAGCAAGTGTAGTGGCACCAGGACACAGAGGTTAATTTTAGGCGTATGCATCAGTGGTGCAGCAGGAGTAGTGGCACCAGGACACAGAGGTTAAATTTAGGCGTATGCATCCGTGGTGCAGCAGGTGCAGTGACACCAAGACAAAGAGGACAAAGGGGCCCGCAAACAGTGGTGAACCTAAACACTGCTCACATATATAGCCTCGAGTCCTTCTGTACTGCACAGGCTCTCCTTGGCGTGCTAAAATCCTCCCTAATAGCGGGGTTTAAGCATTTAAATACACAGTACGCAAATATGCACCAAATTTTAGCAGGGATTACATTTACAGCATAGGCATCGTTTTTTTTCTGTTATGCTGCATTCATGTCATTTGCTACCTGTCCTTGGATAGCAGTGTTTCATGCACGTTTGTTGTGCCACCACCGTTATCACCGTTATCACGCCTACTGCCACCCAGCTTCGGTGTCCGCAACTGCTAACTTTCTATCCGTTTTTTCTTAAAAAATAATTAATGCTTCAGAGTTGCCGGGACTCCTAATAGATCCTATTAACAGCATAGGCATTGTTCATACTTCATATTAACACGTATGCATCAGTGGTGCAGCAGGTGCAGTGACACCAAGACACAGAGGCTACAGGGACCGCAAACAGTTATCATCGACGCAAGTAGAGGACAATGGTGCCTCTTTTAAAACCAGTGAACCTAAACACTGCTTACTTGTATAGGCACGTGTCTTTCTGTACTGCACAGGCTCTCCTTGGCGGGCTAAAATCCTTCCTACTAGCAGGGTTTAAGGATTTAAATACAAACTACCAATATGCACAAAATGTTAGCAAGGATTAGATTAATAGCATAGGCATTGTTTATACACGTTATGCTGCATTCATGCCATTGCTACTTGTCCTTGCATAACAGTGTTTCATGCACGTTTCTTATACCCCCACCGTCATCACCGTTATCACACCTATTGCCACCCATCTTCGGTGTTCCCACTGCTACCTCCCTATCCGTTTTTTAGGTCGAGCCTCGAGTAGCGCGCAAGCGCTGCTTAGAGGCGAAGACTTAATGTAAGTGAGTTTTCAAAGCAGTCCAAGAAACGCTCGTGCGTCGTGGCTGGCCTTTTTAGATGGGTACGCGCGGCAAACATGTGTTTCCAATTATCGTGCCCAGACGCGGGCGCGATAAGTGGAAACACATGTCTGCCGCGCGTACTCATCCAAAGGCCAGCCACGACGCACGAGCGTTTTTGGGACTGCTTTGCAGGCTGCCGCGCTCGCTCGCCCCCGCTCCTCCATGCTTGTTACACCAGACCTTCGCTGGCTTGTTTTTTATCTTATGCATCTAACAGCCATTGACAAAGACAATAGTCCTGGCTTGTTGTAACATAATCAGCACAGCGCCCTTTACGAGCGCCGCGCTGTTAATGGTTTCTCTCTGCTCTCACACACCCCTCCCTTCTCCCACTCCCTCCCCCATGCCCAGTGTACGTAGTTTAATCCTACTCAGGAGGTGGCCCCTCCTTCAGTGACACGCGGCAGCCCCCTCTCTTTGCTGTCACGTTAGTGTTAGAAGGGGCCTCCGCTCTCTCTTCCACGAGTCTACGTTACGCTTTCTCCGCCTCTCTGCTCCGTTACTGAAGTTACTTTCCAGGCCTCAGTGCCATGCCGGTCACTGTCTCAGAACCGTCTAGCTCGGGGGCACACTCTGCTCTGCTTGTGTTCTTCAGCACACACCGCTCTGCTCTCCGTCTCCTCGGCGCTGCTCTCACATTCCATTCCATGGGCCTCCCTTTCTTGAACCTTAGCTGTCTGATCAGCCCCTCTCTGTGACTGGGACCCCGCGGGGAGCTTTGCTGCTGATACCGCCGTCTCCAGGGCCTGTAATCTCGCCAGTCAGCTCCGAGTTCACCTCCTTATCACTACTTTTGTACGGCGGACTTAAGTCGAGCCGTGTGATCCTTGACACAATGGCCGGCCCAGGATCCAATCCCGCTAAGACTCTTAAAAGATGTACCTCGGGCCTGAGCCGCCCCCGCTGAAGTTTAAATTACTGCAAAAAGACTCTGTTAGGCAAAATAAAAACGAACACACACATAAACATGACCAGCACAAATATTCTCTCAAACAATTAAAACAAGCATTGGCATAGCCAATAGGTCTCGCTTTGGAACCTTATAAGTTTTTAGCCATGCAACAGTTGATGTTATTGCACCAAGGATATTGTGCTGCATAACTAAATACTTATAAGGTCCCAAAAGCGAGACCTATTGGCTATGCCAATGCTTGTTTAATTTTGTAAAAAAAATAATGCTTCAGGCATTATTTACCGTTCAGGGACACTGGCAAACCAACTGCGCGCAGCTTTTATGGATGCGGCTACAGGAAAATGGTGCACATTTAAAAGCAGTGAACCTAAACACTGTTCACATGTATAGCCACGAGTTTTTCTGTAACGCTTTTTTAGCACAATGCTTGTTTGTTTCTATTTGCTATGGTGGGCTTTAAGAGTTAAAATGTAGGGTATGCAAATGTGTACTAGAATGTTAGCAGAGATCCTATTAACAGCATGGACATTGTTCAGACTTCAGATTTAGGCATATACATCAGCGGTGCAGCAGGTGCAGTGACACCAGGACACAGGGGCCCGCAAACAGTGGTCATCGGCATTTTAAGCACCAGCACAACGCATAGAGACCAATTAAATAGCTGCACTACCTGAAACGTCTCATTAACAGATTCTTTCCTACTGCTTAATTTGTAACATATCTAATGCTAGGGCTTTTATTAAGAAGCAGGTTTACATAGCATACTTTATTCACGGTTAGCTTGCTTAACATTGAGCCCAGAAACT
This sequence comes from Calotriton arnoldi, assembly GCA_963921515.1. Taxonomy (NCBI): domain Eukaryota; kingdom Metazoa; phylum Chordata; class Amphibia; order Caudata; family Salamandridae; genus Calotriton; species Calotriton arnoldi. The sequence continues at coordinate 359,024 of CAWUFW010007747.1, read as the reverse complement.
GTAAAATGGGCAGGAGGTGTGGTTTAAAGGCAAAAAGACAGCTATTTATTTTACATAACAAAGCACTGCAAGTAGGAGGATGGCCTAAAGGCAACATTAACATTTCAGCCAATTGAAAAGTACCTCTCGGTGGAGGTCGCTTTTTATTTGTTATTCGTTACATGTTTGTGGCCATCGTAAAAGTTTTATTACTCAGCACTCTATTTAAGCAGTCGCTACTTCGTAAAAGCAAAACAAGTGTTCTTTTGGGAGATTACATGCTGCTTTTGGATATCTGGGATTCAACATTGTTTCATTGTTTGCAACTTGGGTGAGTAAATCTATTTTATTATTTTCTTAAATTTATTGTAAATCTTAAATATAGCCCATTTATTTTTACTACGGAACATCTTTTGGGAGGCCGTTTTTTGTTGTGTTCGGCTTACCTTGTTAGCTTTTCTAAAGATGGAAAATGTTTGCAAAACAATAACACTTTGCTGTTTCTCTTACTTACAATATTACTAGAAAACTTTATTCCTGTTAATCAGTTGCATATGCTGATAGTTTGCTAATATTACATATTGCAACAAACTTTAATGCGTATTCTATCTTTCCTTTCAGAAATTCTGCTTTCGGGACAATTGCCGCTTTTCTTTTTTTTTAATTCAATAAGTTTTTATTAGTTGATCAAAATGTACAGTGACAAAAGCATAAGTATAGTGCACAAAATAAAGGAGGGTACAAATCAAAAAGGTAATAGCGTACAGTATAGTTACCTTTTGTTCAATACAATACTATACAATACAATACAAAACAATACTTAAGATAACTAAAATTGAAATTAAAAGAGTATCGTCTAGGTCAGATATATATCACAAAGCCGGTTTTGCATTTCTGTTTTATCTATTGCGTACATTCTTGTACAACTAGGCCCATGTGTCGGTTTAGGGTCTTGAAGGAGTTAATATTAGGGTTACAATGCTTGGCACAAGCGAAACAATCTAGACAACCGCTGGTAGGCGCTGTGAGCGGGTATTTAGTAATCGTCGAGGGATCACGGTGGTTTATGTGATTCAAAGAAGATGTCAAGAGTAAGCCATAGATTTCTAACTGGGTTTTTCCATGGCGAATTGTGAAGCACAATATTGTCTGCCCCTCGCAGGTTGGTGATCCAGTTTAGCCAACAGTTAAAGGACGCTTTACTAGTGTCTTTCCAGTTAGTGAGAATGATTTTGATAGCCGCTATTATGAGGAGGTCAAGAAGTGCTTTGTCGTTTTCACTCAAGGAGTCTGCTATTGTGGGAGCGAACAAAAGTGACGAGAGGTCATTACAAGCGTCAAAGGGAAAGAGATTAGATATGAATTTGAAGACCCTATCCCAGTAGGAAGTTACACAGGGGCAAAGCAGTAGCAAATGCTCCAAGTCGCCTACTGCATTCTTACAGTTCCAGCAGATATCGTCCTCTTGGAGTTTATGTTTGTGTAGGCGAGAGGGCGTCCAGAATACTCTGTGAAGGAGCCAGAATTTTGTTTGGGACAATACAGGGCTAATTTTATTCTTAAATATCGAATTCCACGTCCAGGTCCAGTCAGAGTCTGAGAACGGGGCGGTGGAATTCGAACTCTAAAAGGATATAGCTTTCGCGTTGAGTGTAGACTGTTTGGGGCCTAGTAATCTATACAACCAGGAAACTTGGTGGCCTAGGGCGTTTCGTTTTGAGAAATATTTTGGTAGAGATGGCGATGAGGTTGAGATTTTTGCTTTGGATATGGCAGCTTTTACTTTCAGGAAACAATAGAATTCTATAGGTTCAAGGTGGTATGTAGTTTGTAGTTCCTTGAAGGTCAGAGGTTGTGTGTCTGCATAGAGTTGGTGAGGAAAGAGGATTCCTTTCTTGATCCAGTTGTCGTTGTGTAAAGTGCGTCCTCTGTATAACAAATTGCGATTGTCCCAAATAGATTCTAAATTGGAATTCTTTACTCTAACGTCAAGTAATTTGTCTATCTTCAGCAGGGAGGATTTAGTCTGTTTGAAAATAATAGTACCAGAGCACGTTAATCAGGCAAGGTTGGTGGTGAGGAGGGTTAAAGGGTGGCTGTTGAGGAGGAGAGATTTCTCAATTTCTAGCCATACTGGAGTATAGTCTGACAGGGGTGTAAGCCAGTGTGACCCTTGTTTTGCTAAAAAGCCACCTGATAACGTTTGAAATCCGGTAGATTGACACCTCCAAGCGATTTGGGAAGTTGGAGTTTTTTCATACTGATTCTTGCCTTCTTCCCCTTCCACAAGAAGGTCGAGAGAATGACTCTCAATTTGTGATGGAAATCATCCGATAAGGCAAGCGGCAGCATTGTAATTAAGTAATTTACTAGAGGAGATACCATCATTTTTATTGTTTCAATTCTCCCCCACCAGGTTATGAATCTGGGTGACCAAGAGTTTAGTTGGGTTTTGATCCGCTCAAGCGTTTTGGTTTCGTTATGTTGAAGAGTCTCAAGTGTTGTGGTACAAAATTCGATTCCCAGATACTTAATATGGTTGGGTTGCCACGTTAGGCCCGAGCTGCCTAAGAGATCCTTTGTACTATAAATATTGAGGGGTTTAACTTCAGATTTATCTCGGTTAAGTTTATAGGGTGAGTGGCTAGCATAAGTGTCTATAGAATCTGTCAGGGCTTTAATGGAGGTCTCCGGTTCTTCTGTTATTATCAGAATATCATCCGCGTATGCGGCTAGTTTCACCCGTGTTTCACCAAAGAGTACACCGCTAACTTTCTCGTTATGTTTTATATCTTGGATTAGTGGCTCTAGGGCTAAGAGAAAGAGAGCCGGCGAGAGGGGGCAGCCCTGCCTGGTACCCTGTTCCAGTCGGAAAGACTCTGATACAGAACCATTAATGGCTATCCGGGCAGATGGGTTAGAGTAAAGGGCCATGACCATGTTAATAAATGTCTCACCAAGATTGAAGGTTTGCATACAGTGTTTTAGAAATTGCCATGAAACCCTGTCAAACGCTTTTTCTGCGTCTAGTGTGATGGCGACTAAGGGGGTAGTGGCTGTTTTTGCTTTTTCCAAGACATGGCAGAGTAGTCTAGTATTGTCATTGGATAAACGGTTCTTGAGAAATCCCACCTGTGAGTTACTAATTAGGTTAGGTAGAAATTTGTTTAATCGACTGGCTAAAATTTGGGCGTATATCTTACAATCCACGTTTATTAAGGAAATTGGCCTATAATTCTTAGGCAGTAATGGGTCTTTGCCTTCTTTGGGGATAACAATAATTGTGGCTTCCCTCATTGAATCTGTGACATCCCCATTCCTGGCCATAGAGTTGAATAGTCTACGTAGGGACGGTTGAAGTGAGGTGATAAATGCTTTGTAAAAGGAGCCTGAAAAGCCATCCGGCCCAGGAGCTTTGTTAGTCTTGAGTGTTTTAATAGCCATGGAGATTTCCTGGTCTGAAATGGGAGCCCCCAACTGTGTCTTATCTGCGTTTGACAGTTTGGGAAGATTGATTGATTTTAAATACTGCTTGCAGTTCTCTGTATTAAATATTAATTTGTTGCTGTAAAGGTCCTTATAAAATGTTTGAAAGGCATCTAGGATTTTGTCATGTTTGGTGTGCGTGATATTGTGTGCGTCTTTGATTGAGGTGATGGTGAATTGTTTGTGCTTGTGTTTAAGATATGAGGCCAGTAGTTTCCCAGCTTTGTTTCCTTCGCACAGCTTAAGTGCTTTGAATTTATTGATCCAAACACCAGCTTTTTTACTTACAATGGTGTTGTATTCGTATTTCTTGTTAGTTAGGCTAGTGAGTAGTTCTTGATCGTCTAGCCTGTCTGAGTGTCTTTGTTCCAGATTTTTAATTTCATTTTCTAGAGATATAAGTTCCTGGTTTAAGTTTTTATTAATCTGGGCCTTGATTCCGATAATGACACCGCGTAGAGTGACTTTTAGAGCGTCCCAAAAAGTAGCTGTGGAGATTTCGGGAAGGTCGTTCCTGGCTATATAGTCCTCAATTGCCTTGGTTATTTTCAGTTTATTAGCGTGATCTAGTAGAATATCATCATTAAAACGCCATATCTTCGGAGGCGAGGTAGGGTGGGAGCCTGCAAGTTTGGTAGAGATACAGGCGTGATCTGAAATAAGAATAGGGGCTATATTTGTCTGGTCTATTCGGTGGGTGAAGTTAGCAGATATTAGGATATAATCTATTCTAGAATAGGAGTTATGTGGGGATGAATAGAAGGTGTAATCTCTCGTGTCGGGGTGTTGGAGGCGCCAAGCATCTTTTAAGTTATATTTGGTGCAGATTTTATTGATGATATCATGTGATCGGGACTGATGATATTTCATTTTGATTGTCTATCTAGGATGGGGTCCAATGGCATGTTGAAATCCCCGCCTACCACGATAAGGTCGTCTTAGGGTAGTCCTTCAATAGCAGCTGATATTTTTCCCCAGAATGATGGCTCATCTGAGTTAGGACCATATATGTTGACCACATGGATGAGGTCATCTCCTGTTTGCAAATGTGTGATTAGTAGCCTACCTTCGTCATCATGTGTATGAGAAAGGAAAGAGATATTGGATTTTTTTGCAATGAGAGTAATAACTCCCTTCTTTTTGTGGTCTGCTGGAGAGCAAGCAAGGGTAGAGATCCAAGCATGTTTGATGAAGCTTGTATCTTCTTCCGATAATTTTGTTTCTTGGAGAAGGATAATATCTCCCTTAGTTTTTGCAAGGTAATCAAACACTTTTCTTCGCTTCACCTGGTGGTTCAGGCCCTTGACATTTAGTGAAATGACGGTAAGGTCATCTGTAAGTGTATTATTCTGGGTCATCGTAAGGGTTTATAGATCGTGGTAGTGCAGAATTGACAGTATGAGAGGGATGGATTTACTATAATCGAAAAATAGTTACATGCACTAGAATGTGAGATTGATGCACTTGTACGCAGCACTATTCTCTGGTGTGTGATAGAGATAGAAAAGCAAGATAAATAAAACAAATAAACCATGAAACAAAAAAAAACAGTGAGTAAATTTAGAACAACCATTTTAAGCATTTTCCCCTTCTACCCTCCCCCACCCACCACCCTCCCTTCCCCTCCCACCCCCCCTCAAGAAAATCGTATAAAGAGGCTGCGACGACAGAACCGACCGTCAGCAGACCGAAAAGGAGGACCATACATTAACCACATAGCTCCTGGGAAGAGCACTTTTAGTATGGTTATTTTTCAAAGGTAGCTTACCCACGAGAGAACTTAACATATAACGTAGCAGAGCATAATAAATGAACCTGGATCTTAGGCAGAGAAAAGATCAATGTATAAATGTATTAACGTAAGTAGCATCTTTACCACTTAACATTAGCCAAGCAAAGTGCCCAACAAGATTTACGTAACTCGTGCGTCATTGCTTCTAAACTGCATTATGCTGGGTTATTATACCTAGGTGTCAAAGCATACCGCTGAGCCTGGGTATGGGTAAAGATAAAGACAATAAACAGTGTAGCAACGTAAGTCGCCTCTACGACTCCAAGCATTAACCAAACATTAGTATCAAGCAGGACTTGCATAGCCCGTAAATCGTTGCGTCTAAAGTGTACTGAGCTGAGGTATTACAGCAAGTTTTCTCCAAGAAGAGGTACTGCTGAAGATATGCGTACAGAAGTACAATCAATTGTGATCTAGTTCCTTATAGTTGACTACTTATCATAACATATACTATGTGAAATATTGAAATTGGTGATAAACATTGAAGTAATAAAACACAAGATTAGAATTATCACGTAGCATTGCTTAAGTATATTGGGAGTACACTTAGGGGAAACAGTCACTCATGCGGGAATAAAGAGGATATAGGTTTCCTTTTGTTGGAAGGACCCACATCAGAATCCATTTCCTGAGAGGGAGTGCCCTCCAGATGTTTCGCCAGTTCATGAGGGGATGTGAAGACCATGGCTCTTCCGTTCTCCACTATCCTGAATCTTGAGGGCCCATTGAATGAAAAGAGGATCTTCTTTTCTCTTAGCTTCTCACGAAGTCGAAGGAATCCCTTTCGTACATTCACTGTCTCTTTGGAATAATCTTGTGTGAACATGATCTTTCTGCCTTCCCAAGTGATTTGTTGAGATTTTCTGGCAAAGGTGAGAATGGCTTCTGTGTGTTGGAAGCAGAGCGGTTTACAGATCATAGGCCTTGTACCAATTCTATGTGGGTTGGTGAAGGTAGGTATTCTGTGAGCCCTGTCTAGCTCCAGGCCCGGGTTGAATTTCAGACCAGTTATCATAGGAATCCAGGCCTCCAAAAAGGCCACGCACGACCCTGCATCTTCCTCCGCTTTTTCCGGAATACCAAAAATTCTTATATTCCCTCTTCTGTTTCTGTCTTCTAATTCCGCATTCTGTTTCCGTAACTCATCTGTAACCCTATGGAGGTGCACCAATTCTTTGCATGCTTGAGTGGTTACATCTTCCACGACACCTATTCTTTGTTCCGCGTCACCTAATCTCACATTCGTCGCGTTCATATCAGCCCGTATCGCTGTGAGTTCCAATTGCATGGTGTCCGTATTACTTTTCGTGGACTTTGCCAAGTCATGGACTTCCGCTAGCTTTTTTAGGATCATTTCCATTGTACCGTGGATATCAGGTTTAACTTTTATAGGAGAGTCTGAGATGATCGGTTCTGGTCTCACTTTCTTGGTGTTTCTATTCTTTTCGTCCGCCATTCTGCTATGTGTGAGTTACCATGTGGTTAATCTTTATTGTTCTTTATTGTTCCTTGTTTGGTGGGTGTTGGTGTTCGGACTGGTACTTAGGCTGGTATTTTGAGGCTAATATGCACGGCGTGATGGCCTGTTTGCGGTGTTTGAACCCGGACAAGAGTTCTTGTCAAAGTGTGTGTGCACTCCGCTGCGCACTATTGCTGCTGTCTCTGACGTTGTTGGTGGACGCGTAGATTCCAGAAGACCTGCGTCTTAAATCACATCCCACGAGCCTTGTGCACAGTAGGCAGCAGAAGAGTCAGATAATGGACTGGTATGTGCTGCCGGGTTGTTGGCAGGGTATATAACTGGAACCCTCTATTGAAAAGTTCACAGTAGCACCATCACCAAAGATGAAGGGCACTGGATTGGCACTGGGTTGGCACTAGGTTGGTATTGGGCAAGGCACTTTGTAGACGGGGGCCCTGAAGGAGACAGGCCACACAGATATAGCAAGAAGATTCCACCCAACCAATACAGGCAAATGGGGTTGGATTGCTGTTAGTTGCATGTGAATCAGTTATAGATCTCACAGTTTCTTGGAGTGACGCGCCGTAGCACACACTGCTGTGCAGGAGTAGTACAGCAACACAAGGCATCTGGGTGAAAAAAAAAGGTCGAATAGTGGCTAGGGAGAGGCCTAGGTCTCTGAACGGCTGCATGAGGAGTTTTCCGGCGTTTTGGCGGCCATTTTGGGGTCAGGCAGCACACAACGAGTCTTCGCGTGTCACCGCATAGAGTTGGCAAAAGAAGCACTTCTCCCGGTCATGCGGGAGATGATGGTGTCCCGCGTTGGTTAGAGTTGGCAAAAGAAGCACTTCTCACCGGTCATGCGGGAGATGATGGTGTCCCGCGTTGGTTAGAGATGATGGTGTCCCGCGTTGGTTCAATTGTCGCTTTTCAACAGCTTCCTTACACAAAAAAAAGTGGTGCCGGGGCTGTCATCAGAAGGCAGTTTTACAGAGGTATGTTTGTCGAGCAAAGTTCATCACTTGTATTAAATCACCATTAGATTATTTTTTGCATTATGCCTTTCTAATTATGTGTCCGTACGTTAGCTATTAACTATTTATTCACAATCCCATGTAGATCTCCACACAAAAGCCAAGCACAATTGTTACTTGTGGATATACTAATTATTAAGAAAACTTCCTATACAGTACATGTTTGTACAACTAGCTGCACTCTTTCGAACATCCTATAATCAGCAAGTGGCTTCCTTACAGCCACATTTCAAGTGCTTAATTTGTAACAATAATGGTGCCGGGGCTCTTATCAAAACGCAGTTTTACACACTATATTTTTAAGTTAAATGCTATTTTTTTGTATCGGACTGTAGCCAATGGCTTTAACAACTTTTTTTGAGTACTAAAGAACATGTTTTTGTGAAGTGTTTTTTGTTGGTTACTTTAAACATGCATGCAGCTTGCCTTGTTAGCTTGACTGATATTTTAAACTTTGTACCAAACAGTAACAAATTGCATTTTTTTTTACTTAGAATGTTACTACAAAACGTATTTGCTCTTATTATGTGGTATCTGTCGAAAAAATAGTCATATTACATATGTACAAACTTTTAATTGCATTTTATCCTTCCTTCAGAAAAACTGCTTTTGGGAAAACTGCAACTTTAATACTGCTTCATTTGTAATCCAAGGAGTACCAGGACTTTTTATCAGGAGGAAACTTTTTAAAGGTATGTGTTTTTTACGTTAATTTGTTTAACAGCGAGCACACAAACCAAACAATCTCGAGAAAATATCGCTCAAAGCCAAAACTTGAAATGTACGCATTTACTTGAACACTGTTACATTTTTGTTTCTTTACTTAAACATCAATGCTTCCAAGTATTTTTAAAGCATGCTTCATTCTGTATGGTTCTCAACATAGAATTTGCAACACAAAGTGGGTCTAAGCGCACTGGACTGCCTTGTCAGCATACCTGAAACATCGTGCAAATTTGCACTTTGTTCCGCACATCCGATTAGCAGCATGTTGTTTAATTACTGCCGCTTTTACGTTGCTTAATTTGTATCAAAGATGGTGGCGGAGCTCTTATCAGGCAGCAGCTTTCACTGCTTTCCGTGTTGCAGTGCCAAGGGGCAGCGCTTTCTTTAAGCACAGTGCTTGCTTCATTTTATTTCCCAATAATTAAGGAAGTCTCCCAGGTCGGGTCTCTTTGCTAAATTCAGGAACTAATTACAGTTCACAGCGATTGACTAACTGGATGCGCACACCTTGTACGGACGCAAGTAGAGAACAATGGTGCATATTTTAAAGGCAGTGAACCTAAACACCTACTGCCACCCACCTTCAGGGTCCGATACTGCTACCTGCCTATCCGTTTTTTTAAAATTATAATTAATGCTTCAGAATTGCCGGGACTCCTAATAAAATGTGCACCGGAATATTAGCAGAGATCCTATTAACAGCATGGGCATGGTTCTTACTCCATATTAAGACGTATGCATCCGTGGTGCAGCAGGTGCAGTGACACCAAGACACAGAGCCTAGTGGGGCACGAAAACAGTGGTCATCGACGCAAGTAGACTACAATGGGGCCTATTTTGAAAGCAGTGTACCTAAATACTGCTCATATGTATAGCCTCAAGTCCTTGTATACTGCACAGGCTCTCCATGGCGGGCTAAAATCCTCCCTAATAGCGGGGTTTAAGAATTAAAATACACAGTACGCAAATATGCACCAAATTTTAGCAGGGATTCGATTAACAGCATAGGCATGGTTCATACATATTATGCTGCATTCCTGCCGTTTGCTACCCGTCCTTACATAACAGTGTTTTTCATGCACGTTTGTTTACAAGTATTTAATCTGTAACAAAAATAGTGCCGGGGCTTTTATCAGAACGGAGTTTTACACACTATGGGCCAGATGTAGGTGGCTAAATACCGGTCGGTAACGCCGAAATTCGCAGAATTTCAGCTTTACCGACCAGTATTTAGCCATTTGCAATGTAGGTAACACCGAACGCCATCGCAAATAAGGAATCGGTAAAAATAAGGGAAACCAGTTACCGATTCCTTAATTTGCGATTAGCAGACACCGAAACCCCTAAATACCGAATCGGTAAATAAGAAATCCTTAAATAATCGCAAATCCGATGTACCAAAGATCGGTAATACCGAATTTTCGAATTTTCGGTATTTAGGAGTCACTAATTACCACTGACTCAAAGCAGGTGGTAATCAGGTGCACTGCATTTAAACAGCCCCAAAATGCAACAGTGTGAACACAATGGCGGCCCTCTACGTAATGTCAAGGCGGCTACGTTTGCAAGCAGCAGGACTGAGGATCTGGAGACGGGAGGAGCGCGTGTATAGACTGCGCGTTACACTCTTCCAACTGACTGAGGCTGAAATCCATGAGAGGTACAGGCTATACCCCCAAACCATCCTAGACCTGATACGGGACCTGCACCCACTCCTGGAGCATCAGACACCAAGGGCGCATGCAATACCAACACATGTCCAGGTGCTCTGTAGCCTGCACCTACTTGCATCAGGAAGTTACCAGGGGGTGATAGCTGTGGCAGGTGGTGTGTCACAGAGTTGCCTGTCCCGTTTCTTCAACTTTTTCCTGGATGCCATGATGCAAAGAATGCATCACTACATACGCTTCCCCAGCACACAGGCGGAACTGCAGAAGACAAAGCTGGATTTTTACCAAAAGGCACAGTTCCCACATGTAATAGGGTGCATTGATGGGACACACATACCAATCTGCCCACCTGCAGCTACAGAGTATATATACCAGAACCGCAAATCTACGCATTCCACCAACGTGCAGGTGATATGCGATGCGGAGCACATCATCACTGACATAGTGGCCAAATTTCCAGGGAGTACCCATGACTCCTACATATTCAGGAACAGTTCGATCTACACACGTCTGGCTGGGGGTGAATTTGGAGATGGATACCTGCTAGGTAAATCAATGTGACACACCCTGATGTATACCTTGGATGAATGTGTTGGTGACTCATATTAATGGCACTTCCTTTCTCACTTAGGTGACAGCGCATATGCCGTGCGGGCATTTATCCTGACTCCATACCTCAACCCATCCACACCAAGTGAGAGAAGATACAATGTGGCACATAAAAGCACGCGCAACGTTGTGGAGCGCACCTTCGGACTCTTAAAAGCAGGTTCCGCTGCCTCCACAAAAGTGAAGGTGCACGTCAGTACCGCCCCATCATCTGCTGTAAAATAATAGCAACATGTGCCATGCTGCATAACCTTGCCACAAAGAAAGGAACAGCAGTGGAACTAACTGACTCTGAGGACGAGGATGAGGACTGTCCACAGCCAGAGCACAGCGCAGCAGGTGTGGCAGCAGCACCAGATGGGAGAAACAGACGGGCAGAGATAACACGCAACTATTTCTGAGTAAGTAAGGAGACACAGCCAGTGACGATGTTTAATTGTCATAGCACACCACCACAACATGAAGGGCTTCACATGCCAGGCCAAATTTGAATGCAGGTTACAAAACCAAAAGGGTTACATCACCCATTTCGGTAAACCATGTGATGGCTGGCATTACTTCCTGCGCCCACGCGCAGCACTGCTGCGTTCCTTGGGCACACTGTCCTCACTGGCAGTCTGTCCTGTGGCAGCGCTGTGACATTCGCTGCGCCTCCTGGACTCCGTTATAGGGGGCGTGATGCTACTGCGGCTAGTAGCCTCTTCACTATCCCCCATCACCTGTAGTGGCAACCTGGTTTGTCTGTAGCACTTCTAGTGCACTGGTCACTGTGACCAGCCCCCTTGCCACGTCACAGCTGCAGTGGGCCATCTCCTCCTGCATGGCCACCGAGCGCCTGCAGAGCAGAGAGGTGGCAGTGGAGAGGCGGTTCACCGCCTTGGTGTAGTTGTCAAGTTTTTGCCTCTCCCTGCGCCTGGCCAAACGGTCCTCATCCAATTTGCTGCACAGCAGCCTCACTGCCTCGGACATGTCCCTCATGCTCTCAGCCACAGTATTGTTCATGCTACTGATGCCCTTCTCGATTCGCAGCATGTGCCCATTCATTTGTACCATCTGCCGCTGGACTGACCTTATCCCTTTGCCTTGCAGGCGCTGCACCTTGAGCATGTTCCCCTCAAGACCGGCAAACACACTCTGATCCTCACCCTGTGAAGCTGGACTGGCTGCCCTTGCCCTGCGGCGTCTGGCACCTGTGTGGGGGCGCTCGGTGGAGGACTGTGAGCCTGCACCGTTGGCATCCTCAGCCACCGTGGACTGTTGGCCTCCCATGCTGTCCTCCTCGGACACCTCCATCTGCTGGAGGCTGGCCACTGCATGCCTACTGGCTCTCAGTGCTGGTGGCGTTGATGGTGGCGGTGGTGATGGTGGTGGTGGTGGTGATGGTGGTGGTGGTGGTGGGGTGGTGTGCCCTGCAGGCGACAGGACCTCCTCCTCCTGTGTCCTCTCTCTCCTGGGTGCCTTTCCTGTGCTCCCCTCTGTAGCCCTGCGCGATGGCACGCCTGTGGAGACAGAATGTACATTTGCTAACTTATCTGGCAGCATTTGCGTAATAATAAATGTCATGCCTGCCAATCAAACTGACTGTCCTCTGCTTGCTAATTGCTGATGTGTGTCACATGCCTTTGGGTTCAGTGGACTGACTGTTCTGACATGTGTTACTTCTGACTACATCTCCCATAATGCATTGCTGGTTTTTAGTAAAACATGTACTGGAGTGGGATTCACAATGCCTCATTGGGGATTGGGGTTAGGGAGTGGGGGGCACAGCATGCAGTGCATGCATCTTACCTTGTTTGTTGCCAGCTCTGGCTGAGCTGTCTGCATCCCCAATCCCACTCACACTCTCCGGCTGGAGGGTGGACTCGACCAGGAGATCCAGGGCAGTTGGTGCAGGTGCTGTGTTTCTCCCTCCACCTGTCAGGTTGGCTTGCTTCTTTCTCTCTGCCAGCCTCTCCTTTGCACGCTTCCTCAGGTCATACCAGCGTTTTTTGAGTTCCTCAATGGAGCGCTGGGTTACTCCAATGGCATTGATCTTTTCTTGGATGACCAGCCATATCTGCCTCTTCTGGGATTCAGGCACGTGCAGAGACTGTTTCCCAAAAGTCTATCGTGGTCCTTTGTGACTTCCTCAATAAGGACCTCCAGCTCCCTCTCACTGAATTTATGTTTTCTCTTGCGTTCAGCTGCCTCCTTCTCCCTCTCCTGGTTGGCCATATTTGCTCAGTGTTGTCAGCAAAAAGTTGGAAGAGTTGCTCCTGGCTTGTTTGCTGTGCTCCCTGCCTCTCAAACAGCTTCAGGATCAGTGCAGCTGCATGGGTGTGGCCACTTCCTGGTTGTGAGGTAATGAGGATGCACAGGATTGGCTGATTCGACAATTACTGATTTTTTAAAATTACCGATTCGCTAATTACCGAATCGGTATTAAGGAATCGGTAATTATTTTTACCGATTCATTCCGAATCGCAAATTTTTACCGATTATTGCCGAATCGGTAATTTTTACCGATTTTTTACATGCATCTGAAATACCGAGTTCTTAATAGCGAATCGGTAAAATTCGCTATTAAGGACTCGGTATTTCAGAATTACCTACATCTGGCCCAATTTTTTTTATTTAAATGCAGTTTCTTGATCCGACTGTAGCTAATAGCCTTAATAACTTTTTCTACTAGATAACATATTTTTTGGAGAGTGTTTTTTGTAGCTAACTTTAAACATGCATACAGTTTGCCTTGTTAGATTTACTAACATTTTAAAAATGTTACCAAACAGTAACAGTTTACTATTTTTTGTTACTGAGAATGTAACTACAAAATGTATTTACTCTTATTATGTTGTATCTGTAGAAAAAAAAATTAATATTACATATGTAAAATGTTTTAAGCGCATTTTTCCTTTCCTTTCAGGAAAACTGCTTTTGGGAAAACTGTCACTTTTCTACTGCTTAATTTGAAACAAACGTAGTACCGGAGCTTTTTATCAGGAGGCAGTTTTCTATAGGTATGTTTTTTTACGTTCATTTGTTTAACAGCCGCACACAAACTAAACTATAAAGAGATAATGTCGCTCCAATCCAAAAACTGCAAATGTACGCATTTACTTGTGCACTATTGAAGTTTCGTTCCTTTACTTAAACGTCAATGCTTTCAAGTTTTTAAAAACATGCTCCATTCTGTTTGCTTATTACCATATAATCTGCATCACAAACTGGGCCTAAACGCACTGCACTGCCTTGTCAGCATAACTCAAATAATCGTGCAAAGCTGCACTGTTCCGCACGTCCTATAAACAGCATGTATTTTACTTACTGCCGCATTTATAGTGCTTCATTTTTATCAAAGATGGTGGTAGGGCTTTTATCAGCCAGCAGCTTTAACTGCTTTCCGTATTTTAGGCCGCATGTATGTTCTGTTTTTAGTTAATAACTTACCTATTAACTATTTATTCATAATTGCATATCCACTTGCACAAAAGCAACACTTAATTACCATTTGCGGGTATAATAATTGAGAAATACATGGCTTTAGTTCAACTTACTATATTGTTACAATACCAGGCTAAACAACAACTAAATACTGGCTTTATTACATAGGCTTGTATAGTGCTTAATTTGTAACTATAATGGTGCCGGGGCTTTTATATAAGGCAGCACTTTCTTTTAACACACTGCTTGCTTCATTTTATTTCCTAACATTTAAAAAGTCTCCCGGGTCTGCTCTATTCACAAAATTCAGGAACTAGTTACAATTCACAAAAACGAACAAACTGGATGCACGCACCTTTTACGGACGCAAGTAGAGGACAATAGTGCAAATTTTAAAAACAGTGAGCCTAAACCTAAATTAACAACATTTGCACAAATGCCACATTTATACATTGTAATATACCACCAAACTCAACTGACTACATATGCAACACATGTTATTCACACATCACATTAATAGCAATAAAATACCACCATGTTCATTTAAAAATGGTATGCAGTTCCCAAACATTCCAATACAATTACATTTACATAATTTAGAAGAAAGATTAGTTTCACTGAGGATTCCCTTCCTACAAATTAGAACATTGCCACGTGGGTTTCAAAAATTATTATCAGGTGCTGTAGTTAATGTACCAGCAGATGTTATGACAACAGTTACAATATTACCAAGGCAAATTACTGATGATATGACAATTCCTATTAAATTAAAAAGAAAGTTAGCTTATAAATCTTATACTCATTTTGAAATTGTTCGACCAAATAGAGTTAAACTAGCAGCATTATGGTTAGCAATAAATAGCTAAATAGCCCCTTGTTCAAAGAATATGGAATTACTGTTGATCCAAATTGGAAGTATATGCCGCAAGAAATAAATAATTCCAATGAAACTTCAGAAACAAATGACTCATCAGATAATTTAGAAAATATAGCATCAGGGAATCTAGATACTATGTTGACAAATGGAACTATTAACACCGATAGTATTGATATTTTAAGTTTAGCACCTGCAGAACATAATATACCAAGAGGTTTATATGAAGACAAAGATTCAGAATTTTTAGCTTTTCCAACAATCTTTTGTGGGCAACAAAGACCTAATAACAAAGATAGACAATTACCTGTACATTACAGTACAATATGTCAATGGGAATTAAGGAGTTGTGACAGAAGAGTGGCAAAAATCTATCACTAATATTTTCTTTAAGCTAAAGAAATTACATATAAAACAAATACAAGGTAGAATTAACATATCACTGCGCAAACATTTCACAGATGGGAAATCTATTACTGCAAAAGACATAAAATACAATTTAGAAAACATATTGCAATACAATGAAGGATACAAAATACTAAAGACTATTCGCAGTTCCCCACCATATTGGGAACATTGCAAAAAAGATATTTTTGCTATGATACGACAACTAGGAATACCAACATTTTTTCTAACTTTATCTGCAGCAGAAACAAAATGGCGCCATTTAATAAATATACTATTAAGAATACAAAAACTTAGTGAATGCACACAAGAAGAGTTTGAAAATATGCTTTGGGAAACAAAGTGTAAATTAAGACAGGAAGATCCAATTACTATTTTGGATATTGATATTTGCATGTTCTTTGGTTTTTTTGGCGGCAATTCTTTGTGTGGCCATGCTTTTGTAGGGGTTTTAAATGTTGTAGTTCTGGCTCTTGTGATTTAGCACATGTGATATATTTATCAATAAAGCAAATTACTTCTTCTAGGTTATTTTTTCCATATTGTGGAGCATTTTTAATCCATAATAAAGCATGTATATGTGGTGAACCTCTTTGCTGAAATTCTACTCTATAAACGTAGTCTACTAATACCGATTGGGTTACTGGCATGTAGTAAAATGCAATAAAAAAATTTGCGAACTTGAAAGTCAAATTGTCTTGCGCATGTAATTGGATCTGCCTTGTGCAGCACACATGAAAAAAACACAGTTACTTTTTTGGTTTATGTACAATAAAGTGTCCCTTCCTGTAGAAATAATTTTTTTTGTAAATGTCATTTTATAACTTTCATGTGTGCTACATTAAGCAGTGCACATTAAAATAAAAAAAATCACTTTAGCATTGTTTATATGTACAAATGGATACCTTCCAAAACATTAGCAAAATTATTTAGGTACAAAAAAGTGTCCCTACCTGTATATAATTTTTTTTATAAAATGCCATTTTATAACTGTTATTTCAACTGCATAAAACATTTTACTAACTATTTTTAATTTTACAGGAAGAAGATATCAAAAACGTCTTTATTGGAGGAAATAAAACAGAACTAAAATCGATAACAATAAAAGATGCAACAGTCTACATAAAAATAACATTGTGGAGAGAAGCAACACAATTTCCCATAAAAATTGGAGACTATGTAAAAATCACACATGTGACTGTCCATGAATTTAATGAGGAGAAAATTTTAAATACAACAAGGCACAGCATACTTCAGGTAAATTAAACAACAACAAAAAAAAAAAAGGCGAAAACACAATATTTATTTATATAATGAATCAACAACTAACTTTTCCAACAATTTTCTCCACAGAATATCGATCCACCGTCGGAAAAACGTACAATCGAAATATATGGAATTGAAAATACAACAACGGAAAAAACAACACTAACAACACAAGTTAAAGGAAATGAAAACTTGCAATCAATGGATATTCTCAATGAAACATTAATAGACTGGTTCATGATAAATCCAGAAGTGGAAAACTTGGCGGATGAATTAATGAAACATTTTCCTGTAACATTTGAAATCATTTACACAAATGGATTAATTAAAGACATTGTACAAGAAATATTCGCAGAATGAAAAAATGTACATATTTTGTATTCAACAACAATTTTATTACATGTTATTATATGGCAAAGTTAAAGTAAAACTGTAAGACTACATATATATGTATAGTTGTAAGAATTTGTTTAATAAAACATTATATTTCATAAAGCGAAAAATAAAAGCGTACATTTAATAACACTTTCTTTATAAACAAATAGCAACAATAAACAATGTGTATTTCAAAAAAGAACAATTGGAAAAATATCTTATCGAGTGTTTTTATTTGTTGGAAAACAAGGCAGTATCTGTGAGGCCTGCACAAATAACATGACTACATTTGTCCTTCGCTGGGAACCAAACACCCAATTGTAGCACCTGACTCTCAGAGGGTAGCGTTGCAGAGAAGTCTGAGGCTTTACTCAAGGGAGGTGGTGTGGGCTAGTAATCGCCATTTGCAGGTGCGCCGAAATAACACTCAATAATTGAATGTCCAGTCTGTACTTTGCTTTATAAAAGTAAGAGTACATTTATTAAACACACACACTACTCAATACTATGCACCAATTTACAAATATACATAAGCTGTTGGAATTACTTTGTGACATTGCGTAACATCTCCACCCCTCCCAAAAGGGGGGTGGGGTCTAGTACCACCACTCCCATGTATGCACATCATCTTGCCCCCTAATGCAGTGTGTTGAGCCTAACCTGGAGCGAGGGCCCTGCGCACTGGCACCATCCGAGTGGCGACCCACCCCATTACCTCAACGCGCATTAAAAATGGGGACACCTGCCTTGGTGACACATAACCCTAACTGAGCATTTCCTACTGACCATAAAGTATGCACCTCTATATCTTAAGGGCTAGCAGTCTGGGTCTTCACCTAAGTGCAGCAGCAAGAATACATGTTTACGCACACCTTAGAATGACAGTACTCATCACCTTTGTTGGACATTAGAATGCATTGCAATTACAGCCCCTAAGGGCATCAGAGATGAAATCACCGGATTACGCATATCCAGCCAGACACCCTAGCAGGAGTGTCTGGCAACATAACCCACTTTGCTTATGACATCACCTTACACAGGTACTTCACATTACATATGTGACCTTCAGTCCCTCTAAAAAGGAATAACTGTTAGTAAATGCAGTTCTGGTGCAATTACACCTCTTCACCTCCAGGGGATGCCTTTCTGGAGCCATCCCCAACTCAGCCTTTCACTCCATGAAGCACGTCGCAATACACCCTCAGCTGTAGAACAAAAGTTCCAGCCTAGAAGGTGTATAAATGCAGGTTGAGCCCTTGAGGGGTTATCCTTTCCAAATCCCTAGGAAACTTAGGGTGGGACTTATCTTCGTGCTTTGGGAGGCTGCGTTGCTCCTGCAGCTCCCCCGGCACCTTTGCATTCATGTGGTGGTGACCCCGTCCTCCTGGGGCCACCACAGGCAGAGAAACAAGCAGATTCTCAAATGCCTGGCAAGGCATTATGGGGCGCTTCGTGCTCCGCTTTATGAATATGGGATGAGCGGCTCTCCCGCTGTGCCGGGGAGAGCCGTGATCACGCTGGTGCTTTGCGCCTCATCCCCTCCTTGGTGGGGGGTTCGGTCCCACCCGGACCCCCAGGTGAGTGTTCGCATGCCGGGGAGCCCACCCCCGGCTGCGCTGGCCGTTTGTCGGGGGCCCGGTCCCACCCGGACCCCTGGCTCCGCCTCCTTTGTTTTTCCGGGGTCCCGGTCCCACCCGGGACCCCCGCAGCCTCTCCAGGTTGGAGGGCAGCCTGGGGAGCCCACCCCCGGCTGCCCCCGCCGGCTCCCCGCCCGGCCAGCACCCTTGCGTGCTGCCACGGGAGCCGGCACTTCAGATCTGGCCTGCCCGCTCCGGCGGGCAGACACAGGGGCCAGCGCCGGTCCCGCTAGCCTCGGGGGAGTGCGACGGCACTCCCCCGTTCTTCCTCCGTTCTTCCGGGGCCCGGAGATGGGGTCCCGGGCCCCTCCTCCTCTTCACGGGGAGCGCGACGGCGCTCCCCGACTGACGCTGCCTCGGGGCCCGGAGATGGGGTCCCGGGCCCCTTCTCCCCTCTTCACGGGGAGCGCGCCGGCGCTCCCCGACGACAGCTGCTTCGCCGGGGGCCAGGGTGGGCTCCTGGCACCCCGTAGATACGGGTTCATCTTCGCGGGGGGCGCGACGGCGCTCCCCCGACTTTGCTTCGGGGCCCGGGGATGGGGTCCCGGGCCCCTTGGGCTCATTTTCGCGGGGGGCGCGACGGCGCTCCCCCAACTTTACTTCTTCGGGGCCCGGGGATGGGGTCCCGGGCCCCTGGGCACAAGTTCGCGGGGGCGCGACAACGCTCCCCCGCCTTTCTCTTCGGTGGGGGCCAGGGTGGGCTCCTGGCCCCCATACAAGGCACCTTCACGG
Source organism: Calotriton arnoldi (assembly GCA_963921515.1). Lineage (NCBI taxonomy): Eukaryota > Metazoa > Chordata > Amphibia > Caudata > Salamandridae > Calotriton > Calotriton arnoldi. Next base: position 339,554 of record CAWUFW010007747.1, on the reverse strand, counting down.
GGAGCGCGACGGCGCTCCCCGGCTTTACTTCTCCTTGGGGGGAAGCCCCCGGGACCGGACCCACCCCGGGGGCATCTTCCAGACCAGCGGCGGAGCCCCACGTGCCTCGTTGTCGGTCCCGCAAAGGTCAAAGGTTGCGTACCTTCTGGGGGGCATATCTCAGCCCCCAGGGGTCTGATCTTCTCCATTTTCGCATCCTCTCGCTCCTGGCGGCGGCCCCCAGCCACTGGGAGCACTCCCCGTCACCCTCCGGGTCTCCAAGAGGGGGGCATTCTGCAGGGAGCGGTTTTCACTGGCTCCCCGCGCCAGACTTTCGCCTGGCTCTCCTCCTGGCCCTCTGTTCTCCCTGCGCAGAGGCCCCTGCTTCTGCGCACCGGTCCTGGGCTCTTCTTCTGGTGCTGTTAGGGGCCTGGGGGGCAGTCAGGGGGTACCTCCTTCCAACTGCCCATTGCCAGGCTCCAGCACCTTCCGCCTCCGCAGACCACACCCCAGAGAGAGCTTCTCTTCCTGTGCAAGCACTTTTTAAAAGTTGAGTAGGGGGCTGGCAGGAAGTCTCTGTTTGTCCTATCAAACAGCGACACATCACTTCCCTGCCCCTGCTCCCTCCTCCTGGTCCAGCCTCTGGGCTTGTTCAAAATGGCGTCGTCCAGGGTCTCTGGCCACATGGTCTCTAAAACCAGACCCCTTCCCTCCTCGCTGCCTTCCCTCCTTGGTGCAGCCTGGTGCCTGGCACACAGTGATAGCTGCTGATGGATGAGCCTGTAGCCCCACCCATCTTCTCTTCGTGGAGAGGAGGCCTTAGCTTGTGGAAGAAAGGTTATCAATCCATCCAGCTGAGGTCAGCCCTCAGCCTGGCCCTGGTTATAACTGACTCAGAGAAATGTGACATTTCTGGATGACCCAAAAGCAGTACAAATATGACTTTGGACTCTGCAGAATACTCCTTTTCACATCCGCTACAGTGGACTTTAGTGCGTGTCTGGAATCTGTAGGCCTTAGGAAAGTTAATCTAGCACATGGGCTCCACATCCCCATAGGGGAATAATGAAGTGAAAAACACAGTAAAACACACTGACTTTCCCTGGCATGTTCCTTCCCAGTGTATAAGGCCTATTCCGTGTCACCACCCAATTCTGCATAAGTCCTGCCACACCATTCACTTCGTAGCTGCTCCCGGGCTGCGCACGCCAAGAATCTCCCCTGAGCAGCCCCTACACGTGTGCACACGCATGTACACAGGTGTCTGCATGTAACCAGCCCGGTGCCCCTTACTCCAGCTGCTGCGCAGCGGCCTAGTCAAGCTAGGGGGACACCAGTAAAATCCACATGCAGTCTCTTCCATCATGAGTTCACTGTGGATGAGTCCCAATTTACGAGGCTCTCCCACAGTAAAAGCTCAACAATTAGGTGCTCAAAAAGCGAAAAATCCGGGCGGCCCATAGTGTCAGAACCACTTTCTAACATTATTGCTGTACTAGTAACAAGTAAACTTTATAATATAAAGCCATCTATTGCATTATGGGGTTCAAATAATAAACAAACAAAAAAAAGAAATACAAATAATTTTTATCGCTTAACTGCTTTAATTAAAAATATTACTGCAGATATAAGTGTGAAATCACCATCACTGCATATATTGGTGTGAGATCACTATCACTGCACATATAAGTGTGAAATTAATATCACTGCAGATATAGGTGTGAAATCTCTATTACTGTGCATACTGGTGTGAGATCACCATCAATGCGACATAGGTGTGAGATCACCATCACTGCAGATATAAGTGTGAGATCACAATCAATGCAGATATTAGTTCCAATATAGGTATGAAATCACTATCACTGCAGATATAGATGAAATCACCATCACTGCACATATAGGTGTGAAATCACTGTCACTGCAGATATAGGTGTGCAATAACTATTACTGCATATATATGTATAACATCACTATCACTCCTGATATAGGTGTGAGATCTCTATCACTGTAAATATTGGTGTGCGATCACCATCACTGCAGATATAGGTATGAAAGCACTATCACTGCACATATAGGTATAAAATCACTATTACTTCATATATAAGTGTAAGGTCAATATCACTGCAGAAATAAATATAAGATCACCATCCATGCAAATATAGGTGTAAGATCACCAGCACTGCAGATATAGGTGTAACATCAATAACACTGCAGATATATACATGTCAGATCACCATTAGTTAAAATATAGGTGTGAGTTTAATAACACTACAAATATAGGTGTCATATCACTATAACTGCAAATATAGGTGTGAGATCACTATTACTGCAAATATAGGGGTAGATATCTATCACTATAGACATTGCTATAAAAACACCATCACTGCACATATGTTCTGTTCTGCCCGCAGAATTGGTGGAATTTTGACAACTCTATATTACACATGTAACACGGAGTTTCGGTCAAATTCTGCCAACAGGCACATGGCAGAATTTTTTCTTGTGGGTGGCTCCAAAATGGCAAGTTGGCGAGCAAGATTTGGCATCCTCTAGTGCGATTTCTGATCGCTAGGAGGGCACCCGGTGAGATTTTTCTAACGAGGAGGGTCGTGACCATTCGCAGTCAGAAGGCTGCCGCTCAAGTAGAAAATCTACTTGAGTGGCCACAAAATCAACTTGAGTAGCTCCACCCTCTGGTGCACCACGTGATACTGTTCACGCTGATTTTTCTAGGTGGAACGTACTACCAGCGCTGACTCACAGAGTGAGCAGTGCGATGTGCCTATTTCCACCCATTGGCAGAACTCCATGGAATCTAGCAGAGTTTCTATGTAACACCATGAAATTCCGCGGAGTTAAATATCGCAAGTTCCGCCCATCCCTAGATGGAAGCTATGGAGAAGAAGGCCATTAAGTGGGGGTGCCAAAAAGATTGTTGCACCGGGTTCCACCAATGCTACAGCTGGCTATGGTAGGATGGGCATCTGAAGGTATCTGTTCTACAGAACCAAGGACAGAATCAACTCCTGGGGATCCAGGGCGGAAAGAATCTAGGCCACAGTGGGTAGTACCCTCTCAGACTTCCTAACTCCCAGACTTCCGCAGACTTCCGGTGTGGGCGTGGCGTGGTGAGCGAGGCGAGTGAGGCGTTTGAGCGGAGCGGAGCAGCCACGGACCACAGCGGCCCTGACCCGAACCCGGTCCCGGCCCTGATCTGACTTTGACCCCCCCATCTGGAGAAAATCACTGGGGGGTCATACTTTTACCATTTTCATCAGCTGGAAGCAGCAATCGTGGGGGTCTCGTCTGAAAGCCAGAGGGCCCGGTAGTGCGGGGCAGCAGGACGCCGGTCGCAGGCTTTGACAGGCAAGTGCGAAGTTTTCAAGCGAGAGCGCGGCCTCACTTAGCGGCAGCCACAGAGTGAAGTGCCCGGGAGTGCTCGCAGAGGCGGCCCAACTAGGTTGGGCGTGGCTTGCGGCACCCCAGTGAGCCCTGCTCTCGCGCCGCTCTGTAATCCGGGCTGAAATCCACCCCCGCACGGCATTTGTCCTGTGCTGCACTGCCTCCCCTCAACTTCATTTCACCCCTGCCTGGGACACCATAACTCCCCCCTTCTCATTTATTAGTCCTCACTCCTCCGCTCCACCAAACTGCCTCCCAACTACAGACTGTAAAGACGTGGCCCCTCCATTCACAGCCAGCTGATCTTCCCCGGGTGCCCTCTTACCCGCCTCGTTGCTCTCCTGCCCCTCCATCCACAGCCAGCTGATCTTCCCCGGGTGCCCTCTTACCCGCCTCATTGCTCTCCTGCCTTACCGCCCCCCATCTTCAGGAGGACGGTTCCCACAGCTGTGGATATGTCCACCAATAAAGCCGCTAAGGGGGGGGCCCCGGATCGGTCGAAGGTCCAGCCAAAGGGCCACACCAAGAGCGGGAGTACGTATGATCTGCGCAGCTGGGCAAGGGCCAAGGACCCGGTCTCCGCAGCGGGCAGCCCAGAACGGACAAACTTGGGCACTGGACTCAGGGCTGATCAGCCCTCAGAGCATCTAGATACCTTTATGGACACAACATCCCCCATATTTACACATGACGACGATGATGCATCCAAGGGCCCAGAGCGCTCTCTATAGCTAAAATATCCCTTGGAGTCACAACTGCAAAAGTCAAATCCCCAAGGACCAGCACAACAACAGGTGGAGGGCTAACAGATCCAGCGCTCCCTCCAATGGGGAAGGAGACATCCCCTCGCTGTCTTTCATCTACACTGCTCAGGGGGCGGACGAAAAGATCTTTGTCTTGTCACAACTTGGGAGCCTCCCCAGCTCTATTTGATCCATACACAATAAAACAGGTAGCAAACCAGGAAGAGGGCTTGGACCCGGGAACAGCCGGGGGGACGCTGACCGGTACCAGCAGTCTGCATAATACTTCAAAAATTTTAACGACTACCTACCTTATACCGAACGAAGATACGGGCAACGTCGCTCCAACCCCGGGTTTTGTAGACCATATCAGCAAAGGCGGATCATGCATTTCCATAGGATCTTCCCTTGAGCTCGACCCGGAGACAAGGGACTCCTTATATAGATCACCATCGCTCCTCCCTTTTGAGCTCTCATGCGCTCAGGACAACTTGCTAAGATCAGTCAGCACATCCCTCTCTACGGCCATAAATGTGTTAACTTGGCAATCAGAGAAACTCGAACTGCAAATGGACACCCTGCAAATCATGGCATCAAAAATGGCAGAGATGGCCATAAAAAATAGACAAGTTGGCCGCAAACAGGGACAACCCCCTTCTTTCCTCCCCTCGACTGCCGATGCCCAGTCCTAATTGACAAACTGGCCTCGCTCCCGACGGTACTCTCTTTGCTGGTGGAGGAATTAAAGCTCAGTATCAGTACACGCCCAGTCGCAGCTAGCACGGAGCAGGATACCAGCACTCATACGCCAGTGGCTGGGGGCAAAAAACCGGAGCCCATACAATCACATCAGCGGCCAGCAACGGCTACTCAGCCCTCCTCCTCGGGAATTTTTGGGGGCTCGACGGGGGGAGCAACACCACAGGGGACACCACCCCCATCAATTTAGGGTCCACCAGTCGCTCGGAAGGTGCTCAGGCTGTCCCGCCAATAACACGGAGAGAGAAGAAACGCCTCAAAAAACAGAAGAAGCAAGCGAGGGGTCTAGCACTAAGAAATCGCCAGCACAATATTACAGCCACAGAACAAATAAATCCAGCAGTCAACCGGACATCTGAACTGGGGCACAATCAGCCACTTTTTCCCATATTTTCCAAGAAGCCTAACAGCAAACCTCCACCCGCTTTAACTTCATCGAATACGCAACTAATTATCCAGCCCCCTGTAGCGAACGTAGTGACAGGGGACGGTCCTAATAAGCCAAGGAGCCATACGTTTGGAGGGCCGGACATAGTAGGGCCTATGCCAACATTGGGCCAGCGCAGACAGCCAGCCCCCTCCACCTCAAATGATAACAACGATGGGCTGTCCGGCACACAAAGCGCCGACGCACCAGAGAGGCTGTCGAATGGGAACACTGCAATCACCCGGCCCCCCACCAGGACTTCAATCTCCCTTACCAGCACCCTGAATGACATCCAGAATCACATCAGGGATGGAGGACATCCAACAACTCGCCCGGGTAATGTACTAGGCCAACCAATGGTACATTTCCACCAGCCCAATGGCTGGACGCCAACCTCCCCCACTAGCACCCAGAATTACACCAGACATGGAGGTTATCTAACAACTTGCATGGGTAATGTACAAGGCCAACCAATGGGACATTTCCACCAGCCTAACGGCCTGACCCCATCCTCCTCTACCAGCACCCAGAATGACACCAAGCACAGAGGAATTTCAACAACTCGCCCGGGCAATTTTCAAGGTCAATCAATAGTTCAACTTCATCAGCTCAACGCTGCCCCCTCCAGAATTGGGTCCCCAAGATCAAAGCAAGGGACGGAACTTGACCTTCCAGGCCCCCTGCAAGCCTCCCAGCCCGGGACTACCCACTTGGGCACCACTCTCATCATGCAACGGCCCCCTCACAATGCTGGGTCAATTAGGCTCCCCACGGGAACTTTGGGAGGGGCCCACTTGTCTAAAACGAGCATGATTCCAAGCTACACTTCAAAGGGCAATCATGATTCTCCCAATAGAACAAACATCTTGACACTTCTCCATCATACACAGTCACTCTCCCACATCTCAACTGGGGACATTGTCAGGGTCCAATTCGCGTCCCTGCCCTCACATCTAGGAAAAGAACAAACCATCGTAACTTGGGCCAATACGGACATTGCTGACAGAGTCCTCACGGAAAAAGATCAATTTGCAGAATGGGGGATTGATGTGCAGAGGGTGGAACAGGAAAAATACCCATTTATCCTCCAGGGATCTACAAAGAACCCCCCCACGGTTAGCATACTGAAGGGGATCCGTGGTGGGGAGGGCTCCCTTGCACAAGCTAATTTGAACATCCAGTGCACGGTAGACGGGCCTTGGGGGGGAGACAGGTCACTTCCACATTGAATATCTCCTCCCCCTTTCGCCCCCCACCCTCCCCAAACTCGGCCTATTGGGGCTGGGTCGCGGCCAACCTGGCCAACAAACCTCAGGGCCTTATCAAGTAAAGGGCCCGGATCATCAAAGGCTAGGCTCGCCCCAAGTAACAGCCCACCTCAGCCCAGCCTCCCTTCCGACAATATCTAATCACTAAGCTTCATGACCTGGAATGTCGCAGGGATGGCCAAGGTTCTGCAAAGCACTTCGGCGACCACGCTCCTTGCAGGGGCCGATTTAATCTGCGTCCAAGAAATGTGGACAACCACGTCCATCCCAATAGGAGGCTTCGCGGAATACTTTAAACCTGCAATCAAAGGCACTATCTACGGGAGACCTGCGGGGGGCATCTCCATATACATCAAACATGCCTTGAAAGTCCACTTCACCGAGATAAAGAACGCCTCGGACATGTTCCTGGCCGGGACTCTGAAAGGTTTTAACACGGGCAAGGGCCCTTTATCCCTTCTCTTAATCAACGTATATTACAACCCTCACGGGCCGGCCCCTAAGGACAAGCTAATTCAACTGACTGCTCAGATTGAGTTTTTGCTCACATAGTTTGCTTCCATGGAACCTATCATCCTTGGGATCTCAACATGCATAAAATAGGAGAGGATGCATCGGAATGTTATTCCGTTGGGAGCGCTGGAAGATTCAACGCCTTCATGCGGGCATACAACCTGGCCTCCACGCACTCACTATCTACAAAGTCTAAGCCATGGGTATCTCACGCACCCACTTATAACAACCAGACCACTATAGATTACATCCTACTAGGTGAGAGGCTCCAAAAAGACATGCTAAACTTTGAAGTGCTTCCACGGAGCGAAAGTGATCACACCGCCTTAATCCTGCATTTAACCATCACAGCGGACATCCGCTACACCCCCGCTGCATCGGAGCGTCCCAGGGTGAAGAACAGCACAGGCTCCTCAGAAGGATCAAATGGGGGGCAAAGACAATCAACGAATTTGCCTCATGGAAAACAACATGGGTCGGATGGCAGGCCGGCCTAATAACTGGGGTCGGATAGGCGAATGGGACAAACTTGCATACGCATTGGCCACACTGTTGCGGGGGAACACCACATACTGTACCCCCCGAAATCCAACACACGCTGTGGGTCATGCACCAGTGATAAAGCAATGTGCAAAACGTCTAAAAGCCAAACGAAGGGCCTATCAAGAAACCAGGTCAGAGACAGACAAAAATGAACTCAAATTAGCCGCAAAAAATCATTCACATCAGGTTTGGAAGGCAAAACGTGAACTCACAGAGGCAAAATGGGTGAACATTTTTGACCTATTGGCGCCGTGTAAATCCCAAGAATTCTGGCAATATCTAAACCAACTACTTCACGGGACTACCAACAGAGAGAATCCTCTTGACGCAGCTACCTGGGTAGCCCATGTCAAAAGACTGTATACCGACGACCCGAATGGCACCCTACACAACAGTGCTACAACATCCAGGGAGGGACATGGAAACACCCCTGCACAGCCCGTTGTTCCTCCAGCCGCTTTAAGCCTCCCAGTCAAAGGCGAGGTCTGTTTAATCCTAAAAAAGATTCAACAGAACGGAGCCCCCGGCCCTAGTGGTCTACCAGGCTCCATCTTCAGGGACGATACAGACTTCTGGGCAGACACCTTGGTGCAGCTATACGCGGAATGCAGACTACTGGGGGACGTCCCAGACTCTTGGAGTGGTTCACTGCTGCAACCAATATATAAAAAAGGGCCAAATACCGACCCTAGGAATTACCGAATGATCGCCCTGCTGGACATCGAGGGCAAGGCCTATGCAAGTTCACTTTTGGCGGAATTAGCGGACTGGGTCAAGACGGAAGGTCTTCTACCCTTTTATCAGACCGGGTTCAGACCAGGGGGCTCAACCGTGGATAACATCGTCGCCCTGTCCTATCTAGCCCATCAAGCGGTGTCTCATCGCACCCCGCTGCTTTTTGCCTGCTTCATCGACTACTCAGCAGCCTTCGACGGAGTAGACCGTTCTATCCTTTGGCAGAAATTGGCACGTTGGAACATCAGTCCACCCTTACTACAAGCCATTAAATCACTATATTCGCACACTTGGGTAAGGGTCAAACTTACCAGTCAGTCCGCTACAGAGAAAACTTCACGGACAGGGGGCTAAAGCAGGGATGTGTCCTGGCCCGATGCTCTTCAATTTGTATACTGCGGACATGGGCCAGGCACTGTATGGAGCCTCTTTAGCCATGCCCAGGATCGGCCTCACAAAGATATAGCTGTTGCAGTATGCTGACAACCTGGTTCTCCTTGATCATACCAAAATAGGCCTTCAAAAAGCGCTTACGGCCCTCTCTGTATACAATGTTCAGAACAAGCTGGTCGCTAATTCAACCAAGTCTAAAATAGTGATTTTTGGCCACTATCCGAAAAAAAAGGTGGGAAAGTGGCGGTTGGGCACGCTGACTCTGGACTGTGTCCAATCCTATAATTACCTTGGGGTTTGGATCAGCGAATCAGGCCGCCCACTGGTGCATCTCCACAAACTGCAGCAGAAGGGGAAAATGGTCACCTACGCACTTTGCAAATTATACGCGACTTTGGACAGCCCATCAACAATGGCCATACAAAGAGTCCTGATGGCCAAACTCTTACTGTCCCTCAACTATGCGCAACAGGCATTCCCAGGGAAATTTGCGCAGGACCTGGAAAAAATACATTGCACCGCATGCAAAAAGATATTTCGTTTACCAGCTTGCACCAGGAACACCCTAATTCGCTTGGAATTCGACCTCAACCAACAAAAGCTAGAAGAGCTGGGGACTCTCGCGAAATATTTCTTTTTAACAACAGCGGCCCCCACAAACTCTATGAAGGCTGTTTTAAAATCAATTTTCCTACAAACCAACAACCCATGGTCCGCCTGCCTTGCTTTAGCTAAAGATTTTCTGCAGCTTGCTACAGAGAACTGGGACCCTAGCATAACCAACCACTCTATTATCAAAGCAACAATAAAAAAGCAATTGCGTCTACGCTCTCGCCCTTTGGATATGGAATCCCTGGCAGCAAGAGGCTTTCATGAGACCCAAAGTCTCCCACATACACGGACCAGTTGGAAACTTCATCTCAGGCAGGCCGTGGGGAGGCAAGCCCTACACAGGATTTTAGCTGCCAGATTACATCCCCTCCCCTTAAAAGAACTATATCCAACTGTGAACATAAGGCTGGGCATAAGGGAGTGCCGCTTCTGCAATTATAAACGAGAATCCTTGGCCCATATTCCATTTTGCTGTCCAGCCCTTCAGTCAGCTTGTAGAATTTATCTTAGACCGATCCTCCTCCAATTGGGCACCCGTACAGCAAAAGAGGCAGTCCAACAACTTTATACTTTGGATATTGTAAAGTATATGGCCAGTTTTGGGAAATTTGTTTATCTCACTCGCTCATTATTGAAGGGCACCGCTCCACACGCCGAGTGTGGGGCTCCCTTTGGAGTTCTTTAGAAGGGAGGGCCTGGGACGTGGCTGTCCAGGTAACACTGAACCTGAACCTCCGCCATTATGTTTTTTTTTACAAAACACTGTCTCATTATATAAACATTAACAATCGGAGATTTTAATAATTTCTTGAACAAATATTTATTGTTTTACATTTCCAAAAGCTGTTTTCTTCCGTTTTAAACATGTTGCGTTTTGTAATGGTTTTGATTAACCTCACAAATAAAGTATTCATTCATTCATTCAGTGAGCATATTGCATTTGTCCATCTATAGGAGGGCATTCAGGGAATGAAGATGTAAAATCAGCCTGAGTTCACCAGCTTTCTTGGGGACCCTCCAGGTAACACCACTCACATTTCTCCATCTCCTGGACCCAAGCCTGTTTGGCCAAGAGCAATTGAACGTCCTACCAAAGGATGGATATATGATCTGCAGAGGTTTGAGTGAAATGAGGAAGAAGGAACACTTTTGGCTTCCACTGACCTGACGTTACAGCTGTCCAGTCATATAGTAAAAATCAAGTCATGTCACCTAAGGCTGAGCATGTCCATGCGAGGAGAAATCAAAGCGGCTTGGTAGCCATTGCAGTGGATGAGGAGGTGGTTGAGGAATGGTGTCGTTGGTGGTGTCCACAATGTCAGCCACCAGTACGTCTACTGTGGCTGAAAACTATCTACATTGCTTGCTGTATAGGTTGCAAGGGCCACTTTTGATGATAAGCTAGGCCTAGTGAGTACACTCTGAATTTTCTGGACTGTTTGTTGGATTGATGGGCCAGTGAAAGTAAACCAGGGATCTGCTGTAACATGGCTGTCTTTAAAATACTGAGTATTTGGGCATGGGTCAGTCATAGTTTTTGCGATTAGAGACATTGAAAGCTAAAGAATAGAACCGAGAACTTGAGGGTGACATATGTGTTGCCGCTGGGGGAAGGTGAATTATTTTTTTCAATCAGGTTATACAAGTGGGTGCCTTTTTTTGAGGTGGAGCTTTTCTTTTCCTGGAGTTCGTATTACCTGGGATTTGCTGACTTCCTGAGGGATATAGGAAGGAAAGGAGGAAGGCAAGAAAGAAAGGATGATGCGAGAAGTAAGGGAGGAAGGGAAGAAGGAAAGGGGAAAGAAAGAAAGAAAGAAAGAAAGAAAGAAAGAAAGAAAGAAAGAATAGGCAAGGGGGAATGGAAGAAGGAACAAAAGGAAGAAAAAGAAGGAAGGCAAAAAAAAAAGAAGAAATGCAAAGAGGAAGGAAAGGATGAAGTTAAGAAGGAAAAGAGGGAGAAAAGAATGATAGAAATAAAGATCCCTATAAGTTAGTATGTTATACAAATAATTTTAACAAAATCAAAAGGTCTTGGCTAACACTGACTTTAAAAAGTCAGTTGGTCTGACTTTGGCAGCCAGACTTTTCCCTTTGAGAAAGGATGCAAGAAAGAAATCAAGAAATAACACAAGCAGAAAATAATGCAAGAAAGAAGGAAGGAAATAAAGAAAACAAGGGAAGAAAGGAAGGAAAGAAGGCAGGAGGGAAGAAAAAAGGCAAGAAAGAAAGGAAACAGAAAGCACGATGGAAAGAAAGGAAGGAAGAAAGAGACAAGAAGGATGGAAGAAAGAAAGAAGGTAAGAAGGAAGGAGGAAGATAAGAAGGAAAGGAAGAATGAAAGGAGGAAGGGAAGAATGGCGAAAGAGAGAAGGAGAAAACAAAGAAGAAAAGGAGGAAGGAAAGGAAAAAGGGAAGAAGGAAATAAAGAAAACAGACAAAAGAGAAAAAGGAAAGAAAGAAGGAAAGGAGGAAGGCAAGAAGGAAAGAAAGGAGGTAGGAAAGAAGGAAGGAAGGAAAGAATTTAAGATGGAAAGGTGGAAGGGAAGAACAGAAAAAAAGAAGAGAAAAGAGAAAGAAGTCAAGAAAGAAAGAAGACAGGGTTGGCAATATCGATAGAGCACACTTATTAGCTCCTATTTAGAGTCTATGTAAGCTGGTGTGAAATAGCAGCAGTCAGATAAACTAAGGTCACTTCAAAAGGAATTTACAACAGTATTCGCAAGAGATGGGATATGATAAAGTTGGAAAATGCCCTGGACTCAAATCAAAAGCGCCCTGCTATTACATCAGGTTCTAAACACAAAGACAATACTAAAGTAATCATAAATTAAGAACAAAAACACTGGCACTGAAGGGAAGTAACTTCTGTGTGGATGTGCTCCTTGTGAAAGAGCAAAATGCAGTCACTCAAAGTGAAGTTAGCCAGTGGCTTAAATAGGTTGACCCATTGCCCCATGCTGTATGCTGTAGTGGGCTGAAGCAAAATGTGAATGACACAACAAAAGACCGATGGATGAAGAGAGGTGGCTGAAAGGCTCTTTAAGTATGCTAAACGTATAATTTCAGTATAATCAAAAGATCTTGGTTAACGCCAAACCCGAAAAACCGCGGCTTTGATGGTGCAGTGTAACCACCAGAACTCTAGTGGAGAATGCTGGCCCTAGAAAAGAACACAGAGTGTTGTGGAGGACTCAGGGCAACCACAGGGCGCCTTAGGCAGTGTGCTTACCCCAAGAAGAAAGTGATAGGGTCATGAAGGACCTATTGTATGTGGCCCTAATGCTACAGCATGGCATTACTAAGGATATAACTAGGAACCCACTAGTAAGGTAATGACAGGTATAATCTAGAACCCCTAAATATGACCCGATTCCAAGGAAAGTGATGGCAAATTGTCACAATCTAGGACTGCAAATATCCTTCAGTTCGCAGAAGTGTAACCACAAGAGCTAGGATCAGTGGGCCTTTCTGTAGGATTAGGATGGTTATAAAGCCTCATGTAACAATAAAGGCTTGGGCAGGTTGATTCTAGGTGCCACAGGGCCTGGTGTAACGGTGGGAGCCCTGGATATGTATGTTTCTTCAGAAGAGACGAGCAGGCGGAAATGTGAAAAGAGCCAATGGCCATAGTAATTTAGAAATCATTGGGGGTGGCAGGCTCTAGTAAACAAAATGTGTGGAATATAGGGCCAAGTGGTGGTTTCGGATTCAAAGAGGGAAGACACAGGCCGGAAGATGAAGAGCCCAGTGCAACCATGTTCACCAGGAAGATGACTAACTTAAGGGTGCGGGTGAAATAAAATGGAGCTGGCCGGTGTAATCACTAGAGCCATGGGCATATGGCTGATGGCTAGAGGGACCACAACAACCCCAGGGGTCAAAAACAAATTCAACAGCAAGGCACAAAGCAATAGCAAATTTCACTATAAGTTCCTTGGCTACAGAGTTTGACACAGTTAAATATCTGGGTGTCCAAATTTATCATAGTGAGAGTGGTATTTTTGATGTAAATCCGAGGAGGAAGGCACTGATTTTGATCAGACAGTCCATGCATTTTGGAAGCAGTTGCCTTTTGCCCCCATGGTTAGGGTGTCCATTGCAAAAAGGATGGTCCTTCCTAGACTTCATTATTTTTTGATGCAATACCAGTAATATTGAACAAATCATTCTTCACAGATTTGCAGCAATTTGTCACAGCCCTCATATGTGGCAATGAGAGAAATAGAGTGGCAATCAAAACACTGTATGCTACACTGGGGGGTTGGCGGCCCCCATTTATGAACTGTATCATGCAGCAGCACACCTCCATAGCTAACTGAACGCTGCAGAGCCACTACTAGTTCACTAAAACACTGAAAGTTACAGGGCAGCAACACATGCCACATAGGACAAGGTGACAAGGTTATGCCTTGGAGACACTAGGATACCAGCAGGTTCAGGGGCCCTGGCAGCTCTGTGGATATAGCTCCAAGGATCTAGCATGCTCCAATGGCACAAGACGCTCCAGACCATGCTGCAGAGATGAACTTTGGGAGAGCAGCAAGCTGAATGACTATACAGCCCTAGGCTCAAAATAAGCTGGCCTACTCTGCATCCTCAACTTGCTCAGAGAGAAGTGCAAGGTACAATGTCAAGGCAAGGTCTTTGGACCACAGCAAACTTTAGGGCCACATAACGCTTCAGGAGAGAATCAACCTTTTTGACCACAGCAATCTCGAAAGGCATGGAACTCTCCAAGAACCCAACAAATCCTCAGACCACTGCAGGTTTAGGCCGCAGAACGCTTTATGTCTTTATCAATATCCAGGGACAGAGCAAGGGCCATTGTTTAAAACGATTAACTAAAAAGAAGTGAAAAGTAGTCTTCTTTAGAAAATCCTTTTTTTGTTTTCACAAAAGCAGCAAGAAAAGGGAAATACTTTAGCCATCTGAGAGAAGAGGTTGTTTTAGCTCCAAGTTACTTCATTCTTGTAGATTGTTAGGTAATATATTATAGATTGAAATACTAAAGAAACATGAATGCCATCACCATTTCCATGATTATGGAGCTCTCATATCTTGGATAGGTAAAAAAGTATTTTAAAGATGACGCACAATTCACAGTTTCGCCACTACCAGCGATTCAAATTTACAATCTTAAAGCCTTGGGGACAGCTGCCTATGGTGCAGAGCTCCGGGGGCATCTGGGTGCTACCTCATTGGAAAATGTGGAAAATTGCTTTATGCAACAGCTGGTCAGTCTACCTGTAAGTACTCCTTTGCTTCACCTCAGGCTGGACCTTGGGGGTTGAAACATCTCTGACAAATTGGCATTGCACCCGTACTTTACTGGAGGAGGATTTGGGCAACCCTGGAGCTATTCTATTAATGACAGGGGTTAGAGGAAATTCTGTTCCAAGTAGGTTCCAGCAGAATTCCTTTGCTAAAGCTCGTAAAGGGTATACTCACAGACATTGGACAGGTTGACCTATGGAACGCCCCGGTCAAGGCTGAGGCCATTGCGAATTTCACTTATTAAAATTGCATACTGGCAATATAGAGATAACCGTGTACACAGCCAGCTGAGCCATGGATCCCTAACAAGTGTTTTTCTCACAGTTAAGGATTCCTTTAAGCAGAAGGATTTCTTGGATGAAATTGAACCCCCTCTAGCCAGGCGCCTCTACTTGCAGTTCCGGTATGGAACCCTACCTCTCTAGGCCTTTACTACTAAGGGCCCGATTCCTATCTCGCTAGGAAAGCCCTCCGTATGACTCGGATCCGGAGGGCTTTCCAAGTGAGACGTGCTCCGGGAGTCCGAACGAGCGTGTACGATGCTGCTGTATGCCTATGGACTCGGTTCGCTCAGTCTCCCATTGAACTCTATGGGAGCCCGTGTACAGATGCGTACACAGGCTCCCATAGCAGAAAAGGGGTGGGTGGGGAAAAGTGTACACCCTGTGGCGTGCACCCCATGGTGCCCGCCACACTGTGCATGCTTGGATCGGGGGGACCCATGGGCACCCCCCGGTGATAGATTCAGAGGGCCCCGGGTGAAGGGGGGCCTGGTATGGCCCCCCCAAGTATGCTTCCGACAGCTGTTTCGTCTCGTTGAGACCGAGGCGAAGCGGCTGTCCAAATCGTGCATCGTACTCGCTCGGCCGGAAATGGGCTCCATTACGCGGCACGATTTGTCTACAAACGAGACGTACGGAGCGGTTCGGGTCCGGAAACGATTCGGTCGGTGCTTACGCGATCTTCGCATCGTACTTGGTCGTTCGGACTTGTGTACGATTCGGTCGTAAACAAGGGCTACGAATCGGATCCAGTAAAGCCAAATCCGATTCGGAGGCCTTCCGAATGACATCGAAATCGGGCCCTAAGTAGGGTCATTCCCTGCGGCCCAATGAGGCTCAATGCCCTGCCTGTGGGGAACATAAAGAAACTATTGAGCACATTATTTTCTTTTGCCCAACCTATCTGTCCCTAAGAAGGTGTTGGAGAATCCCACTGTGTCAAAACTTGGGAGTTAGGGAACATAAGGAAGCACTCAGGATTCTAAGATATGACGCATGCAGACTGTCAACCTTTGCTCTTTCTCGCTTTCTGATGAGTGTGTGGAGAACAAGGTGTAGGAAGGTGGAATCTGACTATATGGTTGCCCCCACTTTTTTTATGGTGTTTTGCTGGTTTATGACTTAGTTGGACTGGGATCCTGCTATTCAGGGCCCCAGTCTATCTGCTTTCTCTGTAAAATGGATTCCATGTGCCTTAGGCACATCTCTGATTGGGATCTGGAGTGCCCTTATAAGTCCCTAGTATATGGTATACTATGTACCAAGGGCATAGGTACCTCAGAGGCCTGCCAGGGGCTGCAGCATGTATTATGCCACCCCTGGAAGGCCATCCAAACTGACACCACAGGTCTGCTACTGCAGCCTGGGTAAGGTGGTGCATGCACCCCTTACTGTGATATAGGTTACCTATATCACGAAATACATACACACCTAGAAACCTATAAGTCACTCCTAAGGCAGGCTTTATCAATCCTAAAGGCAGAGTGCATGGTTCCTATGTGAGAGGGTGCCCCTGCATGAGCAGGGCCCCTCTGCAGCGTTCGGAGACCATCTCTGATGCTGTTTGTAGTGCAGCCTGACCATATACTCTTAAGCGCATTATATCCTCGCGGTAAAATGCTAACTTTGGAATGGCTGCACCTAAACATGTCGTGTTTGGTGTCAAACATCTTGGAATACTACCCCCGCCAATCCTGGCGGCGGGGGTAGCATTCCACCCTTCTAGAGGGAAAGACATGTTAACTCTGGCTTACCCGGTAACTTCTTTCTGAAGCCCTGGCATCACAAAATGGATGCTGCTGCCACAGACACAAGTCTGGCCTCCTGCTGCTGGACGAAACTCCGGCAGGGGAGGCCTGGACAATAGGTTTCCTGTTGCAGGGAGGTGTGACCACCTCCCCAGACAGGATAATGTGTATTGGGGCTGGGTGGGTGCACTCTTAGAGTGCTTTGAAGTCCTGCACTGGGGGAGCAAAAGGCTCCTCTGTGCATATGCCAGTTCAAACCAGCTCAGGGGCTACCTGCCCCTGCTCTGGCGCGAAACTGGACAAAGGGAAGTGGGTGTAGCCACCCCTCCCTTGACCCTCCCATAGGTGGGGTCATAGAGTTAGTCCCTCCCTGTTTTACTAGTTAAAATGGGGAACCCTTGCCACAGCAAGATTAGATATCCCTGGACTAAACTTTGAAACTGAATCCTGGACCTTCGAAGCTCTACATCACGATTAGAGGACTGAAGAATCTCCCTTGGGGTCAAGGAGTGACTCCCCTGCTTGGCAGGCACCAAAAACGATAACGACGGTCGCAAACTACGCCGCTCCCGCCGGAGTCCGAAGTCCCTGCAGCCCAAGAAGTGGATTTCCTGACTTCTCCAAGGCCATCGTGAGTCCCCAGCGAAGCTGAGGCAAGTGGACCCCACGAGTGACGAGGAACCGCGACCCCTGGGTACCGTGCACTATTGTCGTGTGCAACCCCTTCACAACGTTCTACGAACCTGTGCTTTGGACCACGTGTGGTCCCAACCTCCAGCAGAAATCCCTCCGAAGATCAGAGGCTTACACCGTCCCGAGTGACCGTGGGCCCCTGTTGAGTGATTCCGCCCGAGGTGTCTTTGCGATCCCTTGCCAGCCGGCTCGTGGGTCCCCAGAAGACTTTCTAAAGAAACCAAAGGGCTCCCCTGGTTGCTCCAGGCCTTCCCTGACTTACCCTCGCTGGGTGAGTTCCCCAGACCTTGCTGGTCTGCACCATCGACGATCTTCAGCTACATCGAGACTTGCCGTTGCCAAGGCTTGTTGGGTCCAATCCGGTCGCCGACACCGCAGCACTCGACAAACATCGTGTACCAGCCCGAATCCTGCTCCTGGTTGCCGACAACGCCTCCTGGACCTCGTGGCTGCAGAAACGAGACGACCGTCAACGCACCTGAAGCACTCGACATCGGTGGGCATCTGTCCATCGCCTTCCTGGTCACTGGCTAGTGACCCAGACTCTGTCCCCTCTGCTTTCAGGTTCACCAGAACTCCGATCCACTCTTGGATCCACCCGGACACTTTTCTCTTGGCCGCCAGCAGCACTTTGCAGCAGATCGCCATTCGAAACGACGACGAAACCCGACCCCGAAAGGCACCTTTGCACCCGGCTTCCCTGGGTGAGGTAACACGAGTACTCCGGTGCTCCCGTGGGTAGAGACTCTTCAAAGTCCTAGATCTCAAAGGGTTTTGTCCTAGTCCTCTTTAAAGTGTCCCTTTCCTCTATTTTCCCGATCCCGACTTTCTCCATAGAAGTTAACGGCGTATCGCGGTTGTGTATTTACACTGCACGCGTCTCCCGTGGGTCCCCTGTGTCACTACCTTGGGTGGTTCCTTGTGGTCCAAGCACTTCTAGAGGCTCTAGGCCTAGTGTCTAGTTCAGTCGTGGTTCGCATACCACTTTATTGGTATATGGTTTGGTACGCCCCTAGGGCCCAAACGTGTATTTGTGCTATTACTGTGATTTAAGATCTTATAACCTATGTACTTGAACTCTAGCCTCATAAAGAGACTAGAGGGGTGTGTTTAGTAATAAATACATATATTTTGAATATATACCTGGTGTGGTGCTCTTTCATTTGGTCACTCAAGAGATTATAGACTGGTAAAACAAGCTGCTTTACATTCCTTCAAGACTTAGCCTGAAGGCTGCTCTCCATAGCTACCACTAGGATAGCTTTCAATAAGGTTGTCTTTAACCTACCTACCATAAGAGTCGATTTGGACTGGTGCAAGGTGCCCACTATAATTAGTGGACAGCATATGCCAGGCCAACTTCTCACATTGGTGTGCAGCGTGTGGGATTCCAGCTTGCTATTGTTTTACCAGATAATCTCAATTGAATTGATCAACTGAAAACCACTAAAGGTACCTAAGGTACATATAATTTAAGCTTAGAATATCAGTAAGTTCTACTGAACTTAGAGTTGTGTGTTAAGGGATAGCACAACCCTTTCTACAACTCAAGAGAGTTTAGTAGGCCACACTAGAGTAGGTAGTGCATACACCACACCACACTAGTAATGTCTTTAAAAGCAGGATCCAAAGATTCCTTGCAGGAAGCCATTGAGCTTCCACCCTCCAAGTATGATACACTCCAATTCTTGGAATTGAGAGCTTTATGTAACGTGAGGAAATTAAGGACAGGCCAAAGTCCCACCACCCAACACCTCAAGGAGTTGTTGGTGGCTTATGATCTTAGTAAGTCCTCAGAGACTGAAGGGGTAGGAGCAGAGGGTGGGCCAGCAGATGAGGAAGGGGCCAGGGGTACCACTACCCCCAGCCCCCTCTGAAACTGAACAGGAGGGTGACAATGACCCTGACCTGGAAAACCCAATCCCTTCTGGGGAAGATGAAGATGAGGATCTAGAGAACCACACCTTTGTCCCCCAGGAAGGATTAGGAGTGTGCTCAGAAAGTCTAGGTCTCCTTCTCAGGAGTCTAACCACTCTGGCACCTCAATAGGGAGCTCTGTTTCTTCTCACAGGAGGGAATCCTCTCATGAGAGAAGAAAGAGACTGGTCCAGTATGAGGAAACTCAACTAGAGATCAGGAAGAAGCAATTGGCTTTAGATAGAGAATCCCTAGATCTCCTTAGAGAGAGAAGAAAGTTGGGACTAGAGTCCCATGGTGGCAGCAATATCCCTAGAGATAGGGACAGGTCTTATGACCATAGAAACCTAAACAAGATTGTCCCTCCCTACCAGAGTGGGGATGACATCCACAAATGGATAACTGCACTGGAGAGGGCCTGTAAAGTTCAGAAGGTCCCCCAGAGGCAGTGGGCAGCAATCTTGTGGCTCTCCTTTGCAGACAAAGGTAGAGACAAGCTCCTCACTGTAAGAGAAGAGGATGCTGACAATTACACAGTCTTGAAGAGTGCTCTGATAGATGGGTTTGGCCTAACCACTGAACAGTATAGGTTGAAGTTCAGAGACACCCAAAAAGCTCAGACTCAAGACTGGGTTGATTTTGTAGATTGTGCTACAAAGGCTCTGGAAGGTTGGATACATGGCAGCAAAGTGCATGACTTTTTAGGATTGTACAATTTGATTATGAGGGAGCAGATCCTTAATAATTGTCAAAACCAGCTTTTGCACCAGTATCTGGTGGACTCTGATCTGACCTCTCCCCAAGAATTGGGAAAGAAGGCAGACAAATGGGTCAGAACCAGAGTAAAAACTAGAAATCAGGGTGGTGACCAGAAGAAAGATTCTACTAAGTCCCAAGAGAAAGGTGGGGATAAATCTAAGGATAAGTCCCCTACAGGGCCCCAAAATTCCTCTTCTGGGGGTGGGTCCCAAACTCCTTCCTCTCCTGAAAAGAAACCATATTGCCATGTCTGTAAAAGCCTGGGCACTGGAAAACTGATCCCAGTTGCCCCAGGATTGGCAATAAAGAAAATGTTCCTCCCACAACTACTACCACCCCTCCTGGTACTACCAGTAGTAATCCTCCAGTTGGGAGTAGTGCACCCAAAAGTTAGGTGCTTTTGCAAGAGGAACAGAGGTGGGCCCTAGTTTAGACAGGGACCCCTCAACAGACTCCTCTGACTCTGATGGTGGTATAGGATTTGCCACCTTTACCATGGGTCCCATAGCATTGGGCAGGTACAGATTGGAGCCAATGATTAATGGTCAGAAAGCTGTGGCATTTAGGGACACAGGGGCTAGTGTCACCATGGTGGCAGGGAAACTAGTCCCCCCTCACCAGCTTTTACCTGAGTTTAAATACCAGGTGACCAACATTGATGGTGTCAGAACAGATCACCCCATGGCCATAGTCAATCTCAGCTGGGAGGGGGTCACAGGCCCGAAAAGAGTGGCAGTGTCCCCAACCCTACCTGTAGATTGCCTGATGGGCAATGATTTGGAAATTTCAGCCTGGGCTGAAGTTGAACACCAAACCCATCTTAGGATGTTGGGCGTCCCTGCAAAGGTTAGTGGGGCTGTGATGGCCACAGCCCCAGCCCAAGACTTTGGAGAGATGGAGCCTGAAAGAATGGCCCACTCTCCCCCAAAAGAGAGCAAAAGGGTTGAAGAAAAGTCTTCTTCCCCCAGACAGTAGGTAAGGGTCAGCCTCCTCAGGGAACTGACCCTACCCCTAGTGAAGGAACTGCCACAGAGGTAGTCAGGCCTGGCCTGGCCACACCCCTGATGGCAGAGGACCCTTCCACGGTGGTACCCAGTCTGGAGCAGGTAACCTGCTCCTCTCTACCCTGCCTCAGTCAGCCCAGGGCTGCAGAGGTCAGGGAGGTCAGTGGACCCCCGGGCCCCCTGTCCAGAGGAAGCCCCCCATCAGCAGATTAGGGGCAGCCAGTCTAGTAGCCCTAGCCAGGTGAAAATTCCTCTACACACTGAGGGATCCCCCATACCTTTATGTAGGGACCTCCCCCAGAAGGACTCTGGTAGGCAAGGGCAAACCTGGGACCAGAAGGTTCCAAACCTGCCATGTCCCTCCAGTGTTCCATCCAAAGGGACCCAACCCCCAGCTGTAGGCAGCCAAAGGTTGACCCTTAGAGCAAAGTGCAACTCAGTCATGGAAAGACAGGCATACATGGTGACCAGTGATCTGAGGAAACTGAGGCCAACATTCCTAGGGCCTCACTTCCCTACTCAGACACCTCACCAGCCTTGTACTTTACCTAAGCACACCAGAGGTAGTGATTCCCCATGGTGGAGACCCTCTCATACCCTTAGGGTGAGGGATTGCTTAGTGGACCATAACATAGGGGGCAACCATGCTAGTGCAGGTGCTTCCTTATATGGCCACTTAGTCAATATAGGCTCAACTGGCCAAGGTTAGCCTTATCTCCTTTCGTTTGGGGGGGTTATGTAGGAAGGTGGAATCTGACTATATGGTTGCCCCCACTTTTTTTATGGTGTTTTGCTGGTTTATGACTTAGTTGGACTGGGATCCTGCTATTCAGGGCCCCAGTCTATCTGCTTTCTCTGTAAAATGGATTCCATGTGCCTTAGGCACATCTCTGATTGGGATCTGGAGTGCCCTTATAAGTCCCTAGTATATGGTATACTATGTACCAAGGGCATAGGTACCTCAGAGGCCTGCCAGGGGCTGCAGCATGTATTATGCCACCCCTGGAAGGCCATCCAAACTGACACCACAGGTCTGCTACTGCAGCCTGGGTAAGGTGGTGCATGCACTCCTTACTGTGATATAGGTTACCTATATCACGAAATACATACACACCTAGAAACCTATAAGTCACTCCTAAGGCAGGCTTTATCAATCCTAAAGGCAGAGTGCATGGTTCCTATGTGAGAGGGTGCCCCAACATGAGCAGGGCCCCTCTGCAGCGTTCGGAGACCATCTCTGATGCTGTTTGTAGTGCAGCCTGACCATATACTCTTAAGCGCATTATATCCTCGCGGTAAAATGCTAACTTTGGAATGGCTGCACCTAAACATGTCGTGTTTGGTGTCAAACATCTTGGAATACTACCCCCCGCCAATCCTGGCGGCGGGGGTAGCATTCCACCCTTCTAGAGGGAAAGACATGTTAACTCTGGCTTACCCGGTAACTTCTTTCTGAAGCCCTGGCATCACAAAATGGATGCTGCTGCCACAGACACAAGTCTGGCCTCCTGCTGCTGGACGAAACTCCGGCAGGGGAGGCCTGGACAATAGGTTTCCTGTTGCAGGGAGGTGTGACCACCTCCCCAGACAGGATAATGTGTATTGGGGCTGGGTGGGTGCACTCTTAGAGTGCTTTGAAGTCCTGCACTGGGGGAGCAAAAGGCTCCTCTGTGCATATGCCAGTTCAAACCAGCTCAGGGGCTACCTGCCCCTGCTCTGGCGCGAAACTGGACAAAGGGAAGTGGGTGTAGCCACCCCTCCCTTGACCCTCCCATAGGTGGGGTCATAGAGTTAGTCCCTCCCTGTTTTACTAGTTAAAATGGGGAACCCTTGCCACAGCAAGATTAGATATCCCTGGACTAAACTTTGAAACTGAATCCTGGACCTTCGAAGCTCTACATCACGATTAGAGGACTGAAGAATCTCCTTGGGGTCAAGGAGTGACTCCCCTGCTTGGCAGGCACCAAAAACGATAACGACGGTCGCAAACTACGCCGCTCCCGCCGGAGTCCGAAGTCCCTGCAGCCCAAGAAGTGGATTTCCTGACTTCTCCAAGGCCATCGTGAGTCCCCAGCGAAGCTGAGGCAAGTGGACCCCACGAGTGACGAGGAACCGCGACCCCTGGGTACCGTGCACTATTGTCGTGTGCAACCCCTTCACAACGTTCTACGAACCTGTGCTTTGGACCACGTGTGGTCCCAACCTCCAGCAGGAATCCCTCCGAAGATCAGAGGCTTACACCGTCCCGAGTGACCGTGGGCCCCTGTTGAGTGATTCCGCCCGAGGTGTCTTTGCGATCCCTTGCCAGCCGGCTCGTGGGTCCCCAGAAGACTTTCTAAAGAAACCAAAGGGCTCCCCTGGTTGCTCCAGGCCTTCCCTGACTTACCCTCGCTGGGTGAGTTCCCCAGACCTTGCTGGTCTGCACCATCGACGATCTTCAGCTACATTGAGACTTGCCGTTGCCAAGGCTTGTTGGGTCCAATCCGGTCGCCGACACCGCAGCACTCGACAAACATCGTGTACCAGCCCGAATCCTGCTCCTGGTCGCCGACAACGCCTCCTGGACCTCGTGGCTGCAGAAACGAGACGACCGTCAACGCACCTGAAGCACTCGACATCGGTGGGCATCTGTCCATCGCCTTCCTGGTCACTGGCTAGTGACCCAGACTCTGTCCCCTCTGCTTTCAGGTTCACCAGAACTCCGATCCACTCTTGGATCCACCCGGACACTTTTCTCTTGGCCGCCAGCAGCACTTTGCAGCAGATCGCCATTCGAAACGACGACGAAACCCGACCCCGAAAGGCACCTTTGCACCCGGCTTCCCTGGGTGAGGTAACACGAGTACTCCGGTGCTCCCGTGGGTAGAGACTCTTCAAAGTCCTAGATCTCAAAGGGTTTTGTCCTAGTCCTCTTTAAAGTGTCCCTTTCCTCTATTTTCCCGATCCCGACTTTCTCCATAGAAGTTAACGGCGTATCGCGGTTGTGTATTTACACTGCACGCGTCTCCCGTGGGTCCCCTGTGTCACTACCTTGGGTGGTTCCTTGTGGTCCAAGCACTTCTAGAGGCTCTAGGCCTAGTGTCTAGTTCAGTCGTGGTTCGCATACCACTTTATTGGTATATGGTTTGGTACGCCCCTAGGGCCCAAACGTGTATTTGTGCTATTACTGTGATTTAAGATCTTATAACCTATGTACTTCGAACTCTAGCCTCATAAAGAGACTAGAGGGGTGTGTTTAGTAATAAATACATATATTTTGAATATATACCTGGTGTGGTGCTCTTTCATTTGGTCACTCAAGAGATTATAGACTGGTAAAACAAGCTGCTTTACATTCCTTCAAGACTTAGCCTGAAGGCTGCTCTCCATAGCTACCACTAGGATAGCTTTCAATAAGGTTGTCTTTAACCTACCTACCATAAGAGTCGATTTGGACTGGTGCAAGGTGCCCACTATAATTAGTGGACAGCATATGCCAGGCCAACTTCTCACACAAGGTATAAGCAAGAGCTCATCTTATGTAAATTTGTACAGTGATGAATAATAAATTAACGACAGGAACAATCACTGGAATACAGGCTGACTATTACTCATTTTATAACAGAAGAACCTTCAGGTGTTTCATATTTATTTCTTAAACTTTAGTAGGTGTAACCTGTGCAGAATGTTAGGTACACCTAGCTCTAGGATTGCTGGAAATACAACCATGTTAATGAATATCCAGTTAGAGGTGTATCAGGTACTCCAGGATATATTGAATAAAATTTAATGAATTGCAGCGTTGTGCAGCGTTGTGATTGGCTGCGGGGAGCGTCGGAGCCCTGGTGCTTCCTGCTTCCTGTTTCTCACAAGAAGCTAGGAAGAGGATAGGACGGGACACAGGAGAGGCGGTGACGGACAGCCAGATGGCCGGCCGGAAGGTAAGTGATTTTTTTTTTTACTCGATTTCCCATTCCCCCGCCCCTTCTCCCCCACCCGCCCTACTGCTGCTTCTAGGCAGCAGCCACGACTGCGAGTAATTCTCATTCTGGATGAGGGGCGCTTTCAGTTTCTAGCACACTCAGAGTTATGTAATTGAGTGGCTTGCCTGGATCCGTCTGACTGTCACTTCTGAAGGTCAAAAGAATTCACTGGTATCCAGTAAGTTTTGCGGAACATTCTGCAAGTCAGATAAGTGGACTTTCTTTATTTTCATACCGATAGTGTATGACCTGTTTTCCAAGCACAGGAATCTTAAACTTTTATTCTCTAAAAGGATTAAGGACATTGAAGTACCTTTCTTGATGCATTGTGCTGTTCCTATTTTTTTCTTTTTTTTATATTTTGAATATTTCACCTGCTCATTTATTAGGTAACTCTAAGGAGTACAAGACTTTGGAATATGTTATAGTCATCTTTAAATGTTTTTTTGGCAAAACACAACATTGGTTCCCCAAAGAGTTTGATTTTGGAGCACGGAGTGTTTTTGGCATGTAACTTTTTTTCTCATGATACATATCTAAAGGACATGTATGCAAGAGTGTAGTTCACTACGTCATAGACCATAGTTATTTTACTGAATGTTTGTTTTCTGATTGCAGTGTGTCTACTATTACACGACAGGGTGTATTCCTGCGCTACAGCTACTCCTCGGCTTGGATTATTGAGAAAGCGATACCTAGATAGGTATATTCGGAAACTGATTTAGGATATGATACTACAAAAGACAATCATTTTCTTATGTCTTTTCTTTGCAGATCTCTTTCTCTGCAGTTCCTTTCCCAATTTCCTTTTCCCCCACTCAATCGCTCCAACCTTCTGTGCCATTAACGGTAATCAGAATTGGTGATATTAAGGGGCGGACCATATCTGAGCCTCGTACAGTTTATGAGGAGCACGGCCTTATTAGGCTAAACCTTGACATGAATAGCTTCAAAACTCATCTCATGATTTACTACATAAAATTCTGTCAAATTCTTTTCATCAACTTTTAAAAGATTGTCATATAGTATTATAGTAATATATGTCTTCTTTGGTTGCAAAGTGAAGTCAGAGTTATAAACGTACAGTTATTTAAAAGCTAATGAAATAATAAACATGCATTAACACCTACATTTAGAGTTCCTCTTCTGTTTTTTTAAATTCATGTTTATATATAACACTTCATGAATTTAATTTCTATTGAAACACACTTGGGACATGTTATTTTCATTTATCTGATCACTAATCATAGGGTGTGCAGACTTTCTAGGGTTTAACATATACCAATATAGAGGACAGGGACTATGAAAGGAAAATGTACGGGACAACTTACATTCTACTAATGCACTTCCAAATCATATTAATGTCCGTAGTTAGAGGGTTAATGAGATGTATTTTTCAAGTTTAATAATAACTTATTATTACAATATCTTAATTCTGCATGTTTTTGCCTTTTCTAAAGGCTGTATATATTAAGTGCAGTGGTGATAAGCAAACCATATATTTACAATGTCTATACAATACATATGTTATAAATCTGAATGTGAGGGATAGGAAAGATGCTTCTATGGACATCATATATTTAACTATTCCCTACAATATATTTTGCCACTATATTATAAATATGTAGTGTAGGCGATGGTTACAAGAGGGGATTTCCTGTAAACTTTTTCTCACGATGTACACTCATAATGCATTTGTAGTCTGAGACATTTGATTGCAAAGGTATATAGGGTGAGCTGCCGGTCAAGCTAATAAGACTGCATTTATGAGCTAAATTATAAGGACGATATTAATCCTGTTCATAGTAAATGGCTTATGTTACAGCAAATCAAAACCTAGACAGCTAGTGTTAAATGTAAGTTTGGGCGGTGAACTCTTCTCCGCTTGTGGAGTTTGCAGAGTTTTCCGCACTCCGCGTTATGCGGAGCTCGCAAAGTTCCGAAAAACTCTGATCTGCGTAGCAGAGTTTTTTCCTCGTTCGCGCTTGTCAACATCAAGTTGGCGAGAGCGAGCGGGGAAAATCCACCACCCGGCGAGATTTTTCCTTGTTCGCAATCATCAACGTCAAGTTGGCGAGCGCGAGCATGGAAAATCAACCTCACAGGGAGATTTTTCAATGCGGGCGGTCAGATTTCTCATTGCGAGTGGTCGCGCTGACAAACCATCTCTTCGCATTGAGAAAGCTGTCGCTCGAGTAAAAAATGTACTCGAGCGGCAGAAAGGAAGCAGCGCCCTCTTGCGCTGTGCATGGTGCCGTTTGCGATGATTGCACAGTGTAGACAAACTTCCAGCGCTGAAAATGAAAGCGAAAAGCATTTATCTAACGCACTCTGCTGCTTGCGGAGCTCCGCGTAGTGAGGCGGAGTTTTTTTTGCACTTCGCAGAGTTCCGCTTAGCAGAACTCCGCTTACTCCGCCCAGGCTTAGTTAAATGTGTGTTAAAAAACCTCTGCTTTAAATCTGGCGTGTCCAGTGTAGGTCATGGACGGCTGAATCCATTCCAGATACTTTGGATTTTCACGTAACATAAATTACATGCAATGAATCTAAAGGGGAAGAATGAATATACTCAGTGACTACTCTACCCGACCTCTCTGACCTCCAACAAGGACTGGTTTGTTGATGGGTGCATGAAGAATCTTACAGCAAAGTTTAGCTTAAACAGGAACTCAAAAAAACACCAATTTTAAACACTGCTCTTAAAGTTCCTTAATTCTTACAGCCATATATCCATGTCATGATGGGCTACACACCAGTGTAGATCTCAGCTTTGCATGCCATGGAGATGTTAGTGAGGAAACTGATGTTATTTTTTTAGATGTAAAACAGCAGCTCTCTTTGGGCACCCTTAGTTAGTTGAAGCTCAGGGCCATTCATGCATCAATAGAAGGTGGGAAGTATTCAAGAGCTTAGAATTAGTCATATTTGCTTGTGATGCATTGACAGAGCTGTGTGCCGTCAAGCATAGAGAGGTACAAGAGGTTGTGACTGCCTATGATCTTGGGTTGGAAACAGAGGTCAAAGTTGAAATGTGAAGGTGATGAGAAACCATTGTGGACTCTACACACTTTTCCATGATAAAAACTGATCTGTGATTATAGATTTCTCTTTCAATCAAATTATCCCAAAATAGACTGGCCCTAATGTCAACTATGTTGGGTAAGGAGCATTTCAGCTTTCCTTCAGCAAGAGCTTCGGCTGCATGCCTCAACCTCTCTACATCCAGGCCTCTCAATGTTCCACCAACGAGAGCAATAACTCTGAATTAGACCCCTTGGGTGCTTTTGCTTGCCTACCCTCAACTACTGAAAATAAGTTTCTTAAATAAATGTTTGCATGATTGTTGTTTGCAAATCTGTATTTGGGGACTGTGCCTAGAAAAGATGAAACCACGTTGTTACAGCTGGAGAAGCAAATAACTATTTTCATGTTGCAGCAAAACTAGGGCCAATTACTTAGAGCTAAGACTCTACAAGTTATGTGGCTGGTATTAGATATGAAGGTTCTGAATTACAGATTCTATGTGCTGTATAGGGGACAGAGACCATCATGGGTCCTTTTACTGAGATGATCTTTCTCCACCTTCATTTTGTGGAGAATTTCTGAGGACCAACTTTTATAATGGTTATGCTCATGATTTTCACTTCAGCAGATACATAAACATAGTGACCTACCTTAAGATGTCAACCTGTAAAGGACAAGCTGGTTGGAGCAGAGTCACTTATATTCCATGCATGCTTCACATGGTGCTTTGGAAGAATTTGGAGCCTGAGGCCAATATTGTGAATCATGCGAGGGAATGTTTGGAGGCCAGAGGAGTGGTGATTGAACACCTGATCTTTAAGAGGTCTGTTTAAGGGGGTAGAGGTCATTATTTGTGATCCTTTTAGGACTGATCGAGTTGCCTGGTGGCTCTTTTTTGGAGCTACTGATCTGTTAGTGAGTTTTCCTAAGTTCTTTCAGGAGCATGTTGGATGGTGTCTGACAAGGGAAATAGATGCTTTTCTGTAGCTCGTTCTTGCTCAATAATCAAGATCACTCGGAGGGACCCTACAACGCTAAGCTTGCAGCCTGCGGTCTTCTTTGAAGTCGTCCACTGATAGGAAGGGCTTCTTGTCCCGATGAGACAGGTTTTTTCTTCAGGGAGATGGTATAATCTTGTCCTGAAGGCATGGCACGATCAGCACTATTGATGTAGTAGTGCTATATACTTCAATCCCACACTTAGAAGGAATGGAGGCAGTTGAGTGGGCATTATTACAACAATCAGACATCAAGGCAGATAAAATATTCCTGTTGGAGTTATTACATTTTTGCCTACATCACTGTTACCTCCAGTGGAATGAAAAGTTTTACTTGCAACTAACAGGTACATCAGTGGGCTTTGCAGGAGCACCGGCATACGCTAATACCTTCATGGCTAAATTTGAAGACGAACACTTGCTCAAGGATCCAAAGTGGACAGACAATTTAAAATCATACTGCAGGTTTATTGATGACATTTTTCTCATCTGGACTGAATCCAAGGAAAATCTTGAATTGAAGCTCCAACAGCTGAACACATATGACTCACTCATACAGTTTACCCACATGATTGGCGACACCAAGATTTCCTTTTTAGATGATTTAATCACCAAACAGATATTGGTCTGCAGACTCAGGTATATATGAAACCTACGCTTTATTATATAAGAGTTTCCATCCGCAGAACCTAATATGTAATTTACCATACTCACAGTTCTTAAGGATTAAAAGGATTTGTTCAGACAAAAGAACTTTTGAGGAAAGCATAACAACACAGAAACAGAAATACCAAGCAGGGGATACCCAGCAGAGATCTTGGAGGAGACTGAACAAAGAGTAGCAGCAATGGACAGAAATAGGTTACTTGTCAAACAACCTAAAACCACAGGACAACGTCAAGTTGTTGTTTCCAGATATTCAACCAGTTCTACAGCCCTTAAAAAGTTTATCAATATGAGATGGGACATGCTCCAAAATGAACCTGATTTCAATGACATTTTCAAGCAGAAACCGTTATACGCTTATACGACATCAAAGAATCTCAAAGAACTTTTGACTACACCTACTCGAGTAAGAGGGTCAGTACCAGAAGGAACAAAAAGATGTCAAAACTGCATACGCTGTAATAATGTAATCACAGGTGCAAATATCACTCACTCGAGAACCGGGGAGGTAATTACATTGGCGCACAGCACAGATTGTAAGTCAAAAATCTTAATCTACAGCATCAAATGTCCGTGTGGACTATTATACATAGGCAAAACAGAGAGAAAAATCAAAACACGAATAACAGAACACAATAGCTCGATCCACACTCAGAATAAAAATTCTAGCTTGGCAGTACATTGGTCAGTTGCTAGACATACAATTTCACAGTCGCGTTTTCAAGTGATAGAGACATTAAGAACAGCCTCAGGTAAAGACTTCACAAGATCCTTATTGTAAAGGGAAATATGTTGGATAAAAAGACTTGGGACACAATATCCCAGAGGGCTCAATGATAAGGTTGATATGAGCTGTTTTTTTTATAAAGGTGCCTGACCAGGTTAGAGTCAGAGGAGTCTTACAAATCTCATGTTCATTGCGCATTCAGTGTTACTTGTGATAGCACTCCAATCGGTATAAAAGGATGAACTGTGAAAACTGCAAAACTTAAGATTTCCTTGAATAGCAATTATTAACTCTGATCATTTAATAGGCAATGATGATGACCAATGCAAATCAAATACAGTATGCATCTAATGTTCCTCACGAATACCATCTACTAACAGATACCACAGACCAATATTGCAAGCAAGTGATCTGACTAGTGGCCCTAGAGTGGGTGTGATATCACAGTGTATGATATGGGGGTTTATGGATGAGTACATTGACATTGACGTGAATTGGTCATATTGTTTATTAAGAGTTTCGGAATTGGATAATGGCATATTGTGAGCCACGGAGACAGTGCAAAACATTCTCGTCAAGTTTAATGTTGTTCGATTTATGTGAGATGGGTATCGTTTTTTACGCATCATTGTATAGCATTTGAAAAACTGGAGATATGAGAGTGCTATCGATATGTTACAGTGTGATCTGTGGGATAGCATTAGAAGGACATCGGTTGTTGAAGATCACATAGACTGGTGCAAAATGTTGTTTATTAGCATTGTGCAGAAGCACACATCTTTTCAAGATGGCGGCTATGTTACCGGTAAAAGTCAAGTTATAACACAGTAGTCCGTTGTTGCTGTTGATGATCAACAAAGCACATTCAAAATGAAGGATCATGGGCAATACGGGTTAACAACATGCGTCTATTTTCCGTTCGGAGTAGAACTTACAGTCTCGAGGTAAGCGTGTCATGCTTTTCATAGAGGCAGATGGGAGAAACCTAGGGGTGACTTCAATGCGGGAAACACTCGTGTTGGTGTGCATTCGTTCATGCCTTGCTAACAGACAGATAGAATGGAGAAGTTATGGATTATTTTAACAGAGAAGGTTTTGTGGTTTGTGTCAGGAAAAGGCAGGCATAGACGCCTTCAAGTTTCATATTCAGGTTCAAGAAACCTACAATAAACAACAAACGTAATACAATGTTATTTCCTCCACTGGCATACATGCACTACAACTCCCATGGCCCATTACGAACAGCTCAATCAGTCATGGGGGGCAGTGACTATAAATAGAGTACTTGCACATAACCTGTGAAGTCAGTTGTGTTCTGGAGTGGAGCTGAAAAAGTGAAGATTTATGGCAGCCGGTTTTGGCAGCATTTCTATGTTTTTCCATTAAAAGGAACTGTGGATTTTGGAGGCTAAAGGAGGTCTGCTTTTTCTGTTCTCAAGTTTCCTGTTTTAGTAGCAGGGAAGGATTTCTCTGTTGGTTCTTCCATACACACCAGCTGGTGTGTTTTCATTTTCTGAAGCACAAGAAGTGCTTGATTTATGTGAATTCATTTCTTCTTGGTAGAAGACTCATGACCTTTTGCACTCTACAAGCCTGGTGTTGCTAGGAGCAGCTGTTTAGCAAAGTGTGCTGGGCCTCTGACATTATACAGATGAGTGACTATTTGATTTTTTACTTTAAGATTGTTGTGCTGCTGAATCACCAACTGTGTTTTTTTACTTCCTGATTTTTTCCTAAACTCCCAAAATACAAGACTGGTTCACCTATTTTTTGTAAGGGGAGTATTCTCCTTGCAACAGTTAAACTTTGGAGATAAATGAACACTTTGCCATTTACATTTTCTTTTGTGAGTAAATACATAAATGAACACTTTATCATTTACATTTTCTTTTGTGAGTAAATATTATTTACCTAAAGGAATTTTGCTTTTTGCTGATTTCGGTTCATTGGCTGCATATTTCCCATCACAGAAAAGAGAGGATTTTCTGAATCTAATGTTTGGTGACATTATTTGGTTCGTTGATGAGAATATTCATCATTGACAAACATACATGGAATTTACGGTGTGTGCATGGTATGTATGAATTTATATATAACACATAGCCTGCCTTACACTAGTACCACAAAGGTTTTGATTGAGGATTTTTTTATTTACCTGTGATTCATTTGTATTGCAGCATTTTTGTACAAATCAGCAAGGAGGGTTGTATGAGACTAAATGTGGTGCATAAGGAAAGTCATTGGTTCCATAAGGCAGCACCCCATATGATAGGTATTTTTCATATCAAACCTATACATATAAGCTATCTTTTAATAGCAGTGAGAGTGGAGACCTTAATTGTCTTTAACTTTTCTTTACAGGTCTCCTTCCTTGTAGTTCCTTTCCCCACTACCCTTTCCCTCACTCAATCACTCCAAGCTTATGTGCCTTTATGGTATGCGGAATTGGGGGTATTGAGGGGTGGACCCAATCTGAGCATCGTTCCGATCCCGAGGAGCTGGTAAGCATACATAGTCAAAACCTGACAGTTTGATTTACAGAAACACATGTGAGTACCAACACGCTTTGGAAGAAGCAGGATCATATAGAACGAGAAGGTCAGTTCCACAAAAGTTAAAGCATTGTAGTGGTGTATAAGTAATGTTTGTTGAAACCCTTGGGTATCTCACAAATAAAAGTGGTCTATTTTTTGCCTTGTTTTGGTTAACCGAAAAGGACTGAGAAATATAATTAACGGCTGTCGGTATTCCAACATTGGCATTCAGTAAGTCATTGGGACAAGAGGGAAAATGGTACACTATGGTTGATAGGGCTTGTTTCTCATCACATGACCATATTTCAGTCATGGTAACAGGTGTGGCACCGAATAAAGCTTTAGCATGTGCACTTTACAGTGATGGTTGGTTTGAAAGAGGAGAAGGTTACATTGCTTTTTGTCAACTTATCACTCTGGCTTTTCAGAAAGAAAGAGAAAGTGACAGTACACAAATCATCATAAAAATAGACCAGCATCACATTAACATCGATTTTACTAACAATACACTTTATAAACAAGCAGTATTATTATTACCAATCCCTGTACATTGTTATTTATATTTTTTTCAGATTGGCCCCTGAGGAAGGGACACAGTCCCGAAATGCAGAACAACCCCGACGGCGGACTATCACAGCCGCACTTCACTGTTCTGTTTCTTTTTCTTTTCGTTCTATTCAAATGTGCACAGCAATTCCTGCACCTGCCGTAGTTCGGTGCAACTGCAAAGCAGAACAGAAATTTCGGATTTTGGAATGGTGCACCATTAAGCTTCTTATCCACAACCAATAAGAGTATACTCGAGGACAGGTATTCCTTTTTATTCTTTCTTTCTTCAAGTCAGGTTCTTTACATCTACGCACAACATCCAGACAGCGCGTTTCGTTCTGTTAAAACTTGAACTTCATCAGGGCTTTTCAATATTGATTCACCGGATTGTCCAGTTAGTCCCAAGATACTTCCTGTGGAAAATATGGCATTTGTTTATTCCCAATGCATTGTTCCTTCACGTCCAGCGCAGGCAAGCTTTAAAGGAACATGGCCCAATAATAGGGCCACGGGTTTGATAGCCCGTCAAGTGTGCCGTAAGATTGCGGCAATCCGTCACCTCGCCAACTGGATAGAAATCCCGGTTGGCGAGGTGACGGATGAAGGAACTCTTTCACTATTAGGTCAGATGTTTGTAAGGTCGCCGATCAGCGGCAGTGGAAGCTGGGTAAAAGGTTGGAAGAGCTTCATAAATCGGGGGCTAAAGCACAGCTAAAATTCCAGGCAATGCTGCGCATCATATGGAACAACCAGATGTATAACTATTGTACCCCTGAAGAGGTGGCTGGTCTGATCAATATAATTAGGAAACATAACTAGTAGGGAGCGGTGAAGAGATAGGATGGAAGCCGGGAGATGTCCCAGGTTCATGTGTGCGCAATTGTTTGTTTGTGTGTTTGGTATCCCCTCCCCAGGGGAAGCCCAATGGCATTAAAAATGCAAAACAGCAGATATCGATATCTTGAAGAAAGTAGGGCCCACATAATAATTTTGCAGGAAACTCATTTAACAGCAATAGGGAGTAGACAACTTTATTCACAGTGTAGTAAATTGAGAGTTACACAGTTTTGTATCAGGTAGAATTTTGTAAGGGCATAGCTATTCTTTTGAGGAAAGGAGTTCGGGTAGATGGGTTTTGGGGGTTATAAGATGTTCTAACTATGAATTTGTATGTGGGGGTTTTTATATGCTGAATGTTGATGACACTTCATAACTTGCGACCTTAGAGTGGAATTTGTTGGAGGCTGCATTTCCGATAGTCTTGGGGGGAGACTTTAATACTCTGCTCGATCCTACCCTACATAGATCTACAGGGAGAAACTGTATCTCTACACCTAAAACTAGGCAGGCACTAAGGAGTATGCTCAGAGATCTGGGGTTGGTCGGTGGATGGCGCCACCAAATGGGCCAGACAAGGGGTTACACATTTCATAGTAAGAAATATGGCTTTTTTTCTAGGCTTGATTATTTTTTTGTGGATACAGCAATAGAAGATAAATTTAAAAGAATGAATCATCGGTCGGGGAATATCTCTGATCATTCACCTGTAACTATGATTTTTCAATGTCCTACCTATAGGTAGAACCCTAGGTGGATGGTCAATCATGCCCTTCTACTTGACGCTGAAGTCTCCTTGACCCTGGAAAAGGCCATCAATGATTTCTTTGCTGACAATATGGGGTCAGTCTCCCTTACAACAGTTTGAGACACATTTAAAGCTTTCATAAGAGGAGTTTTAGAAAACATGGGGTATGCCAAGAGTAGGGCAGAGAGAGCGGAATGTACTGCCCTAGAGCAGGAAATTGGGGTGTTGGAGGCTGCCCTGCAGGTGCAAAGCACCCCCAGGCCAGGGATCAGGTGACGAACAGGCTAGAGGATACCCGGTTAGATTTCAAGCTCACGTTGGAAAAGAAATGCAGGTATAGGTGGCAAGCCAAGAGTATGAAGGTCGTTGAGTATGGGGAGAGAGCAGGAGCACTCCTAGCTTTGAAATCTAGATCAGAGCGGTTGAGTAATAATATCAAGGAGTTAATCATCAACTCCCATGGGGACATTTCTAAAAATGCATGGGAGATGCAAGAACATCTGGTCTCCCTTTTTTCTGTGCTAAAAACTGTGAAGATTTCTCCAGACCTGTAAGGTATTAGTGGTGGCTCCGGAATAGGACCTTACCAGGGCTTACAGAGATAGAAAGAGAGTCTCTTGAAGAACAAATAACGGAGGCTGAGGTTTGAGAGCATCTGAGTCAGGTTAACAACAGGAAAGCTGCGGAGCCTGTTGTTATCTCCTCAGAGATATATAAGATACTAAAGATTCCTTTCTGGGGGAAATTGTTTAATTCCATATATTTTGCGAATGCCCAGATCCTGGAGTCATGGAGTGAAGCTATTCTAGTGCTGATTTTGAAGCCTGCTAAAGATCCAAAGAAGGCAGACTCATACTGGCCAATTTCTCTTTTGAATGCTGACTATAAGGTTTCCGTCAGTTTATTAGCAGGTAGGTTAGCTAAATTGGCTACACAATTAATTCACCCAGATCAGAAAGGGTTTATTTCTGAGCATCCAATGCACAATCTTACACATCAATTAATCGGGTGCATTGATCTGGCCATGGGTCGTTCAATTCCATTGGCTGTTGCCACAATAGATGCGCCAAGGCTTTTGACCAGGTTTGTTGGGCATATTTGTGGGAAGTCTTGGCGGCACTAGGGTTTAGCCCGTGTTTTATTTTGACTCTTCAGAGATCGTATGAAAACTCGTCAGCATGAATCTTATTTAATGGAGCTCTGTAAGAGAGTTTTAGGATTACCAGGGGTACGAGGCAGGGGTGTTTTCTCTCTCCCCTTTTGTTTGATATGTATATAAATCCATTTGCGCTGTTACTTAGAAGAGACCCCCAGATAATTTCCTTTTCTGTACATCAACTAAGCAATAAGATAGTGATCTACGCAGACGATTTAATAATTTATACATCAGACCCTTTTCAGACCATCCCCAGGGTTGAAAAGTTAGCGGAAGAATTTGAGGCATAACCCGACAATGCCAGGCATTGTCAGGTTATGCCGTGAATACACCTAAGTCGGAGCTTTCCCCTCTGTGAAGGTATGTCCTTCAGAATCGACTCCTTGTCCATGTGATGGAGTGAGCAAGCAGAGCACAAAGCACTTTATGCTACTTTGTAGTTTTTATACAGGGTATTGGCGGTACTATCTTAAATCTATCCTTGTCCCACAGAGTATTAGGATTTATAATGTGGCCTTGCAGTTTTTGTTATTTTTAAATGATCACTTAGTGTGTTTTAAAGTTGTTGTTTGTATTTTGAAGGTCATTAGCTTGAGGGAGAATATTATGTATTAGATTTTATTAGTTGTAGAATTAGTAAACAATGTATTAATGCTGGATTGAGGAATTTATGTACTATCTGGAATTATGCACTTTATTCTATTTATGTAATATCATGATGTTTTAATTATATTTATGTATTTTTATGGCTGTTTAAACTAGCCGAATAAAGTTGAATTGACTGACTAAATGGATAATAGCTGTTGCATCCACTGTTTGTAGAAAAGGAGCAGTATTACCTAAAGAGCGGGTGATAAAGATCATAGTTTGGCTCTTGGGTAAAGTAAAATGACGGAGTAAGAAGGAAAAGATTTAATTTTTGAGCAGGAATTGATGGCCAGTATATGGGCTTTTGACACTTATCAGTGTGGTTATTCACATAATCAGGTAGTAAGTAACCTATTGGTCTACATGATGTTACCTGGCACAGGAAAGACTCATACTGCAAAACTTTGCACATGAATATACAAAATCAGAATCAATGTTCGGCTAATTGTCAATTTTGCTCTTGGCTAGAGTGGCATAAGAAACTGACAATGCTATGGAGGGTCAGGGGACATGCAAGGAGGCGGAGGAGTTGATGTTAATAGAAATAACAAAAAGGTTTGTGGTGCAAAGGGAAGCAAAGATGTATGTGATTAAGGAATGCCCAGGTGAGAAAAGCTGCCTCGCTGAACTACATGATCCGGGCAAACTCAAAGACAAGTTAGCATAGATAAGTTGGTTGTTGGTGTCTGAAGATAAAGGTATGCCATCAGTGAAAGTGGAAAAAGTGCTTTTTAGGTAGGCATTTGAGAGGTCTTAGGAAAATGTGGCAGGCAGAAACCTGTTGCATGATAAGGATCTTGAATACCAAGCATTTATCGCAAGCCCTGTATTTTCATGCATAATGATCCAATTTCTCAC
Organism: Calotriton arnoldi; assembly: GCA_963921515.1. Lineage (NCBI taxonomy): Eukaryota > Metazoa > Chordata > Amphibia > Caudata > Salamandridae > Calotriton > Calotriton arnoldi. Next base: position 301,797 of record CAWUFW010007747.1, on the reverse strand, counting down.
CTGCAACTCAAGTCCAATATCTATAAGCCTGAGAAAGTCTTTCTATGAAGCAGTCAATAAAAAAAGGGACTGAGCACACAATTAATAACACTTTTGTGCTACTTTCCAGAGGGGATCATCTGTAACTCAAAATATTTTAGGCCTGGTAGAAATTTTAACTTTCCTTGAAGGACTCCATCAGAGACCTGAATCATAATCATAAAGGGGAATTATTAAACATATTCAATAATGACTTAGAAGTGTTTATTCAGGGATATTTGGCAGCTGGACTTGGCTTGCACCGAATCCTGAAGAGTATTTTAAATGCTTCAGGTGTTTCACTGAATTCCTACACACCTCTAAGACAGACTCTTTTTTGACTTCCGGTCTCAACTCTAATTAGATTGCTTGCTCATCCAGTTTTGACCAACTCTGATGAAGGCCTCATTAACATTCCATGGAGGTTAAAATCTTTGTTGATTCATTTGTATGTATTATTAATGTACATAAACAAATTTCAATTGTTTTTGCACTGTTACACATGCACAAACATTTGGAATGTTGTTTTTTTAAATGTATATCTCTGATGTAGTTTTTCATTTCTTAACAAGAACTTTTTTTATTTCAAGCACATTGTGAAATAGATATGAAGTACATATGAGCTGTCTCTCAACTTGCTCTTTGTTTCCAATATGCTTTTGCAATTTTGGTGGTTCAATGTACATTTAATTCATTTCAGTTTCCCACAGAATGGGCAAAGAGGATATTAGATGAGTTGTCTGTTAAGCTGTTAAGTGCTTCTTTGTCATGAGCAACATCAGTAATAGCCAGAATGATTCATTCACCTAAATATGAAAACTTCTTGGAATGTTTTAACAAACACATTTTCAAATACATTTTAAGACTTCCACAAGATAATGATTATATTTCCTTCATAAGTGTCTAATGGAAAAGTTTGACTTTCAGTACTCATTTAAAGCTATGTCCTAGAGAGGTTGTGTGAGTGAGAGAAAGGAGCAGATCTCCCTTAGAAAAGCACAAGGCCAAGACTTGGCACAAGTGACCTGTCCTACAACTTCACCTGGATTGATTGATTTGAATTTAAAGATTGTTGCAAAATGATGCTTATTATGGGATATAGAAGAGTAATTGAACAACTGTGGAGTACCCACTCATCCATTGCTGATTCAGATATCGGAGTCAGCAGTTGGTGCTTCCTCTTCACCTGTAGAACAATGTATGCAGATGATACTGATTGGAAGATCCCAGGAAGGATCTTTCAGTTGAGGAGTTTATTTTTTTGAGGAGTTTTGTATTTATTCAGTACCAAACACTAATAAAGTCCAAACACCAGCCATTGAAAATATGAAAGAAGCCTGCACCTATTTGGGTGCATCTGGGCCATTTTGCTGTGGCATTAATGTTATACTTTTTTTAAATTTCCCTGGGCAGCATGCACAAAGTTAAACTATATCAACTGAAATCCAGCATTCCGGGAAACCTTTTAGGTGCTCCAATTCTATTTTTCAATCGATTTTTCAATGTTGTTCGACCATTTATCCTTCAATTCTTCTGGTGGGCATTTAGGTTGGTCCAGATATGCTCAATATATTGTAGGCAGAGCTCTCTATTTCTGATTTAGAATTGCATCTCTAATTTCTTATGTTTAGGGGTTTAGTTTATTCCATTTTCTCCAGCCTCTTCACTATAACTACTGGGGATATACATAAGAGACATTTGTGCTACTTTTGTATTTCATAAACCTGTATCCAGTCATGTTAGTTTCTGAGTTTGCCATCAGATAGCTCTCCTACTGTGGAGATCGTCATTTCCCTTTCCACATGTATTAGAGCAGACCAGAGTCTGGTGAAATTTTCCAAGATTCTATAACTGAACACGTGTAGTTGCATACTTTTTGTAATAGAACACTGTTGAGCAATGGCTGGAGTGCATACATGGCAAGTTATTTCCAGTTCTCATAGTTTGTCTTGTTTCTTGGTTGAGCTGTTCTCTGAATCACATACTAGCCAGTCTTGTAGTGTCAGAGCAAACATTTGTCAGCAATGCTTAGTATTAATTTGCTGTTGTTTCCTTTATGACAGTCCCGACTTTGATGCCGACCAAGGCTCCTGTTAGGATCGACTCTATTGCTTTGTGTATTAGTAGTTATTGTGTAATTTCCAAGGCTTAGTTGGTGTGTGATCACTGGTCTAGTCTACTGGAGGGAACTGAAGACAAAAAATGATAAGTCAACGATAAAACCAGCCAACTGAGTGGGTATTTCAGATGGAAAGGTGGTTCGGCCTATAACGATTTAAGGGAGTAGGGAAGAGTTAGCGTTCTTGCAGAGGTGGTTGTTTTCTGCAGCAAACGTTTTTGTTTTTCCCCAATTAATATTGTAGTCTTCCAAAACCTCGTATTGGAGGCTAGCACAATATTTTCTGTGAAGAATTCTATAAGATAATGTTTTAATTGTAGATGACGAAGAAGTAGTTAGTACATGCCTATTTTGAGTCATGCAATGGTGGATATATTAAAGTAGTTTTTATAGAGGATATTCTTTTTCCCTTGGATGGTGAACCTACTCCTATTTTTGTTCCTTCCTCAAATGGGAGAAATCATTTGGGCTTAGTAGTTATTTGATTGGCACAGAGGATTTGATTTCATGCTGTAGCCATTGGTAAGTATGGTATGTATTTGCCACTTACTGATGGGTATCATTATTTAGAGAGGGCATGAGACTTCCTTTACTATGCATTCTGGGATGCAGCAAATTATTGTGAGGGTTTTGGTATTTCCATTTCTGGGTAGTAATGTATTTTTCCTGCAGATTTTGTGTTATTGATGGATTTGGGTGAGTAATATAGACGGTAGCTCATTCTGAAAAAAGTGACCAACTAAGCCAGAACACTAAAAAAATTAATTCTGTAACCACATAGGAAGCTGTAGCCAGTAGGAGGTGTGCTAGGAATGATGTAGTGGCAAGTGTAGTAGAGAATTGTGTTGTGTCCAGGTTGCTGTGTGCCCTAATAAAAGTTAGCATTATAGCCAACAATTCCCGCAGTTGGATAGTAGAACACACATAATAGATGTTTTTTGGGAGGTACAACAGGTGCGGCCTAGCTGTACTACATACAATGCATTAATATCTACTACGTCATCATCTGGTCAGCGGTTGCAATGACCTCCACTCAACTGATGGAGGGCCTCCCGCTGGATTTAGAGAATTAGGGGGTGATTTATATCATGGTGGTTGGAGTTTACTCCATCAGGGCAATGGAGTAAAATACTCGCCATCATGGAGTAACCGCCTGCCAAAGTTAGAAATGTCAACATAGTGAAAACGTGCATCAAACGTATTTGATTTTATTTTCAAAAAGAAAATCCCAACGTGGGATTTTCTTTTTGAAATAAAAAAGTGTCCCCCCTCACCATAGGAGTTATCTAGACAGTTTTCACTGCCCCTTACACCCAGGGGTTTCCTGGCAGTGACAGGCAGTGGAACACTGATCTGTGTGTTCACCCATCTAAATTAGGTGGGAGGAGTTAAAGGTCTGCCTGCGAGGGCCCTTACTCCGTTGGGCCGTCGGAGGGGTCTAACTATGGAGGAGACGGATAAGTCTCCACTATAGTTACACTAAGGATCCTCCCGCGTCTAATTTCGGTGAGCACACCATCATATTGATGGTAAGGATACTCCATCGCTGTAGCAAAGGAGTATGCTTCCAGCCAATAAAGAAACCACACCCTTAGTACTATAAATTTAGTTAGAAAACACTTGTGAAATTTTCACTAACTGATGATAAATCTAATATGCTTATCTACAGGATGGATGGTTTATTCACAAACTGATGAATGAGTGGTTCATTTATATCCTGATGGGTGACATGCCAGCCCACCACCGGTGATTAAGTGCTTGCCATATTTAGAAAGCCCACAGGCTGGTAAGGATCTCAGTGCCTACACTGCATCGACAGTGAGGCTGATGCACTGCAGACTCAGCTCATTTTTTAATGAGCTCCATAGCCCGATTTACTAAGGGCCTGCATTCCCATGGCATAATGTTGGATGACAGAAGCACTTAAATCAGATTTACTGAGCCACTCAAGGTCACCTTGTGTGGTTCTGCTTGGCTTAGTGAATCTAGAGTAACGCAAGGCAGCGCAAGTCGAGAATTGTCCAAGAATAGTAAACCTGGGAATGCGTCCAAATACTACACCATCCCAACAGAAGCGTAACGAGGAGAAATATGTTTATTTCTCCTCATTATTTCCTTTTTCTACGTGTGCAACATTCCGAGGAGGGAAATACCAATGAGAACTCTTTATGTGCAGAAAGGTGTCCCTTCCTACAAAAAAAAAATACTGCCTGTAACACATGCAGCCTTGCGCCCTGGTGCAAGGGTGCCTGCGTTGGCCCTGCGTAGTGTAGCACTCAGTGCACCAGCGCCGAGAGAGAGCAGGAATGTGCCCTATCTTAGTAATTATGGAGCATTGCTGCTCACTCCATTTGATGCAGCACAGCAAGTTGTCTTGCTACATTGCGTTGCATTGAGCCACATATTAGTAAATCTGTGCCCATTTCCTTTGATCTGCTAAACAAACTTTTTAATTTCTTATGCAAACTCAAGTCAGGTTTATTATTGTTTTTGATATTCAAGGAAGGAGAAACTTATTCTTTGGTTGTTTGTTTTTGAAAAACAAAAAATGAATGGCCCTGACTGGAAAGGAATTTTCTCCCTGCTCTTGCAGGTCACTGCTTGATTTCGCTCCTGTGACTTCTGTGCCTCACACGGTAGTACTGGACTGGACGATCGAGTGCGGGTCACACTGCACTAGGTAGGGTGGGGTGGGTTGTCACTGTAACCTGGAGGCCTAGTAAGGAAGGTCTGCCTAATCAAAGGTTTCCACTGAGGGAGCTAGCAAATGCTCCACTGTTGGAAAGCCCGCAGTTCCCTCATCTTTGCTGTTAGAAAACCTGTCATTCCCCCATCACTAACCACAAGTTTGGAACAAATAGCCAATTTTTGCCAAACTTCTTAATACCTACTATATTTCTTTAGTGAAGGAGTTTGATCTTCCTCTGTCTCAGTTGGATTTGCAGGTGTACATTTAATTTCAATTGGTGTAAAATTGATGCCCACTTCTTTGTTTAGTTTCCAGTTGGACATATGGCTCAGCCTCTGGGCACGTTGCGGCATACACGAGGAACCCTACGATTAATTGCACAAATGCTTTAACTTCTGATCTGTTTGAGCATAAATTAGAACTCTAGCTTGGATGGCCTCTATCTATGTGATTGCCGCTCGTTCATCAATGGTCCTAGGAAAATCTAACCATGAGCTTCACAATTGTGAAAATTTAACCTGGGGCTGTCTCCCATTGACCTGCGCTGGCTCAGCGCGGAGCTGAGCAAAGGTTTTAATGGGCCCATAGTGTGTAAAGTGAATTATTTTAGCCCAATTATAACCCTATTTTTTTAACTATAGTTTGATTTACAGACAGCACAGCTTGGGAAGCGTGTGCAGGATCTGTTTCTCAGCCGCCCTATCAGAAATCATGCCCTAACTGGGGGAAATATCAGATTATATGAATTTACTTTAAACTCTGCAGATGATTAAAAACAAGAGCTGAGCGAGCGCAATCTAAAATAAAAAGCACTAGTTATTATGGACATGGATTTCACAATAGATGATTCTGTGCACTAATTAATACTGAGGAGCCGTAGATGCAATGCTTAGATTGTCTTCAATGTAATGAAGTTCTATAGGCTTGTACAGCATCCATTTTAGGACAACCTCACTCCTCATCCTTACTTCTCATCCCTACTTCTCATCCATCATGCCTACTTCTATCCATTACCCCTACTTCTCATCCCTATTTCTTGTCCATCATTCCTACTACTCACCCATCATCCCTACTTCTCATCCATCCTCCCTACATCTCATCCATCATCCCTACTCCTCATCCTTCAACCCTACATCTCATCCATCATCCCTACTTGCCATCCATCACTCCTACTTCTCTTCCCTACTTTTCATCCACCATTCCAACTTCTCATCCATAATCTCTACTTCTCATCCTTCATACATCATTCCTATTTCTCATCCCTACTTCTCATCCATCATCCCTACTTCTCATCCATCACTCCTACTTCTTATCCCTACTTTTCATTCAGCATGACAACTTCTCATCCATAATCCCTACTTCTCATCCATCATACATCATTCCTATTTCTCATCCCTACTCCACATCCATCGTCCATCATCCCTACTTTTCATCCACCATCCCTTCTTCTAATCCATCATCCCTATTTCTCATCCATTATTTCTGCTTTTCGTCCACCATTCATAATCCCTACTTCTTATCCATCATCCCAACTTCTTTATGGACCATTTTTGAGGTACCAGATTGACTTTCTAGAAATGCCACCCCGCAGAGGGTACAGATATATACAGACAGTGATCTGCATTTTCTCAGGATGAGCGGAGGCTCATGCAGTGCGCAGGTGTGATGCTATAACTATGGCAAAACTTGTTAAAAGAACTGATTCCACGGTAGGGGGTACCGATGTACATAGAGAGTGATCTGAGTGGAAAATTCTAAAACAAAACCATGAATCTATGTTTGAGACAGTGGGCATCACACAGAGACTGCATTATCGGGCATGGAGGGAGCGCTTGAACGGTGTCGTAAAGAACAAGCTGGCTGAGTTGTTTGCATTCACCACTTTGAATTGGCCGGATGACCTACCCCTGGTGCTATTTATTATCTGTTGCCCACCAGACAAAAAAACAGGTCTGCTTCCTCTTTGTATTCTAATGGGATGGCCAATGGGAATTGTTGGATGCCCCTATCTATGTTGCTGTTGATAAATGGTACTTTGATCATGGACTATTGCAAAAGACTGTCTGATGTGGGGCACACTGAGTCTCACCAGGTCCAGAAAGCAACCCCAATGATTTTAGCTGCTTCCTGTCATAGTCTAGAACTCGGAAACTAGCCCTGGTGAAGACCATGTCCGGAAAAGCAGACTCCAGCTCCACTGGAAGGGGCCCTACCAGGTGCTACTGATAACAAACACTGCTGTTATCAAGATTTAATATCCCACTATATATATCACACTAAACAACTGAGGAAGGCCCACTTTTACTACCAAAGAACGGATACAGGGGAAGCCACTTCCGACATTTCCTCCACGATGGGTAGCATTAAATGTAGTAAGAAAAAGCAAGCGGGCTAAATCAATAGAGAGATCCGCTAATTACACTCTACTACTATTGAAGAAATGATTGTAATGCGAAGCCTGTTTCCGAAATGAGGCCCTTTACATGAGCGGAGCCTTTATCACTTGCCTCTGAACATGTTCAGTTTTAGTGCTGAAAAGTAAAGACATGACATGAGGGTGTTAGCAGCTTTGTGACATAGCGCTGGAGTCAGGCTGCCAAATACAGGGGCTGGGTCATGGACTTGTTTGCTTTGTGCTGCTGGTTGTAACTGTCAAAAATTTGAGATATTAGTGGATAAGTCTAAGCATGTCTGCTATGCTCTGTACTGCCTCCTGTAACTCTGTCAGTTCACATGTTCAGTGCTCCTTCATGTGTTCTGCAAATGGCGTCCATTGGTGCAGTCTTGCCCAAACTTTGAGGCTGCCCGCAGCCCACGCAGGGGGCCCCCATAAGAGGGCGGCCACTCTAGTGCCACATGATGGCACAAACACAACAGGGCTAGTGTTTGGACCTCCCGGATGTCCAAGCACTACTCTGTTATTTTCGACGCGCCAGTGGGTGGGGGAAGGTATATCTACCTACCCCGCCCAGCTGGCGATCCTTTTTCGTGCCAAGGGCACGCCGTCTGGTCGTGCCTTTTTCGTGCCGTTCATGCGTCGGGTCCATGGTCGCCTACAGGGCGTTTGGCGGTGAGTCCCTCCCCCCTTTAAGGGGCCATTGTTCCTGTGTGGGGCTCTACTACGAATGCCCACTCTTTCTTCCTCGCGGGGCACGCTGGCGGGTCCCTGGTCTGGCGCTGGTTTTGTTGCGGGCATTGTCAATCCCCTCACCTGTAGTCCCCGGGGCCTGGTGGTGTGTTGTGTTGCGTGGGGGGCAGCATGGGGGGAGGGCCCGCGACATGGTCTAGCGCGGCCTTTGTGTGCCCTGGGGCCGTGGTTTTTCTGTGCGGTCGAGTGATTCAGTTGGTTTTGGCGAGGGGGCAGTGAGCGGTTTGTGGCTGTTTCATGTTTCCACTTGTTTTGTGGATGCACAGTGTCTGGGGGAGGAGGCGGTGCTCGGCACTGTGCGGGGGGAATGAATTCCTTCCTGGTCTGCGCAGGCTTCACTGGAATCCAAGCAATTACCGTAACACCCCTCGTGTTTGCATGGCGCTTTGTCCTTTGGGGAGGCCTCGCATCGGGCGGGATGTGGCGTGCAGAGTATTTAAGCGCCTGCGTCGGCATTATCAGGATAGCACCTCGCCTGCTGTAGTGGCCGTCTCTGGTCCCAGGTCCATAGGCTGATCCGGTCAGTGGGTCACTGTAGGACACTCTCCGGTGCTGGACGGCCCAGCTCTGCTTCTCCAACTAGTCCAGATGTTCCCCTACTACACATGCTGCCTCCAGCCCAGGCCTCAGCCAATCACAGCCTCCAGTCGGGACGCGTTGTTTGTGCACGGGCAGACTGTGTGTCTGAGGCGAGCTGGAGGCTCTACTGTGCGTCTTCGCACAGACTTGTGTGTCTGTGTCTGAGCTGGCAGCACAGCCCTCCCCCTTCCCTCCCTTGATTGCGACGGGGGTATAATTTTCAGGTCGAGCGGGGGGCTGCAGCCACCGCATGGTGGTCTGCTTTGTCAGGTGGCGGGGGCAAGGGGAGCAGCGCATGCGGAGGGCCCGCGGCGTGGTGAGCCCGGGTCCCAACGGGAGTTGAGGAGATCGATTTTGGAAGTCAACAATGCTACGGGCTCAGCGCTCCATGCTGGTGCACTTTTGCTTGCCCTGCTACTCTGGAAGGCAGCTTTCCCTGTGGTTTTCCTTCGCCTCCACTGGACGCTCTGTTGATTTGAGCTCGGGCTACCCCGTATTCTCAGCTGTGCCGCTCTTTCCCTCTCCTGAGCACACAGGGCTTTCCTTTGCCCTGTGCTGGCCATTCTCTTCGCTTTGGCACAGACCTGCATGCTTGTTGGGGGAGAGGATTGCTTTTCACGAGGGACAGGTGTGTGCTGTCTCTTGCAGGGGCATGTGGGTGTATCTTAAATACCAGGAAATGCGTCTTCAAGTAGTTGGTATATTAGACTCTGCGAGGAAACCTTTGTGCATTTGTTAGTACATGGATAGTTGCATGACGGCCTGGATGGACCATGAAGAGGGCCATATGTGTAGGAGTGAAGACGGGTATAAGCCTGTTGGGTGCTGCGGCACAGTGTTTTTCAGAGAATATGACCAAGGAACTTTAAATGCCAGGTGAGTAGAGAGCTGTCACTGAGGTACAGCAGTCAGAAGTCACTGTGTACCAGTACAGTTAGAGAAGGGGACTGTGTGTTAAAGCCTAGTGGCTAAATACCAGAAACCAAGACATTACGCTACTGCATTATGCATCAGTGAGGTAACGCAAATAGATGCCCCCCCCCCAACTTCTCACGAGAATGTGATGTAGGGCACCCAAGTCTCCCGTATCTCACAAATATTCATGTTACCTGTTTGTCCCTCCGACCAGTGAACCAGCACAGAACATCTGCAGCTGAAAGGAATTGTGCATGCAACCGTGATCCTGGGATTAAAGATCAGCGGGGTTGGGGCACAGGGCGGGGGTGGTCTTCTCTCTTTCAAGAACTGTGCGGACAACAATAAAGAATTCTTTAGAATGTTTACACCAAAAAGGTCTATTGTGACAAGATTGTTGCTCAATTTAAGGGATTGTCAAAACTCCATCGCTTCTCATTCACGTGGATGTCCGTACAAATGTGCGTAGTGAAGAAAAACACTAAGGAAAGACTCAAAAATCATAGGAATATGAAGGTATAAAATACAATCTCGGTCTCCTGTCCCTTAAATGGATTAACATTGCGATGTACAATGATGACTATTACATTCATTCATCTACAGATTATTATATTTGATATACAATTGGAAATTGAATACTGCAGAGGGAGGGACACAAACATATTTCACCCCTGCCACAAAAAGTCACAGTGATACACACTTTACATATTTGAACTAGGCATTAAATTTACAGCCTCTTTTTGTTTAAAACCACAATGTGAGAAAGTCACCCCTGGACTTTAAAAAGGTGCTGCAATGGCCTACTAAGGCTAAATTACAGCATCAAGTTTACCTATGCTAAATTTGACTGGGTGGTTTCTGGTGCTCGGCACCGTCACTTAATTGTCAACACCCACGCTTGTGACAGTCTGCCACAAGTTGGCGCTGTCTGTCTATTTTAGAGATGACCACAACAACAGGCATTGATTAATTCAATATACATTAAAATTACTATTGCCTGCTGCCCAAGCCATTCTTATAGCTTTGGGGGCCTGGAATAGTCTGAATTGTCACACTTGCACAAGTGTCAGGGTTAGTAGTTGTGATGTTACTATGATTGGCAGCACGGCAGGAGCAATGTGTGGTGCAAACTGAAGTGGCCGCCTGACGTCAGTCCTGGCATATAGTTTTCTACAAATTAAGCACTTAACGTTTGAAATCTGTGAGGTCTGTGGGCACAGCTGGGCCGCTGTTAGGTCAACGATATTTGGGCGTGTCGCATGTCCTTTCCTGCTCGGGTCTCAAAATAGGTGGGCAGTTACATGGGCAGAGCTCCTTGCTGTAATCAGCGCGCAAATCTAATGCGTGTTTAATGAAGCCACGGCATAGCACAAGACCTACAAAATTACATACATCCTCCAGTTACCTTCAATATACCTGCACGCCCATTTCTCACACTTCCACCACCTCTCCTAGGTGCTGCACCACAAGATGAGTGCTACCCTTCCTTATGGTTCGGGTCCTCTTTGTAGGATAGGGCTGGATTTGGTGCGGGCTATAAGGGGGAAAATGTTTTTTTCATGAAGCAAACAATTAAGCTGGCATGTGAGCTCATTCTTTATGGCAATTGGAGAGTGCACTGATCATCTGTGTCTTTATTTATCTTGCATGGTATCTGTCTGCGATAACTGGGAGTTGAACCGTGCTACGATGGTGGCATCTTGGTCGCAGGAAGATGGACCAGACAATCCAGATGGAGTATGGGCGGCAGCGGCGCCAAGTATGGGGAGAGCGCTAGGAGGAAGACTGAAGTGCCAGCATACATGGGTTAAAGGCTACCGAGACACGCATTCTTTCGGTTGGTATTGGTAAGGCAACTTGAATTTTATGTTAGTAGGAAGGTATTTAGCAAGCCCCGCACTCAAGGATACATTTCTCACACACATGACCCAAAAGCATGGGGGCCTCGCACAGCTACGGCTCCTGGCGGCCGTTTTAAACTGTTGGTTGTTAGGCAACTGTATCTCGCATCTTAGTACATGCAGTTGCCATCTTGGGGAAGCTGCACGGACATGGGGTTGCTCATGGGAATGGGTTCTCCCGCGGTCAGGATCCGGAAGCAAGTGAGGAGACACAGCTCATAGGTCGACACAGAACCTACCATTGTTTAACTTGGCTAGCCTCCCCTCCCCCTCCAAATAGCGGAGGGGCGCACAGTTCCCCATTTGCTGGCTATGCCTATGAAAGATCTTATGGGACACCCTTTCTAGGCTCCCGATTTGTAATTTTCCATGATTGACCGTCAACTACGTTATGTCATCAAAATCTATTCGTTTTGTGCAGCTACATTGGCACCGAGCTTTCGGTCAGGCGCAAATTGACTCCATCAACCGAAGCCATTTAATGACTCCAGGTAGTCTGTAGATCTCCTGCGTATTCACCCCAAGGCTAGATGAAGGGATTGTACAGTTGGTACGGGATTCCCATAAGGGAGCTGGCCACCAGCCGTGCCCCCGCAAACGCTTGCAGTATGCTAGTAACCAGTAATTGATAGTGGTACCGTTAACAAGTTCCAGGAACAGCGTTTTACAGGATTACCAGCTGACTGGGGAAAGTGTTCTGGATGCGGTGTGAGAAGATATCGCCCCTTCGGGGGTATGCTTCTACTACTAATTGCTTTATGGATGGTGCAGGTCAGGAGGTATGTCAGAAGTATCTGATAGATCTTCGGGAGAGCGCGGTATGTGTCAGGCAATATTTGGTACCAACCAGTAATAGGAAAGACCACAGGGGGCTCCAAAGTATTCCGCAGATTCAGACGGCAGCAAATTTATTGACCTTGTCATTTAAACGGTCCCCTATTAACCGCCATGAGGTAAATGTCTTATCAAGGGGGGCAGGCTCAGTAGGGGTACTGCGGCACTCACCTCACCACCAGCTAGGTATGTTTTCATATGCAACATTAGCCCCTTTCCTCTAACGTCATTTTACCCAGCCCAGTATAATGTAATGAAACTGTACTTTCATCAGGCCTGGGCAAATGATTGTAATGCTTTTGGTCGCAGCTTTAGCCGGCGGGTCTCATTGTGATTTCGGGAGTTGCTACCTCCACCACCTACCCTTTCAGCCCCCTGAGGTCGATAATGACTACCATTAAGTCAAGTATCAACAGACATCTGTTATTCAGAGCCGACATACCTTTCAGGTTGACGGCGTGCTCAAATATGTGTTATGTTTGACATACACGTACAGGTTTCTAAGGCAAAAGCCACAGGTTCATGCTTCAATGGGATAGTCAGAGTTCTGAAGGGCCAGTTTCAGCAGCATGGGTACCATAAATTGGTCAAAACAATAACTCTGGTACTGCAAAGGCAGAGAGCAGTCCCCCCACCCACCTCAAGTTCACCCACACTCCGAGGGAGAAGCAGATTCTGGGGCAGGTTAACAAACCTCAAAGGTGTATCTGTGGGTTTAATGCATGCTTATCTCTGGGCGTATGGCTGGGTAGAGTCATTCTCACTTAGAGGCATGTCCATGTTAAAACTCTGGGTGACAAAGTGTATTAAAGCTACCTACATTTTCCTCTCCTGCATCCCAGCAATACTTCCAATCTGGGTGCTGGGTAATCCACACCAGGGTGGGTGCACTGGTACGGCTACACAACATCCAGTCAAAGTCCGTAGTTAGACTGGGATTGGATTCTGTTCAGACTGTCCTCCCGTTCTCACCATCCACGTGTCTGCTTCCTGGTATACATTTACAGAAGTTTGGCACGGGGCTACTCACGCCAGGGCGGGGACAGCAGCAGGGTGACTCAGCATCTATAGATCGCTTTCAGGCGGTGATGGACTTGCAGGCAATTAAAAATTAAAGGGCAGGCAATTTGTGCGTATGATTTACTCCAGGGTCCCTCTAGCCAAAAGCATGGGCCCTGTTTGACACACTGGTATACCTCTAGCAAACACTGGCTTATGGGCTACATATTCTAGATCCACCAGTCAGCCTGGTGGGTTGCGTTAGTTTGTCATGCCAAAATAGGTGCTGTTACTGCAAGAGTGTTGGTAAATATGGGTTTGAAGCACCAATGCTGACTATTACCAGAACACATTTGCAGTCATATTTAGAAGGTGCAGGTAAATTTGCTCATGTTACTCCGTGTCCTCAAATCCACAGCATTGACTAACCTTTACGGCAATCTGGTAAACAAGGGGTAAATGCATAAAAAGGCTACAATGTATTAAGAATACTCGGCATGTCCATTATTCAGGAAAATTCAATTGGGAAGGAGCAGGTAAACTTCCACTGCTGGTGCAGTACACGGTTATAAGGGCGAACCCCCAAAATTTGGGAATAAGCAAGTACGGGGGTAAAACAAGGGCTCAGTCTTCAGGGCTGAGGTGCGTTGGAGCACCAGGTGTGAATGTGTGCAGTACGACTTCTGAGCAAACTAAGTACAACCTTGCGTGGCACCATGGGCCAACTTGTGTGCAGTGTTAGTTCTGAACAAACTAGGTGCAATCTTGCGTAGAACCTTTGAAATTATGTGCAGGGTTGTGGGCTACTACTCTGGTGGGGACACCAGCATAGCGGCACAGCATCGGTCACAAGACTCCCCCTGTCCCCGCCCGATGACCCTCTCTAGGGAGTCCATATTTCTCTTGGTGCAGCACACATTCATCAGTGAACCCCAAGTGTGGACTCGCCAAGCAAGGGGGGGTAACCAAGGGCTTAGTCAACCCCCATAGGGAACTGCACATAAAGGTACACAGCAAACAAAGGAGTATACCACGCAGAGGCCTGGTCAAGAGAAGAGCAGTGGTTTAATTGTATTATAATATCTTTGGACGGCGCTGTACTCCCATACAACGGAGGTCAGCTGGTAGAGAAAAGGATATTGTGCGGCCACAATTAATAACTGTTAACAATTATACCGATGGGCTTGGAGGCAAAATCCACCATGATTACCAGCCAAGCATTATACCAGGTACCGGGCGGTAAAGGGTAAACACGTGACGCGGCAACACCTAACAAGAAGGCCCCTAGTGGAGCACAGGGCACCATAGGGGTTTCTGCCTGAAAAGTGGTTAAAGTAGTGATCAGTTGCTGCAACCCCAGGGAGGCCGTTGAACGTGCCCATGGGGGTAAATAAAGCTGTGGCTAAAACAGAGAATAGCAGTTCCCAAGTTAAGTGGAGGGGAGAGGAGTTGGCCTAACGGCTAGGGCGGTCGACCTCGAATCTGGGGAACTGGGTTCGAGTCTCGGCAATGACGCTGAACATCCTGTGATTCTGGGCAAATCACTTAATCTCTCCGTGCCTAACAAAAATGAATGTGTCCTCATGTAATGCAACTGGTGCTATGTAAAGCGCTCTGATACCCGATTCGGGTCAAGTTCGCGCTATATAAAACTCTGTAAAATAAAAAAAATAAAAAAAAAATAAAAGTGGAGGCCAGCGAACTTGCCTACGGAAGGGTAAATAAGCCATGCGCAAGGACACCAAGCAGGAGGGCTTGGTTCAACTCTAATCCAAAATCATATATAATCTGAAGGGCTCGGTGAATTAGGCATGGTCTCTTTAGTGCTACATCGCAAGATTTCCCCGATAGGGCTGGGAAACACCTGCAGAGGTAGATGTGAATTGTCCAGCCAGAAGGACTGGTATCCATGTCAAAGGTAAATGGGGATTGTCCGGGTCTGGAGAGGCCGTTGAAATTGCTCTCAGGAGGGTAAACAGCGCCATGTGCAAAATTCACAGAACAGAGGGGTTTCTGGATTTATCAGACTCGGCTCTTGCATGCCATGACCACGAGATGTTTTGATGTGGATGGGGGTCCATTTGTCTAGATTGGGCATGGACCTGTTTCTGTTGGACCTGGGTGATGCCCTAGAAACTTCAGGGTGTAAGTAAGAATGCCTGCCTTGGTAGGGGGCTCTGGGTATGACAGGTGCCACACCCAGAGCTGTGGCGGAGTTACAGGGCGATCCAGAGGCTGAATGGTACATAGGGGTACCCTCTTCAGGACCAGAAGAAGGGTGCAAATGCCAAATAGCCCAAGGAAGTCCTTAGGGCAGGACCCTGGAGGAACGACGGCGCCCCGTTAGTTCTTCGGGCGGTTGTAAACCTGAGCAACCGGGGGCTTGCCTGGATATGCTCCGCCCCCTCAAGGGGCGTGAGTAAATGGGTGGACTGGTGGTCCACAGGATGTAAGGGGTAATCCCCCAAAATGGTTAGCACCGATTGGTTATGTCACAGTGCAATTTGGCTCATCAGGTGGGCAGGCAGCAGAGGGGCTGCCTGCCCTTGGATCGCCCGTAAGTTGACCCACCATGTTGGCATATTTCTTATGCAAAATAAACCTGCAGCAATGTTTTCTCCAACAACCAATGTGTCTTGTCTGTTCTTTATTCTGGTATTGCTGTGTTTGCGGGTTGGGTGTGTTGCCGATATTGGCACTATGAGGCTGCTCGCGGCCCACGCAGGGGGCCCCCATAAGAGGGCGGCCACCCTAGTGCCACATGATGGCACAAACACAACAGGGCTAGTGTTTGGACCTCCCGGATGTCCAAGCACTACTCTGTCATTTCCGGCGCGCCAGTGGTCGTGGGAAGGTATATCTACCTCCCCCGCCCAGCTGGAGATCCATTTTCGCGCAGAGGGCACGCCGTCTCCCTCCCTACCGCTTGCCCAGCGTGTCGGCTGGAAGGGTGGCTAGGGTATGAAGGTTGTTAACTTGTTCTTTTGTGTTGCAGGCGGAGTTACAGGGCGATCCAGAGGCTGAATGGTACATAGGGGTACCCTCTTCAGGACCAGAAGAAGGGTGCAAATGCCAAATAGCCCCAGGAAGTCCTTACGGCAGGACCCTGGAGGAACGACGGCGCCTTGTTAGTCCTTCGGGCAGTTGTAAACCTGAGCAACCGGGGGCTTGCCTGCATACGCTCTGCCCCCTCAAGGGGCGTGAGTAAATGGGTGGACTGGTGGTCCACAGGATGTAAGGGGTAATCCCCCAAAATGGTTAGCACCGATTGGTTATGTCACTGTGCAATTTGGCTCATCAGGTGGGCAGGCAGCAGAGGGGCTGCCTGCCCTTGGATCGCCCTTAAGTTGACCCACCATGTTGGCATATTTCTTATGCAAAATAAACCTGCAGCAATGTTTTCTCCAACAACCAATGTGTCTTGTCTATTCTTTATTCTGGTATTGCTGTGTTTGCGGGTTGGGTGTGTTGCCGATATTGGCACTATGATCTTTGACCACATGTACAGAAACCAAGGGCTGTCCTACATATTTATCATACAGCACAATGTGCCCTGTCCTGTACTTCAACCCTTTCAAGTGTCCTGGTTTCAGCTATGGCTGCCTGAAGCGGTTGGTTAAGGAATGTTGTTATACTTCAGGCTGTTTTATCTTTTTGTTTCCCGTTTTACATTTTTGTTTATTCACTGTTTCCTCTTCAGAAACATCAGGGTATGTCTGACACCGCCTTCATCTATTGTGGATTCTTGCCTGTGTCATGGTACTTGTGTCTGTATATTTACCGGCGGACAGGTACCAATATCTTTACTGTTCTGCAAAAAGCAGTATACAGACGAACTTAGCGTTCACATATTTAATATATCGTCCAAGTGTTTTCCATTAACCCCTTGACCGCGATCGGAATTCCGCTCGTGTGCTGGACATTCCGATCGCGGGTGGGGTCGTGACGAGCTCAGCTCGTCATGCGCACAGCGCTACCGCGCAGCATGACTAGCTGAGCTCGTCATGAGCACCGAAGGGGTTAAAGAACGTGTCTAGCCCCCAGGCAGTGAATAACTGGGAAGGACGTCTGCACCTTTGATGGTGCGTACCTGCTGGGTATGTGGTCTGTTCATTCTACCATTTCAGTTCTATTTAGAATTAGGACAGCTTTATTGCATTTACACTTTCATACTGCCTCTTATTTGGTTTCGATTTTGTTAAAAAAATAAAAAGTAATTTTTTTCATATTCACTCAAGTGATAAAAGTGCTCACAATTAGACTCCATGATGATTTCAGCGCCTTAAGTAGCATAGATAATCTACCAATACCAGCATGAAACATTAGCATTGGAGGAGAAAACACATTTTAATATCTAAACCTGCTTAATCTTCATCAGGAAACCTCTTGTCCATTTTAAACTCCCACAGCTGTTGGGCTGGCAGTCATGATTAACAACAGTAAAAGTCACTCAAAAAAAAAATTGAATTTCCTTTTTTTTTTTTATTAATAACTATATAAACCGTAAAATTGATTATTGCTGTTTGCACTACCCCAGAAAGGAACCACTGGGGGCCTTATTTGTAATTCTTAAAACAAAAGTACAAGCATTTGATTTCACATGTTCTTTCTGGGTTTTTTTCTCCCTTAGTACCGGTAAAAAGATTATCTAGAGCACTTCTTCGGAGACCAGAGGTGATGTAAGTAAATTAATTATTTATAACCCAGAATGAGTATGTTGTGCAGTCTGCAACATGTTCAGGTCTCCAAGTGCGAAAATTGAATAATTGCTCACTGATTGCTGCATTGCCTTGTGTTGGTCAAGCATAAGTAAGAGAAATACATTTTTTCGACTCGAATCATGTCTGTCCATGGTCTTGAAATGTTCACTCACAGTTGTATCACCTGTCCTATTAATATAGTAAACTGACTTTGCCACCTTGAATATTTTCTATGAGCAAAAGAAAGGATGTCGATCAAGTCATGTACTTTCCCGACTTTGGCAGCCTTGGCTCTGTCTCCAATATACTATGCTATGAAACCACCAAGGTAGCCCAACAGTTAAACCTGCCTATTGTAACCTTTTTAGGTCGAGCCTTGGCAGCGCATGCCCCGCTCTGAGAGGCATGCTGTATTCAGGTAGGGACTTGAAGCCATATTTATATATATTTTTTAATTTTTTTATTTGCACGTATAAACTTGTAGATACAAAAAATCTCTCGAACATTCCCCTTTTTTTTCCCCTTTAAGACCCCCCCACCCCCCTCCCATCCTCCCACAGTGAAGTTACATACATATGAAAAAAAGAAGAAAAGCCCGGGTTCCACTAATGACACAGTCTACGACACAGTTATATACAGAGCGCAAAAAGAAATAAATACCTGTGTATTTCATACAATATATCAGATTCAGTGCATTCTATAAAGTGCATGTGCAAGTTGAAAAAAAACCCAAAAAACATTTCATCGGAAATCGGCTTCATGGTCGAGTAAGCCACAGGACGTAAAAGAAGAAGAAAATAAATCCCAAGTTAAATGCTTATTATGTGCGATCGATCCTATAAAGTGCTTGTGCAATTATCCCTTATTTGATCAACCCGGTTGGACAAATGCTCCCATATTTTAAGGCCCTTTTTCCGCGCCCTGACACCTTTCCGAGCATAGATGAATTTTTCCAGATTATAGATGGACAGCAATCGGGCCAGCCGCTGTTGAAACACAGGAGGACCTGGATCCAGCCAAGCAGTAGAAACGCAAAGCCTAAAAATAGCAATCGAAATACATAATAATTCTCTTCCCTCATTAATACTCCCTTCCTCTTGGATGCCCAATAGGATTGAGGTTGGTGTCATTACTACATTCAGTCCTAGTTTATCTCTAAAGAATTCCCCCATCTGATTAATAATCGTTGAAAGAGTCTCACAGGTTGCAAAAATATGAACTATGTCTGCTTTGTGAAGGGCACAACGTGGACAATGAGTTCCTTTCCCTCTACCCCACTTTGATATGCGGTATGGAGTATAGTATAAGAAAAAACAGGTTTTATAAAATTGGACCTGTAATTTAGATGACATCAATGCTATCTGTGAGGTGGAAAAAGCTTGATGGAACAGGATACCTGTAATTCCAAGTTTAGCTTGCCACCTTTCTGAGTATTTCTCTGTGTCGTCCCTCATCATCTCATTTAATAGACAGTATAAGGTCCCGATACGAGGGGGTGCTCTATTTCTTAACTTCTCCACCAATTCATTTTTTTGCCATTGTCCCCGTCCCACCTCCTTTCTTCTGTAAAAAATCCCTTATCTGGAGGAATTTAAAAAACTCTGTATGTGTGAGATTAAACTTTGTCTTAAGTTCATCGTACGTGACAAAGCCTAAGACTGAATAAAAGCACCCTATTTTTGTAATCCCAGACCTCAACCATCTAACCAAGTATGTATCCGAAAATATCACTGGCAGGTGTGGGTTATTCTCGAGGGGAGTATAAAAATTGGGCCTACCTAATCCCAGAAGTCGACGAATTGGTACCCATATTTTGTAGGCTGTCATGAGGGTCTTAAATCTAACCCTTTTATAGTATCCCATTTCTAGCTGACGCCATAGGCATCCCCAGGCATCAACACCGATCAGCAATTGATACGGTGAGGGATACAGTGGTGAATCATCACTGGGGGAATCTTTCAGCAAGATCGAAAAATGTGCTAGCGCCGTAGCCCAATAATAGAGCTTTAGATTAGGTAAAGCCAATCCTCCGCGTTCTATGGGGAGAGTCAACCATTTGGCCGATCTTCTAGGTCTCGAGTATGCCCATATAAATTGAGAGAATATATTTTCAAATTTTTTAAACCAGTAGTTAGGAAGTAGAAGGGGGATGGCTCTCATCAGATACAGCAATTTGGGGAAATAAACCATTTTAATTAAGTTGCACCTGCCTACCAACGTTAAATGCATGTTATCCAGCTTCCTCAGATTAAGCTTAGTTTTTGCCGCGACAGGTGTTAAATTCTCATCCACGATAGTGTCCAAGTCCGCCTAAATTATTACCCCCAGATAGTTAGCACTCTCGACCACCCTACTGTCCATTGTTGAGACATGTTCGTTAATAACTATCTGCGTTTTCCCCCTGTTCAGGGAATACCCTGACAGTTCCCCAAAGATTGCTGCTTCTTCCTCTATGGTTTTTATGGCTAGATCAGGAGCCGGAGTGACTACCGCCACGTCATCGGCGTATGCTAGAACAGAAGTACTGTGACCCTGCGTTACAACAGGGGGGTATATTTGGGTTACCTTCCAGTTTTTGGAGGAAGGGGTCTATATACAGTGCAAAAAGCAGTGGAGAGCAGGGGCAGCCCTGCCGCGTCCCTCTTGTAATGCACAGGGGTCCTGATGATTCTCCGTTTATACTGACTCTGGCTACAGGATTTGTATACAAAGACCTGACTGCCCTAATGAAATTTGGGCCGATGCCCTTCCTCTGCATAGTGAGCCATAAAAAGTGCCAGGAGACCCTATCAAAAGCTTTCTCTGCGTCAAGCAAGATTGCTGCCGTAGGGTCTCCTGTCACCTGTCCCACGTCAAATAAGGATATTATCCTTCTGATGTGGTCGATAGTCCCCCTTCCGGGAATAAATCTGTGTTGGTAATTAACCACTATTTTGTCGATTACTCTGGACAAACGGGATGCCAGTAGTTTCGAATAAGCTTTTGCATCGCAGTTAATCAAAGTAATAGGGCTCCATTAATAACTATTTAAATCTAATGCCCACAACTGTATTGACTGAGGAAGATAAAGAGGACTTAGAAGAACCTCTGGGAATGGACGAGATACTTCTGGCACTCTCAAGCTTATCTGATGGGAAAGCAGCAGGGCCAGACCTAATACCCTCTGAGGTTTATAAGGTTTTTGCAGACCAGTTAAAAGATGTACTGATGGAACTCCTTACTCAAACTTTTGACGGGGCTATTCCACCACATTCCTGGGCAGAAGCTAAAATTGTTGTTTTTCCCAAGAAGAATAAACCTGTACAAGAGTTAGGCTCCTACCGCCCTATTACTTTGATTAACTGCGAAGCCATATTTTTCATTGGCTTGTGTCATCGTCCACTATAAACTGTGGCTTTTCATTGGTCAATAGGCTTAGTAGTCCCTCCTTAGTACTGCCTGGTCTCCCATGGCGACACCCCTGTTACATGTGTTGTTACTCGGTAGGCTTTAAGTACAGCCTCCGAGCACTATTTTCACACTATTTACGCAAATAGCTTTGTCCTGCCTGCTGTTGCAGGCAGGACACGCTCGCTCCTAACTCTTTAAAAAAAAATTTTTTATAGCACAGGCTTTGAACGCATTTGCAATGCAATAGGTCTCGCATTTGTGTAAGTTTAAGCTATTGGCATTGTAAATGACAATGCCTTTTATTTATATGTTTTAAAAACAACACATAAATAAAAGGCATTGTCATTTACAATGCCACTAATTCAAATTCTCGTAAATACAGGACCTATTGCATTGCAAATGCTTGTTAAACTAGTTTACTGTCATGACTACCAATTTCATTTGCCTCGGTGTGGTCTTTAAATGAATGATTGCAGTTTAGGAAGACTCCACTCTTGAAACTATTGAAGAGGTCATTAGGAATGTTGACAGTCAGTTAAAGCATGTGAAACAACCGCTGGAGGTTGGACGACGTTATTTATAGGTTTGCAGGCATGGGCCAAAAGCCTCACCTTTTCCCAGGACCCAGGTTGTGATGCAGAACTGTCTTGCACATTGTGTTTCTTTATCCACTTCCCTGATCTACAAAGCAGCGTTTTACTCAGATTGTATAATGAAGATGAGAAAGTTAACCTCAGTTCCCTTTAACCAGTGATGTTCAGGATATTGACAAACTTGATTTGGAGGGGAAGAGAAGTCTGCCATTATCTCAAGCATACTGCTGAATGGTTTCTGGAGAGTCACTCTGATCAATTTTAATATTGGATGCTAATTTATTTTTTAATATGTCCAGAATAAACCTTATAATGACTAAAGTAATGTGTAAAATAATATTGTTTGTGTTAAAGCATGTCTCAGCATACAAATGTATTTTTAGAATTGCTGCATTTTCCTGCATTGCCACATAAGCACATGTATGCCCATTGTTAACTATGTTTTTGCAGGGACCGACATGCTCTTGTGTGCTTATTTGCTTGTGACCCTGTAATATTTTTGCAATGTCAATATTGGTGTTTGTCCAACATAGGTCACACCATGTTGGTGTTGGGGCAGGATAACACGCAAAGTGTTCAACTTTGCACTACATGCTAAAAAGGCAGTAGCGGCTTGCAGGGAACGAGGGTGGAAGGGCGAGGGGAGGAGGGGGAACAAAAAAAACCCACTTACCTCTTCCGCCGGCGGAGTCTCTCCTTCGCTTCTCTGCGAGTCCCGTAACCAGGAAGCACCCAGGCTCCCCATAGCCAATCAAAATGCTGCAATGCAGCATTGTGATTGGTCTGAGCACCATACATCGGTGCTCAGATGGGGACTGAAGTCCAGGGCATATTCCCCACCAGGCTGTGTAATGCAGCCGGGTGGGGAACATACAACGTGCGCATGACTGTTTGGCCGGGCCAAGACAGCTGGCCAAGCAGTCATGCCCACTTGGAGTGTGCAAACCACTCCTCCCCCTGTACCTCCGGCCCCACCCCGCCCTAACCCATCTCCGAACCTGCGAAAAATAAAATGATAACAACTATATTATTATCGTTTTAATTTTCCTGCTCAAAGAAGTGGGGCAACGCTCCTCCGCCTTAGCGGAAGAGCCGTCCCTGTAAAAAGGCAAGACCTTGCATAGAAGATCAGGTGAACCGTAAACTAGTTTCCGGAAATGGTCTACTTGTGGTTTTAATACACGATTTGTCTCTCTTGTCCATCCAGCAGAATTTTCAACAGACCACCTCGTTTGTCGTGTCATCCTCTGTGGTGCAGTCTCCATCTTTAACCTCAATTGAATCTCATGTATTTGTACGATGAAGATTCCTCAACATTGTCTAGTAAATTGAACTTGAATTATTTTATTTGCTTTTTGTCTCTTGGATTGCCCCCTTTTTAGGCAAATGTTGGATCTTTGAGCTTGTTTTTAGACTTTTCCTAAGCATTTCTGTAAGAATACTGGATATTAAGTTACACCAAACTGGAAGATTCGTGCTTTTAACATTGGTCATGTTTTATCTCCTTTTTTTCCAGTTCTCAAAAAGACCTACTCAACTCATTAAGGTTGACATTCTATTTACCCTTGGTTGTGTTCATTTGGTGTTAAAGCCATTGACCTCAAGAATTATCAAATTGTTCATGGGCATTTTGAAAGGACGCATGATCAGCAAATCACACTGATGTTATTTTGGGGTTTTTCTCAGTTGTTAAACACAAGACTTCAGGTGCAACACCAACCTTAGTACATTGGATTGGCTAATGATGCTATTGAGTACAGATGCAGTACAACGTTGACCATCCAATCAGGGCATCATTTCTTGAATATGCAATGGATAAATAATTTTTTACTTAACTTTCCTTAAGTCATTTCTAATGTGTATGAGTGACATGTAATATTGAACTTGTGACATTTTTGTTCACTGTTCTGTGGTTTGAGGGAGAAGGTGAAAACTTTATCCAAAAGCTTGAATCCTAGTAATACCGTACCCGATTATGACTGCGGTGAAGCAGGTCCTAGCTTTTAGTGTGTCTATTCGCAATCAATTTAAGCAATGGGGACTGGGTGAGAGTTTTAGATTTTTACATTGTTGAGATCAAAAAGTCCTCTGCATGGTATAGATGTGTTCCCCTGCCCTGAGTGCCCAACAGTATCATTGTCCAGATTCCTAGTGCTTAGTTTTTCTGTCATAGGTGAACACGGATCATGCGTGTGTTCCATGACATAAACCTGTCTCATGGATTGCAGTCTTGTTGGGCCAGGAGGAGCACCCAAAGTGCTACCCTCATAGTGGTGGAAGGCTACTGCCTTTACCAGGAATTAAGCGATACCAAAGGGGATGATGGACGGAATTAAACAGCACAAGTGCGGTGGTGGCAGCACACCGTGTGCTCAGTAGTAGTGACCAGATCCTTTTTACCCTGACTCATTGGAGTGAGGCCTATAGGCTCACTCACCTTTTTAAAAGTTCTGCTGCTGTGTGCTCAACTCACCCTTGGCCTACATCAGGTTGATGTAGAAGTGCGTGCATAGTGAAAACGTGCTGAGTGCATGTGAACACGCAAGACATACACTACACAAAAGGTGCAGTGTGAAACAGTATGAACATGGTAAATGTGTGTGCATTGGCAGGGGTGTTTAAAGTAACACTGGTGCAGTACAGAGAGACTAGTATTGAACAGTGTGCGCAGACTGAGTGTGTGTGTTGCACGTGGAAATGCTGGTGGTATTATGGTACATGGGCACAACAATACTAAACAGTGGCATGTGCTGTGAATAAATGCTGAGTGCAGAAGTGCCTGCACTGGTACATTACTAGGAGGACCTTGGGCACCATATTGAGAAGCCCAGGCCTGCCTGTGGAAAACATGAGGAGAAGAGGAATCTCCCCCAGACAGAATTGTATAGTGCTGCATTCCTGTAAGCTGGGTGGGACAAACACTGGGTGAGGCGGAGCCAGGCTCTCCATGTGCATTTCAAAGGTCTCTTTCATTCAGTGACAGATCAGAAGGATAAGTGAATCAAAGGATAAGGCTGAGGGCCTGGGATTAACCTTTGATGCACAGATCACTGTGGCTGACATCCAGGTGTGAACTCTGGTCACTCCCTTGAATCTTGCTGTGGTTGATCAGCATTGGAGTCTTGCCTGATTTAACAGACATCTTTCAGAAGGAAAGATGAAGGAGAGAGGTGTCCATATAAAAGAAGCAGAACCCCAAAATAAAACTTCAAAGATCCAGACCCTAAATCACATTTTGTGTCTGGAAATGTACTATAAGTAGGGGCGTCTGAGACCCCATACTTTGTCATCTGCCAAACAGCAAGCCGGGCTGCATGCGGAGGGGAAGCTTTGCAAGACTTCTGCCTGTGACCAGGAGTGGCGTCTAGCCTGCTAGTCTCCCTGCTGGGTGAGGGGACATTACCAAGGGGAAACAAGATCACCTGCCCTGGAGCATGGCGCACCAGTACCTACCTGCTCACTAAGACGAGTGTGCCCATAAGGGAGAGAAGCGTGTTGGAGGGAGCAAGATCCAGAGGGGATCCCAGATGTGTGGGCTTCTGAACGAGGTGTAAGGAGCAGGGAAGCACCGATCGGGCCATTGCTCGTGTGCCATGTTGTGAAGTTTGGCAACCCTGTATGCCAGAAGGGCTGCTGTGCACCCAGGACTGTGCCACACCAATCAGGCTGTTGTCTGTATGGCGCATTGTGAAGTTTAGCAACCCCGTATGCCATAATGGGCTGCCATGCACCAAGGACAGTGCCGCATCGAACGGGCTGTTGCCCACATGCAGCGTTATGGAAGGTGGCAACCCCGTATGCCAGGAAGGGCTGCCGTGGGTCAAGAAACTGTGTTGCATCAATCGGGCTTTCACAGGTATGCAGGAAGTCATTACAATGCTGTGTGCCAGGGGGGGCCACGTAGGAGGCAACCTGAGGCCAGCATGACCAGACCGTGAGGTCCGTTGGAGTGACCCGGTATGCCAGGATGGGCCACTCGAAGCGCTGAGGCCGGAGGTCCAGGTCGTTCCCCGTGACCCAAATTGGTGCTACAACCAAGACAAGGGAGGCTTTGAATCCGAGGAGGCCCGAGTACACAGAGACGCTGTCGGATGCTGCTGGAGCAAGGAGACTGCCCAATCCCTGAGCATGGAAGAGCGAGACTTACTGCATGTGGCAGGAGCAACTCTGATTGCCAGGACGCTGGTAAGAGTAGCTCAGGAAAGCCGGCGCCTGCCAGGAGCTGCGTGTGGGGATGCATGCAACCCGACTTTGCCAATCCCAGCCAGGACCTCACTGCACCACTGCCAGGGCTTGTACCACCAGAGTGTATAAGCTGAGAACTGGGCCTACCAGGCCCCGGGGGATATACTGCCTTTGGTTTTTGCAGCCCTCCTTGAACTACACCTTATTGACTGAATCCAAGTGGGGGCAAACCCCGTGAACAGTGCTGAGTAGTTTACATTCCCTGGATGTTGCTGCATGTGAGTGAAGAATAACAACACACCTGTTACATGGAAACTTGGTAGCCCGGAGGGTGGCTTGACAACTACTAGGGTGCCTACCTCAAGGGGGACTGTGTTATTGCTTATTAAATGTCATTTACCTTTGCATGTGTAGAATTAGAATTCAGATACTTCTTTTATACAAAATAAGTATTTGACTGGACATTGATTTATTGTGTGCACTGCGTGCACATTGAATTATGAGTCATGTTCACTGATCTGTAATCTACACTTCACACAGAGGGAGCCTTGACAGCTCGTGCTACGCTACTAACTGAGAGTCAGGTGCAGAAGGAGGTGCTTGACGTAGCTGAGCAGGATCCATAGTAGGGAGGGCCCCAGGACATCAGGAGTAAAAGGCCTCCACCACCTCGGTTGTGCCCAGTAACTCCTGGGTGCCCCATGGCCCTCTGAATGTGGTTCTGACATCCATGTTGAATCCTATGAAGTTGATCATGTATAAAGTTAGTAGCTGGCACAGAATAAATGACTACATGTGTAGTAAGCCACCCAGACACTTCAGAGGCAGCTCACTGCCCTGGATATAGATATACTACATCCTCTGGGCAGGCGTGGACAGAGGCTATAAATAAACGGGCCTCAAACCGCACGTGGTTTTTACCCACACATGATCTGTGGTGTCAATGTAATCATTTCAGAGCTGCGATAATAGGGCCGTACATACAGGCTGTGGCACGTGCCTGTACATTCTGGTGAGGAGACTGTCACCCATGTTGTATTGGTGCTGTCTCTCTGTCTCTGTGAGTCCGCTATGCTCCACGGCTCTGCAGGTATGCCCTGAGAAGATTGAGCTGCCGCGTATTGGACTGGCTACACTCCCTGGGAATCCCGCTTGAAGGTGCAGGCGCTCTGCAATCTCTCCAGAGTGTGCAGCAGCCTGGGGAGGTGTGTGTGCTGACCCTGTGTTACTGGTCATTGGAGAAGAGACATCATGCCATTGTTGGCGTTTACAGCGGCCCAGTCAGGAACGTGGTGTAGGCATGCTGCTGGGACTCTGAAGCGGCACCGCGCACTGGAGCGCATTCGGAAGGGGATCGCATAATGAAGTGAAATGAGGATGGGAGAGTTACAAATAAAATAACAGAAAAAAAATAGAAAAGAACTGGAGATGCATAGAACAGCAAACAAAGGGACAACAAGTGAGAGGAGACACAATGGAAGCCTGAACCAAGCACCGTAAGCTGGCAACACAGAGGAGTTGGCGCCTGTTAAAGTCTGAAGGTGCGTGCCTGCTGAAGACATTTTGCAGCATATAGGCCTGAAAGGGGAGCCCAGTGACGCTATTTGAGTGCACCCCGTGGCCCTGTGTGTACCCTGCCTGGGGGAGAGTGAGTCAACAAGTACAGATACCAAGTGCGCACGCACAACCAGGTGCTGGTGCCCCATCTCCATGCACAAGTAGACAACCTTTCAGCTGACTCATTGATTTAGCTACAGCTGCCCCCAGGGGGGAGATGTGGGTGGGGAGACTGAACAATTATTTCATAGTAACTCGAGAAACTGGTGATGCGGTTAAGCGCTCACTTCTGCTCCATTATAAAGGAGAAGACATTTATAAATTGTTTGAACATCTTCCCTAAACGGGTGCCACGAATGACTACGATTCAGCAGTACGGACCATAAATGCACATTTTCACCGACCTCTGAATCTGCTTTCGAAAGATTCAAGTTTTGCCAAGCCAGACAGTATGAGGGTGAATCTATTGACGCATTTTATACCCGCCTCCATCAGTTAGCCAGTACGTGTACGGTGGATAATCACCCCAAGGAGTTCCGGGCACAGATCATACAAGGGTCCTGAAACAAGACACTCCGGGGCTTCATACTGTGACAGCCAAACATCATCCGAGATGACATCCTCATAATGGCAAGATCACATGACCTGTCGGCTGTGAGTGCCACAGAGATGGACATGGCAAACACGCAGGCTCCAAGTAAGCCACCCAGTGTGAAAGTTGGGTGCACCGACGCCATAACCACAAGAGGGAAGGAGGCTAGGCCCAAGACCATTGACCATGCCACAAACTAGCGCTCGCCGTTAGTGTGGTCCTGAAGAACACCCCCTGGAGAGCTGCCTGGCGCAAGGACAGATGTGCTCAAGCTACGGCAAACTCAACCACTTCACCAAAGTATGCAAGTGTGGTCTGAGAGGAAGAGGTGCACTAGGTAGACAGCCCTCGACTAAAACTGTACGACAGCGGTCGTTAAATGACCCAGAGGCCCTGAGGGGCCATCAAATGAAAGCCATGGTTTGGTCACCGAGAGGAGGAATCATCCTCGGAAGAAGAAGAGGAGGTCTTCCTCATCTCCTTCACAGGGGACCTGAAGTGACACAGCAGGCCACATCCCACATGCTTGGTGAAAATTGCAAGGTCGGAGGTCAAGGCTCTCATTGACAAGGGGAGCCTCTTTAAACGTGATGGGCATACACGAATATCGACACCTCTGTCTGAAGTCTGCACTAGTCCCGACACATACCAAGATTTACACATACGGAGGTCACACCCCGCTACCACTGAAAGGACTCATGAAGTTGTGTGTGAGGTTGAACTACCAAGAAATAATGGCAGCGTTCCACGTCATTGTCATTGGAAGGAGGTAGACACCATACTTGGATGTCATACAGCAGAAGTCTTGGGCCTTGTGTCTTTTCGCAGAAACGTGCAGGCATGCCAGGTAAATGAGGTGCTTAACCAGTTCTCGGAACTGTTCAAAGGACCAGGTTATCTGTAAGCCCCTCCTTCACTCTTCACATCAATAAGTTGGTCAAACCAGTAGCCCTGTACCATCGATGTGTGCCATATTACTTGCAGCTGCTAGTGGAATAGGAACTCAACATGCTAGAGAGCTTAGGGGTGATTGAAAAGGTTTCAGGCCCAACGTCCTGGTTGTCACTTATGGTGATTGCCGTGAAACCTAAACAGGCTGGCAAGGTGAGACTCTGCATTGATATGCACCTTTCAAATAAGGTTATCAAGAGGGAGAGGCACATAACTACCTAATGTATGATATAGCTGATTTGAATGGGGCTAGATGGTTCTCTAAATTGAATCTCACCACTGGCTATCACCAGCTCCAGCTAGCGGAAGAGAGCAGATATATCACAACATTCTCTATGCACCTGGGGCTGCAAGGTACAAGAGGCTAAGTTTTGGGATATCGTCCGTAGTGGAGGTATTCCAAAATACAATAAGGGAAGTACTGTCTGGCCTACAGGGCATTATGATTTTCAGTGATGACATTTGATCTATTCGACGACTGCAGAGAAACATCACCAGCGCCACCGAGTCACCCTGACATGCCTGTGGGGGCAAGGCATCTCCCTCCATCGGGAGAAGTGTTTCTTCTTCCAAGCTAGCATAGAACTCTGGATATGTGTTCACTCAAGACGGGGTGCAAGTTGACCCGAGCAAATCACAGGCAATCAAGCAAACACCCACACCATGTAATGCCTCAGAGGTTCTCAGCTTCTTAGGTACGGCCACATACTGCGGCCGCTTCATTCCCAATCTGGCAACCATCACAGAGCCACTGAGGACGCTCCCAAAAGTGGATGCATGCTGGAATTGGGCCCAGAGTGAAGAGGAGGCGTATCAGATGGTCAAGTCAGCATTTTTGAGCAAAGCGAGGATGGCCTATTTTGATCCCAAGAAGACGACGGAGGTCGTAGTCGATGCCTGTCTAGTGGGCCTGGGAGCCGTTCTTACACAGGAAGTGGAGCCAGGTTAATGGGCGCCATTGCCGTTCGCAAGTAGGGCAATCACGCCAACAGAGGCAAGGTATGCTCAGATCAAGAGGGAAGCCCTTGCCATTAAGTGGGAATGCTGACACTTTCACCTATATCTCTGCCGGTGGTCATTCCAGGTGAACACAGATCATCAGCCGTTGGTGCCTCTGTTGAAGGCATGGCTACCCATCCTCGACCTCGCATTGAACGATAGGCAATTCAGCTTCAGCACTATCTATTTGAAATAATCTACAGACAAGGGTCCAAGAATCCTGCTGATTTCCTTTCTCATCATCCCCCCAAGTCAATGGGGTAACGGTGGAGGACGCTAATCAGATTGAGAAGTGCATCCGCTGGGTGTCTCAAGGGGCGTGCCCGAGGGCACCGACTTTGATGGAAATTAACGAAGTGATAGCTGGAGACCCTGTGTTGGAAAAAGTCAGAGACACACTGCAATGTGGCTCCTGGCAGGTCTTCTTGCAAAGTGTACTCAGTTGGAGCGGTCTGGGCAAGGAAACTCTCACACTGCTGTGGAGAGTACTGCATGAGATCAGCACTATGTCTGAGGGGTTGGTTCTACGAGGTCACCGGCTGGTGATCGCTGAAAGTTTTGCGAAGAGAGTGGCAAAGCTTGCACATGTAGGACACCAGAGGACAGCGAAGATGAAGGCTCACCTGCGGGAGAAAGTGTGATTTTACAGGGCTGGATGCAATAGTGGATGATCTAGAGAAACAATGTCCAGCGTTTCAGATAACGAGCAAACCCGAAGTGCCGGCCCCAATCATCACAGTATAGCCAGCTAGTACTCCCTGGTCCAAAGTAAGCCTGGGTTTTGGCAGTTTCTCTGATGGAAGTCTCTATGGTCCCTGCGCACAATTATTCCAAATATCCCATTGAAGAGCTTGTGGAATCAATGGCATTTGGAAACGTGGTGCCATCCATAGAAAGCATATTTGCACTATTTGGCCTTCCTGACGAAATCAAAATAGACAATGGTCCGCCATTTCAGGGCTCCGTGTTCCATGATCTACTCAGGAGGGTTGGTATCAGACATTGCTGCGTCACCCCCTTGGTGGCTCCAGGCGAATGGGGAAGTCTAGCAGTTTATGATGATGCTAAACAAGGTGCTATGCATCGCCACTCACAAAAGAACTAACCCTGAAGTCAGCCTGCATCAGTTCATGTGGGAATACAGAGGAACACCAGATTGCACTACTCAGTGCCCCCCATGGTCTTTGATGCTGAAAGGGCACTGATGGGATGCAGTTCCGGTACATTCTGAGTGGATCCCACCTGAGTATGATCCAGAAGGCAGGCAGACCAGGCGAGCCCGGACCAACACAAGAATGAGTGTCCGTCGGACGATGGCCGTGAGACAGCTGGAGACGGGAGACTGTGTGCTCCTGAGAGACCGCCAACCTGGATGGAAGTTTAGGACACCATTTGAGTCAGAAGTTTGGGAAATAGTGACTGTGGAAGGCAGGATAATATTGGCGAAGAAAGGTGATGAGACAGTCAGCCGTATTATTTCATGGTTAAAGAAAGAGGACAAATCTTGTCAAGGGACTGAGGAGGAAGGTGATACTCAAGACGTTGCTAAACCATCAGTGACAGAGGAGATGCAGGATCAGTCACAGTGTGGTGGAGTGCTAAAGGAACAGTTGACAGGAGTAGAAGGACGGTGTACGTCTCAATGAGAAGGTAACCGAGAAGATAGCCCAGTCCACTCCCAACGTCAGTGATATAATCTGTGGCCACACCCCAAGC
This sequence comes from Calotriton arnoldi, assembly GCA_963921515.1. Lineage (NCBI taxonomy): Eukaryota > Metazoa > Chordata > Amphibia > Caudata > Salamandridae > Calotriton > Calotriton arnoldi. The sequence goes on along the minus strand of CAWUFW010007747.1, from coordinate 269,912 downwards.
CAAGCCAAAGGTTCAAGGATTTAGTGCACAATGCCCTGGAGTGAGGTTCAGAGCTAAGTGGGGAAGGGATGTAATAAGCCACCCGGGCACTTTATGGGCAGCCCACTGCCCCGGATATAGACACACTACATCATCTGGCCGGGCGTGGCCAGAAGCTATAAAAGGGCCTGAGACTGCATGTGGTCTTTGCCAACACATGATCAGTGGTGTCAGTGCACTCATTTGTGAGCTGCGATAATTGGGCAGTACGTACAGGCTGTGGCGCGAGCCTGTACAAAATGCAAGTTTAAATGTTACAACGGGCGAAGAAACGGATCTATTCAGGGAGCGTCAGAAAGGAAGGGAATTTGACTTTAGGCAAAGAAAAAAAGTTAGACTAAAATCTGCGAAGTTGCCACATTTCGGACTGCCTGTGATGCTTTGAAATACATTTTTATAGGATTGTTTGGCCACATTTCTTTCAAACCAAATACCCTCTTACCTGTGACGTGGAGAACTAGCAAGCCCATTGTAATGGTCATTACATAAATTGTGGGCAGAATGTGGGGGGTTTGGAATGCTTATGTGGAATTTCAAACTTCGCGTTCCTTGTCAGTTGCTGGGAGCTTTCAGCCCTGAACTTAGTGCCGATATCGGCAACCCCCCCTGCTTAGCAATAATAGTTGTGCTGCGCAAAATAAAGAGTCCAGACAAGTTTTTTTTGGGTAACAGTTGCTGCAGGTTTATTAGATACAAGGAGTATGACTCAAGACAAACTACCTCCAACTGAACGTGCTGCTGCCTTGGGGGGGTTGGGGTGGGGGAGTGCACCTTCACCCCGAGAGCTCTCCTGGCTCTGCGTAACTGGTGTTTTTTGCTACCCAGCTTAATGGTACTCATTTATCGACCTCAGAAGGATGAAAGGCCGAGTAGGCCTGCCTGGATCTGAACCTATGACCATGAGGTCAAACACACACCCCTAATGTGAGTGCCCTAGACCGCTAGCCACTAGACCTGTGTCTGCATTCTATACAGAGAACTAATGCTTTTGTATTTCTAGAGCAAGGAATGCCCACACTTGCAGTGCTCCATCACTACTCCATAATAATTATCTGCACTGGCAAGTTGAAAAGGGAAGTACAAGTGGGAATTGCCTGCAAAATTGCTGTTGCGCTGTGCGAGGTTAATCTTGGGATGTCGTGGAGTGCTCAATTCTTTGTTTATTGCCTACACACCCCTGTGTCTGTCCCCAGGCAGCGCCCATCATGCACAGTGCGGGAGGGGCCTTCTAATTCTTCTAATGCAGCGGAGACCTGAGTTGCAATCTGCAGGTTCAAGCTTGAATTCTCCCCATGGCTCCAACAGTCATCATGCCTGCTGCACAGCGCATCCCCGTGCCACCAGGTCATCCTACCCTATTAAAGCACCCTTTGACAGACTGGGGAAATTTATCTCGCTCTAATCTATGCTTTGTAGCTTACGCTGCTATACAACAGGACCTCCAGACCAACGGAGTAACCCAATGACCTATTCACATTAAATGTGCTTGTGATCTGCATTGTACACGTACTTTGCAGCAGGCGTGTTAACCCACTGTGCTACCATACATGAGTCAAAGCTTCCACTAGGTGTCTGGATGTGACCTACAACCCACTGTGTATGCAGTGCCTAAGTATGGACCATGAATGAATCTCTCATATCATTTTCAAAGGCATCAACGGTCCACCAAAGCACAACCAAGACGCGATCTGTAGCCTCCCAGATCCGTGGGCCTCAAGGGTGAAAAGGTGATAGGTGGGGACAACCCTGCTAAGTGCCATCATGCTGGTCCCCCCTTTCATGTCCATTGCACAACATGGGCGGCCAGGCCATGACAAGCCCACTTACAATTCTTGCACCGTGAACTGCACATATGCAGCACCTCCTCCAAAAGAGTCACACTGAGCCGCAAGTCCCACCTTGGTGGGCATGAGACATGGGAAGCATCCTCCAACTTCAACATCCACTCCAAAACCAGTGAAATAGTTATGTAAAAGAAACACAAAACAACCGACCAAACCATCCCAAGTTGCTGAAAAAGGATGGGACAGCAACCCATCCGATCAATACAGTGAACAAAACAGAACCAATCATCCATGTTCAGCCAAGCAAGCAGCAGTGCCACCAAGTGGCACCAACACCCTATGGTACCATAGCAGCACAAATTTGGTTCAAAGTGAGCAATATTCACCCCCATGTCAAAACAGATTGCCTTGCCCCACCCAAGCAACCACGGCCCCCTCAGCCCCAACATCCTTTAAGAAAGAGGAGGGTGGGCGGGCAGCGATGAGCGCCACATGCATCTTACAGGAAACCCCACGCACCAAGAGGCCTCCCAACTTGACCGGCCACACAATGCCAACCATGCAACTGGAGGAATACCCCACAGCATGTGACGCCCACGGCGGTGAAAAGGACGCGTACGGCAGCATTCAGTTTGGATCCCTCCTGCGCCCGCTGCCCTAGAAACCCCTTCAGTTCCGAGCCCCAACCATGGCGAGGTGACCCGCACCCGCCCGTTATCCCCAGAGGAGCTCAGGTGCAGGCTGCAACCACCACAATTTGGCACCCGGTCCAAACAGAGCCAGCAACAGGGAGACGGGCTCCCTCCACACGACTTGCAGCGCCCCGGATGGGCCCACCACACCGACGAGGTCCCCGATATCATGATGCAGCGCGACATGGGTGGTGACAGCCCCAGTATACACCCCACCTCGTGGCCTCTAGTAGTGCACCACTTGCCCAAACCTACTGAGACTTGAGTGCTCCTTCCCAATTTCTCCCCAGTAGCGCATGGTGAGGCACACCCCCACGGGGCCCGGAGGCAGGAGCCATTGGCCATATTGGCGCTGCCCGGTTCCTACGGGAGGAAAAAAAATCCAACATTATTCCCTTCTAGGGGGAGGTGTGCCACAGGCCTCTGCAGGCCTCCCGCCCGGCCTCAACAACACAAATTCAACCAACTAACACAGTGCGACCTCCCGCAGACCTGCGGGCCCTGTAAACGCCAGGAGGCATTACTTAGTCACACACACAACACACCTCAGTCATTGCAAGTTGAGGGCTGATGGGCAGCCATTCGTCTCGTTGCATGCGACCAGAGCCACCCACCTTCGCACTGGGAAGCTGCAACCACCGCCCCGCAAGAGGGGGAGGCCCAGACTCACCAGCATTCCCGACGCATCGGAGCCACCGCCGGGCTCGAATCACGACACAATGGCTAGACGTGGACACAGCGTGTCCAGGAGGGGACAAAGAGGGTGGCCAGTGGGTGGGGCAGGTATAAGTACCTGTCCCCAGCCCACCGGAAATGACGCCACAGAGGCGCCGACTTAGGAGAGATTCCGAGAGTAGGGGGTCCCTGCAACAGGGCGTCGGGAGGTGCCTAATGCGGCACTAAGGGGGCCGCCCTCTTACAGAGCCCACTGCATGCGCTGCGGGCAGCCGCAGAGCGACTAGGAGGAGCGGGAGCTGCCACGATGATCCCGCACTGTACAAATTGACGGTCGCTTGTCCATTAAAAACACAAGTGTTTCAAATAATTTTATTGGCACCAGCTTTCTTCAGAGCACTAGTAGCAGTTGAGAGTTCCCATTTATTAATATAGACTCCACTGATCCGTCTCTATGGTACCAGAGCAATTAGTATTGGCAGCCGACTTGCATTCTACTTACGTCAGCACTCTGCAATGCATGTAGATTTCTTCAGCTCGCAGCATGTATGGCAGCATCTACGTCAAATGGCCATTTTAGAAACATTATATGCAAACCACATCTCTGCATTTCACCTTTGCCATTTTAGAAGTATTGCCTACATGCAAGCTACATTCCAGCATTTCGCTTTTTGCAGTGCTACACTCATGCCTAATATTTTAGGCGTACAGCTGATGGCAGCTGTAAAGAACGACGGCCATATTGGGTGTTTTGTTTACCAATGCACGCGATGCACAGGGAGAAATAAAACAAGAAAAAAAAATGACAATGTGTATCACGCAGTTAGGTCAACAGTGATACCCACAATATTATGTACAGCCCAGTCTTTGACATTTTCATCTGAAAACGACGTGTCCGCGTCCAGGCAACACCAGGTTAAAGTATCAGTTGGAGGACATTATGTATAACACGCACTTAAATCAACAGTGATACACACACTCATGAATACAATCCAATGTTGGTATGTTGTGGCCCATAGGCCCACATAATAAGTATATAAGTGTGACACGGACACATGAGTATCGTACTTAGAGCTGACCACTAGCACATGCGCTCAGTCGTTTTTATTGGCAGGGTCACCTGACCTGTAACCCCAGTGTTGGATGGGTGTGGGGTGGTAGTAAAAGCCACCCCTCTGTGAGTGGCTTGTAAAAACACTAGAATGTGTCCAGCAGGACAACACATTCCTCCCAAACTTTATTGAAAAACAAAATAAAAACGAGTCCAACCGGTGGAAATAAAGCAACAATAAACTGGATTCTACAAGATCCATCAGACTCTAAAGTCAAATCAACGGGACAGCAGTAGACATGTGGGCTGATGAAACAAACTGCACCAGGATACATCCGCTTCCATTCATACTTTAACTTGAGGAGTTCAGGACTCAAACGCTGGCGTGGAGATGTCAGGGGCGCTCCGGCAGCATACTGGGTGGGAACATGTCCCTGTTCTGAAGTTGGTTCACTCCACTGGTGCTGAGGATGAATTGTGGTAGGTTTCAGTAGTTTAGAAACAGGGTGCATCAGGAGCATAGTTCAGTGCGAAAGTTTAATGATGGTGTTGCTTGATCCACTGAAGACAGTCTTGGCATGCTGTAACCTGTTGGAGTCTCCGTTACATGGTCAGTCTAGCACCTGGAATCCATCGGTGGGGCAAAGTCAAGTCCATCTCTCAAGCTTGGTGGAGGCCCCTTGGTTGGGTTGCCACGCGATTGCTTGTGGGCTGCACTGGGGCTGCGTGTGTGCTTGCATCGAGGCAGCTACAAGACCGCCTAGGAGCCACTACCTAGTCGCTTGTGCAACCTCAGGAGTAGATGTGTCCTGGTCAGAACGTGCTCTCGTTACCGGGATCAGGATGCAAGCCAGGTGATCGTCACTGGTTGGTATGACAACGGTGCAGAATTACAGTCTGGTGATTTGATTCTCCAGGGGTGGTGGTGATGCACATAGCAATGATGGATTGGTTGCCATTTGATGACCTGGACAACAAGTGGTATGGATTTGCAGGAGTGCGGATGACTGGAGGAACTTTGTGACCACTTGACTTGTTACATCATTGGTGCGGTTCTTCTTCTTTGGCATGTGCAGTTGCTAGCAGGGGTGCCATCTGCTTCAAACAGCTGATGACAGGTGGCTGGACGGTCACACTATGAAGCGTGGGAAGATATGTGGTTCGCGCATTCAGGCAGCTTACATTCTGTGCTCTCACAGGGCTGTCTCCAGTGATGTCACTGCACCCCTTGGGCTGGCTTGTGTCTGTGGGTGCACTCTAAGGTAGTGGCACGAGTCCTCCGTCTCTTCACCCTTTGATATTTTGCTCCTGCAAATCTGTGTTTGTCTGATCATTTAGTGTGACAGGTCTGGTCACATGCTCTTCTCCAGTGTGACAGGTCTGGTCACACACTTCTTTATTCCTCGGTCCTTGCTTGTGATGTGGCATCCTGCTATGCGTTGCACGTGTTCTCTTCACATTGTGTGAGGCGGCGTCAGGCCACGTTTTGTCAGTTCTTTTCACTGGGACCTCCTGCCAGCTCTGTCATGTTCTTTGGACTGGGCATCTTATCCTGTCTGTGAGCACTCACAGGTCCGGTCCTGTCTATAGGACTGGGCATTTTCTCTCATGTGCGTCAGCCATTTTGTGGACTGCAGTGGAGGTAGATGTGCTTTTATGGATCAGGTCTGCAGCCTCTTCCATACCTTTCTTCTCCTCGACAATGTATTCCGGGAGCAACTCGGGATCCCTGTGGGAGGTGAGTGTCTCCTTTCTTTTGCAGTGGTGGCAGCTTGCCACTTTGCGATGTGTCACTCTCCTCATACCTGTAATGGGCTGATGTGCGACACGGTCTTGAGGCAATGTTAAGGGCGCTCCCTGAATAGTCTCTGGCCCACTGTGGGGCGGTGCTAGTGCATTTAGGGTGTAGGTGATCTCCTTCCTGCATTCAGGCCACGCTAGGCCTTTCCTCCCCTCTTGTCCCTGGGAAACACTGGTGATGCTGGGCGTGTGTGTGGTGGTGTAGATGGCAGGCAACTCCTTACTTGTCTAGTGGTGGGGAGCAGTGCCAGCCTTCCTCCTCATGGCACCAGTGGCAGTGTCTTTCTTGCAGGCACCCGGTAGGCAACCAGGATCTTTCTGTAGCTGGCATTGTCTTTTTGGGCAAGTACTTAGCTCGCCCCCTGTATGCCTGTGTCTTCTTTTCTTCACTAAAGGGCGTAGTGCTGGCACCTCAAGACTACACCATCGTGGCACTGGGTCCTGCCTGAGTGCAGGCCTGCTTGGCAGGGTTGGTCACTTCATGTGACATGTGCAATGATGGGCAAACAGTGACCATTCTGTGCTCAGGATGGCCGACTGGGCAGTCGTCGGGCGAGTGGACAGTCTCTCTGCGAGTGGCCTCTTCTCTCAGGCCAATTCACTTTGAGCCTTCTCTGGCAGCCTGTGGCTCAGTGGCTCATGCTGCTCTCCTCCTTTTCTCCATCTTAGGCACTTGGTCTAGGCGTCACTACTTTGGCCGTACTTTTCTTGGCTGGGGCAGCTTTGGGCAGCTTGGGGCTCTTTGCTGCTTCTGGTTGGCTGCCTTTATTTCACTACCTTGGCTACTGGATTCTTGGAAGCCTTCTTGGCTAGACTAGCTTTGGGCTTCTTGGGCTCTTTGCTGTGGTACACAGTGTCTCTTCTTGGCAGTCAATGTCAGTGCGTGCTGCTGCTACTTCAACTATGGGGCATGACAGCCTTCTTAGGGCTGCTGCCCGTTTCTTTGGAAAATGCTCACTTTATACTTGTGCATTAACCACCAATGGCCACTAGGTGACACTGCAGCACTATTCACAGGCCCCAGCATTTTTTCCTGACGATGCGGGCCTCGTGGGGTTCTTCGCTTGGGGCATCGGTGCAGCGACTACCGGGTCGCGCTGCAGTGCAGGTATGGGCCTGTGCAGACACTCTCTGGAGGTGCGGTGGCTTCCCTGATGCCGCAGGTCATTTCGCCAACACAGGCCTCACAGGAGTAAATGCGGGCAAAGTAATGGCCATGCAGGCGCGGCCTCTGTCATTGCCTGCTTCATGCTAAGTGCTGTCTCTTAGCAAAGGAGAGCTGCAGACAGTGGCATGCGACACACATTGCGGGCAGGGAGCGGCCTCGGGCTAAAATGCAGGACTTTGTTTTGCCGGTGACTACAGGCTTTCTCTCTCCACTCTCTCTCCACTCAGTGTGATGTGGTGCGGGGTACCTTCCTCGTGGCGGTATGGCTGCATGCCTGCTTTGCATCTCTGGCTGCGGGGCTGCGCTGAGCTGGCAGCCTTCTCACCCGCATGGGCACTTCAGGTGCAGGGGGTCTCATTCAGTAACTGATTCAGCACTTCACCCCCTTTCACTGGCAAACTCCGGCCCGGTTGCACTTCTTCTGCCCTGTGAATTCACCTCACGTCCGGCGGGTGCACAGGCATTTCTGGTTCACCGCTGCCTTACTGGGGTCACAGCAGCGGAACATTGAACCAGGTCTTCCCTTCTCCTCAGGTCTGGGGCCGACCCAGTGTTTCGGCGCTGGCTCACAGCAGGCGGCTGCTGCAGGGTCATTCACTTGTGGGCGCCATCATCCTCACCCACCTGGAGCAGCGTGCTGGCAGGAGTGACTTAGGCACAGACTACACTTCCCACTCGCCGAACTTCAGGACTGCTGCATGCCAACACATAGGTCAGACTCCCTCGTGCACATTGTTATGTTGTTGGCCCTAGGCCCACATACTAAGTAAATCAGTGACACAGACATCGTTAGTATGGCAGGACACTACAAATGTTATTAGTAAAGTATTGGGTTATTGGGAAAAGCAATGTAATGGTCAGTACAGGAATTATGGGGAGAATGTGGGGGGTTTGGAATGCTTGTGTGGAATTCAAAAACTCTACGTGTTCCATATCAGTTACTAGGAGCTTTCAGCACTGAACGGAACGTTTCTGTGATAGCTCCTGTTAGATAATAAACATACCTTTACCAGTGGGGGCCGGCAGGGATGGAGCGGGGGGCATGGGGCACAATGTAAAATTAAAAAAAATACACTTACCTTGCCGCCGGGGCCTGTGCCTCCCCTCCTGCTCTCCTCCGTCTCGGACTTCAGGAAGCACAGCCAGGCTCCCCTGACTGATTACAACGCTGCAATGCAGCATTGTGATAGGTAAGCACCCAGGCTCCCCATACCAATTAGTCTGAGCGCCGTGGTTTGGCACTCAGCCAGGGACTGGGGGCCTGGGCATGTTCTATATGAAGGCTGTAATGCAGCCTGCATGGAGAACAGGGAAAATGTGCCTGAGAGGGCCGTCCAAACAGTCATTGCGCACTTAGGAGGGTTCTACCACTCTTCTCCTGCTCTGCAGCCTCGCACCCCCCACCCCCCACGCAAAGCTGCCGCAGCAGGAGGGCAGGATAAAATGATAATAACATTACGTTATTATCATATTATTTTTCCATTTGTTTTACTGCTTCAAGGCAGTGGGGCAACCCTCCTCCGCCTTAGCGGAGGAGCCGCCCCTGCCCTTTACAAAAGTTTTCTGACTGTTCTTGTCCTGAGAAGCCGACCACACTCATCCATTAATGCTGCCATGCCTTATCTTTTATTTAAGTTTGGGTAAGACATTTAGCTTGCGGATGCCAAGTTTTACGCGATCGCTTTTTACATAAGATAATTTGTAAGAAGTAAAAACCCTGCTTGCTCTGTAAGTAGGAACTGAAATGTGGTGTGCATGGTGGATGTCAATGGCCGCTAGATGGCAGTATTTCTTCACATAATAAAACATGTTTGATTGCTTCTGAAATGTAATAGACTGCAGGATCCTGGTAATGCATTTGGGAACACCATTTATTTTCTCATCACTCGAAAACAGAGAACAGAGACATCCAGAGTGAACTAAAAAGACCTGGGGTTCAAAAAATTACTGCAAATGTGTATCAGACTGCTTTCGACAGATCCGAATGGCACATCTAGTTTGTTTGAAGTGGATAATTGTTATTGCAGTCAAAGTGATTTTTAAAACTTAAATTGTGAGAGTGGATTTAATAATGGTTTTATTTTGAGAGACCATCACTGCTTGCATCGGCGCTTCACATGTCCATGCATGTTGCTTTGGTAAGTTTATATTTTGGTGCTTGGAAAATATACTTGGTTCACAGAGGGACAAGTATGTCCTGAAGTTGTGTTGGTTGGTAGGCAGAAGGGAACAATTGAATCAGTTTTGAACTGTGCCCTTTTTGCATCAGTTATCTTGGTCTCCCACCTGGCTGTCATTCATTTCCTTTCAGTGGTGTGTTGTCTGCTCGTCTAACCCTTTAACTCTTCAGATTACTAGTTTGTTGTCCTAAAAGTGCTTCTTGGCATCCTGTTCCTCAGATGTCAGAAGATAGAGGATTTTGAGTAGAGTTTTCTGGGTCCATGGTCTCGGATATACATACTGTCATAGTTGCACCTTTTCTATTTCCATTCATTAATGTAAAGCTAAATTTACAACACACAGGTTTAAATCATTTTAAGGTGTACAATTTTCATGTTTTCAGAAATTGAGAAATGAAGTGTTTGCTGTCTGAATCTTTTGTGTGTTTTAAAAAAAAAAATGTCCTTTGTTTTTTTTTTCTTTGCTTGGTAACAAGGGGTTGTTAAATCTGGGTCAGCCAATCCGATCTTGTATGAGCTTGCATGAACAGACGTGAGCACAATACGTGTTTGCCTTAAGTCACATAGAGCTCACGTTAAATGTAGAGGTGAAGATTGCGAAAATGTCTCTGCTGACATTAACGTTTCCAGCCATTTCCACACACTTTAGAACTAGTGTAGCGTTTTGGGGGTATAGAGGGAGTGTTGCAGTAGGGCCTTGTGGAAATAGTAATTAATGCAAAACTCCCCAGTCACATAAAACTGCAATACATGTTTCTGAGAATTACTGGCACACCTCCCAATAATCTCCCCAAAAGTTGGCACCACACACATTAACTGTTTCACAACTAGGGTGTATGTGCATCTCTCTGCTCGAGCTTTTTAAAAAATGTGGGGGCATATTAGCAAGACCCACGTTAAAATTATCGCCGTTTTAGCGGCAGGAAACTGCCGCTAAAACGGCGATAATGCGCTTGCTAATATGCGTTATAGAATTCCAATAGAAGCCCAGGTTAGATGTCCTGCACATCTAACCTGGGCTTCTATTGGAATTCTACAACGCATATTAGCAAGCGCATTATCGCCGCTTTAGCGGCAGTTTCCTGCCGCTAAAACGGCGATAATTTTAACGTGGGTCTTGCTAATATGCCTTGTGGTTTCTGATGGATACTTCTAACCACAGATTACTCATTCTTAGAATTTTCCCCTGGCATCAGAGTGGATCTGGAGACAGTACTCCTGTACTTTGCCAAGTGGGGTGCTGCAGCTCTGCCCACACTGCCAGTAAGTGACGGAGCGGGGCCGCATATAAGCCATCCCTGCGCGCTGATGTTCAGTTCTTTCTGTCTCTTTCCGCACCTTGTTCTCCTGATCCGAAGCGCCACTCTCAAATTGACTGGGTTTCCAATTCATTTCTAAACTGCAGACACTGTGGTAGAGCAGTGTGTCAACACCGAACATGTCAGATTTCAAGCACTGCTGCGACTGCAGGACGCAGATGTTGGTCAAGGATCTGACCTAGGGCTGTCTTTGGTGCCTAGGCTCAGGACATGAGTCTAAGTGATGTGATAAGTGCACCCTCAGTCACCTAAAGGCAATTCAAGACTGGGATGCGAAAATGTATGTCGCTGAGCACAAGAAGAAGTTGCAGCCTTCCCATTAGTCCCCATCCAAGATGCGAACCCTGTCTTGGGCCCAATCTCAGGTCTATTCCTGTGTCAATTAAAAGCAGAACAAGAATCAACCCCCCTCCTACCACGCTGCCTCCAAGAACACATGAGGATGTAAAGATGTAACTTAATCAGAATCGCAAGTTGCGCAGCCCATTCCTCAGTTGACTCGGGTGTGCCCCAAGTTTCTTAGGCCATTGTCAACACCATAGCAGATTGAGGCCTTTAAGGAGGCCATGCTGTATGTAGCGCCCTGCTGGACACGTAATAGTCCTCAGGAGTTTGATGTTATACACTTAACACCCACCCGTCACAGGCATCACTGGTCAGGTGACCTTGATAATAAAAGAGGCAGGACACACGTGTCCTGGGCCAGTTCCAGCTACCACATATACCTTGCCTGTGTCTTTATTTCTGCAGTATGTGGGCCTAGGGCCCACAACATTACATTGGCGACGAGAGGGTCTGACCCTGTGTGTACGCTGGCTGCAGCTCTGTTGTGCCCAAAGGGGAAATACAGGTCGAGGCCCCCCCCCCCCCACGGTTGCCTGTAAGGCATGCCCCTGCCGCCGCATGCTGTGGGCCTGCACACTATTGGCCAGAGGGAGGAAAGAGGGGGGAAAGTGACGCCCCAAAGCTGAGTGACCTCCTCTGCACCAACATAGCCTGCATGGGGCGAGGAGACTATGTCCAAGTGCCTGCAGCAGGAGAAGGGACAAGAGCAGTGCAGCTGTCCAGCGAGAGGCTGGCTGCTGAAGCACCGCCTGCACGCGAGACGAGCGTGGATGGGCCCATGAGTTTGACCACCACTGCAGCCGTGCAAAACACCCACAAAGAAATCGCACCACAACAGTGAAAGTTGGCCTGCCCAGATCGGCACACAGTGCCAAAAAGACACACAGCGTAGAAGCTACCCGTCAGAAGCATGGTAGAGGAAACTTTTGTAATGCAAAAACACGGTGGCCAGAGGACTGTGAAAGCACCACCACCAAGTGACTTGTGTCACCCTGCTGAGTCCACACGGGGCCCGCGAAGCTGGTTGCTCCATGGTGAGTGCCAAAACTTTGCAATTACATGACAGACTGTGCTGCTCATAATGAGACCCCCCACCCTGCCCGTAGTTGAGATGACCGGCATTGGCAAGGAAGAGCCGCAACCAGCATGAAGCACCCGCACTGTTGAAGCGCGCCGCTGCAGCTCCTGCGAGTCGGAGCTCGCATCGTGCCTAGCCGCTGTATAACTGTTTGGTGCCCGGGCCTACCATCTCTGTGGTCCAGGCCAGGGCCGGACTGGGAACCGAAACCAGCCCTGGCAAACTGCTCGGCCGGCCCCCCTGGGGGGGGGGGCAGCCGAGCTGTTTGCTAAGGCCGGTTTCGGCGATTTTGTTACAGGGGGCCTATATTGCCGGCCCCCGGTAACAAAAACAGCCCCCCAGGGGTGCAAAACCAGCCCCCACCATGGCGGCCCACCAGGGAAACGCCCGATGCCCGGTGCCCGCTACGGCCAGTCCGGCCCTGGTCCCGGCAGAGACGAGGGAGAAGTGCCCGCCCAATGAGGTGCATGCAAAACCTCAGCTTCTGCAGAGTTACTCCCTGTACAAGCCGGAATACAAGACCGCAGTGGCCAGTAAAGACAAAGGGGCTTATTTACAAGCCCCTTGCGCCACTTTTGCGTAATTTTTAACATGGGAAAAATGACGTACGGGTGGCGCAAGAAGCTTGTAAATAAGCCCCTAAGGCGCGCCGCTGAGCGCAATGGACTTCAGCTCCGCTTTCAGCTGAGGAGCACATGACCCATAGAATCAGGAAGTGTAAAATCGTCACCAAAATATTGTAGTAGAATGATCACACCACACAGGAATCTTGTTCAGTTCTTTCATTGGAGCATCCTGCCTAAACGAACAATTACAGGATAACTGCTCGGAAAGATCTTCTGAGTTCCAAACTCTATTCAAATACAAACACTCTCACAAACAGTTCCTAGAACATTGGTCATTCTTCGGAATATTGGAACATAAGAATCAGAGCACGCCAATATTCAAACACAGAATAAAGACACCACTACTACAGGAAGGCTGCTACTAACCCACAGTTAAGGTACTAACAGTGAAGGAAGCCCGCATTGGTTTTGACTGCCCCAGTTTCCTGTGTACTACGCGGGGCATGAAGAGGGTATGGTGGCCTGGGGAGAGGTGCTGCCGGACTGGCCGTAGCGGGCACCGGGCATTTCCCCGGTGGGCCGCCAGGGTTGGGGGCTGGTTTTGGGCCCCTGGGGGCCGATTTTGTTACAGTGCCATTTTTGCAGCATAGCTGCAATACCGGCCGCTGTAACAAAATCAGCCGAAACCGGTCGTGGCAAACAGCTCGGCCGCACCCCCAACCCGAGGGGGCCGGCCGAGCACTTTGCCAGGGCCGGTTTTGGTTCCCAGTCCGGCCCTGCCTGTTGTCCGCAGTCTGTGGTCAGCAGGGGAGAAGACCGTGGCAGCAGCCTCTCCTGCGCGTGTCTTAACAGCAGGGCCCGCAGTGTTAGGAAGACTGACAAAGCACTGAAAAGAGTGGCTGGTTACTGGCGCTGCACCCAGCATGTCCGCTTGAATAAAGAAAGACTGGGTTCTCTTCACACAATGTTACAAAGAGCACAGAAACCTAGTTTGTTTTAAAAAGAGGCATTCTGAATGGGTTTTCATATGCTGCCTCCAGTAGAGTCCGTGGATGAAAAAAAAAAACTGCCTGCTAGTAAAACTCCTGGTTTGTGCTTCCTCAGAAGATAGACTAGAAGGCAGCAGCATGAACAGCTCGTGGTCAGAGAGAAAACAGAGACTGACCCAGCGAGAACTACAGTGTGGTGTATGCCCCTAGTGGTTGTCTGTCCTTGGCACATGGGCGGGAGAAAGACTGTATACCCCAGCAAGGAGTCCTTAGAAGCACAAGGATACCTCAGCCTAGAGAAGCACCAAGTAGCTAAACAAGGTCCAGCGAAGGTAAGTAGACTGAAGGCAGCCATGCACTAAGCATGCCCCACGAAAGGCGCAAGGAGAAGGTATGCTGTGCGTGCACCCACAGTGGCTCTTTGATGCCAACGCAAGCAAAGATATAGCTCCACATGCTCCCATGGTGGCTGCCTGTCCTGTTGAAGGGAAGAGAATGTAAACCCCTAGCAAAGAGCCCCAAGAATCCCCATGCAACAGAGCATAAGAAAAGGCAGTGCCTAGCAAGGGGAAGACAACAAAAGACACACAAATGATGGACAGAATGCAAACATTCACCCCCAGTCAACAGACCTGGGTTAAATCAATCAGTCTTTTGCTCACCCTGCCACCCCAGTTTAGACCCAGCCATATGCAAATCAGCCTTGACCCTGTTCCTCATGGGAACAGTCCAGCCCGAACTGCCAAGCCAGGTCCTCCCTGGACCAGAAACAAGCATCCTGGGACCGGTTTTGGGGAATTAGGAAGGGGAACAAAGCAGCACGAGCTACTGAATCGCAGGTTGCAGTGCCTGTGAGGAGCACCACAGCGTGTAACGTCAGCAAGGCTGACCCGGTACCAAGAGGGAGTAAAAACACTTCAACACAGACTGCTAGAGCCAGCAAGTACAGCTGTCACTGCATGCAGCTAGAGATCTGCTTCTCCAGTGAAGGCTCACCGAGTATTAGCCTGAGAGAAGAAGAAAAGTCCTAAAGGAGAAAAGTGAGCACTACGCAAACCCCAGTGGCTGTCTGATGTCACCACAAGTGAGGAAATTGCACCACACGCCCCCATTGGTGAACGGACACTACCACAAGCTATAAAACGGGCACTCAAAGCACCAGAAGAGGGCGCTCACAAAGAGGACTAAGTGCACAGGTCAGAGGTGCGCAGAAGGCTGCACCATAGAGCCTGACAGCGCAGGTAGGAGCCCGGGAGAGAGAGACCTCTTCGAAGAGAAGAAGCAATGCTGAAACAGGAAGAGGCTGCCCCAGCCTGCCGCACAGAATAGCCACCATTGGCTCAGCATTGAGCATGTCACACGAAGTGACTGACCCTGCCAAACATTCCTGAACGGAGGCAGGAGCAAGCGTCACAACGACATAGGCTTGAGGCGCAAGCACTACTCCTTCGAGCAAAGAAGGTGACCCTCCATCCAGGTAGAGGAGCACTGTGAAGATGCCTGAGGAGGGAATGGGGCCTGTGAGAGGTCTAAAAGGAGGAGAAGCATGTCCTACCAACAGGACAGGCTTGCGACAGGTCTGCAGCGAAGCAAAGACACAGTCCTAAGAACCGGACCCCACCACCGAGATGTCCATGTGGGGCGAACATGAGAAACGTGGCATGATGCCACATTTGAGTGAGAAACCTGGTCAGAAATAGAGAAGAGTGTGGCAGAAAACCCCACCGTGAAGGAGGAGAAGAGAGTAGCCCGATGCCACAGAGTGAACAACCACCACAGGTGCACAAGTGAAAAGGGAGAGGAGCGATAAGACCGAGGACTCATGCCACTACCCGATAGGGCATCCATCAATGCAAGACAGCCACCGGGGTGCAGACACGTCACTGGAGCCAGCAAGCATGAACTGTGTCTAAGCCCCACGTTTCACAGTGCTACCGTCTTGACACCTGTCAATGGCTGCTTGACATAGATGGTATCCAGGGTAGCAACTTCCAATGTCAAAAGAAACATTACAAGTGGCTACAAATTCCCTCCAGTCCTCCTCACTCCAAGCAAGAGATCGCCACCTGTAGCCCAAATGTAGGAAGGTAATCGTCATCATTACACAGGTGCATCACCAGAAACACCTAAGGAGCATCGCACCACCAGAGTCCGGAGACCAACATGGAAGTCCTGGCACTGTGGGAAGCTGTAGAACACACTAGCCCTGGTATGTAACCGGGGATGGGAACTAGAGGCACTGGGCGCTAGGAGCTAGCCAGCCTCCAACACGAAATGTTAAGCACAAATGGGGCTGCTCCTAGTGAGGTGATCTACAGGTGCTTAGAGATGCGTGATTGGCGGGGGCATCTTACAAAAAGTGAAGGACTGAGCCCGCGTGAACCTGAGGCCTGCTGAAGAGAGCATACTCGACCATTGGACCATCCAGCCTTGGGGTGGCACGAGGGTTGGCTGTGGCCTTGTTGGGAGTTCCACAGCGGCCCCTCCGCACAGCCTACGAGATACCTCGCACAGCCCACACAGTCAGGTAGCAATCCAGGGGCAAGGGCCTCAAGGGAATTCCAGTGAGAGGGGAATCCCAACAAGAGAGATGCATCTGCAGCAGCTCCTCGACAGGCACCGGGAAGCACTGAGGTCGCGAACGGAAACTGGTCAACCAAAGACTATCTTGTGAAGGCACATGCACCCGAGTCCTGAGGGCCAGAGCACACAGACCTTGAGACACCACCCTTCACGGCTGCAAGAGCGACTTGGTTGTAGTCCTGTTGGCAGTTCAGCAATGCCTTCGCACGACCTATGATAGGCCCCGCACAGTCAACGTGGTCCAAGAGTGGCCCGGCAGAAAGGGCCTCAAGGAGACTCCTGTGAGAGGGGAGTCCAGGCAGGAGAAGAAAGTCTGAAGCTGCTCTGCCAGTGGGCACGGGAAAGCATCACTGCCTTCAAGGAAGGCTCACATTTCATCAAGGTCGTCCTCAGTCTTTGCAGATTTACCGTCTACCAGAGCCTGAGCACTATCAAGGTGGTCTCCGTAGGGGACTCCACCTCTGGATGCACCCACATTGAACTATATAAATAGTCTCCAACACCGTGAGACCAGACCGGTCCGAACAACATCACTTAGGTGGACTAAAACCTCATGGCCATGCAGTCAAGAGATCCAGTACTGCCCGGAAGATGGCCTGAAGAGACTCAGTGGTGCTGTTTTGTTGTGTGTTTTTCCAAAAGGTTGGACTTTTGCTTCTCACAATGATGTAATACACTTAACACCCATCCATCACAGGCGTCATTGGTCAGGTGACCCTGATTATAAAAGGGGAAGGGCACACGTGCCCTAGACCAGTTCCAGTTACCACAAATACCTCATCTGTATCTTTATTTCTGCAATATGTGGGTCTAGGGCCCATGACATTACACTGTAGATATTCTTTGTGCTTCCGGCCCCTTTGGCCCCAAGGAGTTGCAGGATCCTCTAGTTGGGTTATCATCAGCAGTCCTTCCCCGGCGCTGTCTGGCCCACTTTGGATCTGCCACGGGGCCCATACTGACTTCAGTACAGACTTCTACACTTGCCCTACAATCCATGCTAGTCTATGCCATCACGACGCCTATGCCAGATCCTGAATCAATGTCAGCCCGAGCTCATCCATTGTCGTTTTGTGAAATTACTAAAGTGCAACTAGTCGTCATATGTCCTGACTCAAATCTGCCTCTGCCACATTGCAGCTATTTACAGAGTCATCATTATCTCTTAGGTTCTGACTCTGTTCCTGTGCCAGAGCAGGGTGCATTCCAGGATGTTGATGATATTATTGAGGGGATGGCATGATTTGCCCGCTTTACACTAATGATTCTTTATACTTTGATTTAGGAAACGTATCCTCCCCTGACAGATTTGAGACTCTAGACCTAACACGCCTGTAGCGCCATTTTGCTCGGGGTGCAGTCTAGTCGTTGAACTGGGGACTACAAAATGGGACGCTGGCGCGCCGCTGGCGCCACGCGCCTAAGGCAAGCCCGTCTGCGCCCGTCAGCGTCCCGGAGGCGACCGGCGCAGGGAACGCTGCTGGTTGCACACCAGGTGATCAGTACGCTAACGAGTACCGATTGAGTTATAGCAGAAAAAGTCTACTAGCATTTGAAAAGTGTGTGAGCTGCCGCTCCCACTTTACTCTCACAGTGGACACGAACCACCTCACCTGCAAACACTGTAATTGGGCTGCCTACCCCCCCCCCCCCCGGTGCAGGGTGTGTAGCGAGAGGGGGTAACTCTGTCATGCGCGCTTCCCCTCCTCTGAATCCTGGGATAGGGAACAATCTGAAAGCAGTCCTTTTGAACACCAGATCTATAAAAAAACATGAGTTTCAGCTTTGTGACCTCCTCACTGATCTTATGCCTGACATTATGTTTATAACTGAAACCTGGCTTAATGCTGGCTCCAACCCGACCATCACTAATGCGATCCCCCCTGGCTATCTGATAATAAGAAAGGATAGGCCAGGTGGCAGAGGTGGGGGCGTGGCCATTATTTATAAAAACACTTTCTCCTGCTCCTCACTACCTATTGCAGAGTTAGAAGGGGCCGAGGGCCTCGGTTTCCTTTTGACTGTGTCAGCTCACCAGTCCATCGCTGGCGTAGTAATCTATAGTCCACCAGGACAGGCAGGTCTGTTCTTGGAGTCCCTTGGTCATCGCTCCTATTGTGGCCAAACACAGGCACTGCCTGCTACTTGGGGATTTTAATATCCACATAGACCAATCAACTGATCCGGAGTCCTTGAGGCTGTGTGAATCCCTAAGTATCCTCAACTTGACCCCCTATGTCCTGCTCCCTACTCACGAAAAGGGCCACATTCTGGACCAGATTTTCTCTACGATCAGGATTGAAATAGACGCACCACCCCCCATTATCTGTTCAGATCATTTCTTACTTACCTTTAGAGTACGTAAGGAATCAGGAAGGCCTCAATCATACTGCAAACCGCGGGCCTGCAGCTTTAGGCCTTTCGATCAACTTACTTCGGAGACCTTAGCTAGTTCACTTAGGGTACATCCTATTCCTTTCAGCGGAAACTTAGAGAGTGATGCACTCTCTCTAGAAAGCTGGCTCCAGGATCGTGCTATGGAACTAGCCCCCCCAAAACTCGAGTAGCAAAATCCTGTAGAGCCTCAGCCCCGTGGTTTACGGAGGCCCTAAGAAAGAGCAAAAGTGCTTGCAAATGTCTTGAGAGAATATGGAGGAAGGACTTCAACCCCGTGAATAAAATTGCTTACAAATTGGCCCTGAAAGCCCACTACGCCAAAGTTCGTGAGAAAAAAAAGAGTTTCCTGTCTATGAAAATTGAACAAGCCGGGAATAGCAGTAAGGAACTCTTTAAAATTGTAAAAGATTTCTCCTCCCCTAACGCAATCAGTAGCCCATCCGCCCCCACTAATGAATGGATGAATCATATTGCACAATACTTTTGCAATAAAATTAAAACCATCCAAGATTCTTTTGGAGAGCCACCTCAAGCAAAGGATGGCAACACAGGTTTGTCCCCCCCTGTTATTGTCAACTCAAGTGGGGCCCTTTTGCAGTTCCCCCAATTTCATTACTCAAATCACTTAAGATAATGAAAGCGTTGAAATCTGGCTCCCCCTCGGACCCTTGCCCTGCGAAAGTATTGGCGTCTATAGCTGAGGTGATCAATCCTGCAGTTAATTCGGTTTTGAACCTCTCCCTGTCCGAAGGATTGATGCCTAATAGCTGGAAACACGGAAAAATTATCCTGCTTTTAAAGAAACCGTTAGCGGATCCCTCTGTACCCAGTAATTACAGGCCAATATCGCTGTTACCTTTTCTCTCTAAGACTCTGGAGAAATATGTAAATGCTGTTATTACAGATTTTGTAGAGGCCAATCAAACCCGAGCCAGTCAGGGTTTAGACCCAATTTTAGTACGGAGACGGCCTTACTGGAAGTTTCGGAAATTATCAAAATGACTCTTGACAGAGGAGGCAAAGCGATATTGATTCTAATGGACCTCTCCACAGCTTTTGATACCGTGCCCCATGATTTACTCCTGCACAGACTCCAGGACAGCGGCATTGGTGGCACGGTCCTTAGGTGGTTCACCTCCTTTTTGGAAAGCCGGCAGCAAACAGTATGGTCCCCCCCTTTCTCGGCCCCCATCCCCCCTATGAAAGTTGGAGTCCCACAGGGCTCCGTTTTGAGCCCAACTCTGTTTAATGTCTACATGGCTCCCCTGGCGCGTCTGGCAGAGGCATTCGGCGCTAAAGTTATATCTTACGCCGATGACACGCAGCTGTTATTCACCTGCGAGAAGGATGATGTACTGAGGGGTAGCGAGATAATGCTTGCCTGGCGAAGGTGTTCGCCTGGTTCAGACAAAATCAACTGCTATGCAATAGAGAAAAGTCAGAAATAATTTTTTTGGGCCATAACCCAGGCGAAGAATGGCGCCAATGGTGGCCTCAGAACATGTCCCCCCCAGCAAGTCCAGTAACCACCGTGAAAAACCTTGGGGTGAAACTGGACGCTGACATGTCTATGAAGTCCCAGGTTCAAACAGTGGCTGGCATGTGCTTTGGGCTATTGAAAATGTTGAGGATGTTCTGTACTTGGGCCTCCCAGACTACCTATTCAGCCGCTTGCAGGTGGTACAAAATGCGGCAGCTAGAGCAATACTTATGGTAGGCCCCAGGACACACATGACCTCCCACCTGAAGTCCCTGCACTGGCTCCCGGTGCAAAAGAGGATAAACTTCAAAGCCCTAGTAGTGGCCTTTAAGGCCTTCCATAACATAGGGGCTCCTTATATTAGGAATAGAATTCAGCACTATGCCCCACTCAGAACTTTGAGGTCCTCGACCCAGTGGCTGATGACTGTTCCAAAATTCTCTCGCACTCGCATGGGGAGCCGCTCCTTTCAGATGATGGCCTCTCAGCTATGGAACAGCCTGCCGTCCTCCGTAAGACAGGCACAGGATCTCCTTAGTTTCAGGAGAAATCTAAAAACCTGGCTTTTCCAACATTAGAATGAGGTCTACCCGCCGTTGTACGCACCGGTCTGTTAGGGGGTCTTTCTAGCACCGGGACACTCTTGGGAGTAGCAGTGCGCTTTATAAATACCCAGTAACATAACATAAGAGCTTGACTCACCACATGGGCAACCAGTGGAGGAGAGTGCCTAATTTGCAAGTGAGCATGCAGTTGAGGTCTGAACCCGGTATTTGTGGAGCACGAACTAATCACCCCTAAGGGTCTCAAGGTGCTGGGGGCCATCAGGAAGATTAAGCAAGCTATTGCCCAGAGTCACATGGTGCTGGGCTGAGCTGCCGCCGGTAATAGAACACTGAGCCCTGTGATCCGGAGTCAGCCACCCTGGCTGCTGCACCACACCTCTCACATCTGGGCCCTTGCTATCCTTAAATGATGCTCTTACAGTACCCTGATGGCTACCTCACAAAAAACACGTTCTTGCATGCCTGTAAACAGGATGGTGGCCAGATGTTGTAGATCAGAGCCTGGTGACCTGGATTTTTGTGCCATGCATCCCACTCCAGAAAGCCTTACTGTGCAGGCCTCAAACAATAAAGTGAACCCCATAATTTCCCACCACTCCTCCAGAGAGTAAGTTTAAGAGAATTCATGCCTTTGGCAAACACCTGTGTTCTTCAGCCATTCTGGCATTGCAGTCTGTCTGTTGGGTCATTAAACCCATGCCCTTTGAGATGTGGAATGCAAGATCTTTCCTTCCCTCCTGGAGGATCTGAGGGTTTCTTTGGCCACTGCATGAATGACAAGATGTGGCCAAATATGTTATCTGCGTAGGTATGGATACCACAAATTTCCGAGGCAGGATGATTGATTCCATTGTGGTTCTTCGTCATCATGCTTAGTGGAGGCCTACTGGGTTCTCCAGCGATGTACAGGCTTAACTGATGAACATGCTCTTTGATGTGTCCTGCCTCTTCTGTGAAAAAGCAGACTCCGCTTTGGAACGGTTTAAAAATAGAAGGCACATTCCCTAAGGCTGTTGGCCACAGCAAAACAATATCCACATGATTTTCAGAAATCTAGAGACTACTCCAGGGTGCTGATGCATCAACTAAGATGTTTGTAACCAGGTCCCATAGACCCCCCCCCTCTATTGAACTCATCTGTTGGACCTTAAAGCAAATGCAAGGGGAGCCTGGTTTGAAAATCGTAGGGTCCACCAGGCCACAAAAGAATTGCAAGGGTCAATTCGGAAAATCAGTAAAACCTTCTCAGAAATGAAGGAGAAATTGACCCTTGTGGAGGAAAGGGCCGGATAATAGAATGGGAAGTTGGGAAACTCCAAAAGCATAAGGAGGCACAGGATTCACAAATGACGGATGTAATGTGGAAAATTGAGGAATTTGAGAACCGACAGCGTCGAAACAATCTTAGGTTTCTAGGCCTAGCAGAAAACATTGAGGGGAGTGATATTAGATATTTTATGGTGGGACTGCTAAAAGGAGCTTTCCCTGACTTACCTCAGTGGAACTGGGAGCGTTTTCCCTATAACGCTAAGGTAAAACCAAGTGGCAGGACAACCTGAATGGCCTCGGGGAATTTTAGTTTTTCTCGATAACTTCCTCCTCTAGCAAGCCATATTCGACAAGGCAAGACCAGAAGCCAAGCACACCTATGAGGGGCATACGTTCTTTGTCCACCCAGACTTTTGCCACACTACTGTGGAAAGGCGGTGGCGACTACGCCAGCTGAACTCATCCTTTCAGGGACTAAGCAGTGAGGCATATGTATTAAACCCGGCCCGTCTTAAAGTCATCTCTAACGGGAAGGTGTGTTTTTTTACGTCCGAAATTAAAGCTCAAGAGTACCTGAAGCAGGTCAAAGAAGGGTCCTGGTTGGCAGGATTAGAATGAAAAGTTTCCTATGATGTTAACTCTCGGAGGACTTCTGCAGCTAGCAGTCGATGGACTTTAAGAAGGGGGCTTCTTTCTTACTCGATTATATTATTTTACCACCTATTCTTTCTATTTTTCATCTTTTTTTTCTTTTCTGGTTTTTACATGAGGGCTGGAGCCCGGGGGCACTTTGGGGCGGATGGAGTGGGTGGCATCACCAGGGTCAGATCTGATCAATTTGTTCGTTTGCGGTGGAGGTGGATGGGGGTGGGGGTTGTAGGGTTGGTTGGGGGAGGGTGGGGGATTGAAGGTCATCCAAGTGGACAGGGACAGTCATGCACAAGTGGTGGTGTGAGGGTTGGATTAAGTATTTTAGACAGGACAATAGGCTTTTACTCTCACATAATGAATGAGTAATCTGCTTATTGTAACTATTAACATCTGTGGATTAAATGACCTAATGAAAAGGCGTAGGGTACCCCTTGATATGTTTATCTCAAGGCAGACATCATATGTATGCAAGAGACACACATTGAGGGGTCTAGGAAGACACTGTTAGAGTCATTGGAGTACCAAGTGGTATGTGGCACTTCACAAGGAGCACGTATATGGGGCGTGGCAATTTTGGCGCGGAAAGAGGGGGTCACGTTCCCAAGGGTTAGGGGAGACAAATATGGTCTCTGGGTCCCAAAGGGGAAGTCACACTTTGTTCAGGATATGGGACAATCTTAGATGACATATTGGTGTTTGAGAGGTTAAACTCCGAGTTATTCTTATGGCCACTTCCGCTCATCATATGTGGGATTTCAATATCAATTTGAATGTGGAATTGGTGGGCACAGGGATAGAAATTATAAAGGCTGTAAACCTAAGGTCTCTGCTGGATCTAGGTTCCACCCACGGTCTGAGGGACGTTTGGAGAGAGAAATTTCTCTTGGATCCTGGTTTTACATATTTTTCAGGTCCACATAAAGTTTATGCAAGGCTGTACTATTTTTTTATTTCTGAAGATCTTTTGCAGGGCAGCCGAATAGAGAAATATCCCATGGTCATGTCAGACCACAACCCATTGCTATTGGAGGTCCTTCACCTAGATAAGCTTGGCAAGTCGTGGTGTTGGTCTTTTGAACGGGCTCTGTTAGTGGATGATGCATACCTTAATCAAATGCAGGAGTGGATCCCAGCTTTTATGTCAGAAAACATGGGTAGTGCTCCCGTCTGGATAATCTGGGACGCCTTCAAATCTGGGGTTCGAGGGGAGACCGTCCAGTACAGCTGGGCCCGTCAAAAAAAGAGAGACTCCATTTGGGTGACCTCTATATAGGGTTGTCACTTGCAGAGGCTAAGGTGACGGAAACAGTGGCCTTGGGTATGGAGATTCAGACAGCACAGCTAAAAGTAGCCGTGGCTAAGGCAGCAATAGTGAGCCTTTCGACAAATAAAGCCGCAGACAAATTTCTGGCATAGAAACATACATTTTACGAATATAGTGAGAGGGTGGGCCATCTCTTGGTGGTCCAGACTAGGCAGCAAATAGCCAAGTCCCATATTTGGGAAATTCAAGATCCTGTGTTAGGAATAGTTTTGGATCGAGAAGGAATAAGGGCTGCCTCCAGAGATTTTACCAATGTTTATATACTGAAGATGTTGGAGGGGAGTCTGAGGACATGATAAGATATCTGAACTCAGTGATGATGGGCAATATAGGAGAGGAAGACCAGGAATATTTAGGTTAACCAATCACGGCAGAGGAAATCGAGTTAGCAACCTCCGCTCTCGTAGCTGGGAAGGCAGCTGGAACGGATCTCATTCCTGGAGAGTTTTATAAGATTTTGTCCCCCTGCCTCAATGAGTAACTGATGGAACTTTTTCTGAAAATGCAGGGAGGCGCTACCTTGGTCTTGGGCCTTAGTAAATATTGTGGTGTTCCCTAAAAAAGGGAAGTCTCCATTTGAACTAGGCTCATACCGGCCGATTATCCTAATGAACAGTGACTCTAAAATCTACTCCAAGATCCTGGCTGCAAGGCTGTCCGGAATAATCAGCAAAATTGAGTCTCCTTGGCAACACAGCTTTCTTCTAGTCCGAGGAACAACTGACCACATCAGGGGGGTAATCATACTTTTCGATGCAGCGGCAGTGAATGGAGACCCTATGGCTTTAATACTCTTGGATGCTGAAAAAGCTTTTGATAGGGTCTCCTGGCACTATCTCTGGTTTTTGATTGAGAATATTGGCTTAGGGGCCGGGTTTGGCATTGCCTTGAAAGCATTGTATCAGCAGCCCATGGCTAGGATTTCCATGATGGGTGGCCAGTCGGAACTTATAAAAATACGGCAAGGCACACTAGACAGGGATGCCCCTGTTCTCCCTTGTTATTCTCCCTGTATATCGATCCCTTGATAAGGAGGATAATAAACAATTAGTTAATTCAGCCTATTAGGTCACATGATTGGGAAACAAAAATATTGGCTTATGCCGATGATTTGGTAGTAGTTACTACAGATCCGGGGGTGGCATTAAGAGAAATAGATGCAGAGGCTTAGCAGTTTGGCAAATTGTTGGGATATATATATTAAATCAGGATAAGACCCAAATTGTTAAAAACAGAGACGTGGAATGGGAGGATAGGTCAGTGGTTGAGTTTGCTACCTATTTGGGGGTAAATATAGTAGCTGACGTAGATAAAATTATACAGACAAATATAAATCCATTAATTAAAAGTATTAAGGTATAAATCGATAGAATAAATAACTTATGAATGTCTCTGATAGGAAGAACTAATTTGATCAAGATGGCATTTTTGCCTAAAATGCTCTAATTTTTTAGAGCTATCGCTCTCGAAGTAGGGAACCAATGATTTAAGGTTATTGAAGTGGTGATCTCTAGATTTTGTTGGCATATACTAGGCCTATAAGGGCGTTGAAATATCTGACTGTCCTGAGAGAGCCTGGGGTACTAGCTGTACCTAATATAAGAATCTACTACTGGGCCACCGCTCGTTGGGAAGAGGGCGGCCCTTTAAAATGAGAAGATTTCTTCCAGGAGGGGGAAAATATCTCGTTTGAGACCCTACTGCATATGTTTAATCTAGGGCACCACAAGTTTTTTAAATATCTTCAGATCTGTGATTGTTTACTGAAAAAAGCAGAGGCGTTGAAGGATTTTCTAGGATTGAACTGGTCGATAGAGTCTTGATTAGGAAAAACCCCATCGGGAGGCTTTATCAGCTGTTGAATGGGCTCATGCCAGATGTTATAGAAAGCAGGAAAAGTGGTGGGAAGAGAAGGTTCAGGCAGGGACAGACGTCCTCTCAGAGTCCCGAAATCTGGCCCAGACTTTCTTAATTTCTGCCTCTTAGCAAGTACAGCACTTTAAAACCTATTATAAGTTGTACTACACTATGGGGAAAATAGCTAAATGGGGTGGAACCAGAACATTCATTGTCCCCGATGCCACTCATACCGGGCGGATCTGATTCACATGTTCGCAACCTGCCCGGCCCTAGGGGGCCTGATAGGGGACATTACTGAGTTCCTGGAGGGAAGACTGGGATTAATTATAGTATTGAGCCCACAACTTATATTACTTGGGGTTAGCAATGAATCAATCCCTAGTCGAGCACAGGCATGTGTGTTTATTGAAATGACGGCTTTTAGGCTGTGCTTGGCTATGGCATGGCGAGACCTTTCTCTACCTTCAGTCCAACAATGGCTCGCTCGTCTAATGGCTATTTATCACACCGAGGTGGCAGTATATGCAAAAAAAGGCAAGGGGCTAGGAGAAAAGGGTCAAGGGTCAAGGGTGTGGGCTCCTCTGACGGGTTGGATGGCTACATTCAAGGAGGGATAGCAGAGTATCTTTTCACTTTTCTGAGATGTGGGAATGGGGGTCAAGTGGGTAATTTCTTCCGTAGGTGTCTTTTACGTGGGAAAGATAGGAATATGTGTATAAATGTTTGTTTTGTGTAATTTAAGAATGAATTGTCTACTTGGAGGGTTGGGTAAAAAGTAAGCCATAAAATATGCAATAAAGATATGTTAAAAAAAGATAACTGCACCACATGCATCCAGGCAAAAGAGCCCAGAAAACAGTCAGACCCTCAATTACAAACTGCAGCTTACAACCAACAAATTGCAAACAACTCAACCATCAAACTGCTTTCATTATGCAAGAAATCAAAAAGGGCTGACCTATGGATCACTGTGGCATTATCTGGTAATGCACTTCCATATATAACTGTTATTGCTCAATGAATACTAAAACCATAAAATAAAGCAGTCCTTAACAAATTGTAACTTATACCTATTAAATTCACATAATACATATCTGCGGTGAGGGTTTTCTATCACTAGCACTGTACAGCCCAAAAATAAATATCTCCACCAAATGAACAGGCATGGAATAACTGAAGAGTTCTGTCACACATCCACTCACTGCAGGTACCAAATATCTATACAATCTGACTGCTTCTTTACATCTCTCAAAGACACTCAGCTATGGGATGATAATAGAAATGCCCATCCCTACAGATCTCTCCACTTCTCTCTCCCTCCAACCATGCCAGCTCAGGACCACAACTATACAAATAAAGAGAGTGGGATGCATCTATGCACAGAATCTCAGACTGTACAACCCAGTGCAGTAACTTGCTAAGCAGACTATATCATATGAAATACCGTAAAGGGAGCTGCAGATCTTCTTCTCACAGCATGCTGCAAACCATAAGCCTTTGCCTCTGTCTCTTACAGCACATCATCCAACACACTGTTACGTGCTGCGTCACATAACA
Source organism: Calotriton arnoldi (assembly GCA_963921515.1). NCBI lineage: Eukaryota > Metazoa > Chordata > Amphibia > Caudata > Salamandridae > Calotriton > Calotriton arnoldi. The sequence goes on along the minus strand of CAWUFW010007747.1, from coordinate 242,539 downwards.
CGAGCCCTGGGAAGGTCTGAGAGCCAATTCCCCCAGGGCTAAAATTGCTACCACTGTGTGGGAACATAGATGGCCTGGCCAGGCTGCGATATAGGCGTCAGTGCATATATTTATGGAGCACCACTGCCTTGACTGCCAGGTCTGGTGAGAAGGACATTTTGCCAGCTTGGTCCGAGTCTTCTCCACAGATCCTCCAGCCTGCACAGGTACAGGTTTAGTTTCCATTCTAAGTTGATTAACCTGTGGTTATAAGTATGCATCGGAAGAACAAGTTAATTATCTGTGTTAATGCTTGTTCTGGTGGATAGTCTGTCTAACCACAGATTTCTCACTGCCCCCCCAACTCCGCGTTCTGTAGAAAGGCATCTTTCTAACATTTAAAAAGGTCCAAAGTTAGAACCCAACCCACAGTTGACAACAATTTTTCATGCTCCATATCTATGGGTGCTAAAATGGAAAAGGTAAGCTACTGACATCCCCATGCCGGGGTGACGCTTATAAATGGTTCTGCTTCATCACTTCTAGGGGGTGAGGAACCACATGACACTACCTAGAGGCACACATAGGTGCCCTGCTATGAAAAAATCTCCAGATCTAGTTGGGTCCTTGTGGCAAATTCAAAGGTGAGGGATCTGCAGGTAGATAGAGTATTTGCCAGAAAGAGTGTTACCGAAGGTAAATAACTTGTTGGTCAGGTTGATAAATACGTGTACCTCTTTGGTCTCTTTGTGCACCCATACACTCTGTGTGTTTTAGAAAATTCATCGTTTGTATTGGTGCAATTTACATATCAATATCTAATTACAGCTCAAAGATATAATGAAAAGTGTGGAGAATTTTAATTAATTATTAAATATGTTGTTGCAGCTCTCAAATTAACAAACATAAATCTCAGATTGCTAACCAAAAAACGTTGCCCTGAATACCTGGGGACTAGCAGCACCAAATGTGTGGATTTTCCTAAGGAACGTAGTGTGCACAAACAATATTTCTGCTGATCACCAAATTGTGTCGTAATCACAGTTTATTGTGCACTGTTGATTTGATGACAGATATCAAACTCAGGACTATATGGAAGTATAAAAACTATAGATTTTCTAATTCCCTCTGACCGAAAGAATCTATTGGTGCAAGCCAAACATCTGTTGCCCTCGCTTGATACCGGTAGAACATACTCAACGTGACACTTTCAGCAATTATTTTTAAACAACGTTGTGGCTCCCTCCAATCTCCTTTGTGCAGGAACATATCCCTGCACCAAATGGTAATACCATCTATATTCTTCCATATATGGCAAGTTAAAGGATCGCCTCAAACTTCAGCAGATTCCAAAACACCCCAAAGTTGTATTTTGATCATCTCACAACTACAAATTCACGAAATGCTCTTGTTTCATCTTGAGACCGTCAATGTTTTAATTTAAGTGTAGTCATCCAGATATTACTCTTCAGACATCATCAGCAGGCTTCTATGCTCTACTGCTGCATTCTGGTATCAGCAGCACGTTGTAGTTGTTGTTCAGCCTTTGCTCAGGTCACAGCCAGCATCTGCAGCACAAACATCACTTCTGGGCTTCTGTGTGACCTGCAAAAACAAGATGTAAAAATGGCTTTTTGTGAGTAAGAAAAGTTAAAGACAGCAAGCAGATGTGTGAAAAGAATGAGTAAAGGAGGAGGGACAGATACTACTACCCTTATACTTTAAGTAGAGCTCTAATGGAGGTGCATCTCTCTCTATACAAAGTACCATATGTCACTTTTTCTTCTTAAATGTGCCCCAGAATGGTGGCAGGGAGAGGTGGCGGCTGCCAGCTGTTAACTTTCATCTGTTTACTGGAGAGATACAATAAAATAATGTGACATATGTATAAAAAAACATTGTATCCTTGGCAATCTGCTATATGTATGTCTCTACTCTATACATGTTGGAAAACTCAACAAATAAATGAGTAAAAAATCTTTCAGCTGTTAAAGTTGTAAAAAAAAAGCAACCGTGAGCATATTGGAAATAATGATATAATGACTTAGTAATTCTGAGATTTTGTATTGTGGCTCATTCATTGCCCATCCAAAGCGTGAAATCTCCCAGGTAAAAGAGATGGTCAACTCTCATTGCTGGCGCTCTGGATTTTCATAAGCAGCCCTACTCTTAAAATCCCTCTAGGTGGCCCTGGCTACCACTGGCTGTGTGCTCTTCCAGCTAAACTATGCCTCTAGCATCTTCCTATTGGCCAGACTAGCCATCCCTATAGGCCCCAGAAGACCCAGAATGCAGCAGTCATTTTGCTCCTCCAACCGTGGGCACACGTCACTAGCACTGCACTGACTGCCAGTAGTTAAACATATTTTGTTCAAAAACTATGTATCAGATCATGGACTTCAATTAGGGGTCACCAGGGGTAGCAGTTATGACCCCTAGCTTGCCCCTTGCTGCCCCTGGCACTGCCTTTACAACCCCTGGCCACAGAGGTGGCAAAATCAGTGCCAAGAACAGAAGCTGAAGCTGTGTATCGGTGATCCGATCGCCCCAATCCAGGATTGCTACCTGGCCTTCTTGATGAACTTCATTTACTTTGTGTCCACCACGCTCTGGAACAAATTACCATATTGTGTTAGGGTTCTAATTCTATGAAGCATTCTTCACTCTCTGAGCTTGTCTGACTTGTGCAGATCTATTGACGGCATCCACACAGCAAGGGACGCCCCTTCAAACCATCCGTCTTTTTGGGCTGTCAACACTCCCACCTGTCCTGAAGAAGACCCGCCATGACATTCCAATAACGCTTTGTCAGGGTCGAAACGTCGACGAATATATATGGTTCAGCTCTATTAAAACTCTGGGCCATAAATCAATAAGCAAACCAGCCGCTTACCAGAGTTATTGTCGACCCTTGCTCTGACCGCATTCTAGTTCCCTGTGTAAATAATTGTACATATGATCACTTTTTGTATATGCACTGCACCACCATCACTGAGCACTTATTGTCACTCTACCATATGTCACCTTTTTCAATATTTTCTGTATTGACAGTCCTCTAATTATTTGTAAATATTGATTTAAGCCTTATTTGAAATAAAAAAAACCTCCTTTTGCAAGCATACAATAGTAGGTGTTTTTGCTTTGATCTGTGTTCCAACTTCATTTGTGATGTGTTCCAACGTAATTTGATATACGTTTTATGATTTAATCAAAGTCAATGCTACACCTCTCATACTTATTGAATAGGTATCTCTTGTTTCTTTTCAAATTCATCTTCTACAAAGCAATTGGGTTCTCCCCGACAGAACCATTGTAGCCTATTATATAAGAACAGAGGGGTGGCTCATATTATCAGTCAGGCTCTAACCTCGTTTTCTACTCATTTTTATTACATTGAGGGAATAATAGTTTATTATTCATTATTAGTGTAATAAAACGTGGAGCAGCAATATCTGGACCTTCACTGGCATCTTAGATAAGAAAAATAAAATGGTTTTAATGTATGTTGTGTGCCTGCATGTGGGTGAGAGTGAGTCTGGGTTAGAGAGCGTGTATATGTGTGAGCATGCATGTTTGTATATGGGATCATGGATGTGTGTGTGTGTGTCAAAATGAGTGAGTAATTCTAAGTGAGTCAGAGTAAGAGTGAATGAGAGAGTACGAATGAGTGATTCAAGGTGAGAGTGAGTGCATGAGAGTAGGTGAAAATAAATGAGTGCAAGTCAGTGCTAATGATAGAATAAGTGTGAATAATTGAATGTAAGTGAGCTTGTGTTGTTATGCTTGCAGATCCACTGTTGGACCTTGCATGCTTCCGGACTTATAGAAGCACCATTGACGAAATGTTGGCACTGGAATACTGGAGGCAATACTTGCATATGGTATACCCTTGGCAAAATGCTACTGCTGAGCACCCTTGAAAAAATGCCAGCGCTTGCCTCCTGGAGGACATTTTTGGCATAGTTGGCACCTTTGGCAAATTGCTTGTGATGGCACATTTAGAGGAAATTCTTGGCATATGGGAAGACAACTGTGGCAAGGTCATTGGGCCATCCATGACAAAATGTGGTTCTTGACAAATTCAACATAACCTTTGACATAAGGGACCTACATAGTGCAAGAGAAGCAATATTAGAAAACTTTTGGCACTGGCATATTGTATGTAATGTTTGGGCAAAAGGGGCCACCATAGCAAAATACTGGTCCTAACAAATGGAGATCATTTTTTACATAAGGGGGCGCACATCAGACATTTTAAAAACATAATTGGGAGAACTCATGGGGACTGTCAGTTATCAGTAGATTGGCACACCATGAAAGGACCTGAATATTTAGTGAGTGTTTTTTTTAGAGCCTATAGCGTTTTAGCAAATTTATGAGAAAATTATGCATTAAATTGGACTAGTAAAGCACATTTTTTTTCAAACTTTTCTCAGGGAAGAGAAACCCCCACCCTTTATTCTCCCCTAGAAGAATATATAATATTAACTATGCAATTATGTAAATTCAGCAATGTTAATTATTGTGATGTCATCTGGATTAAGGTTAAGGGGCATCACTTCTTGGGACAATGCAGAGTCAAAGGTTATATGCTGTCTCTTCTGGTGGCATCATTAAGGTCAAAGGTATATGACGTCACTTCCACTATCCCTGGCATTTTGGTGAATCAACATCCATGTATCAGGTCATCAGTGGTGCAGATCCCCTCTTCCTGCAGTTAAATCTCTGAACATTCGATTAAGCTGTGTGGTAGAATTTGAACGCGTTTTTGTTTTTGAGACACAAACTGATATGTTCGTGGGTATGGGTGACATTTTTATAACGCCAGAGTAATTGGAATAATCTCAGTAATTATGCATTACTCTTGTGATGCGAAATTACCAAGATTATGCGATTTCGCCAGCTTGAGTAATTAGGAATAATTTCGGGCAAAAATCCTACATTAGGAGCACAGGAACAACAAACTAAGAGAGAGCGAGCGACTGCTGGCTGCTTCTGTTCGTGTTCTGTAGCATTTAGAACTATTTTCTTAACGCAAAATCCATCCTTGGGCCCACTTTGGACATGAGGGTGCATTGTGCACATAGAAATAGTGCTAAATGCGGGATTACGCTTCTCATGTAAATAGTCATAAGAACAATTAATTTTACAGTAATTACGCTAGAGAGAACTACGGTAGTTACACCCACCCCATATATGTTGGCACCTCTCTGCCTGAGTAAACAGAGGCTTTGGCGTGCTTTCATGCACTCTGAAAAGGTGCCCCATATGTTGCAAATGTGTAGTTTCAAGACTCTCCAGGGAATTGTTGCTGTGTTTACTTTTACTGTCTCATGCCCATAAATGTGCGCTAGTTATACCCACCCCATATATGTTGGCGCCTCTCTGCCTGAGTAAACAGAGGCTTTGGCGTGCTTTCATGCACTCTGAGCAGGTGCCACATATGTTGCAAATGTACAGTTTCAAGACTCTCCAGGGAATTGTTGCTGTGTTTACTTTTACTGTCTCATGCCCATAAATGTGCCGCATGCACCAAAACATCACCAGTCGTGAGCCAGTGCCCATCTTTAAAAATAAATAAATGCTACAAACCATATTTACTTCGGAGCCACTTTTTTTATCAAAACCTCTGAGTACCAATCCAGTTGCAAATTTAATTAATCCTCAATCCAGGACATAGTTTCTTAAAGAAAAAAACAAAAGTGCAGGGGCCCAAAGTTTTTCTTAGAGGCTTACTCAACGCTGGGTTTACTGAATACGAGGGCTACTTAGCCTTGATTCCACTATATGCCCCCCCACCCTACATTCCAGTCTGCTTGTCTCGCTGTTTCCCTATGTTTCTTCTTGTCTGTCATTCTCTTTTCTGCCTTCCCTTCTCTTGCTCTGTCAAAATCTAACAATGGATAAAAAAAATCCCGGTCCCAAAAATCAGTGTCTTTGCCCACCACCTGCACCCACGTGAGGCACCGACTTCAGCCATGTTTGGCTTCTTTTTCACATATAACAAAATAGTAAGTGGTTGGTTAGTCAGAGAAGCAGAGCCATTAAAATCAAGCTAGGAAACCTTTTTGTTTCTTGTTGAGCCTCTAGTTGGCCATACATGGGTCGGGTCACTGAAGGATTTTCGGCTATGAATTTTGTAAGTGAAACTTTTGCATGGAGGTGTTTGTATACGTGCTGTTGGTCGGCTTAAAAAGGGAAATCTGTTTCCTACAATTTTTATAATTTCTAGATTAACATTATTCCAAATTACATATATTGGAGGGTATATCCACTTTAAGATACCCATCTCTAACATTCCCTTGATGCCATGTCCCTTCTGAATCCATTGTTCTTTTGGGAGGTGTCATCTGTGGAAAAGCACAGCTGTGGTGGTGTGACCTTCAGCTTCTAGAAACTTGTGGTGGGCCTGTGTTAGGGTGGTTGCCATTCCTCCCACACACAGCTGTCCATCCATCGGATCTCTTTTGCAGAATCATTTAGGGTGAATCAATTTTCCATCATAAGGAAAAACATTTTTTTTTGCATAGAACTCTCACAGCTGAGGAACATTTCACAGTGGGTTCTAGATGATTTTTTTCTAACCTAATAGTAGCAATACATTTACCTTAATTTTGAGTTCTGCAACTTAAAAAACATGAATGAAATGTAGCGAATGCTGACACCTTGTGTCCTATGAATTGAATCTTTATTGTATGATTACTTAAAATCTTTTACAAAAGCGATAGCATAAAAAAAGACACTGAATATAAAAATATAAAAGACAAAATATAAATTGTGCCATAAAATGCTATATAAAAAATTTGAGGTATCGTAGCATCTATCGCCAAACGAGGTTGCGAGCCACCAGAGATGTGGGGTCAAAAGTGATTTATATAGAGAGTACGTTGTGTCCTATGTGTGAGCTAATGCATGGTCGGCAATGCCTACTATTCATATTCAGTTTACTCGAACGAATATTAATGTTTCGGTTGACTACTGATCTGTGAATAATCTGGAACAAACTGGCACCTGTAGTAGTATTCATATACTTTATTCAGTAACCAAGTTCCATCAAAGTGCACATGTGCAAAACATTGCAAAAATACATCCAAAAACCATTTTAAGGCATGCCACAACACAATTCATTTAAAAACAATACTACTCAGAGTTCATTTTCTTTGGCCATTACTTATGTGCAAAATAAGAGCGAGGGTCAAGCAGAGATATGTGCAAATTGAGCAAAGAGTTCATAAAAACACATAAAAATTATCTTTCGGCTTTGTATATAAAGTAAATGTTATTAGAATAAAACAATAGTTAAAAAATGTGTCCTTGTCACTTGAAGGCACAGTCAGTAGTCTGCCACGTTTGTGCCAGACTGCCTGTAAAAATTTACTCGCAGCAATAACTATTACTGGGGCAGTGTCACTCTTTAAAATTCTAAAAGCCACTAAATATTTTGTCAATTTCAAGTTTCGACTTATGGGAACAATCCATTTCCGGCGCGGGCCATGATAACTAGGACAGAAGAATAATATGTGTACCTCATCTTCGTCTGCCAAGCCACATGCCGGACAGATGCTAGGGCAGAGGGTGTTATGCCATTGACTAGTTATTGATCTCAGGGGTAGAGTGCCAAGTCGAAAGTGGATATAAAGACTTTTGGCTAGAGGGGAAGAAACAAAATCTAAAAATTCCTCATAACGGGAAAACGTTTTAATATCTAAAAATCTATTTGTTAGTTTGCCAGTTAATTGGTTATTTAAATGAGCATCTTGAATGTAAATCCAATAACTAGATTTCATGATATTAAGATCAATTTTACACATTCTTTCTGGGTTAATCCATACCCTTGTCAGCCCCAGCTTAATAAACCAGTCAGAAACAAATTTGACCCAAGGTATTGACTTGGCACCCCTAATACATAGCAATTCAGCGAGGCAATCTCTAAATTCCTTTAACTCCGGAGTGACCCATAATCAAACCCAGTAAACAAGTGATCTAAGGGCGGCCAAATCTGCAATTCTTTTAAGCCCTAAATCGAAGAACAGGGGGGTTAGCGGTGTGCTACTGGGGACAGAGACCAGCCGTTTAGCAAATCTATTTTCTGCAGCAGTAAGTTGAGAGATGTCAGTACATCCCCACGTCTCGGCTCCATATTGTGCTGCCCTTTGCGCCTTGCCACGGTAAACTTCCAGGACTGGCGACACTGCATGGGAGCTTGTTTGCCTATGCAGCCTATTAATAGCATTTGCTCTGTGCTCAAGTAATAGTAGGCATTTCCTTAACTGATCATTCCACTTCAGGCTCTCCATTACCTTAACTCCTAGATAATCAAAGCTCCTCACCCTCTCCAGAGCTTCTCCCCCAGCCCGTATGATAGAAGTTTTAACCACTCTCTTCCCAAAAACCATATATTTGGTTTTATTAGCATTGAGCTCCAAGCCCCTTGACACGTAGAAATCTGTAAATTTATCAACAAGGAGCTGGAGACCCATTGGAGTTTTAGAAATGAGAAGGGAGTCGTCTCCAAATAAAAGAATCGGTACCTTATTGCCGTTTTGTGAAGGGGAGTCATTTCTACAGTTCTTCAAGATATCAGCCACTTCATTTATATAGAGGGTAAAGAGCGTAGGAGCAAGGACACACCCTTGTCGTACACCCCATTGTAGAGGGATGCGTTTAGTTAGCTCTCCCACATGCCCACACCGTACCTGGGTAAAGTTGTTACTATACAACTGGGACATGAGCTGGATTAAGTTCCCCGGGACCCCCATCATATTTAAGACAGACCACAGATTAGTACGGGAATGAGATCAAAGGCAGCCCTGAGATCAACAAAAGCCACGTAAAGATTCTGCTGTTGTAATGGGGTATATTTCCAGTGCAACATGGTGAATCTAAAAATTTGATCTATAGTGCTCATCTTAGAGCGAAACCCAGCTTTAGGATCTGACATGATATTATTTGTGTCTATCCAGTGGAGCAATTTGTCAAGGATTTGTTTAGCAAAGATCTTCTGGGCATTGTCAATTAAGCTGATTGGCCTGTAATTCGAGGGTGCGCATGCATCGCCCTTCTTGTATATGGTAAGAATCTCGGCCCCTCTCCAGGAATCAGGTATCTCACCCCCTCGTGCTATAGCGTTAGAAAGCAGATTAAAATAAAGTGACCAGATCTGCGGTTCCGATTTGTAAAGGTCCCCTGGGATTTTATCAGGTCCTGGCGCCTTAGCTGTTTTTAGCGCAGAGATGGCGCTCATGGTATCCTCTAAACTAAAGGTAACAGCTGGGCCATCAAATTGTAAGGTATTACAACAAGGTGAGCCCCTAAAGGGCACTATGGCACAGTGAGAGCCTAGAGGGATATCTTCCTTAGACTCATAGAGTTCCGAAAAATGGGAAACCCACCTGTCAGCTGATAATGTTGGTGACTCTTAGCGTTCTCCGCTCTAATTTGGGACACTGGATGCCAGAAGAGGCTATTATCGTTTGTTTATACTGCAAGCAGCATGTCCTCCCAGATTCTATTGTCCCAGCGCTTTTTTGCCACTTTTATTGAGAATTCATAGGCATGCCTTGCTTGAGCTATTTGGACCCTATCGCCTTCTAGAATAGTGGACCTTAAAAAACGTTTAGCTTGCTTGCAAGAGGGATCAAACCAAGTAGTATTTTTCCCCAAAGCTGGTTTCTTATTGGCCATATCTTTATAAAATATCTGTTGCAGCTCTTTGAAGAGTGATTAGTGTATACGCAAAATTGTGATTTCTTGTTTGTTTACCCCTTCATAATTCGCAAGGGACTAGACATAAAGCTCATATATCTGTGACAGCAGCGTTGGATTCATCATGATTTTAGGCCAGGAAACATAAAGTCTGCAGTTGGAAAGTGCAGGATCGGGCACTACTGTGTGACATGTGTTCGATGCGCTTGCCAGAGGGGCTCCGACCAATGAAACTACCAAGGAATCATGATCGCTGTCAGATCGCCTATCTACTTTCATGTCGGTCAGAAGTGGCCAAAGTCTTACATCCAGGATAACGAAATCAATGACACTCACATGATTACCTCTTCTAAAGGTAGGGGCTCGATCAGGGTCAGAAATGGTACGGCCATTGCATGCCCTCAGCCCTCTGGCTACTATTAAGGAGCCTCATTTACGTCCAGTTGCCGTAAAACTGGCTTGGGGTTTCCCAGTCAATGCCCTAATACCCCACTGTTCATCTTCCTCCTCTGTTACCTCACTAATATAGGAGGATGGTTCATAAGATGTGTTAAAATCACCAGCCAGTATTATTTTTGTGTTCGGATGGAGGGAATCTAAAGTTTTTTCAAGAATAGATAGAGTAGGGGATTCAATACAAGCCGCAGTAGATCTTACGTAAATGTTTAAAAAAGCCAAAACAAGTCCTGAAGGTAACAAGGCAGTAATCCCCATTAGGTCTAAGCATTTTATCTGCAATAATGTGCATGACTTAAATACATTATTCTTAACAAGAATCAGGAGGCCTCCGATTGCCCTCCCATAATGATTGGGGGATTTGGCTTCTACACTGTAAGTGGTGAACCCATCAAAATTTTTTTTTTCAGTTGCCCAGGTCTCTTGAAACGTACAAATATCATGCTCTCCGATATACAGTAACCAATCGGGGTCATCCAGCTTAGATACAATACCTGCCAGGTTCCAGGATATTAGGCTAACGCCAGCTTGTGTCTGAGTGCCTACGAAACCAGCTGTATGTGGAAGACATGGGCTGGCAGCCACAGATGTAGCAGTTGAGGCACCAGCCCTTCTCCTACCCTCAGTATTACAACTGTAGAGATTTTCCTTTAGTTTACTCAGGCGAGGGGAAGCATCAGCTGGTGTTTCCCCCTGTTTCTAAACCCATTTGCCTTTAAAATCACACAATTTATAATTTCTACCACCCCTGTATCCCCCCTCCTAATATTAGCGGAGTCAGTGGCCTCATTAGTAGAGTCAGCTGTCATACCTGCTGATTCTATACGAGGTAAGATACAATTACTCTGTGTGTGCCTTACACTCAGTCAGTCGACTGCGTTCAGGTTTGAGGTAAGAGCTGAGTGGCAAGCCTGTGCAGTTAAATTATGAGATTGCATTGAGGAACTTTCCAGAATTCTATTAGTTGGAGGAGATAGTTTCAATCTAATTCCCAGCGCATTATTTCGCATAAGGTTACAAGTCCGAAGTTCAAAATTAATGAGATTCTCAGCTAGATGGCTACCTGTAATGTTTTTATTGATAAACTCCGTTGCATATTGAGAGTCGATAAACTTAATTAAAGCAGAATCAAGCCCAAGGGGCCTCAAAAATTGCCCAAGAAAATACAGGGTCCAGCATTTCTTTGTCCTTTGTCGTTTTTGCACCTGATTCTCTAAGTTTGCGAGCAAGAAATATTGATTAATTTGCTGGAACAGACTTTTCCTCAGGTGTATCGCAAGGTAGTTCCATGACTGAATTTTTTGACATCGTAAAGTTACTAAAATGACCGTTTAGCGAATTGCACAGGCAAAAATCCTGGGTCGAACATTATTTGCACAGTATCTGCAATTTTAAATCAGCTGCAAACACCATTTGTGCTTCATTTTAGTAAGGGCATTGGGGTAAGGTGAGTTTCTTAGGAATAGGTGGTTTTCATACTGAGGCACGTCAATGGGGAGCTTTCCTAAAGAATTCTCAGTCATCCACAATTATCCTGCCAAAAAGGCCACATGTATTTGAGGAACAAAAAGTTACCATGGCTGAGTGATGGTGGAAAACGTACATTTTGCTTCAGAATGGTGAAGCAAACCTTTTGCAATGGAACTGTACTCTCCTCCAGGCACTGAGTCAATGCTGTTGGTGAGTTCCATATTTTAGCGGCAAAGTACTGCATGGTTCGTTGTTGTACATTCTTTCTCACTGTCCAGTGCACGAATAGTATGGGATCCAGCCGTATTACTGTTCCAAAAAAACCAGATAATGGACGAAAAGCTGCACAAATCAAACATTCACCCCAGTCACAGATCTGGGTTAAATCATTCCTTTTTTAGCATGCCAGCCATTCCAATTTAGACCCATTCATATGCAAATCAGTCTTGACTCTGCTCCCTGATTTGCATATGGCTGGGTCCAAACTGGGGTGGAGTAGTGAGCAAAAGAATGATGGATATAACCCAGATCTCTTGACTGGGGATGAATGTTTGATTTTTTCAGCATTCCGTCTATCATTTGTTGCTGCAGCAGTTTTCACCCTTAGTGGGATGAGTATGCCCAGATGTGGGTCCCGTGCTCACTGTGCCACTGGATTCAAGCTGGTCTGGCTGATGAGGGGGTGATACCCCCAAATCGGTCCAGGATGCTTGTTTCCAGTCCAGGGAAGACCTGGCTTGGCAGTTCGGGCTGTACTGTTCCCATGAGGAGCAGGGTCAAGACTGATTTGCATATGGCTGGATCGAAACTGGGGTGGCATAGTGAGCAACAGAACAATGGATTTAACCCAGATCTCTTGACTAGGGGTGAATGTTTGATTTATTCAGCATTCCATCCATCATTTTTTGCCACAGTATTACAGTTCCGACAGCTATTCTCACACTGGAACCGAGTGCATGGCTCAGTTTCCAAGCCGTTTTCCAAATAAGCAGGTTCACACAAGGTCACGTACTCGGATACAAGCACTGCAGTATCACCCATGACCTTCAGTGCTGCAGGGTGACCTTCAAGAGACTTTGGGAATTGCCCACCCAAAGCAGGTTTATCTTTGTGAGGTGGGATTAACCCTGTGATCAAAATTATCCCCAAAATAGTGCCTGTCTTGCTGCTAAGGAGCCATAGAAGAGCAAAGAGTGGAAACATAATAAATAAACAGTGGCTTGCACCCTGAGGTGGTGATGAAGCATGGCCCCTGATGAAGGTCTCTTTTCCTTGATGTATTCAATGGGAAGCTTTCCTGTTTATTTTTTGAGGTGTCTCCCTACATACAAGATGCAAACTGCTCCACTCCGTCAAAACAAATCTTAAATCTTCTCGAGAAGAGAATCCAAAACAAACGTATAAATAGTTAGGCTAAAGTCGATTCCTAAAGCAAACCAGTACCACCGTTCCTGGAGACATCTTGTGGTGTTCCAATCGTATTTTATCACTCCCCTTACATAGTACTAGACTTACACCCAAAAGCTACCAGTAGTATCCGCGCTTTCGCTTAGGATCGAGTGTGGAATGTTGAGAAGAGGTGAGAGCACGAGGGAGCGCGAGGGGGAGTGGCAGGTGAACCTGACAGGGGAGGTGGCGGTTGGTCGGACTGGCGGTTGTTGGTGGCGCTGGTCCTTCATTTGGAAAAATAAACGTATTAATACCCACCATTGTTTCCTGTGAGTACTCGGCAGTACCCAACAATCGCTACTGCTCCCTGTGCAGGCAATGGGGAGACTGACGATCAATGGCAGTATTTTGGTGCATTATGAGCACAGCACTGCTTCTTACCTGTGGCCTTGAGGGTGGAGTGCTGTTTCTTGGTAAAAATCTATTTAGTGACCCCATATCTTTATTCTCCACTCCGCTTCTTGATTGTGTGCTACGTGCGGTTTACTTGTTGTGTTTGGGTATTTGGGAACCCATGCTCCACGTGGATGTTGTCTATGAAGACAGTGATTGAAGTTTCCCTACTTGATGGTAAGACCTGTTTGACTTCACTCATCCTTGAGCCTCAGAGTATTAGTAGCTGCCTAGCAGCATGTGCGATTCACACCCTGACGGATCACTTCTGATAAGCAACAGCAACCGGGTACACCACCCCCCTCCACCTCCACACCCTAATGCGTGCGCAGAGCAAATCATTTCTACCTGGAAAGATCACCCTTCTTGTGAATATGTTCAAGCAACGCCCAGGGTTCCACTCTGCTAGGTGAGGAAGCCCAAGTTAGGCAACTACAAATGCACAACTAGGTCTTGTAAGGTGGCGAATATTGCTTAGAAAGTGGTACACCTCCTGATTGATCACTGACTTTCTGCCAGTAGCCTTTCTTCATGCATGCAAATAGACCTGATTCAGGAGGAAGACTCATGATTTTTGATGGAAAAAATTGATTTATTTTGCCTGCCTCCCACCTGAAATTGCCTCCTCTTCGATAGAAGTAATTGGAGGAAATACATTCCCCTGATTATTTTTAAAAAGTCTCCCACTTTCCTCTTTGAAAATATTGGCATGCATGTTTCTTATGACCCAAAACCACAGCCTTTAAAAATAATTCCAGGACTTGCAAGATTGCCGACCTCCTGTCCCTTGCTGTCACCTCTCCAACCTGCCAGATGCTGAGACCCAACCACTGCTTATCTACACTGTGTAGGACACATGACACATAAGGATGATGTTGGCATTGAAGAGCCCAATCCACTTATCCAAAACTAGCCTCCAGTGGGCGATCACCATGAGGGAATTGTTCTAGGTCAGCACTGGACAAGGTTGGTAAATGATTCAAGAAAGGTGACCTACAAAGAGCAAATGAGAATCTGTACGGTGTAGCAGGACTTCAACCTGTTTCATAGCCATTTTAAGGTGGTTTGCACGTAAATATTTTCAATCCATGATTTAACTCAAATCAAAATCTTATTGGCTGTATGGGGTTAATCTCATTTGTCTCGTGTTATCTTATTATAAAAATGAGGTTAATAACATTTGTCATATGTTAAATAATTCAATGGCATACTGGCAGATGAGGAACCCATCTCGGAAATACAAGAGATAACAAATATTGAAAGTTTTGGGATTGACCAAAAAAGTGTCAAATCAGGCCTCAGGCTCAAATCGACCTTTATCCCGAACATTCCGTTTGACACCATTGATGCTTTTGAAGAAGCAGTAAAGCTAGAATTACAACAATTGCGAATGAAGAAGTCTAAATGGACAAGAGGAAACTGATTAAGACCAAATTTCACGTATGAACAGAAAAAGGCGATCATGGGGATCCAACAGGACACCACTATTGTATGTAAACCATCAGACAAGGGGGACAACATCGTTTTATTGACTAGAGACTATTACATCATGGAAGCATTACGTCAGTTATCGGATACAGTAAACTATGTAAGAATCACAAAGGAAAGGTACAATCAAAGTATCATAGATCATCAGGAACTGATACAAAAATGGTTCAGCCGTGGGATGCTTTTTCATGAGGAAACACGCTTTTTGAGCTGTGCACATCCAATTCTACCAACATTTTACCATCTGACTAAAATACATAAGCATGCAAGCAGACCACCAGGCCGCCCAATCATCTCTTCTATCGGGAGCCTAACTGAACATATGTCTCAATTTGTCCATGTTTTTCTGGCCCCCCTTGTAAAGACTCTATCATCTCATGTCCGAGATACAACTGACTTTATCAGAATAATCTCCCATATTAGTTGGGAACCCGACACGTTAATGATAGTGTTGGACATAACAAGCTTATACACAAGCATAGATCACGTTCAAGGAATCAAAGCAATTGAATTCTTCTTAAAGGGCAGATCACTAAAGTTAGCAGAACATAGTCACATGCTGCTTGAATTTGTAACATTTTGCCTACATAACAATATTTTTCTTTTTCAGCAACAACTGTACATACAACTGAAAGGTACGGCCATGGGAACCTGCTTCGCCCCCAGCTACGCAAATTTATTCGTGGGCTGGTGGGAGAAGCAGGTGGCCTGGGCTGATGAATATCAGAGATGGGTGTCTTGCATAGTGGGCTGGCACCGCTATATAGATGACTTATTTATCCTATGAAAATGACCTAAAAAGGAGGCAGAACAATATATTGCGGCACTAAATGACAACAAGGTTAATTTACACTTCAGTGGGGAAATGAGTGCCACAGAAGTAAATTTCTTAGACCTAAAAGTCATTATTGCAGATGGTACGATATGTACTTCCCTCTTTCGTAAACCAACGGCCGGCAATTCAATTCTAGAAGCCGAAAGTAGTCACCCAGCACCCCTAATAAAGAGCATCCCTTACAGGGAATTTTTAAGGCTGAAAAGAAATTGTACGAGACAGTCAGATTTTGAACAGGCAGCCTTAGAAGCCATAAAGAGATTTAAAGCACGAGGATATTCGGAGAATCTATTAAAATCAACTCTTAATCGAGTTGACAGAATTCCCAGAAAGCTACTCCTGAAAGATAAGAAACATGGTTCAGCAAACCAGGAAAATCCAGAGTTCAGATTAATAATGACCTTCACCGATGAAGTCCAGAATATATCCAAAATCGTCAAACGAAACTGGCATATTCTCAAGACAGATCCAGTCATGGGAAGGAACTTGTCAAATTATCCTAAAATCACATATAGGAGAAGTAGATCATTAAGAGACAGTTTGACCCAAAGTCATCTAGACAACAGTAGGAAGAATCCACGTGTAAGTGAATTGACTGGATTTTTTCCATGTACTAAGTGTAAGGCATGCAGACACAGTAGTAAAACATTATCATACAAAGTACCAGGGTTTGCTAGACCAAGAAAGATAAACAAATTTCTCACATGTAATACTCCATTCTGCGTGTACTATTTGTTATGCCCATGCAATCTTTTATATATAGGGAGCACCATCCACCCCACCAAAAACGTATCCTTGAACATGCCAGAGCTATAGCAAGAAAGGATCCAACATATCCCATTGCTAGGCACTTTGCCCAATCCCACTCCAGTAACAGAAACCTTCTACGGTTTTTCTGTATTGATCATGTCCCACAGAATGAAAGAGCAGGAAATAGAGAGCTCCGCTTACGTAGACTTGAGTCCAGATATATAATCGACCTCCAGACCAGGACTCCGTGAGGTTTGAATACTGAAGAAGAACTAGCTATTCATGTGGGTTGAAGTACCTCCTTGAAGTTTGTCAGTAATCATGATATAATTTCTATGTGGCACCCAAATGAATGATTTAACATTTTTAATGAATTTAAAGTTTTTTTTTTAAAGTTATAACCAAGAATGGTAATGCTCATCCAGAGCTTAATCAGTGGTTGAACATGCAAAGTATACCAAATATGAATATATGAATATGAATAACATCGATATACTGTGAGGATGCATGAATTTATTGATATAAGTTGCGCATATCCATATAGAGTTATTGGCGTATAGTAATAAGCTTATTCAGAGCGGGATTTCATGAAGCGCCATTGCTGATGAAATATGATAATCATGGGAAATGAAAATACGATATGCGCACTAATCATTGAATTATTTAACATATGACAAATGTTATTAACCTCATTTCTATAATAAGATAACACGAGACAAATGAGATTAACCCCATACAGCCAATAAGATTTTGATTTGAGTTAAATCATGGATTGAAAATATTTACGTGCAAACCACCTTAAAATGGCGTCTACTTTTTGCAGCCGATTATTCAGTTATGTCCGCTTTTTATTTTCATGATGGAACGCATGTGCGCATGCGTCAATGTAAAATAAAATGGCGTAATGAACTCGGTAAACATTGTGGTCGAAAAAGGTGCAAGCCGAAAGGCGTCCCGCTTTTCTGTTAAATTAAATATTGGATGAAATCACCCGTGAGTGCGGCATCTTCTTTCCTGAATAAAGAAGCGTGAGCTGACATTGATCAGTGGACCCGCCACCACGTAAAGCCGCACCCGTTCCCGAGTGCGCATATCGGTGGACTGGAGCGTTTATATATATATATATACTTATATCCAACTCCTTTCCCGAAGACTGGCGAAAAAAGAATCACGGCTTGGGCACAGACACCAGGATAAGTGAAGAACATTAAGTATTTATTCAAATAGCATAGTCCATATGACGCGTTTCGGCCGCAGTCCTGCAGCCTTGATCACATAACGCGCTACTTACAAATGTGAGCTATATATAGCATACAAAGAATGTAACCAGACCGTGATTGACATGTGAAAATGAGCACAGGTGAAGGTGAAATGAAACTCCGCCCCCTAGGGATAAACGAGTATGAACTTGTTTGTGACCACGTAGGTCATGAACAGTATAGACAGACTGTATGCTATCACATTTATAAGCAATGGAAATGGAAGGTGTCTGTAGTTGCCTTAACATAGTTGACATGATTTGTGTGCGGGCTCGAGGTGAGTGTCTAAGTTAATGGCGGCAGAACGTGCATGGGTTAACCCTGGGCGCATGGTGATATGCAGAATATTAGGGTCACGGTCTGTGAGGTGTACTAGACAAACGGAATAAGGTAATAGCCGACTGCAGTAACTCAACCAAAAATGCCTAAATGCGGTTGTGTAATGTTACTGTCCTGCGATGCTGCGAGATTAATGTGTTGCTGACGATGCGTGTCTGTTTAGAAAGCCGCCTGCCAATGACCCAAACTCAGTGTGCCTCTGAGTTGAAAGTGATTGCATATGGGAAGTCGGATAGGTGGGCAGCCTAGGGGAATAGGCGGGTGCTCGATGTGCAGTGAGTGAGCTGAGTAAGAGCGCTGAGCTGGTGCTGTGCGCGTAACACAAGGATTGTGCACATGATGCCCTTAGTGTGATGATACATGCGGGCTAATGGGTGAAGGGGGAATAACACAGTGCAGGGAACATATAATTAAAAAGAGGGTTAAGTGCAGAATGGCGCTCTACGGGAGACTCAATAACCATAGTGGTATCACATGGATAATCAAATAGCCCGCATAGTACAAGTGTGAATGTATAAATACAATAGCGCACGTGATAGCAGAGAGTGGCGTATATATACACAGTGTGTCTTAGGATAAACAATAGACAATGGAGTCAATAATATGTCAGCAAAATACAAAATACAAAGAGCATGCGCTAATTCACTGAATGGAGACGTTAAATATACCACGAGTGTGGGTAACGAAGCAACTTACAGCACAAGAGCATGGTGCTAAGTACAAGTCATGACAGAAAACATAACTTTGTGACATTACAGGAAGTTATAAAGATCCTCACTGATATTAAGACCCTATGGTGTCTTGGTGTTAAGGTCAAGTATGTAGCGTGACTCTAGTTGGCTGAGGAGTTTTTCCCGGTTGCCACCTCTTCTGGTTATAGGTACACTGTCAATGACATAGTATTTGAGGTGTTGTAGGTTGTTGTTATGGACCTCTTTAAAGTGTCTCGCCACCGGATATGTGTGATCGTTATTGACTATCGCCCTGAGGTGTTGAAGGATTCTCATGTGTACTTGGAGTTTAGTGCTCCCAACATAACTTAAGTTGCAGGTACACTGGAGAACGTATACAGCGTATTCAGTCTTACAGGTGTATCTATGACTGATGACAATGGGTTCAGACCTAAAAGCTGCACTGACCTGGGTGGTGTTCATCCCAAACCGACAGGCTCTACAGGTGTTACATTTGAAGAAGCCTTTCACATTAGTGAGCCAATTAGATGTGGTAATGGCTTGTGGACTACTTCTGACTAAGGCATCCCTCATGGAGTAAGCACGTCGGTAAGTGATGTTGGGACGTGTGGGGACTAGTGGACCAAGGATAGGGTCAGTTTGGATGATACGCCATTGTCTATTGATGATGGATCTGATGGCTCTCTCCTCTCTACTGTAAGTAATGATGAGGCGAGTGTCTACTGTCCCTCTAGTGTTAGTTATAGGGGTGGTACTTGCAGTTACTTGAGTCTGGGCATCTTCAGTGTGGCCCCTAAGCAGTTGGTCTCTAGGTGTGTCATTCGCTCTCTCTATTGCTCTAGTGATAGTCTGAGTAGAGTAACCCAGAGCCTTGAATCTACTATCGATTATTCAGCTATGTCCGCTTTTTATTTTCATGATGGAATGCATGTGCGCATGCGTGAATGTAAAATAAAATGCTGTAATGAACTCGGTAAACATTGTGGTCGAAAAAGGTGCGAACCGAAACACGTCCCACTTTTCTGTTGAATTAAATATTGGATGAAATCACCCGTGAGTGCGGCATCTTCTTTCCTGAATAAAGAAGCATGAGCTGACATATATATATATATATATATATATATATATATATATATATATATTACCTACTGGCGGTCGCCAGTAGGTAGTTATAGTTAGGACCTATTTTCCATAGGAAATTCACAACATTCTATTTCCAATAACTTTGGCGCCGGTTGATGAATCTTCGCAAAATTTTCAAAATTCGTGGGGCGCTCCGGTCCGCTCCTATCCTGAAAGTCTCGGGGTGATTCATCAAGTGGGGGCCGAGAAAAAGGGGGTCCCAAAACGTGTTTTCCCCATGCAATTTTCCATAGGAACCTTTAGTCGCAGCTACAGCCCGAACTGCTGAACGGAATTACACCACATTTGGCAAAAAGGTAGCCCTTGGTTCAGAGTCGTGCCTTTTGGATAAATGGTGTAAATCCGTTCAGTAGTTCCTGAGAAATTTGAAAAAGAAAACACATATATATCTGGGCAGAGCCTAACCACACATGTCATCGTCAGATCTGATTGGCTGTCAGCACTTCATCCTGGAATTGCTGGCAGCCATCTTGGGACCAATATAAATGATAGTACCCCATTGAAATGCATTGTAGTGAATCGAAGATTTTGAGGGTTACCAAAAGGAGAACTATAAAGGGTGATAACAGACTTTAGTTACATTAGAATTCATTTGTTGATGGTACCATACTAATTTCAGGAATTGTGGTGTGTTCTAAGGTGATTTTACCCTGTGAAAAACCTTCTGCTGGAATATCATGAATCATGTTTGAGAGAAAACTATTTTCACATGCTTGTCCCATACAGTTTTCGAAGGTGCTCCAGAAGCTAAAATGAGAGCATATTTTCTGTAAATTCACATTATCTTTCTCAGTCATGTGAGAATGAAGTCTGACATTCTCAGTAAAACATGTACATCCAACAAGGGCAGAGACTGTCAGTTGATTCCTTTGTGTTCTACCGCAGCTTCCCAGAGTGTTCTAAAGAACAACTAGAGTGCTAACAGCCTTACTTATGACAAAAGTATGGCACACCTGAAGCCATCTTGATTGGAATAAACTGGTAACACTTAAAACATTTAATTTAAAAAGGAACAAAATGATGGGGTTCATTTTGTCATAGAAATTATGGTTAGTGCTGTAGAAAGAAAAATTAGGACATGTTTCAAGTGTGATCTCAAATATCTTCCTGTTATATTTCAACAGGAGCAGCCTGTCAGTTGATGCCTTTGTGTTCTACTGCAGCTTCCCAGAGTGTTCTAAAGAACAACTAGAGCGCTAACAGTCTTACTTATGACAAAATTATGGCACACCTGAAGCCATCTTGATTTGAATAAACTGGTAACTCTTAAAACATTTAATTTAAAAAGGAACAAAATGAGGGGGTTCATTTTGTCATAGAAATTATGGTTAGTGCTGTAGAAAGAAAAATTAGGACATGTTTTAAGTGAGATCACAAATATCTTCCTGTTATATTTCAACAGGAGCAGCCTGTCAGTTGATGCCTTTGTGTTCTACTGCAGCTTCCCAGAGTGTTCTAAAGAACAACTAGACTGCTAACAGCCTTACTTATGACAAAAGTATGGCACACCTGAAGCCATCTTGATTGGAATAAACTGGTAACACTTAAAACATTTAATTTAAAAAGGAACAAAATGATGGGGTTCATTTTGTCATAGAAATTATGGTTAGTGCTGTAGAAAGAAAAATTAGGACATGTTTCAAGTGTGATCTCAAATATCTTCCTGTTATATTTGAACAGGAGCAGCCTGTCAGTTGATGCCTTTGTGTTCTACTGCAGCTTCCCAGAGTGTTCTAAAGAACAACTAGAGCGCTAACGGTCTTACTTATGACAAAATTATGGCACACCTGAAGCCATCTTGATTGGAATAAACTGGTAACTCTTAAAACATTTAATTTAAAAAGGAACAAAATGAGGGAGTTCATTTTGTCATAGAAATTATGGTTAGTGCTGTAGAAAGAAAAATTAGGACATGTTTTAAGTGAGATCTCAAATATCTTCCTGTTATATTTCAACAGGAGCAGCCTGTCAGTTGATGCCTTTGTGTTCTACTGCAGCTTCCCAGAGTGTTCTAAAGAACAACTAGAGCGCTAACAGTCTTACTTATGACAAAAGTATGGCACACCTGAAGCCATCTTGATTGGAATAAACTGGTAACACTTAAAACATTTAATTTAAAAAGGAACAAAATGAGGGGGTTCATTTTGCCATAGAAAATATGGTTAGTGCTGCAGAAAGAAAATTTAGGGCATGTTTTAAGTGAGATCTCAAATCCTCTTCTATTTCATTAGAAAATTCTGACATGCAGACTGAAACAATCACTTTCAATACCAGCAGTAGACTTCCAGTTAACTCCCTGGTGAGCAGTAGCTTTACTACAGTGATCTAATGAACAACTAGAGTGCTAACATTCTGAATTTATGGCAAATGTGTGACACATCTGAATGCCTTCTTGATGGAATCAAAGTAAAAACTGAAAGCATTTCCTACTGAGGAGACTGCAGTAAATGACGAAATTAGGAAACTTCATAACAAATAAGTCTCCCAAGATGGCCACCAGAGAAAAAAGAGCCCAAATGTAGCACAAATATCACCCAGATGTAGCCCACATATAGCCTAATGACAGAAGTGTGCAAAACACTTTTTATTTTTAGTTTTTCTGCAGTTTTATATAGTGCAAACTGGTCAGGTATTGGAGCGTTACATCTTACTTGGACCCCTTATTGCGTATTTTGCACGAAGTACATGAGATTGATCTTGCGAAACATTGAACTTTACGATTCTGTTAACCTGAAGTTGCTCTGAACCGGGCTTTGTAACACCCGTTTTTACCTACTGGTTTTAATTAATTCTCACTGTATTGTATTAGGAAAGAGGATTTACTGTTTTTATGTACACTTTTATGATCTATGTTTCTAAATCAGATCAAATAAAGTTTAATGAATTCTATGGCAGGACGGAGGCGAGGATTATGCATATCTTTCCTCACTTTATTTGCATAGCAGTTCAAAGAAAACATAACACAACAATCATTAAACAAAAGACTACACAACCCATGAACCATTAGGGGGTAGTCTCCAAGGCAACTATAGTCCAATCATATCACAGTCCATCGTATATAATATCGTGACGTCCCTTCCGCTTCCTCTTTCTTCACTGCTCGTCAGTTAAGTGCATTCCTTACATTCTTGGCTTAATCTGACGTTGTTGCTGTTTGTATAGCGGTTTCTTGTGCACGTTATTAGCATTATTGCCTTGGTATTGTTTCATATTCCCTGCCCAGCAGGCTCTTGCCTGAGCGCGTTCTCCCCCTCGCAGTTTATCCCGCTGTGTGCTCTGCGCGCGGTGAGATCTTGTCAGGCGTGTCTGGTCCGAGCGAGGCAGCTCCGTCGAGCGCTCCCGCTGGTCTTTACGCGCGTTTGGGAATCCGGTCACTCCTTTAGTGTCCGCTTGATTCCCGACCAACCCTCGCCTAATTTTGACACCGCTACGCGGTGATTTCCCCACACGGCCACGTTAGTGACCAGCGCCACCTGGTGGTGGTAATTGGTATTGCGCCTCAGTCTATTCTTATAACAGCTACGGGGAAAGCCCCGCTGTTGGAGCACCGGCGAGTGGGCTGTCTTAAGGATTTTAAGGGCATTTGTTCTGTGCTCACACCCTCTGCTATCATGTCTTCTCCAGAAGACCATTTTTACTCCTCCTACCAGGAAGTGGAGGAGGAATGGCCCCCCAAATTCTCCCTCCAGCAGTGGACCAAGCCCTCTCTCTGGCTATTTCTAGGGCGCTGGCTCCTCTTAGGGATCAGGTTGATAAGCTGGCGAAAAGCATCCCTGGGGTGTTCAGTGACCCAGATCTGGTGGTGGCGGGTCCAAGTAGCTCCCAGATGGGGAATAAAAGGGCCGTTAAGCATAACGCGGGGCACTTGGAAGGATTTGATAAACTTACGGAGACCTTCCTCAAGAGTGCGCGAACGCTAAAACATGCACCCTGCCGGGAGGAGGAGGAGCCCGGAGAAAATTGCGACACTGTCACCACTATTGTAGACCCCAACGGCGGGTTTCCCTTAGAGGGAGAGGGTGTATCGGAGGACGATTTCTCCTCCGATGAGGATAAGGACTCGGGGCATCCCTGGCGTCCAGAGTCCCACTCTTATCAGTCCCCGGTTGGGGATGGGGTCCACTCGGACATGTTCGAGCCTACCCAAATTTACCATCCTAGGTCGGCAGAGTGGACACCTGATGCCAAAGTGGCAGAGTATGTGGTGGGGAAAATCCATCAACCCCTTGAAAGGGAGGTCAGGAATAGGATGAGGGGAGAATGCCCCAGGCCCTCACTGAAGGGGGAAGGTGGCACACACGCCTGAAATTGATGAGAAACTATGTACCTTTTTCTCCAAGTATATGAGGGATCCCAAGAAAGGAATTGATAGGTCTTGGATGTGGTAGGGCCCTTGACCCAAATTATTCAATTGACGGAGCGTTCCAAAGAGTCAGGATCCCCTTTGTCCACGGATATTGTGGCTGGTTGGGCGCACTACCCTAAACCCTAAACACTAAAACACTACCCCCTCCACTACCCAAACACCACTGCACTACCCTAAACCCTAAAACACTACCCCCAGCACGACACCCTACACTACCCAAACATAACTGCACTACCCTAAACCCTAAAACACTACCACCAGCACGGCTCCCTACACTACCCAAACACCACTGCACTACCCTAAACCCTAAAACACTACCCCCAGCACGACTCCCTACACTACCCAAACACCACTGCACTACACTAAACCCTAAATATACCCCCAGCATGACCTCCCACACTACACAAAACCACTGCACTACCCTAAACCCTAAAACACTACCCCCAGCATGACCCCCTACACTACCCAAACACCACTGCACTACCCTAAACCCTAAAACACTAACCCCAGCATGACCCCCTACACTACCCAAACACCACTGCACTACCCTATACCCTAAAACACGACCCCGTACACTACACAAACACGACTGCACTACCCTAAACCCTAAAACACTACCCACAGCATGACCCCCTTCACTACACAAACACCACTGCACTGTCCTTAACCCTAAAACACTACCCCAGCACTACCCCCTACACTACCCAAACACCACTGCACTAACATAAACCCTAAAACACTACCCACAGCACAACCCCCTACACTACACAAACACTACTGCACTACTCTAAACCCTAAAACACTACCCCCAGCACAACTCCCTACACTACCCAAACACCACTGCACTACCCTAAACCCTAAATCTACCCACAGCACGACCCCCTACACTACCCAAACACCACTGCACTACCCTAAACCCTATAACACTACCCCAGCACGACCCCCTACACTACCCATACACCACTGCACTACCCTAAACCCTAAAACACTACACCCAGCACGACCCCCTACACTACTGCACTACCCTAAACCCTAAAACACTACCCCCAGCACGACCCCCTACACTACCCAAACACCACTGCACTACCCTAAACCCTAAAACACTACACCCAGCACGACCCCCTACACCACCCAAACACCACTGCACTACCCTAAAGCCTAGAAAAGAAACCCTCACCCCATGCCCAATCCCCCTTACCTCTCACTCCTCATGGTTCCTCTCTCCTCGTGGTTCCTGCTTCACGTCATCTCTGAGGGGCGGTGCACGTCGTTGTGAGGAAACGGAACAGCCTCTGTTTCCTTACAACGACATGGATCGTCTACATGTTTTAGAACGCATGGTCATTTACCATACATACCTTTACAACAAAATTCATTGTAAAGGCATGCGTGGTAAATGACCATGCGTTCTAAAAAAATGTGTAGTAATGACTTCGTGATGTACAACGCATGCGTGGTAATGCATGCGTTGTAATGGTATCGCAAAGTAAAAAAGTCGTTGTAACGGCTGTTTACCGATCGAAGCTGGCCCCTGTTCTTCAGTGAGATGTTTATTTGATTAATTAGGAGGAAGGAATGTGGTTTTTTTACCGAAAAGTGCATTCCCGGCTGTTGTATTGTGAAAGTGTCCGCGTGGCCTGGTTTCACTTCCGGTGAGAGAGTGGAAGAGTCTGTTTGGATCTAAAGGAGTTCTGTTGTTGGACGGGGCCGGCGCGACATGTCATTAGAAAACATAGCTAATGGAAAGTGTCCTCCCTGAAGTGTGGAGCAGTGCCATGAGAGGTCAATGAGTGTGCGTCCCACCGCAGTATGACCGTACCGCGTGACCCATGTGCCGCCTCCAGGGTACGGGAGGCAGAAGCGGCATCGCAGGTCCTCTTGAAGACCGTTGTAGCACTAATTCTACATTTTGGTACTAGGGCATTTCAACTTCGTTGTTCCTGCCAGATACAAAGAGAAGATCCTGTGTTATTCAGTGCCCTCGTTACCTTTTTTGTTGGTTGTGGTGCTTGTCACTTCGCTGCCCCGCCGGTGCACACAACTGGGCACCCAACCTCGTGTGCCATCTGCAGGGCCTCTGCCCTCGGATCACTGGTTTCGGTTTCTGGAGTGGCAACATAAACAGTTGCTCCCAAAGGACTAGCCTGAACACTTAGGTGAATATCCCCTACACCAGCATTCCACGGAAATTCTTTCCTAGCTCTCCCACGTCAACGAGCACGGCTCCGCTCGCGACACCGTATGACGTCATCGGAGCCATAAGTGCTGATGTCAGTTCCACCCATTTTGTCCGTGCCACCGAGGCAAACAGGGGACCGAGACATTTTCACATGTATACATAGTATAATAAATATATATATATTCACTGAAAAAACCATAGGTTTCAGGCACGTTATAGTTAGAAATTAGCATTTAAAAAACCTTAGAAATTCACTGAAAAAACCATAGGTTTCAGGCACGTTATAGTTAGAAATGAGCATTTAAAAAACCTTAGAAATTCACTGAAAAAACCATAGGTTTTAGGGACAGTTATAGTTAGTTGGACATTTCACTCGTACAAAACCATAGAAATTCCCCCGTTATAGTTAGTTCAGCTACCTATAACTCGCGCGCCCGCATTGCACTGCTGATGACGTCACATATTACATCACTCATGACATGGTCAGTGACATCATTCATGACATCACTGATGACATCTCAAATGACATCACTGATGACATCACTGATGACATCATCCAGTGAATGTGTGTTTTTCTGAAAATTAAATATGTTTTATATATGTATATCTCAAGGTCGATGGAAGAATAAATGGGTACATAAGTGTCTAAATGGATGATTTTTTTTCGTAAAATTGATTGTATAACTGACTAAGTGTATCTTAGTGAATACATGGGTTAGTGAGTAATGTTTAAATATGAAAATATCTGTATCAGTCTCTCACTTTGTTTATAAGTGGCTGCATGGGTTGGTGAGTAGCTACATGAGTGTCTATATGGGTTATTAGTTGGTTTTTTGAGTATCAGTATGAGTGTCTGAGTGTCTGTATGGTTCGGTGGGGGTATTACTTAGTGCATAGATGCATGAATGAGTGACTCACTGTTTGTATGTGTTGAAGACAGCATGTGTGCAGGACTGTATAGGTGGATGAGTATGTGTATGGGTGTGTTAGTGAGTGAATGACTGTCTCAATAGTGTCTTTATGAGTAACTACATATGTTTTAAACTAGTATATGTGAGTATTGGTGTATATAAGTGAGTATATGTGAGAGTGAGAGATTGGAAGAGTTCCTGTACAAATAAGTAGGCGTTTCTATAAGTGATTGTTTAAGAGAGTAAGTATGTGTAAGTTTCTGTAGAAGTAAGTGTGGTAGTGTGTGTATAACTGTATATGCAAGTAAATGGATGTTTGATACATTGTTTGCGTGTGTGACTATGTGTGTGAGTAACTCTATGGATGAGTGGCGGTGTGTAACAGGATGTATAGGTGTATGAGTACATATGATGAGTAAGTACATGTATGAGTGACTGTATAGGGACTGTTGGTGAATGAGTGGATGTGTGTGTAGATCTTGGAATTACTGAATAGGTGTGTTGTAACTGGTATTGGTATGTCCATTGTTTTGAAAATGTTAGTTTGTATTTTTGAGTGTGTGTATCAAAGGTTATATTAGGGTGAGAGGAGGTCTGCCACTCTATCACAAGGATGATGACATCAGTCATGTCATCAGTGATGTCATTTGAGATGTCATCAGTGATGTCATGAGTGATGTCACTGACCATGTCATGAGTGATGTAATATGTGACGTCATCAGCAGTGCATTGCGGGCGCGCGAGTTATAGTTAGCTGAACTAACTATAACGGGGGAATTTCTATGGTTTTGTAAGAGTGAAATGTCCAACTGACTATAACGCCCCTGAAACCTATGGTCTTTTCAGTGAATTTCTAAGGTTTTTTAAATGCTAATTTCTAACTATAACGTGCCTGAAACCTATGGTTTTTTCAGTGAATTTCTAAGGTTTTTTAAATGCTAATTTCTAACTATAACGTGCCTGAAACCTATGGTTTTTTCAGTGAATATATATATATTTATTATACTATGTATACATGTGAAAATGTCTTGGTCCCCTGTTTGCCTCGGTGGCACAGAAAAAATGGGTGGAACTGACATCAGCACGCCGACGAGGTCCTCTTATGGCTCCGATGACGTCATACGGTGTCGCGAGCGGAGCCGTGCTCGTTGACGTGGGAGAGCTAGGAAAGAATTTCCGTGGAATGCTGGTGCAGGGGATATTCACCTAAGTGTTCAGGCTAGTCCTTTGGGAGCAACTGTTTATGTTGCAACTCCAGAAACCGAAACCAGTGATCCGAGGGCAGAGGCCCTGCAGATGGCACATGAGGTGGGGTGCCCAGTCGTGTGCACCGGCGAGGCAGCGAAGTGACAAGCACCACAACCCACAAAAAAGGTAACGAGGGCACTGAATAACACAGGATCTTCTCTTTGTATCTGGCAGGAACAACGAAGTTAAAATGCCCTAGTACCAAAATGTAGAATTAGTGCTACAACGGTCTTCAAGAGGACCTGCGATGCCGCTTCTGCCTCCCGTACCCTGCAGGCGGCACATGGGTCACGCGTTACGGTCATACTGCGGTGGGACGCACACTCGTTGACCTCTCATGGCACTGCTCCACACTTCAGGGAGGACACTTTCCATTAGCTATGTTTTCTGATGACATGTCGCGCCGGCCCCGTCCAACAACAGAACTCCTTTAGATCCAAATAGCCTCTTCCACTCTCACCGGAAGTGAAACCAGGCCACGCGGACACTTTCACAATACAACAGCCGGGAATGCACTTTTCGGTAAAAAAACCACATTTTATTATTTATTATTTATTTGTTTTAAAGGTTTTATATAGCGCGAACAAGACCCTTGCGAGTATCAGAGCGCTTTACAAGTCATATGTAGAAAACACAATATAGCACACAAAGATATGGGTGAAACAGCTATAAGCAGCTTATACACGTATCAATAAGCTAGCGTAAAAAACAAAAGGACAACTATGGAGCATAAACACAGAACTAATAATAATATACAGTAAAAGGACAGAGAGTTCACATGAATTTAGCCATGAGGATCGCTTTCACTTCTTTTTTGAAGGAGGCAGTGGATGGGTTCATTCTTGTTTCAATGGGCAAAGCGTTCCAGATCCTAGGAGCCATACCAGAGAAGGATCGGTTATAGGTTTTTTTCTTGGCGAATCGTTGTGGTTTTAGAAGAAGAGTCTTGGCACTCCTGGAGGCTCTGCTGCCCACCTAATTAATCAAATAAACGTCTCACTGAAGAACAGGGGCCAGCTTCGATCGGTAAACAGCTGTTACAACAACTTTTTACTTTGCGATACCATTACAACGCATGCATTACCACGCATGCGTTGTACATCACAAAGTCATTACTACGCATTTTTAGAACGCATGGTCATTTACCACGCATGCCTTTACAACGAATTTTGTTGTAAAGGTATGTATGGTAAATGACCATGCGTTCTAAAAAACATGTAGACGATCCGTCGTTGTAAGGAAACCGAGGCGGTTCCGTTTCCTCACAATGACGTGCACCGCCCCTCAGAGATGACGTGAAGCAGGAACCACGAGGAGAGAGGAACCATGAGGATTGAGAGGTAAGGGGGATTGGGCATGGGGTGGGGGTTTCTTTTCTAGGGTTTAGGGTAGTGCAGTGGTGTTTGGGTGGTGTAGGGGGTCGTGCTGGGGGTAGTGTTTTAGGGTTTAGGGTAGTGCAGTGGTGTTTGGGTAGCGTAGGGGGTACTGCTGGGGGTAGTGTTTTAGGGTTTAGGGTAGTGCAGTAGTGTAGGGGGTCGTGCTGGTGGTAGTGTTTTAGGGTCTAGGGTAGTGCAGTCGTGTTTGAGTAGTGTAGGGGGTCATGCTGGTGGTAGTGTTTTAGGGTTTAGGGTAGTGCAGTGGTGTTTGGGTAGTATAGGGAGTCGTGCTGGGGGTAGTGTTTTAGGGTTTAGGGTAGTGCAGTGGTGTTTGGGTAGTGTAGGGGGTCGTGCTGGGGGTAGATTTAGGGTTTAGGGTAGTGCAGTGGTGTGTGGGTAGTGTAGGGAGTCATGCTGGGGGTAGTGTTTTAGGGTTTAGGGTAGTGCAGTGGTGTTTGTGTAGTGTAGGGGGTTGTGCTGGGGGTAGTGTTTTAGGGTTTATGTTTGTGCAGTGGTGTTGGGGTAGTGCTGGGGTAGTGTTTTAGGGTTTAGGGCAGTGCAGTGGTGTTTGTGTAGTGAAGGGGGCCATGCTGTGGGTAGTGTTTTAGGGTTTAGGGTAGTGCAGTCGTATTTGTGTAGTGTAGGGGGTCGTGTTTTAGGGTATATGGTAGTGCAGTGGTGTTTGGGAAGTGTAGGGGGTCATGCTGGGGTTAGTGTTTTAGGGTTTAGGGTAGTGCAGTGGTGTTTGGGTAGTGTAGGGGGTCGTGCTGTGGGTAGTGTTTTAGGGTTTAGGGTAGTGCAGTGGTGTTTGTGTAGTGTGGGAGGTCATGCTGGGGGTATATTTAGAGTTTAGTGTAGTGCAGTGGTGTTTGGGTAGTGTAGGGAGTCATGCTGGGGGTAGTGTTTTAGGGTTTATGGTAGTGCAGTGGTGTTTGGGTAGTGTAGGGTGTCGTGCTGGGGGTAGTGTTTTAGGGTTTAGGGTAGTGCAGTGGTGTTTGGGTAGTGGAGGGGGTAGTGTTTTAGGGTTTAGGGTAGTGCGCCCAACCAGCCACAATATCCGTGGACAAAGGGGATCCTGACTCTTTGGAACGCTCCGTCAATTGAATAATTTGGGTCAAGGGCCCTACCACGTCCAAGACCTATCAATTCCTTTCTTGGGATCCCTCATATACTTGGAGAAAAAGGTACATAGTTTCTCATCAATTTCAGGCGTGTGTGCCTCCTTCCCCTTCAGTGAGGGCCTGGGGCATTCTCCCCTCATCCTATTCCTGACCTCCCTTTCAAGGGGTTGATGGATTTTCCCCACCACATACTCTGCCACTTTGGCGTCAGGTGTCCACTCTGCCGACCTAGGATGGTAAACTTGGGTAGGCTCGAACATGTCCGAGTGGACCCCGTCCCCAACCGGGGACTGAGAGGAGTGGGACTCTGGACGCCAGGGATTCCCCGAGTCCTTATCCTCATCGGAGGAGAAATCGTCCTCCGATACACCCTCTCCCTCTAAGGGAAACCCGCCGTCGGGGTCTACAATAGTGGTGACAGTGTCACAATTTTCTCCTGGCCACTCCTCCTCCCAGCAGGGTGCATGTTTTAGCGTTCGCGCACTCTTGAGGAAGGTCTCCGTAAGTTTATCAAATCCTTCCAAGTGCCCCGCGTTATGCTTAACGGCCCTTTTATTCCCCATCTGGGAGCTACTTGGACCCGCCACCACCAGATCTGGGTCACTGAACACCCCAGGGATGCTTTTCGCCAGCTTATCAACCTGATCCCTAAGAGGAGCCAGCGCCCTAGAAATAGCCAGAGAGAGGGCTTGGTCCACTGCTGGAGCGAGAAGTTGGGGGGCCATTCCTCCTCCACTTTCTGGTAGGAGGAGTAAAAATGGTCTTCTGGAGAAGACATGATAGCAGAGGGTGTGAGCACAGAACAAATGCCCTTAAAATCCTTAAGACAGCCCCCTCGCCGGTGCTCCAACAGCTGGGCTTTCCCCGAAGCTGTTATAAGAATAGACTGAGGCACAATACCAATTACCACCACCAGGTGGCGCTGGTCACTAACGTGGCCGTGTGGGGAAATCACCGCGTAGCGGTGTCAAAATTAGGCGAGGGTTGGTCGGGAATCAAGCGGACACTAAAGGAGTGACCGGATTCCCAAACGCGTGTAAAGACCAGCGGGAGCGCTGGACGTAGCTGCCTCGCTCGGACCAGACGCGCCTGACAGGATCTCACCGCGCGCAGAGCACACAGCGGGAGAAACTGCGAGGGGGAGAACGCGTTCGGGAAAGAGCCTGCTGCGCAGGGAATATGAAACAATACCAAGGCAATAATGCTAATAACGTGCACAAGAAACCGCTATACAAACAGCAACAACGTCAGATTAAGCCAAGAATGTAAGGAATGCACTTAACTGACGAGCAGTGAAGAAAGAGGAAGCGGAAGGGACGTCACGATATTATATACGATGGACTGTGATATGATTGGACTATAGTTGCCTTGGAGACTACCCCCTAATGGTTCATGGGTTGTGTAGTCTTTTGTTTAATGATTGTTGTGTTACGTTTTCTTTGAACTGCTATGCAAATAAAGTGAGGAAAGATATGCATAATCCTCGCCTCCGTCCTGCCATAGAATTCATTAAACTTTATTTGATCTGATTTAGAAACATAGATCATAAAAGTGTACATAAAAACAGTAAATCCTCTTTCCTAATACAATACAGTGAGAATTAATTAAAACCAGTAGGTAAAAACGGGTGTTACAAAGGCCGGTTCAGAGCAACTTCAGGTTAACAGAATCGTAAAGTTCAATGTTTCGCAAGATCAATCTCATGTACTTCGTGCAAAATACGCAATAAGGGGTCCAAGTAAGATGTAACGCTCCAATACCTGACCAGTTTGCACTATATAAAACTGCAGAAAAACTAAAAGTAAAAAGTGTTTTGCACACTTCTGTCATTGGGCTATATGTGGGCTACATCTGGGTGATATTTGTGCTACATTTGGGCTCTTTTTTCTCTGGTGGCCATCTTGGGAGACTTATTTGTTATGAAGTTTCCTAATTTCGTCATTTACTGCAGTCTCCTCAGTAGGAAATGCTTTCAGTTTTTTACTTTGATTCCATCAAGAAGGCATTCAGATGTGTCACACATTTGCCATAAATTCAGAATGTTAGCACTCTAGTCGTTCATTAGATCACTGTAGTAAAGCTACTGCTCACCAGGGAGTTAACTGGAAGTCTACTGCTGGTATTGAAAGTGATTGTTTCAGTCTGCATTTCAGAATTTTCTAATGAAATAGAAGAGGATTTGAGATCTCACTTAAAACATGCCCTACATTTTCTTTCTGCAGCACTAACCATAATTTCTATGGCAAAATGAACCCCCTCATTTTGTTCCTTTTTAAATTAAATGTTTTAAGTGTTACCAGTTTATTCCAATCAAGATGGCTTCAGGTGTGCCATACTTTTGTCATAAGTAAGACTGTTAGCGCTCTAGTTGTTCTTTAGAACACTCTGGGAAGCTGCAGTAGAACACAAAGGCATCAACTGACAGGCTGCTCCTGTTGAAATATAACAGGAAGATATTTGAGATCTCACTTAAAACATGTCCTAATTTTTTTTCTACAGCACTAACCATAATTTCTATGACAAAATGAACCCCATCATTTTGTTCCTTTTTAAATTAAATGTTTTAAGTGTTACCAGTTTATTCCAATCAAGATGGCTTCAGGTGTGCCATACTTTTGTCATAAGTAAGGCTGTTAGCACTCTAGTTGTTCTTTAGAACACTCTGGGAAGCTGCAGTAGAACACAAAGGAATCAACTGACAGTCTCTGCCCTTGTTGGATGTACATGTTTTACTGAGAATGTCAGACTTCATTCTCACATGACTGAGAAAGATAATGTGAACTTACAGAAAATATGCTCTCATTTTAGCTTCTGGAGCACCTTCCAAAACTGTATGGGACAAGCATGTGAAAATAGTTTTCTCTCAAACATGATTCATGATATCCCAGCAGAAGGTTTTTCACAGGGTAAAATCACCTTAGAACACACCACAATTCCTGAAATTAGTATGGTACCATCAACAAATAAATTCTAATGTAACTAAAGTCTGTTATCACCCTTTATAGTTCTCCTTTTGGTAACCCTCAAAATCTTTGATTCACTACAATGCATTTCAATGGGGTACTATCATTTATATTGGTCCCAAGATGGCTGCCAGCAATTCCAGGATGAAGTGCTGACAGCCAATCAGATCTCACGATGACATGTGTGGTTAGGCTCCGCCCAGATATATATGTGTTTTCTTTTTCAAATTACTCAGGAACTACTGAACGGATTTACACCATTTAACCAAACGGCACGACTCTGAACCAAGGGCTACCTTTTTGCCAAATTTGGTGTAATTCCGTTCAGCAGTTCGGGCTGTAGCTGCGACTAAATGTTCCTATGGAAAATTGCATGGGGAAAACACGTTTTGGGACCCCCCTTTTGTCTCGGCCCCCACTTGATGAATCACCCTGAATCTTTCAGGATAGGAGCGGACCGGAGCGCCGCACGAGTTTTGAAAAGTTCGCGAAGATTCATCAACCGGCGCCAAAGTTATTGGAAATAGAATGTTGTGAATTTCCTATGGAAAATAGGTCCTAACTATAACTACCTACTGGCGACCGCCAGTAGGTAATATATATATATATATATATATATATATATATATATATATATCCAAGAAAGAAGTGACTCAAACAGATAGATTCACCAAAGAACAAAAATATATTTCCACTACAACGTTTCAGCTTCCGCCTTCCTCAGGTAGTACAAGATGGTTTGCTCAGTGGCTGCACAGATGACACAGCTGAATTTTCAAAAGCATCATGAGTGAAGATTCCATTTGGAATGTGGAATCAATGCAGTCCTGAGAGCTCTTGAGATATGCAGTAATCAGGTTGTATTATCAGTAATGTTCAGTCCATCTGGATGCAGTGATTTTAAACGGTACATCCAGAAGTTTTCTCTGGAGTCCAGTAGTTCTTCCTTTGAGACATGTTCCACGGGGAAAATCTTCATATCTGATAGTAAATGATCCACAAGGTTAAAATGATTGGCTACAGGCTGGTCAATTTTCTTATTAATTATTGCCGACAGAACTCCATTTGTGGTTGACTATCATACATCAGCTCCCAACTACAGAAATATAATGCAAAAAACATTTCCCTTACTGTCTACTTGTGAAAAATTGCAAAAGGTTTTTCCAAAACCGCCAGTCATTGCTTACCGCAGAGCTCCAAATTTACGATCTCTTATTGTGAGAGCTGAACTCAAGCAAGTTGTAACAAATGCAGGGGTTCATTGCTGTGACTCTAAAAGGTGCATCACGTGTGAATACCTTTTACAAACATCATCAGTAACTAGTTCTGTTACGAGAAGGACCTATGGAATAAGACAGCATCTTACATGTCGCTCAACATGCATTATTTATGTGATTCAGTGCCAACGGCAAAGCTGTAAAAAACAATATGTAGGCCAAACAGTGAATGACCTCCGTACACGATTCAGGAACCACAAATCGGCAATAATTAATAAGAAAATTGACCAGCCTGTAGCCAATCATTTTAACTTTGTGGATCATTTACTATCAGATTTGAAGATTTTCCCCGTGGAACATGTCTCAAAGGAAGAACTACTGGACTCCAGAGAAAACTTCTGGATGTACCGTTTAAAATCACTGCATCCAGATGGACTGAACATTACTGATAATACAACCCGATTACTGCATATCTCAAGAGCTCTCAGGACTGCATTGATTCCACATTCCAAATGGAATCTTCACTCATGATGCTTTTTGAAAATTCAGCTGTGTCATCTGTGCAGCCACTGAGCAAACCATCTTGTACTACCTGAGGAAAGCGGAAGCTGAAACGTTGTAGTGGAAATATATTTTTGTTCTTTGGTGAATCTATCTGTTTGAGTCACTTCTTTCTTGGATATTTTATTTCTTTGTGACTCATTGTATCTTTGGGATCCAGATGTTTGCCCTGGCTGGCTGTTGTTTTCTTGTGATCCTTCATCTTCAAATATATATATATATATATATATATATATATATATATATATATATATATATATATATATCTACTGGCGGTCGCCAGTAGATAGTTATAGTTAGGACCTATTTTCCATAGGAAATCCACAACATTCTATTTGAAATAAGTTTGGCGCCGGTTGACGAATCTTCGCGAAAGTTTCAAAACTTATGGCCCGCTCCGGTCCGCTCCTATCCTGAAAGTTTCGGGGTGATTCGGCAAGCGGGGGCCGAGAAAAAAGGGGGGTCCCAAAATGTGTTTTCCCCATGCAATTTTCCATAGGAACCTTTCATCGCAGCTACAGCCCGAACTGCTGAACGGAATTACACCAAATTTGGCAAAAAGGTAGCCCTTGGTTCAGAGTCGTGCCGTTTGGTTAAATGGTGTGAATCCGTTCAGTAGTTCCTGAGAAATTTGAAAAAGAAAACGCATATATATCTGGGCGGAGCCTAACCACACATGTCATCGTGAGATCTGATTGGCTGTCAGCACTTCATCCTGGAATTGCTGGCAGCCATCTTGGGACCAATATAAATGATAGTACCCCATTGAAATGCATTGTAGTGAATCGAAGATTTTGAGGGTTACCAAAAGGAGAACTATAAAGGGTGATAACAGACTTTAGTTACATTAGAATTCATTTGTTGATGGTACCATACTAATTTCAGGAATTGTGGTGTGTTCTAAGGTGATTTTACCCTGTGAAAAACCTTCTGCTGGGATATCATGAATCATGTTTGAGAGAAAACTATTTTCACATGCTTGTCCCATACAGTTTTGGAAGGTGCTCCAGAAGCTAAAATGAGAGCATATTTTCTGTAAATTCTCCTTATCTTTCTCAGTCATGTGAGAATGAAGTCTGACATTCTCAGTAAAACATGTACATCCAACAAGGGCAGAGACTGTCAGTTGATTCCTTTGTGTTCTACTGCAGCTTCCCAGAGTGTTCTAAAGAACAACTAGAGTGCTAACAGCCTTACTTATGACAAAAGTATGGCACACCTGAAGCCATCTTGATTGGAATAAACTGGTAACACTTAAAACATTTAATTTAAAAAGGAACAAAATGATGGGGTTCATTTTGTCATAGAAATTATGGTTAGTGCTCTAGAAAGAAAAATTAGGACGTTTCAAGTGTGATCTCAAATATCTTCCTGTTATATTTCAACAGGAGCAGCCTGTCAGTTGATGCCTTTGTGTTCTACTGCAGCTTCCCAGAGTGTTCTAAAGAACAACTAGAGCGCTAACAGTCTTACTTATGACAAAATTATGGCACACCTGAAGCCATCTTGATTGGAATAAACTGGTAACTCTTAAAACATTTAATTTAAAAAGGAACAAAATGAGGGGGTTCATTTTGTCATAGAAATTATGGTTAGTGCTGCAGAAAGAAAAATTAGGACATGTTTTAAGTGAGATCTCAAATATCTTCCTGTTATATTTCAACAGGAGCAGCCTGTCAGTTGATGCCTTTGTGTTCTACTGCAGCTTCCCAGAGTGTTCTAAAGAACAACTAGAGCGCTAACAGTCTTACTTATGACAAAATTATGGCACACCTGAAGCCATCTTGATTGGAATAAACTGGTAACACATAAAACATTTAATTTAAAAAGGAACAAAATGATGGGGTTCATTTTGTCATAGAAATTATGGTTAGTGCTGTAGAAAGAAAAATTAGGACATGTTTCAAGTGTGATCTCAAATATCTTCCTGTTATATTTCAACAGGAGCAGCCTGTCAGTTGATGCCTTTGTGTTCTACTGCAGCTTCCCAGAGTGTTCTAAAGAACAACTAGAGCGCTAACACTCTTACTTATGACAAAATTATGGCACACCTGAAGCCATCTTGATTGGAATAAACTGGTAACTCTTAAAACATTTAATTTAAAAAGGAACAAAATGAGGGGTTCATTTTGTCATAGAAATTATGGTTAATGCTGTAGAAAGAAAAATTAGGACATGTTTTAAGTGAGATCTCAAATATCTTCCTGTTATATTTCAACAGGAGCAGCCTGTCAGTTGATGCCTTTGTGTTCTACTGCAGCTTCCCAGAGTGTTCTAAAGAACAACTAGAGCGCTAACAGTCTTACTTATGACAAAAGTATGGCACTCCTGAAGCCATCTTGATTGGAATAAACTGGTAACACTTAAAACATTTAATTTAAAAAGGAACAAAATGAGGGGGTTCATTTTGCCATAGAAATTATGGTTAGTGCTGCAGAAAGAAAATTTAGGGCATGTTTTAAGTGAGATCTCAAATCCTCTTCTATTTCATTAGAAAATTCTGACATGCAGGCTGAAACAATCACTTTCAATACCAGCAGTAGACTTCCAGTTAACTCCCTGGTGAGCAGTAGCTTTACTACAGTGATCTAATGAACAACTAGAGTGCTAACATTCTAAATTTATGGCAAATGTGTGACACATCTGAATGCCTTCTTGATGGAATCAAAGTAAAAAACTGAAAGCATTTCCTACTGAGGAGACTGCAGTAAATGACAAAATTAGGAAACTTCATAACAAATAAGTCTCCCAAGATGGCCACCAGAGAAAAAAGAGCCCAAATGTAGCACAAATATCACCCAGATGTAGCCCACATATAGCCCAATGACAGAAGTGTGCAAAACACTTTTTATTTTTAGTTTTTCTGCAGTTTTATATAGTGCAAACTGGTCAGGTATTGGAGCGTTACATCTTACTTGGACCCCTTACTGCGTATTTTGCACGAAATACATGAGATTGATCTTGCGAAACATTGAACTTTACGATTCTGTTAACCTGAAGTTGCTCTGAACCGGGCTTTGTAACACCCTTTTTACCTACTGGTTTTAATTAATTCTCACTGTATTGTATTAGGAAAGAGGATTTACTGTTTTTATGTACACTTTTATGATCTATGTTTCTAAATCAGATCAAATAAAGTTTAATGAATTCTATGGCAGGACGGAGGCGAGGATTATGCATATCTTTCCTCACTTTATTTGCATAGCAGTTCAAAGAAAATGTAACACAACAATCATTAAACAAAAGACTACACAACCCATTAACCATTAGGGGGTAGTCTCCAAGGCAACTATAGTCCAATCATATCACAGTCCATCGTATATAATATCGTGACGTCCCTTCCGCTTCCTCTTTCTTCACTGCTCGTCAGTTAAGTGCATTCCTTACATTCTTGGCTTAATCTGACGTTGTTGCTGTTTGTATAGCGGTTTCTTGTGCACGTTATTAGCATTATTGCCTTGGTATTGTTTCATATTCCCTGCGCAGCAGGCTCTTGCCCGAGCGCGTTCTCCCCTCGCAGTTTCTCCCGCTGTGTGCTCTGCGCGCGGTGAGATCCTGTCAGGCGCGTCTGGTCCGAGCGAGGCAGCTCCGTCGAGCGCTCCCACTGGTCTTTACGCGCGTTTGGGAATCCGGTCACTCCTTTAGTGTCCGCTTGATTCCCGACCAACCCTCGCCTAATTTTGACACCGCTACGCGGTGATTTCCCCAAACGGCCACGTTAGTGACCAGCGCCACCTGGTGGTGGTAATTGGTATTGCGCCTCAGTCTATTCTTATAACAGGTTCGGGGAAAGCCCATCTGTTGGAGCACCGGCGAGGGGGCTGTCTTAAGGATTTTAAGGGCATTTGTTCTGTGCTCACACCCTCTGCTATCATGTCTTCTCCAGAAGACCATTTTTACTCCTCCTACCAGGAAGTGGAGGAGGAATGGCCCCCCAACTTCTCCCTCCAGCAGTGGACCAAGCCCTCTCTCTGGCTATTTCTAGGGCGCTGGCTCCTCTTAGGGATCAGGTTGATAAGCTTGCGAAAAGCATCCCTGGGGTGTTCAGTGACCCAGATCTGGTGGTGGCGGGTCCAAGTAGCTCCCAGATGGGGAATAAAAGGGCCGTTAAGCATAACGCGGGGCACTTGGAAGGATTTGATAAACTTACGGAGACCTTCCTCAAGAGTGCGCAAACGCTAGAACATGCACCCTGCCGGGAGGAGGAGGGGCCCGGAGAAAATTGCGACACTGTCACCACTATTGTAGACCCCGACAGCGGGTTTCCCTTAGAGTGAGAGGGTGTATCGGAGGACGATTTCTCCTCCGATGAGGATAAGGACTCGGGGCGTCCCTGGCGTCCAGAGTCCCACTCCTCTCAGTCCCCGGTTGGGGACGGGGTCCACTCGGACATGTTCGAGCCTACCCAAATTTACCATCCTAGGTCGGCAGAGTGGACACCTGACGCCAAAGTGGCAGAGTATGTGGTGGGGAAAATCCATCAACCCCTTGAAATGGAGGTCAGGAATAGGATGAGGGAGAATGCCCCAGGCCCTCACTGAAGGGGAAGGTGGCACACACGCCTGAAATTGATGAGAAACTATGTACCTTTTTCTCCAAGTATATGAGGGATCCCAAGAAAGGAATTGATAGGTCTTGGACGTGGTAGGGCCCTTGACCCAAATTATTCAATTGACGGAGCGTTCCAAAGAGTCAGGATCCCCTTTGTCCACGGATATTGTGGCTGGTTGGGCGCACTACCCTAAACCCTAAAACACTACCCCCTCCACTACCCAAACACCACTGCACTACCCTAAACCGTAAAACACTACCCCCAGCACGACCCCCTACACTACCCAAACACCACTGCACTACTCTAAACCCTAAAACACTAACCCCAGCATGACCCCCTACACTACCCAAACACCACTGCACTACCCTATACCCTAAAACACGACCCCCTACACTACACAAAGATGACCGCACTACCCTAAACCCTAAAACACTACCCACAGCATGACCCCTTCACTACACAAACACCACTGCACTGCCCTAAACCCTAAAACACTACCCCAGCACTACCCCCTACACTACCCAAACACCACTGCACTAACATAAACCCTAAAACACTACCCCCAGCACAACCCCCTACACTACACAAACACCACTGCACTACCCTAAACCCTAAAACACTACCCCAGCACGACTCCCTACACTACCCAAACACCACTGCACTACCCTAAACCCTAAATCTACCCCCAGCACGACCCCCTACACTACCCAAACACCACTGCACTACCCTAAACCATAAAACACTACCCCCAGCATGACCCCCTACACTACACAAACACCACTGCGCTACCCTAAACCCTAAAACACTACCACCAGCATAACCCCTACACTACTCAAACACCACTGCACTACCCTAAACCCTAAAACACTACCCCATCATGACCCCCTACACTACCCATACACCACTGCACTACCCTAAACCCTAAAACACTACCCCCAGCACGACCCCCTACACTACTGCACTACCCTAAACCCGAAAACACTACCCCCAGCACGACCCCCTACACTACCCAAACACCACTGCACTACCCTAAACCCTAAAACACTACCCCCAGCACAACCCCCTACACCTCCCAAACACCACTGCACTACCCTAAACCCTAGACAAGAAACCCCCACCCCATGCCCAATCCCCCTTACCTCTCACTCCTCATGGTTCCTCTCTCCTCGTGGTTCCTGCTT
Source organism: Calotriton arnoldi (assembly GCA_963921515.1). Lineage (NCBI taxonomy): Eukaryota > Metazoa > Chordata > Amphibia > Caudata > Salamandridae > Calotriton > Calotriton arnoldi. The sequence continues at coordinate 200,906 of CAWUFW010007747.1, read as the reverse complement.
CACGTCATCTCTGAGGGGCGGTGCACGTCGTTGTGAGGAAACGGAACACCCTCTGTTTCCTTACAACGACATGGATCGTCTACATGTTTTTTAGAACGCATGGTCATTTACCATACATACCTTTACAACAAAATTCGTTGTAAAGGCATGCATGGTAAATGACCATGCGTTCTAAAAAAATGCGTAGTAATGACTTCGTTATGTACAACGCATGCGTGGTAATGCATGCGTTGTAATGGTATCGCAAAGTAAAAAAGTCGTTGTAACGGCTGTTTACCGATCGAAGCTGGCCCCTGTTCTTCAGTGAGACGTTTATTTGATTAATTAGGAGGAAGGAATGTGGTTTTTTACCGAAAAGTGCATTCCCGGCTGTTGTATTGTGAAAGTGTCCGCGTGGCCTGGTTTCACTTCCGGTGAGAGAGTGGAAGAGTCTGTTTGGATCTAAAGGAGTTCTGTTGTTGGACGGGGCCGGCGCGACATGTCATCAGAAAACATAGCTAATGGAAAGCGTCCTCCCTGAAGTGTGGAGCAGTGCCATGAGAGGTCAACGAGTGTGCGTCCCACCACAGTATGACCGTACCGCGTGACCCATGTGCCGCCTCCAGGGTACGGGAGGCAGAAGCGGCATCGCAGGTCCTCTTGAAGACCGTTGTAGCACTAATTCTAAATTTTGGTACTAGGGCATTTTAACTTCGTTGTTCCTGCCAGATACAAAGAGAAGATCCTGTGTTATTCAGTGCCCTCGTTACCTTTTTTGTGGGTTGTGGTGCTTGTCACTTCGCTGCCCCGCCGGTGCACACGATTGGGCACCCCACCTCATGTGCCATCTGTAGGGCCTCTGCCCTCGGATCACTGGTTTCGGTTTCTGGAGTGGCAACATAAACAGTTGCTCCCAAAGGACTAGCCTGAACACTTAGGTGAATATCCCCTGCACCAGCATTCCACGGAAATTCTTTCCTAGCTCTCCCACGTCAACGAGCACGGCTCCGCTCGCGACACCGTATGATGTCATCGGAGCCATAAGAGGACCTCGTTGGCCTGCTGACGTCAGTTCCACCCATTTTTTCTGTGCCACCGAGGCAAACAGGGGACCGAGACATTTTCACATGTATACATAGTATAATAAATATATATATATTCACTGAAAAAACCATAGGTTTCAGGCACGTTATAGTTAGAAATTAGCATTTAAAAAACCTTAGAAATTCACTGAAAAAACCATAGGTTTCAGGCACGTTATAGTTAGAAATTAGCATTTAAAAAACCTTAGAAATTCACAGAAAAAACCATAGGTTTCAGGGGCGTTATAGTTAGTTGGACATTTCACTCGTACAAAACCATAGAAATTCCCCCGTTATAGTTAGTTCAGCTAACTATAACTCGCGCGCCCGCAATGCACTGCTGATGACGTCACATATTACATCACTCATGACATGGTCAGTGACATCACTCAAGACATCACTGATGACATCTCAAATGACATCACTGATGACATCACTGATGACATCATCCAGTGAATGTGTGTTTTTCTGAAAATTAAATATGTTTTATATATGTATATCTCAAGGTCGATGGAAGAATAAATGGGTATATAAGTGTCTAAATGGATGATTTTTTTTTGTAAAATTGATTGTATAACTGACTAAGTGTATCTTAGTGAATACATGGGTTAGTGAGTAATGTTTAAATATGAAAATATCTGTATCAGTCTCTCACTTTGTGTATAAGTGGCTGCATGGGTTGGTGAGTAGCTACATGAGTGTCTATATGGGTTATTAGTTGGTTTTTGAGTATCAGTATGAGTGTCTGAGTGTCTGTATGGTTCGGTGGGGGGTATTACTTAGTGCATAGATGCATGAATGAGTGACTCACTGTTTGTATGTGTTGAAGACAGCATGTGTGCAGGACTGTATAGGTGGATGAGTATGTGTATGGGTGTGTTAGTGAGTGAATGACTGTCTCAATAGTGTCTTTATGAGTAACTACATATGTTTTAAACTAGTATATGTGAGTATTGATGTAAATAAGTGAGTATATGTGAGAGTGGCGAGATTGGAAGAGTTCCTGTACAAATAAGTAGGTGTTTCTATAAGTGATTGTTTAAGAGAGTAAGTATGTGTAAGTTTCTGTAGAAGTACGTGTGGTAGTGTGTGTATAACTGTATATGCAAGTAAATGGATGTTTGATACTTTGTTTGCATGTGTGACTATGTGTGTGAGTAACTCTATGGATGAGTGGCGGTGTGTAACAGGATGTATAGGCGTATGAGTACATATGATGAGTGAGTACATGTATGAGTGACTGTATAGGGACTGTTGGTGAATGAGTGGATGTGTGTGTAGATCTTGGAATTACTGAATAGGTGTGTTGTAACTGGTATTGGTATGTCCATTGTTTTGAAAATGTTAGTTTGTATTTTTGAGTGTGTGTATCAAAGGTTATATTAGGGTGAGAGGAGGTCTGCCACTCTATCACAAGGATGATGTCATCAGTGATGTCATTTGAGATGTCATCAGTGATGTCATGAGTGATGTCACTGACCATGTCATGAGTGATGTAATATGTGACGTCATCAGCAGTGCATTGCGGGCGCGCGAGTTATAGTTAGCTGAACTAACTATAACGGGGGAATTTCTATGGTTTTGTACGAGTGAAATGTCCAACTAACTATAACGCCCCTGAAACCTATGGTTTTTTCAGTGAATATATATATATATATATATTTTTTTTATCCAATGGTCCGAGCCTTGGGAGTCACTCGACAGCTTTCCCGTCTCCTCCATATTGCGAGAATCGTTTAGGTAGCCCTACGCGTTTCGAGGCCGATTAACCTCTCATCAGGGGCTGGCTGTTGCTTTCTCTGGCGCACGGAAGTCTCTTATGGGCGTGCATAATAATTAATTGCACCCTGGTGTGCCGCGCTGAATGCGCTGTAAGAGTAGATGCACGCTGGGACATGTAGTCTTAAGAGAATTATTTTCCGCCATTAGTGGGCTCCAAGCGCCAGAATTAACAACATATTGTTCCTTGGTAGGATCGCGATGTGGAGGCATTCCTTAGTAGGTGCTGGGGCTGCTGTGCTGTTCGGGCTGGGTGTAGTCCCAACCTTCAGCCTTGCCGAAATTAACCTGCCTGAAAACTCCGATACCTACTAAGGAGATAATTGCTTTTAAAAGACGAACACACATGGAACTTACCAAAGTGAACATTAACGCTCGCATTAGGGACTCCATGTCCCACAAGGCATCAAGGGATTTTGCACTGAGCTGACGCCCACTGGGGGCTGAATTGAGAAATAAATAAAGCCGGAAATGTATTATTGTGAGCTTCGATGTGTATGTTTGCAGCAGCCCGAGAAGAAGGGGCTTATGGCCCTGAAACGCGTTGGCGATATACAAATTAAATTGGAGTTGGAAGGCAGGCTGCATCTGGATGCTGGTTGGCCAGAATGCTGTCGAGTGATCCTCTCGCTGCTTCAGGGCATTTTGGTTTCAAATATTTCGCACGGCGGTTCCGGCCGTGGAGAGGAGCACCATCACCAGCTGGTAGAGAAGTGTGACTGCCAGCTGGGAGAGGCTGCGGTGGTTGAACTATTCAGTACCGGAACAGCACAGCATTCTAAATGCGAAATTAACCTGCCTGAAAACTCCGATACCTACTAAGGAGATAATTGCTTTTAAAAGACGAACACACATGGAACTTACCAAAGTGAACATTAACGCTCGCATTAGGGACTCCATGTCCCACAAGGCATCAAGGGATTTTGCACTGAGCTGACGCCCACTGGGGGCTGAATTGAGAAATAAATAAAGCCGGAAATGTATTATTGTGAGCTTCGATGTGTATGTTTGCAGCAGCCCGAGAAGAAGGGGCTTATGGCCCTGAAACACGTTAGCGATATACAAATTAAATTGGAGTTGGAAGGCAGGCTGCATCTGGATGCCGGTTGGCCAGAATGCTGTCGAGTGATCCTCTCGCTGCTTCAGGGCATTTTGGTTTCAAATATATATATATATATATATATATATATATATATATATACACACACCCAATTGACTCCTCCTATTATTTACTTTACCTAAATAACACATAAATAACACTTATATACAATAAGAGTAGTCTGTCGTATTGTCATTTTATAATTCACCACTATCCGACAGTTGTACGCTCTGTCAGCTGACACGTTCACATGGGATATATCTCGTGAACCATTGTTTTGATCACATGGATCCTACCAAAAATCGAAAGTGTTGGCAATACAGATCACGTGAAAAAAAAAATGGCACTTTTGTTCAACCTGTTCCCATCCTATCAAAGTATTGGTTCAACATACTGTACTAAAAGACTAACAGATTATTCATCTGTCTTTATTACTTTGGAGGCATCAGTCCAGAGTGCCAGAAGAAAAGCATTTCCAGACTTATCATTGTTCTACAACACACAATCTCATGTCCATCTTAAATCTGCTAAAACCTGTTGATTTATGAATACTTGATCAAATGATTATGTATCATATTTTTATAATAAAAATGTATTTCAATATAATATGAAAGAATGCCATGCTCCTTTCCTCACTAGTAACCCAATGTCTGGGATGTTACAGTGGAAATACCTATCAAGACTTTGCACAGCTTTGTATCAACGTTGTGGCGGAACAAAGACTTGATAAATCAGCCCTCAACATTCTGAGGTTGGATCCGGAAGGCTGCGCTCAGTGAATGTCTTAGATATCAACTTTCCGAGCTTAAACTTTGACATCAATTTGCTCCAGAACGAAGGCCATAGGGGCACTCCCTTGTAGAATAATGAGTCCTCCTGGTGTAGGTTTGATCTTGTCACATATATTTTAACCACTGGGTCCTGCATTTGCTCACTATCAGTTTCTTTTGGTATACACGTGTGCTGAAGGCTTAGGAGTTTTTGCCTAGGCTGAAACAGTGCAGTAGGATGACAAAAATATTCTACTCCTACATGTGCAAAGGAGGGGAACAAATCTTTCTGGTTATCGATGTCTTCCAGAAATGGATCTCTTCTCTCTCTATTTTTTCTGCAGGATTTTTCACTGTCATCCTGATGAGTCCCTCCACCTAGTCTCTACAAGCCCATGATAAACTTGCCTCAGACTCATCTCCGAATAGTCTCCCCAGGAGTTACTAACTGTTCCCTAGTGGTGTCATGTTGCACACCAAAATTGCCCCATTTCCCAGCTCCTTTAAAGGGGCATGAGGCTCAACCATGACTTGTGAATAAACGTGGCTACCACATATTATCAGCCACATAACAATCTATCACTCCAAGACCAGTATGGTCTCTTTGCAGATCATTACGTGCTATTGGACATGAACCTATAACTCCCTAGCCCCAGTCTAGTACCATAATGCACCCGCTAGACTTTCTTAACTAAAGTCCAAACTGCCTCTCTAGTGAAGTCTGTTCTATATGCTAGAGGTATAATTGCTGTGTAATGAGAACCACTGTAGAAGCATATGGGTGAACCATGACATCAAATATCCTCCCTGACCCTGGCGGGACCACTTCCAAATGCGACATCACAAGCTCCAGTGGAGGCTCAGAATGAAGGCTATCCATTACAAATGGAAAAGACCACTCCAGGGCAACAATCCCAAAACACATTTTCAGATAGAGACTTCTAGCTGCAGATTCCTCATCTTTTGACTATTTCCCAGGTGTCAAACTGGAACCGGAAACATTTCAGCAGTACTAATGCGCCCTGGTTGCTGGGACCATGCAGTTTTCCACTGATGCCATTACACTCCTGAAATGACAGGGACTCTATAGATGCCACAATGCCACTGAAGATTCGAGGGCCTTCAGTCACATCGCATCAGATTGAAAAGATCCACACAGCCATGCTCCGGGTCTTTGGGTCCCCAATAACTCCCACTACCTTGTCTTTGTGACCCAGGGAGTCAAGAGGTGCTCTACTCACCAGCGCAGACCACGTGCCATGTCAGCACTTCTGCACATTGGAGTTTCTCCAGAGGTGATTGATTTCATCTTGCCAGCATCTCTCAACAAAACCTGTATGCGACTGTTGCTGGGACAAATTTGTGGTTTGTTGCGGCACTCAGCAGCTTGATCCCCTCCTAATAAAGTTATCTGAAGTTCTCTTCTTTGTTTTGTCTCTTGCCCAGCAAGATATTGCTCTGAGCACTGTTAAGGGTTATGTTTGGCCATTTCAGCCTTGTTACAGTTGCTAAATCAGCCCTCATTATTTAAGTCACTAGTTGTGATGTGATTTTTACAAGAGCTACACAACTTGTTTTCCCCTTCTCCCTTTGTGATGCCTCAATGGGACTTTAAACTGGTCCTTACTTATCAGATGTGCACTCCTTCGAGCTGCTTCGCAGCTGTTCCTTACAGCTCCTTACTATTAAGACTGTGTCACTCATCTCCATCACCTCATCATGACATTTGTGTGAGCTTCAGGCTCTTTGTTTCCTTCCACCATACAACACCTTCTTCACAGACAAACTGGATCTGCGGACCCAGGTATCTTCCCGCTGAAAGTTGTGATGCCGTTCCATGTTGGTCAAACCATCACTTTGCCGGTGTTCTAGTCTCTACTTCAGTCCTCTAAGGAGGAGGGGAGACTCCATCACTTGGATCCAAGAGAGCTTTGAATTCTGCATGTAATTAACCAAAGAAAAGTGGTGGACAGTCAACTCTTTGTAGGGTACATCTGAGCGAAAGAAGGCAAGGCTGTCCAGAAAAGAACAATCCCCTGCTATATTTTGCTCTGAATTAAGATATGATACACATTGGCCAAAAAGCAGCCTCTCGAAGGACTATGTGTTCACTATACCAGGGACAAAGCGGTTAACACTCGGCCCTGGCAGAGTTCGCAGAGTTGCACTATGGGGAACTCAGCGGAGTGGCTAAAATAATCTGCTGCGCTACGCAGGGTTCAACATGGGAGCGGAGTTTGCCAGGGGCCCGTTCTCGTTGCCATGTGCAACACTGATTGTCTCCCTGAGTTCCAAATTGCTCGCAAATGGCACTCGCATTCCAAATCATACACGAACACCGCCATGCAGTTCGCATGGGCGAGGCCATCTTATTTTTCTACTCTCAGTTATGGTGCTGGGCATACTTTCAATCCTTTATCCCTTATCCCCCTATCAAACTGATCTACCCTCATTTGTATTTATTATATTAGTGTGTATCTTTGTGTTTGTTAATTTTAAGTTTTTTTGTAAATTTTTTGGGTGTTTTTCGATGACTTTTTTTGTTTATTTTTCCTCTTACTTCCTTATTTCTTCTTTCCTTTCCTTCCTTTTCCTTCTTTTCTCATCTTTCTTTACCCCAACCAGCGCCATAGCAGAGGGCCATCTACCTTGTGGGCTGCGCCGCGCCCAGGTGTGCCGCCCCGGGCAATCTTCAGCAGGGAGGAGGTGGCAGCACTAGTTTTTTTGTGCCGCGCCACCTCTCCTCCATGCTGGCAGCGGGTGGATTGCCAGGCAGTGGACACCCCCTGCGGGAGCATTGGCTGCACTGGGGGAGTGTGCGCTGGTGTGTGCTGTGCACCAGCCAGGTTCGGCGCACTGTCCACAGCAGCTGATGCACCGCTTGCGGGATATCTTAGACCGGGAACAGGACCTGCTTGACCTGCTAGGCGTTGAAATTCCGGGCCTCGGTGACTATTAATTATTTGTGGTGTTTGTGTTCAACAATGCTATCACTTTTTTCTGAATAGCATGCTGGTTTTACTCATAAATAAGTTACGTTTAGTTTACGTTGGAATATTATTATGTGATCTAGTATCTAGTTTCTGCTAGGCAGGTGCTCAGTGCTACCTAATCAAACTCGTCATGGGCACTCGCTTTAGCTGAATAATTCAGAAGCCATTACAGATGGTCCTCTGAATCCTGTCATAGTAGTGAATCAGTGATAGCAATTAGAAAGCGTTCCCTTTGTGACTTTGTTTATGCAGCTCGTACAGTTCCAAGCTATTTTACAGTGATGTGTAGTATGCATTTATGCATTGCAAAAAGGGAGACTAGGTTGGTCCATCAAGGGGGTTGAAAAATGAGAATAGAATAAAAATCATTCACTGTAATGCATTAGTTACAAATTTAGTTTTTGTAAGAAAATTTGGAATAGGGATTTTAGGATTAGTATGGGCAACCCAACATTAGTCGATAGACTCAAAACTAGTACTATTGGTGAGGTGATCTGTTTTAGAGAAGACAATTATGTGACTGCATTTGCCTATCATAATAATTTGGTTAACATTCACTGAATCACTAATATATTTTTTTATCTTCTTCATTTCTTTCATCAGCACCCAAGGGCAAGAAGAGGGATGATGCAGATGGTCTGGGAGTAGCTGGTCAGCAGGAGGCACCAACCACCAGCGCCGCTGCTGAGGGCTCTGATAACCCCAGTAAGTAAATTGCTCTGACACGTTTACCTGCCGTTTTCCTTCCATATGGCGATAAAGACGGGATACTAATCCACTCATGCAAAGCACAATGGATTCGATTTTTGTTTCATTCCTGTTATCCCTGCATTACCTTTTTTCCCTTATATTACATGTTTTTCTTTTTTGGTAGCTGACTTTTTCCGGTTTCTGGTCTCTACTAGTTCACTTATTTTCTTTGTATGGTTTGACTTTGCAATGATTATAATTGATCTGCAAATAAAACCTTTTACTTTTAACTTACTAGTTCACTTATCTTCTGCTTTCTTGGTGATCTTTCCCTCTCTGCTATATATCTTTTGGTACTGTAAGAGTAAGACAAAGAAGAACACATTTTTGGTACTCTACTGTCTACCGTGAAGACTAACCCTGGGCGTAGTTTGCGTAGTAGCGCTACGCGTAGCTACGCGAAGTGCACTTTGCACTACGCACGCTACGCGTAGCTACGCGAACTGCGTAGTGCGGTAGGGAAATGCTGTTCGCACTGATTGCACAGTGCCGGATGCTTGTCCGCACTGTGCAATCATTGCAAACGGCATCTTGCACAGTGCAAGTGGTCGTTTTCTGCCGCTCGAGTAGATTTGTACTCGAGCGGAAGCTTTCTCAACGCGGACTGGTAGTTTCTCATCACGAGCGGTCGCGAGCATACGCGACCACTCGCAATGAGAAACCTGACCTCCCCGCGTTGAGAATCTCGCCGGGAGGTTTATTTTCCACGCTCGCGATCGGAAACTTGATGTTGCTGATCGCGAACGAGGAAAAAGTCTCGCCGGGATGTTGATTTTGCTCGCTCGCGGTCGCCAACTTGACGTTGAGGACCGCGAGCAAGCAAAAAATGCCCGCTACGCGTTTTTGCACTGTGCTACGTGCAATTCGCGTAGTGCGTAGTAGCGCAAACTAAGCACGCTCCGTGAGCGTAGCGTAGTACTACGCCCAGGGTTAGTGAAGGCTGTAGGCCCAAGTAGGCTAGTATTATAAATAATTTTCACCATGCATGTTTGTTGAAAAGACCTTCTTTTTCCTGAAAGGGATGGATGGGTGAAAGGGTGGTTGGAAGAAAGGGTGAATATTGAATGGATGGATTGGAAATTTTGGTAAAAGACTGGATGAGAGAAAGTAAAGCTTAACCATGGTGGCTATGGGTGAATCAGAATGAAAGGATGAATTACTATTTGGATTGCTCAGATGAATAAGCAAGGCAGCTCTTCCCATGGAGAGGGGGAATGCCGCTCACCTACTTCGCTTACTTTGTTTATATAGGGTTATCAGAGCTATGGTTCAAAGTGGGGGGCATTTTTAAAAATAAATTTAAACTCCATTGACTCACTGTATTTGTTAAGCGAGCCAGATGTATACCACCCATCATTCATCACCCCACTCCCCACCCATGGCATTTTGCCACCTATAATCAAAGTGCAGTATGGTTCAATTTGTGACTGTAGTGTTGGCTGTGCAATGTGTGTTTGCTTCAGTTAATGCAGCATTTACAATGTTTTCAATGCATTGCAAATCGAGCACACAAGGTGTGTTTCCCTTCGCCCACTCATTCACCTCTTAGTACTTCACATGTTTACTTTTTTCTAAGTACTTCCGTCCAGCCTACCAAAAAATCGGAAAATCCATTGTTGGTATGTGCCACATTTGATTTAATAAGCATGTGAAGTGAAGTGATTCCAGAATATCTTTAATGGTTTACCATAACAGATTTATTTTACACCTGTTCATATTTTTCCCTTTCGACTTCTGTCAACTAGTACAGTGACTAAATAAGCCAAAGATGGCAAATCGATGATCAGTGTAGTGACCCCTCTATTCTATATCAAAAGCTCTATCCTACACGCCTAAACCCTATCCTGCAGTGGAGTAAGTCAAGTTTCCTTCCCTTACTTACTGCACACCAAATTAATTTGTTGGAAATAATATGTGGTGGTGGGTGAGGCCAATGAGTAAAGTGGGAATAAGTGCATGATTTGATGTCAAGTTTGGCACATGGGATACACTGTGACAAACATGACATATACAATCTATATAGCCCGTTCCTTTCCCTGTACAGCAGTTCATCATTTTCCCCAACATCCACTTAAGGCAGACAGGATAATATCCGCATTTCATACGTGAGATCTGTGACGTAGTATCTTATTTATTATTAATCTGCCTCTTTGGAGTCAGGGTAGAAAGAGAAATGCATTTGGAGAACAGCAGGACCATTGGAATTAAAAATAGATAATTGTCAACTACAGCTGCCCCAGCTGCAGACAGTAGCAAAATACCCGATGCGCTGGCTAGCAATGAGCATCGCTCCATTATTTTAGCACAACACACAACTTCTACTCCATAGTGCATAATGCCTTACTCATTAATGAGAGATCATTTATTTTTCCACTCAAAGTGTCTGTTTATAGCTACTTGAAAAGCCTTTAGAAGTAAAAAAAAAATCCAATCACATTAGTTTTCTAATCTGGTGTTATTCTGCCTTAATACTTTTCTGCCACGTTGTTAGTGATTTTTATGCAAGGCATGTGTGGGTAACACACAATTGGCCTTGTGACTCTCCTCATAATCACATCAAATTCCAATGGCCCTAGGGGACTAGCAATGTACTGCTATTGTGCCGCCCACTAATTTAAAACAATTGTTTGCACATAGCATTATTTACAATTTGTCTTTTTTGTTTTTCTCAATATAGCTACTCCTGCTGGCAGTGGTGGCTGGTGACATTTGAAACTGGTGGGGCATAAAATTATTGTCATACCGCACCGCAGCGAGCGAGCAAGCGAGCTCGAACAACCTAAGGGTGGTTCGGGGGGGTTTTCCCCCCCCCGAGAAAATTTTGAAAAAAGAGTGGACAAATGGTGCATTTTCAAGCAAATTTGAGAAAGCAAGAAGGTTAATAAAGCAATTGTGAAAGTGCAGCTATTACATTAATAAAGAGATGTCATATAACATAGGTAGCTGCTTATTCAGTATAACCACAGAGCTTCATAACAGACTTCGAGATACAATGCATTGCTGAGTAATATCACATTAATTCACTGAGCAAGAAAGCATTGTACAAAAATACATATGCGATTCCAGGCAAACTAAACCAATAAAATAGAATTTAGCCTTTTAAATACCTTTCCCTGTTTCAAATTGAGGTCATGATTCTACCCGCATTTCTCTCAATTAATATTGCAGTGGAACCCATAATTAAAAAACGAACATGCTTTCTAACATTTGTGCATGTGTAAAAGTGTGGTTGCCCTACAAAAAGAGAGGAGAGTCTCGGAATAACAGAACAAAACATTTGAAAAAAAATAAATGAACGATACCAATTAAGAATCTGCACAACTGCACTTGATCAAAAACGTCATTTAGTATCCGTCTGACACTTTCCTACTGTTCCGAATATGCAAGGCAGGTCTAAGTGTCTTTAGAGGTGCAGTGTAAGCATTTTACAGGTACTCGTGATTCAGACGTGGACATGCTCTGAAAATACAAGATGTCAACCTGGTGGCACACTGAAGACACCCACGGGTACTTACTGTACTCAGGAACGGTTAATGACAGATAACTCTTCTTACCATTATACTTTTTCTAAGGAAAATATATTATCAAATCCAAGCAGTCGATCTAAAAACACGTTTTAACACCGTAAGCCCATTTCTGTAATCAGATCATCATGGGTGTTGATGTTGCCCAGCTCGTCCTAATAGGAATGCATGGCATTGCTTGTGTCTCTATGCGCCCCCGTATCTCTGTGCCAGGGTCCTCACAAGGGGTGCTGAAGTTGCTCACCTCATTGAAATCAGATGCGCGGCACTGCTTGTGCTTCTATGCGCTCTGCATGCACCCTCTGTGCCAGGGCCCTCACAATGGGTGTAGATGTTGCCCAGCTTGTGGTGATAGGAATACATGGCAATGCTTGTGTTTCTATTCCCCCGCATGCGCCTACAGCACCAGGGTGCTCACCATGGACGCTGAAATTGCCCACCACATTGTGATCATTGCGCAGCACGTGTTTCTATGCGCAGCCCCTCATGCGCCCTCAGTGTCAGGGGCTTCCCCATGGGTGCAGATGTTGCCCAGCTCGTTGCACTCAGATGTGTGCACTGCTTTACCCCACTTAGGTTTTGATACCCGCCCCTCATTATATGCCTCGGAGTGAACCCCGAGATCTGAGCGCTCCAGGCTGCCATGCTCTAAATGAATACGTTTGGCGAAAGGACAATAAAATACAGGATGCCAACCAATGGGATGCACTAGCCTCCACTGTGTGTGTGGGTGTGACTTCCTAGCCGGTCTTCATGGAAGCCTTTCCTGGATCATCAACCATTTGCTTGCATGTAAACTTCTGACCACGTTTGATCTCATTTAAGCATCAAGCCGAACAATCTCCATTCTTACATGAGTATGCTTAAACTCGCGTCTTGCCTAGCATTAAGAAGTAGGCAACCCGTGGCCGTGACACAGAAACAACTTAAATAAACAATATGTATGTGACACGCGGTGCTATTACAAATAAACAGTCGCGGCCGGCATGACTTGGGGGGTACGCGCGGGGGGGAGGCGTTTAATTTAATGATATGAATAAAATAAAAACAAATAAACTTACCAGGCATCTCCTCCGGTCCCGCGTCGCATCACGTCTCCTATCACAAGACGTGGAACTAACTTCTCCCCGCTCTTTTGCTTGACTGGCAAATCAGAAAACTGGATGCGACTGGGGGCGGCTACTCGGCTGTATCCTGGCATGTGACAGGGCATAGGGCGACTGTACGTCACCGCCCAAGCAGGATCCCATCTTCAGACTCCTGCACTACACTAGGCATGCGCAGCATACCTAATGTATTGTGAATGGAGTGGGGAGCTGAAATAAAAAGCGCTCTTCTCGCAGATGCGCAGTCGGAGTCCAGTTCTGGACTCCTGCTGCTCTCGCCTGCGTGCGCTGTGCGTTTGTTGACATGCGCACTTTCACCTGTGAAGCAGCTGCCAGCACAGGCCGGGTTCCGGAAATGTAAACAGACGAATTGTCGCTCTCAATTCGTCTGCTTACATTCTTGCTGCCCCATTCTTTTTGTGTTGATTGCCTAGTGGGGCGCTGCCCCGGTGCCCCTATGGACCAGCCGCCACTGCCTGCTGGTCCAGCCCTACCCCCCACCAGGCAGGAGATAGCGACGCATCAGCGGCTGCAGAGGCTGGACCGCATACACAGGAATACCGGTGGCTGGTGGTCCTGGAAGAGGAGGAGGATGAAATAGATGCCTCTCAGCTGGGCCTCAGTGCAACCGGTCCCCCTCAGCCTTCAGCCTCCCAGTCATTCCCATCGACGGGGCTGCCGCCGCCAGCTGACATCAACTGCTGCCGCCCCCTCCTACACCGACAACAGCAGGCCATTGCTGCCGCCCATCCTTCAGCGGCTGGTCCCTATAGAGAGCCAGCTCATCACGATGGAGCAGAGCCTGGACCAGCTCTGGACCCAAATACAGAATGCACTCTTCTAGCCCTTTTTTAAAATTTCTTGTTTCGGTGGGAGGACTTGTTGTAAGTGGAGAGGGTAGGAAGGGAGTTGGGACTGGGTTTTAATCTTTGGACATTTGAGATTTTTAGACATTGTGGGTTGGGTCAGTTGCCTTTGCACTGCTGCCTTCAATTTTTACGCAGCCTGTTTATGTGCTTGTAGGAGTGTACCACTTCGTTATAGAGTTATACCTCTCTATCTTGACCATTAGAGGGGATGCTGCCATAACCTATAATGTCTACAACAACCTAGATAAACAACTACTTGCTGTAGCAGTTAGTTGCTTACTTACTAATTTAACTAGTTCACTTCACTCCATAGATGTCTTACGAGGATATAGATGAAGCAATAACAGGGAAGGCATCACAACTTCACAAGCAAGGTCCCACTTCCACCCAAGTGAGCTCCAACTGTAGGATTAATTGGAAGGATTTTTCATTGTAGGCAACTAAATGGAAATAAAAACAGTGAGTTAGTGGGATATATCAAAGCTTTACAAAGAATTGGCACCAGACTACATTATGATACAACAAGAATTCCTGATAGTGATAAAATAGCAAAAAATATCAATAGTAGCAACTTGAGCAATGGGGAGCTACTAGTAACTCACGAAATCCTCAAGTCATAATAAATGGACACAAAGTTTGGGGAGCACAAGCTTAGGTTAGGCATTTACGGTTCCGCAAAACAAGGTCTGAATGATGATGCAGACGACTGATATTCTTCCTTCAATATCTAAAATACGGATCACTTTTTATGTGCGGGTGGGTAAATGGGGCCAGTGTGGCCTATTGTTTAGAAGATCCTGCAGTGAGTTGGTGTTACTTTCACAACATCCGCCCCACCAAGTGTGTGAGCCATTGATGGTGTAAATTAAGCCACACCTCAATAAATCACATAGCCCGGGGTTAGAGGGTTAGGAGTTAGATGAATGGAACGGAAAGGGAATTTGGGGAAAGATTTGACAAAAAAAATACTACACAAGGACAACATTCATCTTGGCAATGATCAGCACATCATTCGTCATCAATCTGTTGTGGAAGGAAATTAAGAAATTAGTATGACGCAGTATAGTTAAATGCATTGCAAACAGTCCTTCTACCCCCGAGACCCAGGTTATCAGATATCTAAATGTTCTGTCTTCTAGGGTGGGAATGAGCCCACCGGCCCTGTTCTCCAAATATGATAAAATAAATATGTTAAAAGAAAAATTATACTGTATTGCAAAATTAGGGGGTGCATCTGCATTCTCCTCTGCAATGTCCATCACTCTTGGGTGGCTGTCTGGACTGATCCGGTAGGTAAGCAGGAGTGTTGAGCTCAGCTTTCCCTTTCGTTCGTACATGAGACTAGAAGACCTGTGGAGTGTAAAATGGAAACTGTATTTTAGAGTCAAGCAATCAATCAATCAATCAGGAGTTTGTATAGCGCGGCTACTCAACCTTGAGGGTCTCAAGGCGCTGAGAGGAGGGCTGCTGATCCTTCTGGGCATGGAGGTTCAGTTGAAGAGCCAGGTCTTGAGATCCTTCCTGAATTGAGTCAGCGACAGCGATTGCTGAGGTGGAGGGGCAGGGTGTTCCAGGTCTTGGCGGCGAGGTAGGAGAAGGATCTTCCTCTGGTTCTAGTCTTGTGAATCTGTGGGATGGTCAAGTAGAAGGACGGAAGGAAGGTAATCTTCATGAGGAATGTATTAAGAAGACTCAGAAGCAGAGCAAATAAAATAAAAGGGGGACTCAGAGTTTCACTTTTACCACGAGTGTAACACACACACACATACACACAGCAGCATTTCACAAATGAACGCACCTCTCTCCATTCACATAGCTGTGTAGTGGGCCTCAGACTCATGGTTTACTTTTGAAGTCGATAAATTCTTGCTTCTAGCTGTTGATGAGGTAGTCTCCCACCCTGAGTTCTTCAATCCTCTTCTTGACTCCAAGTAATTCTGTCCCAGACAAGTCATGATCCAAGCAAAATAGACCTGTAGTGCACTGCTGTTGAAGAGCAAGAAAAGAAACAGAATTGCAGTATTTTGCATAGGTTTTTGTTTGTTAACTAAAGTGACTGTTCTGGTCTCTGAAGAACCAGAAAAAAGGAGAGGATCCTGCAAGTACATTTGGCTAAGTGTGAAACGACCAATTACCTACAGGAAAAAAATGATCACCCGTTATTCAGGTCCAAAACATTGCAAATCCAGTATCTCAAGCAAGTTTTCAAATTGCAGTTCAACAACCTCCCTCACTGTCTGCCACCACATGAATCATCAATCATCACTCACAATCACTCGATAATCAGGTCCTCCTTGGTGCAATGGTTACCTGCTCCAATCCAAGCACAGTGGTAGGTACACTATCTTCCCCCTTTGATGCAAGCAACAGATTAGAATTTGGCAGTCTTGTAAATCAAATGATCATCTGAGGCAGCCCTTCTAGGTGATGAAAAAACAGAAGGATCATAGGAGTGGACCATACAGGTTAATTGATTTTCGCTAATTAAGTTTGTAAAGACCAATCACCTCCAGGGAAAAAATGATTGCCCATCACTCAGGCCCCAAACATTGCAAATCAATCATCTCAAGCAACTTCCAAAAACAATCATCTCAAGCAACTTCCAAAAACAGTTCAACACCCTCCCTCGCTGTCTGCCACCACATGAATCATCAATCATCCTCACTCACACAATCACTCACCGTTGCAATAGTTGTAGGTACCTCTTCCAATCCAAGCACATGTAGTTTAGGTATTAGGTATTCATCTTTGACGCAGGCAACACAATGGAATTTGGTATTGGCACTCTTATAATTCAACAATCTTCTGGGGCAGCCCTGCTAGTTCTAAGTGATGCAAAAAAGGATAGGCATGCGAGGGGGGGGGGGCAGGCATTGTCTCCAATGTCATAAAGGAATTGTGGAGGCATCTTTGATGCACACTGGTCCAACTGCAATCCGGCAATATATGTGAGTAAAAAATGGTGGGGCAGCATACATGTGACACAAAAATAATAATGTTCACTAGCTAATTTCTTTTGTTTTTTTTGCTAAGATAGAAGCTCAACGAGAAATAATGAAAAAGTTATACTTAGTCCTGGAAGTAGAGTTCACCCTCAAACTCAGGTGGTTCACCTAGAAGTTGGTCAGCTAACACACTTGATTCTGACCAATCCTCCTCCTCCTGTGCTATTTCAGGAACAGTGTAATTGTGTGGTATGAAATGTTGGTTCATTTTGATCATAGTCAATCTCTCCAAGTTTTGAGGCAAGAGACTGGTCCTTCTCACTGTAACAACCACATCAGTTGCACTGAACACACACTCAGTAGATACACTGGGAACAGCACAAGCCAAATACTTTATTGCCAGCCTGCTGAGCTCTGGCCATTGGCGCATCTTCCCATACCAATACATCAATGGGTTATGATCCACATAGACCTCTTTTGGATCATCCAGATACTCCTGGAACATCCTATGGATGGTCATTGGTGCTGCCACTTGCTCAGCCTGTCTTGCCATCACCTCTGCACTGGACTTAAGCCCTGCCAATTGAAACCAATACTATGCGGAGGTTGGGTCCGGTCCTTTTATTGCTGTTGTTGCAGGTGTTCTGGTTAATGGTGTTGTTGACTGCTGTGAGACAAGACTGCCCTCTCTGGAAGTTGAAGGTGGTACCCCAGAACTGTGAGGTGGGACTCTTTAAGTTCCAGCCATTCTTCTTCCAGGTTTCCAGCTTGCTCAACAATCCACCTCTTGTATTTTGAAACAACCCCTTCAGAAAAAGGAATAAAAGTGGGCAGAATTTCTCTGTAACGTGGATCAAGTAGTATGGCACAGATGTACTCCTTAGATAAGATGTTGTCATGTTGCAGCCTTCTATTATAAGCCATTTGAAGGATTAAGCTCTCAACCAAGGCATGTGCTTCTGTGTTTTCATTCACACCTGCATATTTATACCTTTCAGACACCTTCTTTACCTTGTCCTGTAGCATATGCAACAATGGGATAGCTTGGCCCATCATACCGTCCTCCTTGCTAACCTCCTGTGTGAAAACCTCAAAAGGGAGTAGCATCTTTGTCAGGCATTTGACTAGGCTCTATTTGTTCGCTTCCATTGCCATAGCTTTCCCAAACAGCATCCCCTCCTCTTAGAATAACATAGTCATTGATCTGTTTGCAACATGTAATAGGTTGAGTTATGTTATGTTATGTTATATAGTTTGTAAAGCGCATGGCTGCCCCAGCAAAGGGGCGTCCCAGCGCTAAGTACAGACAGCAAGAGGAAAACCGGCCAAGCAAAACGCCACTACCTGTTAATTAGAGAATAGATATGTTTTTATCGCCTTACGGAAAGCTGCATGATCGTATATGCTTCTAATGTTCACCGGAAGAGAGTTCCAAAGTTTAGGAGCTAAAGCTCAAAACGAGCGTCCTCCGGCTCTGGCTTTCTTAACCCGCGGAATGACCGCCAGGTGCTGATTAAAGGAGTGCAGGAGGCAAGTGGGCGTGTACGGTATAAGGAGGTCTGCAAGGATTTCAGGGGCTTGAGCATTGAGAATCCGGTGAGTAATGCACAGAGTTTTAAAAAGAACACACTTTTCCACAGGGAGCCAATGGAGTCTGTTGATGAACTCTGAGGTATGACAAGTCCTGGGGAGCCCAAACAAAAGTCGGGCTGCCGCATTCTGTATCCTCTGAAGGCGCTGTGTCTCTGCTCTATTAGCTCCCAAACATAGAGCACTGGCATAGTCCAGTCTAGACAATATGGTGGCCTGGATGATGACCTGCCGGATATTGGCCTCAAAGAAGCCCAACAGAGGTTTAAGACCTCGAAGGAGTCCGAAGCAGACTGCGGCCACAGCCTTGGTTTGGGGCTGGAAGGAGAGGGCCGATTCAAACCAGACGCCCACATTTTTAACTGTTTGCTTAGGTAAGGGTGGAGAACCCAGTTCCAATGTATTGGCACCTCCTGTATCTGTGCTTTAACTGGTGCTCTATTAGTACGCTGAATAAACCACAACTGCTTCCAGGCTTTAAAAGAATGGCTGAAATGAGTGCAGATTCTTCTGCAGGTAGTCAGAACGGATCACTGACAGAATATAGAATGCCAAAATATCGACCTACCAAAATATCGTGGATAAAATATAGAATGCCAAAATATTGAATTCCTATCTACAAACAGGTAAGTACCAAAATATCGAATCCAAAATATCGTTGTAAATAATATAGGAACAATTACGATGGCGGACGGAAAAACAACTGACCGCCATGGTAGCGGGAAATCACCGCCCGCCGCTACCGCGGTAAATCCGACGGCTAGATTATGATCCTCGGCGGTAAAAATCCAACCGCGGCGGAAAGGAGACCCGAGAAACCGCCGTTCGCCTGCGGATAAGGCCCAAACCCGTCCGCGGCGGTCGGTTTCGCAGCGTAAACAGCCCAAACGACCGCAACCACAGCGGAGACACCGCCATCGAAATTATGATATTCCCGACATCCCCGCGGTGCAGTGCGCTGTTTCCGCCCGCCGCGGTCAACAACATTGATGAATCAGTGAGACGGCGGAAGCGCCGTAGCCGAGCCACCGCTGCGGACGCTCTGTTAAAAAAATGGCGGTCGCGAGAAAATCACACAACATGGCCACAAAGTGCACCAACCAAACAAGGCATGCACCCAAAAATACCTAACACAGCCCAAAGACACACCCCCGTGGGAAACTCCAAAACTACAAATCCCAGGTTCACACACACCACACCTGCTACCAATACCCCATCCTGACACACCCACAGACACCAGGATAAATCCAGCCCCCAACAGACCACAATCCTTTGCAAAACTCCACAACTGAGGGGACATCCACCACAGATGACAGGAGAGGCAAATCTGCACAACACACACACACATCACCACCACCACCACCACTTCCACACCTGCACCTCTAACACCTTTGCACAGCACACACCATACACCTCACAACCACCACTACCACTTCCAAACCTGCACCTTAAACACCTTGACACATCACACACCATGTCACCACAGAGAATGCCCAAATTCACTGAGAGTGAGTTGAGGGTCATGGTTGATGAGATAATCAGGGTAGAACCACAATTGTTTGGTAACCAGGTCCAACAGACACCACTAGCAACAAGAACGCAAATGTGGAGAAGGATAGTAGAGAAGGTAAATGCAGTAGGGACCGTGCCACGCAATAGAGATGAAATCATGAAGAGGTGGCACGATCTGAAGGCAGTGGTCAAAAAGAAGAGAGCCAAGAACCATGAGCTGGCTCACAGGACAGGCAGTGGCCCTCCTGCTCCACTCAAAACATTCACTGAATGGGAGGAGAAGGTGCTTGGCATGCTACATCCAGAAAGTCTCTCAGGAATACCCGGGGAGTGGAGGCTGGTAAGTACAAACAAATGCCTAACATCACACAAATGTACTGTCTTGCACTACTACAAAGTAATACCTCCTAGGTTCAAATTTATTCATGTGCACAACACTCCCCCCAACACATCTCTCACAGATTCAACAGACACTCCCCCTGAAGCCCCCCAAAGGTAGCTAGCAACATCACCATGGGTACATGTGTACATGCTGCCAGCACTACAACTCCCACCAGGGCCCCTTGTCCCACAGCTGAGCAGGATGGAGCCCTCCCCACTACCCAGAAGCATGCCTCAGCCATTGTGTGCTTCACCCTCACCTAACAGGTAGGTAGCCATCTTTACAGGGAGGTGTCTGTGGAATAGGGAGGCCTGCACTACAACTCCCACCAGGCCCCCTTGTCCTACAGCTGCGCAAGATGGAGCCCTCCACCCCAACCCATGTGCCAACCATAGCATTGCTCACCTTAACCTAACAGGTAGGTAGCCATCCCTACAGGGAGGTGGGTGGGTGTTTGGGAAGCCTGCACTACAACTCCCACCAGGCCCCCTTGTCCCACAGCTGAGCAGGATGGAGCACTCCCCCACCCAGAAGCATGCCTCAGCCATTGTGTGCTTCACCCTCACCTAACAGGTAGGTAGCCATCTTTACAGAGAGGTGTCTGTGGAATAGGGAGGCCTGCACTACAACTCCCACCAGGCCCCCTTGTCCCACAGCTCAGCAGGATGGAGCACTTGTCCCACTCATAGGCATGTGACGTCTGTGCAGCCGCACATGACACCATGCCACTTAGTCCACAGTCACCGACAAAAATAATGCAAAACAGTTGTGTTGTAGTCACCATGCACAAGTCTCTGTTCAAAATTGACCCACATTGTGTACACTGTGCCAGGCATCACACACTGCAACACTAACAACGATCATGCTGCCCTGCAGCAGTGTCTGGCCTTTTTCTTGGCAAAGTGCAAATCACCCATGTCATACCACAGTGTTGCAATGTAAACAGTGGAAGTGCAGTGTACCCAAAAACTACACTGCAGCTGGGACTCACAATGCTAAACTAAGCACATCCCAAATGTCCTGCAACACACCCAGTTACCACAGTGCTGCACTGAATTGCAGAACAGCACCTTGTCTGAATAAAATTGTCAAAGGTGTCTTGTTTGGACCACCAATGTGTGTATGCATTGACAATGTTCACATCTCACACTGTCTGTCTGAACAGTGCTGGTATAGTCTGGCCCCAAAAGCACACATTGTCTGCACAGGGCTGAGTACATTTCACACACACACCACTGTTGACCACAACATGTCAGTGTATGGATGCCCTGGAACAACTGCTTCACCAGTACTGTGCTCATGTTCTCAGGTCCCCAAATACCATGAAACCATGACAGTGTGGAAATGTATGCTGGGTGAGATGTTCACCCTGCTGTATGTCACCACTGTGCTATGAGAGTATACCCCTTGCCCTATTGTGCCTTCAAATGTCGGGGGAGTGAACCCCACAGCCAGATAGGTGGGACAACAGTGATGGGGGGGTTATACCCCATGCCCTATTCTGCCTTCAAATGTTGGGGGACTGAACCCCACAGCCAGATAGGTGAGACAACAGTGATAGGGGCTATACCCCATGACCAAATGTAATCTGAAATCAATGGGTACAAAAAGCCACACCCACATTATGCTCACCACACGCACATTCCATCCAAAGATTTCTACCAAGTCACATAGCCATGTCATTGCTCACCTCCACCTCAAACGGTAGTTAGCCATCTTCACAGTGAGATGGTGTAGTGTGTTTGGCTATCCGTCCCACAAAACGCAACATGCATGCTGTTCCACCACTATGGAGGATGGGACACTATACCCCCAATAAGAATCATGTGGCAGGCAATGTATGCTACCCACCCAACTCACAGGTAGGTAACCGCATCTCACAGGTCGTGGTGTGTGGGGCTGGGAAGCTTGCACAACAACTCACATGGGCCCACCTGACCGCCAGCACACAAGACCCATTACTTCCTGGCACCAACATGCATGTGTCAGTCATTGCAATGTACACTTCAAAAGAACTGGCATGTGGACATATCATGCTGACTTGTCCCACACTGGACCAAGATGGAAGCCCTCAACATACACACACAGAGAGGTCACTCAAATACAAGGAAAAAACAGCAAACACAACATATCAACAGCCACAACATGCAGCCAGATATGCATTTAAAAAAACATGTTGGCATAGGACACCAGGCCTCTCAATGCACAACTGCACACCCAGATAGCATTGGCAACTATAGTGTGCACACACCTAAGAAAATGAAACTGTGACAGCAACCAAAGTGTGAAAGTCTGAAACACATGTAGATGGAACTCCGAGCACAACCATGCACACCACTACATGCCATCTGACAGTAGCAGTGGTCCAGACCACCTAGGATCTAATTAAAGCAAACTTAAGCATGTCTGGAATTGCAAATACAGATATGTACACCACATTGAAAAGGTATGCATGAAACTACAATGTTCACTCAATGTGCAGAGTAAACCGCTGCAAGGGCTCACACAAGTGACACATACGCGTAAATGGATGACATATGATTGATCAATAACTGGATGCCAACATGAGACTGTCAATGTTAAAAAATTATATTGTGCATGTCATGTCTTGACAACTCCCAATATGGACAAGTAATGCATGTACCACAACAGCTTGTAATGCATCACTGGATGTCGGTCAATGCAAATTTGTACAGTGAACAACTGCTGGATGTACAAACAGTTGATGTAAGACTGCTAACACAAACTTTGCTGGGTGCAACACAATGACCATTTCTCATCTGACCCACAGGTGACCAAGAACTCACTGCAGAGGATGACACCACCCTGCAGAGCCAGTCCCCCCCGGAACAGAGACAACTGGATGAGGACTCCCTGGATTCCTTGGATGAGGAGCTCCACGCTGGCCCATCTGGTGTGGCAGGCCGCAACCAGTCCCAGGCACCCATTGTCCCCCCAACCACATCAGCTGTAGCCCCTGACCATCCTCTGACAGCTGCTGTCACGGCCTGTGTGTCAACCACTACCACCACCACCACAGCTGGCCGCAACACCCTCCCTGCCCCAGGGGTTGAGCAGCCCACTACATCGACTGCGGAGGCCAGGGAGAGGATGCAGCGGGCCAATGTAAGCACCGGACAGGACTGTGGCAGCAGTGCAGGTGGTCGGGACAGGGTCATGCAGAGGGGGACTGATCCTGGGACGGAAGCCCTGGGCCACATCGACAGAGTCCTTGGGGCCTACCAACAGGCCCAGGGACGAATGGGCCGGTTAGAGGAAGAATCTTGGGAGCACCTCCTGCTGCTGAGGTCCATGGACACACGCATGGGACAGATTGTGGACCTCTTGGGGCAGCTAGTGGTGGTTCTGAGGGACAGGCCAGCGCAACATTCTACCCCTCCGCCTCCCCCTGTTGGGCAGCAGGATGACACTTCATCATCCTCCCCTGCGTCCACAAAGGGGGGTGAGTCCTCAGACACCACTGTCCCTGCAGCAGTGGCCCCTCCAGTCAAGCGCAAAAGGGGCCATCCAAGGAAAGGCCAGGGGGACTCACGTGCCAAAGCACCTGCCAAACGCTAGTCCCCGAGCCAGCTATGATGGCAGACCACTGCACCACTGCATTGACCTTTTGGACTATCCTTCACCACACTGCCATGTGAATGGCATCTATCTGTTGGACTGGGTCTCCACATCATTGTGGGGACTACTCAAGTACCTCATCTACCATGACTGTCAACTCACTTCTTCAATTCCCCCTTCACATTTTCTCCACCCTCGCATGTCACAGTTGTAAATAAATACACCTTACACACATGTTGTTGTGTCTGCTCCGTCTTTAATACAGGATGTGCAACCTTCACCGTGTAGGACATGGTCCAGGGGAATGGAATGTAGGTAGGCAGTGAGATGCTGAAGGGACCTAGGGAAAACCGCAGAACAAGAGTCACTTGTATGGGTGTGGCATCGCACACATCACACAACACTTGTCAACAAGGTACTCAGATCTACAAACTTTACACAGAGCAACAGTCACCATAGAGACATTCTATATCACACTAACCAATCACACATACATTGGCAGGCAGCAATGAGTCAACACAAAGCTGCAGTCAGCAAGCTCACATACACCCACACAGCAACTGCAACACCATCAGCCCATTTTGTCCCTTCTACATCGTCACTCACCTTCAAGTGAAGTAGCGGGTGATGAGCTGTCGATGCATGTCGACCCCTTCCTCCTCTCCACTGCCCTCGTCACTGGATCTGGGTTGATTTGCAGGCGGGGGCCTTGGCTGCTCATCATCGTCATCCAGGATCAGGGGTATTGCCTTGCGAATGGCCAGGTTGTGGAGCATGCAGCATGCCACCACTATCTGACACACCTTCCCTGGCGAGTACATAAGGGCACCTCCAGTACTGTCCAGGCACCGAAATCTTGATTTTAGGAGACCAAATGTCCGTTCTATCACACGCCGTGTCCTCCCATGGGCATCATTGTATCGCACCTCAGCTGGCATGACGGGATTCCGCAATGGGCTCAGCAACCACGGGCGGTTCGGATATGCCGAGTCACCTGGGTGTGAGAGACACAGATTAACCTTGCAGTCCCAAAATGCCACACAACAGCATGTCACACACACCACTCTAATCCACTATGCATACTCACCCACAAGCCATGCCCGCTCCGGAAGCAGATTGGCCATCAGCTGAGGAACGATGCTGCTGCGCAAGATGTGGGCATCATGGGCTGAGCCGGGAAACTTGGCACACACGTGTGAGATGATCATGTCCGCCAGGCACACCACTTGAACATTTACCGAGGGTGAATGCTTCCTATTGCGGTAAACCTGTTCACGTGCCTGTGGTGGCACAAGCCCAACATGTGTGCAATCAATTGCACCAATGACATGGGGGATATGTCCAAGGGCATAGAAATCGCCCTTCACAGCCACCAACTCAGGCACCCTGGGAAAATGGATATATCTGTCTTTGTAGAGCATCATGGCCGACAGGACATCCCTCAGCACCATGCTGAACATCGGCTGTGACATCCCGCCTGCACTTGCGACTGTGTGCTGGAATGAGCCTGTAGGAAAGAAATGCAGGCATGCCATCACCTTAGATGTTGCGGTGAAAGGTGTTGGATATGTCCGACGTGACTGCAGGTGGGGCTCCAACATGGCACATAGGTTCTGCAGGGTTTGTCGGTCCAGCCTGAATTTGCGGATTATATCCTCATTCTCCATGTCTGCCAGGACTGTGAACGGACGATGGATATTGGGCCTCCTCCTCCTAGGACAGATCAAAGTGCACAGATGTCAATGCAGAAAAACATGAAATGTGCATCACATCAATTTTTTCTACAGACACATTCCCAAGTCTTACAACATGCACCATTAACCGACAGGGCACTTCACAAGTAGGTACACATCAGGCACACTACTCGTACACCTGTCCCCTTACCAGCAGCAATTATCTGTGCACCCCTCCGGCTCATTCGCATGCACAGTGTGATATACTAACAGATATGTGTGCATACCTGTCAGTATGACCCCCAGCATATATTACTAATTGCAATACTACCCGAACACACCATGTTGCTGGCCCTGATACACCTCCCAACACAGGTTGCACATAGCACACATCAACTACACACTGACCACCGGCTGAGCGTGGGGGATACGTGTGTGCATGTGCATTGGACAATGTGCCAGTTGCTGATGCCTCTAGTTCAGTAAATGAGACAACATTGTGTGTTACATTGCACACACAGACATTGACCATTATCTACATATGCTATGCAACACATTAACTGGACAGTCTACATTTCATTACACAGCACATGTGACATGTGCGAGTGTATGTGCCCATGCAATGTATTGGCGACCCATATATGGTATGTGTTGGTGACGTGGAGTGACATGTCCCTTTTGTGCATTTTCCCTCATGAGGACCCTTCAATTGTTGAGACACTGGGCACTGTACATGTTGGCCTATGTAGAGAGCTGGAGGACACGTTAGGTGCAGCACAGCTACTCCACAACTCCATTATACGCTCACTCCAGGCACTGTCTGGCACCCATATGGCGGTGCCTACCGCTTGACACCTGCGGACTGGCACCGCCCATAACCCAGGCACGATCGCGGGAGACACCGCCAGATATGTATGTGACATTGGCGGTCACCATGCACCGCTACCCAAATCATGGTCACTCCAGGCACTGTCTGGCAGACATATGGCGGTGCCTACCGCTTCACACCTGCGGACTGGCACCGCCCATAACCCAGGCACGATCGCGGGAGACACCGCCAGATATGTATGTGACAATGGCGGTCACCATGCACCGCTACCCAAATCATGGTCACTCCAGGCATTGTCTGGCAGACATATGGCGGTGCCTACCGCTTGACACCTGCAGACTGGCACCGCCCATAACCCAGGCACGATTGCGGGAGACACCGCCAGATATGTATGTGACAATGGCGGTCATCATGCACCGCTACCCAAATCACGGTCACTCCAGGCACTGTCTGGCAGACACCTGCGGACTGGCACCGCCCATAACCCAGGCACGATCACGGGAGACACCGCCAGATATGTATGTGACAATGGCGGTCACCATGCACCGCTACCCAAATCACGGTCACTCCAGGCACTGTCTGGCAGACATATGGCGGTGCCTACTGCTTGACACCTGCGGACTGGCACCGCCCATAACCCAGGCACGATCGCGGGAGACACCGCCAGATATGTATGTGACAATGGCGGTCATCATGCACCGCTACCCAAATCACGGTCACTCCAGGCACTGTCTGGCAGACATATGGTGGTGCCTACCGCCTGGCCCCTGAGGTGTGTCACCACCATGGACCATGCCCTTGCAGCTAATGGGAAACAGCCTCGCGGTAGCCTGATGCGAGTTTGAAAATCGCGGTAGGCGTGCACCACCCCCGCGGAGGCGGTCACTGGAGGCATTCAAAAGATGCACCACCGCGTTAGCACACGCCTGGCCCCTACGGTGTGTCACCACCATGGACCATGCCCTTGCAGCCAATGGGAAGCAGCCTCGCGGTAGCCTGATGCGAGTTTGAAAATCGCGGTAGGCGTGCACCACCCCCGCGGAGGCGGTCACTGGAGCCATTCAAAAGATGCACCACCACTGTAGCGAGCGCCTGGCCCCTACGGTGTGTCACCGCCATGGACCATGCCCTTGCAGCCAATGGGAAGCAGCCTCGCGGTAGCCTGATGCGAGTTTGAAAATTGCGGTAGGCGTGCACCGCCACCGCGGAGGCGGACATTGGATGTATTTGAATGAGGCAGACCTGGTACACCAATTGCAGCACCCTGGGACCACTGACACAGCCCCAGGGGCCTATATATGTGTGGGAGGGTGCACCACATTCCCACAGCTACCAGGGTCTACTGACTGACAACCCTCACCTGCTGCCTCAAGGGACTGCTGGCTTCCACCCTGCACCTGCTGCTGCTGCCTCAAGGGACTGCTGGCTGCCACCCTGCACCTGCTGCTGCTGCCTCAAGGGACTGCTGGCTGCCACCCTCCACCTGCTGCTGCTGCCTCAAGGGACTGCTGGCTGCCACCCTCAACGTGCTGCTGCTGCCACATGTCCATTGTGATGTCGAGGACTCAGAAGATCTGTGCCAGTCCCTTCACCAGAGAGGAGCTTGAGGTCCTGGTAGACGGGGTGCTTGCACAGTACCCAAGGCTTTATGGCGGCCCTAATGTCGTGGTAAGTCTCCCAGACTGTGAGTGAGAGTGCAGGGTGGGCACACGTGAGGCGGAGGTGCTTCCGTATGTGTCAGTGGTTGTGGGGCTCTGACTTGCACTGCCTATCATGTTTACTACAGCGGGAAGGGCTTGGTGGGCTCTTTCACACGTTACCCTGCATGCCTATCCTGAGTAGAGGGACATGTTCTGTAGTGTCAGCCATACAGTGCAGCTGCATTTTGGTGATGCAGGAGTCTGGCCAGTTATCGTTTGTGTGAATGGCTGTGTTGCTCCCAATTTACCCACTCAGTGTCAGTCCACCTGCCCTGCACAGTCCCCGCCGAATGCCACATGTCCACATCACTGCATGTACAGTGTGTTCCATGTGTGTTTGGTTCACGCCTCTTCATCTAAGTCCCATCTCTGCAATGTAGATTGCACAGGAGCAGCCGTGGGAGAAGGGTGTGTGTGTATGACAGTTGTTGTCACTCTATGTGAGTTCCAGGACACAGTGAGGCTTTCACAGGGCTAGGACACTTAGGTCTGCGCAGTGTTGGACACAGTGAGTCCAACAACAAGACACATGTTTTGCTATCTTCTCTATGTGTAGTTGTAGGTAACTGCAGACAGTAGCTGCGGCCAGACTACACGTTGCTGGCTGTGTTGGTATCCTGCATGTGAATGGGATGTGGAGGTACTGTGTCCACCATCGAACATGCATGCCTGTAAGTCTGATTGACCAATGACATTGTACCATGTTCACAGCAATTGTTGGCTCTGTTACAGTTGTAGCTGGAGTTTTGGATGAGTCACTGTCGTGCTACTGCATTTTCGTTGTGTTGTCATTGTGCACTGTGTCACTGGAACCTCACCCCTCTTGTCTCCCATGCCTGCAGCTGAAGGTCCACCAGCGTAAAGCCGTGTGGAAGGCCATTGCCCGAGATCTGGGTGTGTCAAACCGAAGGCGCACCCACTGTCATAAAAGGTGGGACGACATCTGCCAGCTGAGCAAGAACGTGGCCGAGATGACGCTGGGGCTGCTCCCTCAGACTGGCAGGTTGGCTAGGCGCAGCATGACACCACTAATGGCACGCATCCTGGCTGTCACACAACCTGAGCTGGACAGACAACTGAAGGAGCATCAGCAGCAAGCATGTGGTGAGTATGTGTTGCAGGCTGCCTTTGGATGGGAGTGGGTGCATGTGTCTACAGAGTGTGCAAATTGTCAGCTGTGTGATGTTGGTTGTGTGGTGCAATGTTTTGTGAGTGGCCTCTGTGCTGGGTGTATGTGCCATGCATTTGCCTAAACGGTGCTTCATGAAGTCAGTTTTAGCACTGTGCATCTCTCTCTCTTACATTTGGAGTTGTGGCCTTTAGGTACCTTCTGCTGTGGGGTAGTGTGTGAATTCAGATGGATGGGAATGCCAGTGTGCCAACTGTGAATGCGTTTCAATGATTGCGTGCAATTCCAGACCTCAGATGTCTGCCAGTCAGACATCTGAGGCCAATGTGCAACAGTAGATGTGCCCATGAACTCGATATGGTGGATGGCATGTGTGCAGGGTCATTGTGGGCTGGTATGTTGTGGTCTGTGTGGTCCCCTACTGCTCCATACATGTAGGTGATGTGCACCATGTTGTGGTGTTCATCCTTGCCAACATCGGGACAGTGTGTGTTCACAGGCCATTTTGTGGCTGTGTCTGATGTGAGCCAACAGCAGGATGGTGTGCTGTGTGAGTCACCTGGGGCACTTATGGCAGGATGTGTGTCGGACATGCACCGTTGGGTTGATATTTTGGTTGGCAAGATATATGTGTGTACAGGGTGGCATGCGATGTGCTGCACACCTCTTCTAGGATGCAGATGTATTGGCACATGTTAGTTCTGTTGATGCCACTCATCTCACAGTACTTCTCTCTCCTATGCAGAAGCTCCCGTATGTGCAGAGGGAGAGGGGACGGACACCAGTGGTGAGGCTTCCAGTGCAATAGCCGGACCGGAGCAGACTGACACAGATGTGACCAGCGCCGAGGAGGGGGACAGGAGTCTGCTAGAGGATTCACAGCCGGAGACACAAAGCTCTACCTCATCTGACGCTAGCGGTGTCGCATCCATGTTGGGGGGTACAGGGAACGGGGAAACGGCCTCCTCTTCCGCCCCACAGCGTCCAGTGCCCAGCCTCCCTTCAACCTCCACTGGTGCTGCCCGTGTCCGCACGAGTAGGAAGGGAAGAGTCACCTTCACCCCAGACACAGCTGCCCCAGCCCATGTCAGCCCTGTTGCCCTCAGTGCAGAAGCAGTCGAGCTATTGCGCCAGCTGTGTGTGGGGCAGACAGCACTTCTCAATGCCTTCCAAGAGCACGACAAAAAGTTGGGGCAGGTTATAGCTTTCATGGAGGGCATACATTCCGACGTAGGTTGATGACAGCAGCCCTGCAACAGGCACATAGTCAGGGAGCGGCTCCCAGCACTCAGTCCGGCCCCGTGTCTCTGTGCACCTCTGATGACAGTGACAATGCTCAACGGACCCCAAAGTCCCGATACAGAACCCGCAGCACACAGGAGCAGCAGCAGCCCAAGCGTACTAGGGCGCAGACACCATCCCCACATAAGAGTAAGGCCACCCCAGAGCGCAGAGAGAAAAGCCCATCAGGCGACAGCAAGGGCCACAAAGCAAAGAAACAAGCATCAGGGTCACAGGCCTCACCTTCCTCCCCCGCCAACGACTCCCCTGTCCCAAAGACGTCTCGCAGAGGCAAAATGACAGTTTCCACACCCACTGAGAAGGTGTTGCCTGCAAACATTACACAGGATGAGGGCCCCATGGATAATCCATCCTTGACCTCCACTCCCATCTCAAGCCCTGTGAAGCCAGCACGGGAGGACACTGTAGGGGGCAAAGCTGGTGGACAGAGGGAGGCAGGGCGGCGGCAAACACCAGGCAAGCGCACAGCGGGATCCAGCATGTCCCCAGAGGGAGGGTCAACATCCACACCAGAATCAGCTTTGGTAGTGGGGTCACCTGTTATGTCTGCCCCAGTTCCCCTCAATCCCCAGACAGGGAAGCCTTTCAGGATCCCCAAGAAGTGGAGAGGCACCCCTCCACAATCTCTGACACACACTGTGTCTCACCAGGGCATGAGTCCACCTCCCCGGGCCACCACCCCACCTGGTCCAAGCAGCCCCCCAGCTCCCACAAGCACAGTTGGCTCTTCCACAGTTGTTACTCCCACTGCCCAGGGCAGCCCTCCAACTGACCACAACACACAGTCAGCTCCAAGTCCGACAGACAGCCCCATCTGAGTGGTGGTCACCCTCACACACCTGTCTGTCCACAGGGGTGCGTGGGATGCCCATTGTCAGGCCCATTACTCTGTTGCTGGGCATGGCATGGTAGAGTTGCATACATTCCCTGTGTAGCTTCTGATGTCACTACTCTACACAATGTCTTTGCCTTTTTGTTCACTGCTGTTTGCCCCCTGCCTGTGCAGCTTCTCATGTACCTCACCTGCACTGTGTCCTGGCCACTGGCCTTGTCGTTCACTGCTGTGTGCCCCCTGCCTGTGGATCTTCTCATGGACTCACTCTGCACTTTGTCCTGCCCACTGGCCTTGTCGTTCACTGCTGTGTGCCCCCTGCCTGTGCATCTTCTCATGGACTTAATCTGCACATTGGACTGGCCACTGGCCTTGCTGTTCACTGCTGTTTGCCCCTTGCCTGTGCAGCTTCTCATGTACCTCACCTGCACTGTGTCCTGGCCACTGGCCTTGTTGTTCACTGCTGTTTGCCCCTTGCCTGTGCAGCTTCTCATGTACCTCACCTGCACTGTGTCCTGGCCACTGGCCTTGCTGTTCACTGCTGTTTGCCCCTTGCCTGTGCAGCTTCTGATGTAACTACTCTGCACATTGTACTTGCCTTGTGTTTCACTGCTGTTTGCCCCCTGCCTGTGCAGCTTCTCATGTACCTCACCTGCACATTGGACTGGCCACTGGCCTTGCTGTTCACTGCTGTTTGCCCCTTGCCTGTGCAGCTTCTCATGTACCTCACCTGCACTGTGTCCTGGCCACTGGCCTTGTCGTTCACTGCTGTGTGCCCCCTGCCTGTGCAGCTTCTCATGTACCTCACCTGCACTGTGTCCTGGCCACTGGCCTTGCTGTTCACTGCTGTTTGCCCCTTGCCTGTGCAGCTTCTCATGTACCTCACCTGCACTGTGTCCTGGCCACTGGCCTTGTCGTTCACTGCTGTGTGCCCCCTGCCTGTGCATCTTCTCATGGACTTAATCTGCACATTGGACTGGCCACTGGCCTTGCTGTTCACTGCTGTTTGCCCCTTGCCTGTGCAGGATCTCATGTACCTCATCTGCACTTTGGACTGGTCACTGGCCTTGTTGTTCACTGCTGTTTGCCCCTTGCCTGTGCAGCTTCTCATGTACCTCACCTGCACTGTGTCCTGGCCACTGGCCTTGTTGTTCACTGCTGTTTGCCCCTTGCCTGTGCAGCTTCTCATGTACCTCACCTGCACTGTGTCCTGGCCACTGGCCTTGTTGTTCACTGCTGTTTGCCCCTTGCCTGTGCAGCTTCTCATGTACCTCACCTGCACTGTGTCCTGGCCACTGGCCTTGCTGTTCACTGCTGTTTGCCCCTTGCCTGTGCAGCTTCTGATGTAACTACTCTGCACATTGTACTTGCCTTGTGTTTCACTGCTGTTTGCCCCCTGCCTGTGCAGCTTCTCATGTACCTCACCTGCACATTGGACTGGCCACTGGCCTTGCTGTTCACTGCTGTTTGCCCCTTGCCTGTGCAGCTTCTCATGTACCTCACCTGCACTGTGTCCTGGCCACTGGCCTTGTCGTTCACTGCTGTGTGCCCCCTGCCTGTGCAGCTTCTCATGTACCTCACCTGCACTGTGTCCTGGCCACTGGCCTTGCTGTTCACTGCTGTTTTCCCCTTGCCTGTGCAGCTTCTCATGTACCTCACCTGCACTGTGTCCTGGCCACTGGCCTTGTTGTTCACTGCTGTGTGTCCCCTGCCTGTGCATCTTCTCATGGACTTAATCTGCGCATTGGACTGGCCACTGGCCTTGCTGTTCACTGCTGTTTGCCCCTTGCCTGTGCAGGATCTCATGTACCTCACCTGCACATTGGACTGGCCACTGGCCTTGCTGTTCACTGCTGTTTGCCCCTTGCCTGTGCAGCTTCTCATGTACCTCACCTGCACTGTGTCCTGGCCACTGGCCTTGCTGTTCACTGCTGTTTGCCCCTTGCCTGTGCAGCTTCTCATGTACCTCATCTGCACTTTGGACTGGTCACTGGCCTTGCTGTTCACTGCTGTTTGCCCCTTGCCTGTGCAGCTTCTCATGTACCTCATCTGCACTTTGGACTGGTCACTGGCCTTGCTGTTCACTGCTGTTTGCCCCTTGCCTGTGCAGGATCTCATGTACCTCACCTGCACTTTGGACTGGCCACTGGCCTTGCTGTTCACTGCTGTTTGCCCCTTGCCTGTGCAGGATCTCATGTACCTCATCTGCACATTGGACTGGCCACTGGCCTTGCTGTTCACTGCTGTTTGCCCCTTGCCTGTGCAGGATCTCATGTACCTCATCTGCACTCTTGACTGGTCACTGGCCTTGTTGTTCACTGCTGTTTTCCCCTTGCCTGTGCAGCTTCTCATGTACCTCACCTGCACTGTGTCCTGGCCACTGGCCTTGTCGTTCACTGCTGTGTGCCCCCTGCCTGTGCATCTTCTCATGGACTCACTCTGCACTTTGTCCTGCCCACTGGCCTTGTCGTTCACTGCTGTGTGCCCCCTGCCTGTGCATCTTCTCATGGACTTAATCTGCACATTGGTCTGGCCACTGGCCTTGGTGTTCACTGCTGTTTGCCCCTTGCCTGTGCAGCTTCTCATGTACCTCACCTGCACTGTGTCCTGGCCACTGGCCTTGTTGTTCACTGCTGTTTGCCCCTTGCCTGTGCAGCTTCTCATGTACCTCACCTGCACTGTGTCCTGGCCACTGGCCTTGCTGTTCACTGCTGTTTGCCCCTTGCCTGTGCAGCTTCTGATGTAACTACTCTGCACATTGTACTTGCCTTGTGTTTCACTGTTGTTTGCCCCCTGCCTGTGCAGCTTCTCATGTAAATACTGTGCATATTAAAATGCCCACTGGCTTTGCTGTTGCCCAAATGTGTTGTCTTAATATGCAAATTGTGAATAAACACAGTTGGTCCTGCTGTGAGTTGTGTCAGTGTCCTTCCTGAATAAAGTTGTTTCTGTGTGTGCATGGTTTACTGTGTCACATGCTCAGTATGCCACTTCAACATTGCCAATGGGTTGTCTCACATTTCATTTTTTTTGCAGGGGTGGGAGGCACTTCATTTCTACCTGACTGTGATACTTATGGGTGCAGTGCAGGTGGTTGGCAATGAATTCTTGTTGTCATCTTCCTTCTTAGCTCATGTTATCAATGGTGGACACATGTCAGGTTTGTGGGCAATGGCAACACAGGGTGGGAGTTTGGGCACAGGCTTACAGGCAGGCAGGCCAGGGTCA
The DNA here is from genome assembly GCA_963921515.1 of Calotriton arnoldi. NCBI lineage: Eukaryota > Metazoa > Chordata > Amphibia > Caudata > Salamandridae > Calotriton > Calotriton arnoldi. The sequence continues at coordinate 166,254 of CAWUFW010007747.1, read as the reverse complement.
TGGGGTCTGTGTGAGCTTCCTTTCTGTGTGCCAATCAGTGTCGGTGTATGGACATCTTGTGGTGATAAGTTATCCAGGTCCCATGGCTTACTTCCAATGTGTGCACTTGGGTGGTGGAGAAGTGTATGGTGTGAAGGGGGTGACTTTGTTGTGACTGTGGATGTGTGTGCACCTGCATTGTCAACTACTGCCATGTGTCACCCTGGAGTGGTGTGCCTGTATGTGTACTTGTTGAGCCCTGTGGTTGTGTTTTGTGCACATGGCAGTATTGTGTGTTGCTGTTGTGGGAGGAGATATGTGTGACATATCCTACTTGTGCTTGGCTGTCATGTAGTGTGTCACTGGGCCCTGTGTGTTGTGCAGCAGACATTCTCTTGTCCAGTATTTGGATGCCTATGTGTGGCTGGTCAGTGTTTGAGTTCAGGGCCTTCCTTACATCCCTGTGCCTATACATGGGTGTCCTTGCTGTCTCCAGGAGTTGTTGCATTGGGGTGACCGTGGTTTGTGTTGCCTGACTGTGTCAGCCATGTGTGCTGTGATGGGCTGTGTGTGTTCTCACATGTGTCTTGTCTTGCATGAGCATCACACATGCTTGATGGTTGTGTCACTGCCCTTCCATTTGTGGGCACCTCACTTTGGCTTTCCTATTAGTTGTCCTCCATTACTGCTGGCATGTGGTGTGTGTATGTAGCTGTGAGTCAGGTGGTGGTGTGTGTGACTTGTCAGGTAGTGTGTGCAGTGAAGTGTTTGGTCCTCATCTGTGTGTGTGTACATTTTGTGCCTGGCCTCAGTGTTCTTGGCTTGTGTGTGATGTTGTTGTGGTGTGTGTGTTGGCTGGGGCCTGGGCTTCTGTGCTATGTGTTCCTGTGCAAAGGGTCCTGCTGTGGCTGTATATGCAGTTGTTGGGACGTGGGGCATGGTGTGGCTGTAGTTGTGTGGTTGTTGTGCAGGAGTGGCACTTGGGAGGCACATGTTGTGTCCCTTCAGGGAGGTAGCTGGTGTGTTGTGGATGGAGTTGTGGCTCTGTACGGTGCCCTTGGCATGCGCTGGCCCTGGGCTCTGCGTTGTGTGCATGGTTTCATGCACACTGACCGCGGCGGTGACGTGACCGGGACATTTGTTCATTATGGCGGTACATGGGTGGTCAGTATGTGGCGAGGTGTGTTTGTCACAGGTGGAACATGTGTGTGTGCAGTGATGGCTGTGTGCCTGTCCCCACAGGGGTGTGTGGTGTTCCCATGCGAAGCTTTTCCACCCTGGAGCTGTGTATTGTGTTACTTGCACTGTTGTGTCTGTACGTACCTGCGGAGGCGTCCGCGGCAGACGATGACTTGCAGGTGGTGTATCATGTACAGCACCGGGAAGGCATGTAGGGCAGGATCCATCGCGGTGTGTCCCGGGTGTCTCTTTTCTGTCTCCGCTGTGGTGTCTCCGCCGTCTTTCGCTGTGCGGTTTCTCCGTCGCGGTGCGCTGCCATGTTTCCGGCATCGTGATATCTTCGGCGTACGGGAAGTCATTCCGCACGGCGGTGTGTGGTGATTGGCTCACTCCCCCGCGGTGGCGGGCGCACTTTGATGGCGGTCGGCGTCGCACCGCAGCGGGCGGGAAATTGGCAATGTGTGGCCATCCTAATATGGCGGGCGTGAAGACCGCTGGCGGCGTGCGGTAAATGGGTGTTAACGCCACCGCCGGCACCGCGGTCGTGTCTCCACCCGCCATCGTAATAGGCCCCATAGTTTGTTAAAATATCGAATTTTTTAAATGTCTTAAAATTAATGTAAAATTAATGGAATAATAAATATAATTAACTAAAACATACTTAAAAATACTTAAATAACCTTAAAATTAATAAATAATTAATGTAAGTTATTAAAAAATAAACATACATTTTTATTTTTTAATACATATATATTAACTTAATATTAATAAAAAATATTCAATATTTTTAGCGTAGGATAGCGGGAGGGTAAAATTTATTATTATCACTCCAGAGAGTGCAACAGTAAGGAAAGCGTTGGACAGCGTAGGGGTAAAAATTACTATTTCCACTCCAGTGAGTGCAACAGTAGGGAAAGCGTTGGATAGCGTAGGGGTAAAAATTACTATTCCTACTCCAGAGAGTGCAACAGTAAGGAAAGCGTTGGATAGCGGAGGGGTAAAAATTACTATTCCCACTCCAGTGAGTGCAACAGTAGGGAAAGCGTTGGATAGCGTAGGGGTAAAAATTACTTTTCCCACTCCAGAGAGTGCAACAGTAGGGAAAGCGTTGGATAGCGGGAGGGTAAAAATTACTATTCCCACTCCAGAGAGTGCAACAGTAGGGAAAGTAATGATTTAATATTTAAATAAAAATAAATTAATTATCAATACCAATAAAAAATTAATTAAAATTAATTACCAATTACAAAATATTTATAAATACCAATAAATATTATATATTAAAAATTAATTACCTATTAATAATTAACAACCAATTAATTTTCAATACCAAAAATGTAACAAGTAATAAAAAAATTACCAATTAATTAATTAATTATCAATACAAAAAAAATTCATTAATTACTTAATTACAATTAAATTACTTCCCACCCTATTCCCCTATAAACCCACAACCCGCTCCGAATAATAAATTAATACAATTAATATAATTATCAATTTATCACTTAATAAAAATTAATTACCAATTAATTAAGATTAATTACCAATTAATAATTAATTAACATTAAATTAATTATCAATACAAATAAATTAAAATAAATATTTACTTAATTACAATTAAAATACTTCCCACCCTATTCCCCTATAAACCCACAACCCGCTACAGAACTAAATGCAAAATTAAATTAAAAATAATTAATAATTCCTAAAAATTAATATTTAATTTACTATAATTAAATTACTTCCCACCCTATTCCCCTATAAACCCACACCCGCTACGGAATTAAATTATGCAAAAATTAAATAACATAAAATTCATTACTTTAAAAAAATTAAACATACATTACAAAAATAATATACACTTTTAACACATATATTAACATAGAAAACACTTTAAAAAATTCGATATTATTAAAAATTCGATATATTTTAATGCCTATATTATGTACTTCGATATTTTGACAGTCGATATTACTTACCTGCATTTCGATATTTTTAACCACTTTATTATGTCCATTCGATATTATGTCCATTCTATATTTTGACTTCGATATTCTGTCCATTCTATATATTTTTTTCGATATTTTGTCTAGTTACCAGTCAGAATGTTGATGACTATGTTTTCTTTTATGAGAAACATTTGTACTACCAGGTTGATGCAATGGGCCAAACACAGGACCCTGAAATAGCCTCCGTCTGACATGGCCTTGACTTTGTTACTGCCACTGTCCATGGCAACAAATCCAATTCTGAGACTTCTGGGTCTCAGCCATTCATACACCTTGCTGTTAAATTCGTCTAAGATGTTTACAGCTCTATGTGATTTCTCCATGGCAACATAGCCACTGTTGCATGCCGCCAAACGCTCTTAAAACTTTCTTCAGGGCCAAGACCTGCAGATACCTTTAGCCTTACCCCCACAAAAGAGATCCAGTGTGCAGTGACGCACATATAGTAAGTCGCCTGACAACTGGTCTACATGTCTGTTGTCAGGTGGATAGTGTGAACAACACTTTGCCGCAAAGCTTGTCCAACCAACTGTAGCACATTGTGATGCAGCGCTGGAACAGCAACTCTGGCAAAATACTTCCGACTTGGTACCTTCCAATTTGGGCAGATGGCTGCCACAAAGTCTAAGAATCCCACTCCTTCCACAAAAGAAAAAGAGAGGAGGTCCAGCCATTTTTGCCAGCTTCCCATTGAACAAAAATGTGGTTGGGTGGTTCCACTCGTCAGGCCCCACCTGCCTAAACATTACCTCTAATACTAGTCTGGATTTTCTTCTTTTCTGGGGCCACTGAACACAGGCGAGAAGTAAATGGTAGTGGTAGACTCAATGTGCATCGTGGTGGGACAGTCACTGTATGCGGTGGTGCCTCCATCTCACTCCAAGTCTTGTGCCATTGTGAAGGTGGGTGATTCTGCTGGTGCACTGTTGTGGACACGGTTGCTTTGCATGAAGATGTCACCCTATTCTTCTTGCTCATCACCTCCCACCGTGATTGGACTTGTATCTGATGTTCCCTGACTCTCCTCACCACACGACCACATTCAGCAATTTTTTCAGGTGCTCATCCCACTTGATTGTTTGGTGTTTTTTATATGGGTCATTTGACCCCCCATACCATAATCTGTACCAGGCTTACCTTGACGAACATTTATGTGGCAAATGCTGCACACTGCAATGTGCTCCGCCTCTTTGCTAACCGTAAAAAGTCCCAAACTGGGGAGAAGTACTTTTTTACTGTGTCACTGCCAATGCCTGAAGAAGAACTGAAGGTAGGTGGGCGTGTCCTTGATTGCCTCTCTGTTTCTCCTAAGAGAGGGGTTGATGCTGGTCTCAGCTTGGGCTTTGCAAATATGGGAGCTGGCATTGCTACCTGTGCCACATCCCTCGGAACAGGTTGAATTGCAATGACAGACTCCCTGTGTTTTCTTCCACAATGACTACCTCGTTGTCATCATCCTCCTCATCATCTGCTTCCATAAGTCTAAGTCTTTCAGGAAATTTTCTTTTCCCTTGCCTCTCCTGTTGTCTCTAGACTCTGCCGGGGTCGACTCCATGTCCCTATCATCATCATCATCATCATCAGAAGTGGTGCTTGGAGAAGATGGTGGAGTAGTACCCTTCCTTTTTCTTGCTGGAGATCTGGGAGCCAATGATTCTAAAACAGGAGGTTCTTGCTCGGAAGAAAGCTTAACCTCCTGTTCTGCTCCAACATCAGGAAAATGTACCATTGCTGGCTGCGGTGGCTGTCCACTTTGCTCTGTTTCCTGAAACTATTGTTTACCACTTTTTGAAAGGGACAAATCCAATCAACGCCACTAATTGTCGGCATCACCATAAATGCAGTGGCTGCAGTGGCTGCCTAACTGACAGACATGGTCCAGGGTTTAGGTTGAGGTGGTGCTGTAGATTCAGGAGTGCTGCTCTCAGCTTGCTCCCCGGAGGCCGGTGAGGCAGGCACACGACATGGTGGTCCAAAAAAGATTTGGGCGAGATGCCATTGGTGGGAAGCTGCTTCTTCTCCCTTACCACTTTCTCAGAAGCATCTTTCTTTGGGGCCATCTTAAAGCTCCCATTTGGCAGTTGCACAAAGCTGCGCAAGCAGAAGAGATTGGAGGACTGACGTGTGACTGCACAAGCCTTCTGTTTGGCAGTACTGCGAGTGATGTCTCTTCTCTTGTGCACTTAAAAGCAAACAAGCAAAAAAAACATTCAGTGTGAAACGTGACATTGTTTACAGTTTTAATTAGTACAGACAAAGGCAATATTAGTGCGTTAGCTTAGGTAACCATTTTAAAGTCAAACCACTCCACCATACCATAATTCCCCATCAGAATAATACACAATATACAGAATGATAGAGCACTTTCTTCTATGTCCATATATTCTAAAGGAGACACATGTGGCACTCAGGGAACAGAATGGGTAAATTAAATAGTGATCTTTTAAAAAATGGAGTTTAGTGTCAACCTATGGCAGGCAATGTGGTCCAGGGGGGAAATGGAATAATCATCATCATTACACAAATTAATGATGCTAATGTCTACTCAAAAGTGCACCGCAGCAAGGTGTCTAGGAGGAAATGTAACTATACCTAAAAAACTGAATGCTGTTGCGCGGCTGTGCACCTATGGTGGATGGATGGATGGATGATAGATCAACCGAGGCAATCCGGAAAAAATGTATTTAAAATATAAATAAAATTAAAAATACAATAAAAAAATGTAAAATATTAAAATGAAAAATAATAAAAAAATCAAATAAAAAAATGTAAATAAAAAAATTGTAATAGAAAAAATGAATCAAAAAATATTAAAATAAAAAAATAAAAATAAGTGAAATTATCCTCAAGCATATTATTAAACTGATATCTCATTCTTCCATGCAAGCTGATGGCAAAGACACACTGGCTGGACGCACAAAGTGGATACCAGCCAGTGCCATATCGTCAACCGAGGCAAAACGGAAACAAATTATTTAAAATAAAGGAAAATTGAAAAAATACAATAAAAAATGTAAAATATTAAAATACAAATAATTAAAAAACCAAAGTAAAACATTTAAATTAAAAAAATTACAAAAAAAATTATAATAAAAAATACTATAAAAAAATAAAAATAAGTGAAATTATCCTCAAGCATTGTATTAAATTGATACCTCATCCTTCCATGCAAGCTTATGGCAAAGACGCACTGGCTGGACGCACAAAGTGGCTGCCAGACAGTGTCACATAGTCAACAACAACACTGAGGAAGAAGGCATGATGAGGAAAGAAGACATGCAGGCCTATGGCAAAAGCACAATGGTGGCCTACACAAAATGGCTGCCAGCCACATGAACACAATAACAAGCAGGAGGCATGGAAATCAAAGAACACATGCAGGCTCATGGCAAAAGCACACTGGCTGCCTACACAAAATGGCCCCCAGCCACAAGGTCTTACAACAAACAGGAGGCATGGAAAACAGAGAACACAAGCAGGCCTATAGTAAAAGCACACTGGCTGCCTAGAAAAATGGCCACCAGCCACATGGTCAAACAAGAACAAGCCGGAGGCATGGAAAAATAACACATACAGGCCTATGGACACTGATTATACAAACAAATGGCCCCTGGCCACATGGCATGGGGAACAAAGACAAATGGTGGCCTGTGGCAAACACACTCACACACTGGCTAGACAAAGAAAGGAGGCATGGTAATTGGTAACACAGGAGAAAACATAATTAATTCAGCAATGCCAAAAACAAAATCTAACTAGGATAAAAACTTTTACAACAACATACATCCTCCAAAGGCATCAAATATATTACCCCACCTATACACTGTTTGCAGAAAAAAAGTGAAATACCCCCCAAAAACATATTATGTAATTTAATACAATGGCATCCATGGCCTAAAGATGTTTCAGTTCAACAGACATCACAGAAACAGTAGTGGCATGCACCCATGACTAGTACTTGGCCTACTGGTGGGAAGGCCCATTGACAGTCTAGGCCACATACTGAATTAAGTGAATATTGTAAATGTATTAAAAACATAGAGAAAAGGTACTAATCTGTGCAACATTTGTCCTTTACAAAAGAAGAAAAATTACATGCAAAAAAATAACTAGGCCTCTACTGAAACTGCAGGCCAACCACCACTATAAATTTTAAAAATCAAATAAAAGTACAAATAAATCCTGGTGCATGCCCTGAACAAACAAACAACACCCTTATACACCAGTTTTTGAACTTACTTGTGAAATCTCAAATACAAAGTCCTTATTCCAATGGTATATATTGCAGCAGACAAGGATAGTGATCCTTCCTATTCCAAATCCCAATGAAAAGTGACCAGGAGATGGAAAAAGCACTGGGAGGAGCCTGCTGGACAGGATTAGGAAGTTGGAGTCTCTGGGGCACTTTGTCCCCGTTGGAAGAAAAAAAGTTTTAAAAAAAGGCTTCTTGCGCAAAAAAAACCTCCAACGGCCTGTAGAAGAAAAAAATCCACTCTAAAAGCCTCTTAGCTGTCTCTTGACCACTAAAGCTGCTAGAGCGGTGTATTCGCGATAGGGCACCACATTGGCGCTGTTGTGGCCAGAAGCCGTGCAAATGAACATGAAGTATCGCGCAAGCTCCCTAGCAGCCTGAGATTATGGTGGAGTGACAAAACAAATCTCAAGTGTGCAAACGGAAAAAACCTCTACTTTGCGCCCGGGAAGGCGGACTTCAGGAACTCTGCATTCCACCGTGGAGTGCCGAGTACCCGAATGCTGCAAACTCAGTAAGCAGAGCAGACTTTATTACCCGGGCCTAGTTAACACTGCGTTGGCACGCGGAATCCCCATCCTAGACATCTGCCAGGTGGCTACGTAGGTACTCCCACATACATTCATGATGCATTACTGTTAACCCTGGGCGTAGTTCGTGTAGTCGCGCTACGCGAAGCTATGCGAAGACGTCGGAGCGCTACGCGAGCTACGCATAGCTACGCGAGCGTGCGTAGCTGCTTGTCGCGCCCGTTCGCGATGCGTTTTTCTTCTTCGGGAACGCGTTGTGCGTGTTCGGGACGCTGTTTGCGTGCTCGGGGGCGCGAACTTACACATGCGGTCGCCTATGGGCGCGGCCATTTTGTTTTTCACTTGTCCCGCCCGTTCGCGATCCTTTATTTCCTGTTACGGGTCGCGTATAGCGTGCTCGCGATGCGCATTCCATGTTCGGGAACGCGTTGTACGTGTTCGTGACTTTTTTGCGTGCTCGGGGAGAAATATCGCGCAAACTTACCCACGCGGTCGCAATGGGCGCGGCCATCTTGTTTTTCACTCTATGCTATGGTTCTGGGCCTGCTTTTCTATACTCCCTCAATCTTTGCAATCCTTCGTTTTTTACACTGTTTTTCAATTTTTCTTTATTTCTTATCTATCTCTCTCTCTGCCTAAGTCTATATTTTGCATTTTTTTCTACTTTTTACTGTTTTTTTACTTTTCGACTGTTTTATATAACTTTCTTCTTCAAGCTCCTACTTCTTCCCCTAACTTTATTTTTCCCTTCTAACTTTTTCTTTTCCGCCTCCTCCCACCCCAGAACCATGGCGAAGGGTAGCAGCAGCAGCAACGGCTCGAAGGGCAAGGCGCGTGCGCCCAAGAGCCGCCTGCCTTGCGGCAGACTGCGCCCTGCAGGGGTGCAAGCCCGCCAGCTTTTAGTGAGGCGGAGGTGGCCGCCCTTGTTTTTTTGTTCAGCGCCACCTCCCTTGACCTTGCAGCAGGCGGCAGGCCAGGCTCCGGGTACCCGACCCAGGAGCGTCACCGCCGGTGGGCGAAGGTGCGCCGGGCAGTCTTCGCTGCTCAGGGGTCCGGCGCACCCATAACCAGCTGGCCCACCGGTGGTCAGACATCCTCAACCGGGAGCAGGACCTGTTGGACCTGCTAGGTGTCGAGGTCGTGGGGCTTGGTGAGTAGCTAATATATATAGTAGTATAAGTATTGTGATTTGTGTATACATTTTTTACAAATAACAAGAATACTGCTGCTTACATTGCAGGTAAATTACGTTTCAAAATCTTCTGTGATTGTAGGACACAGGTGCTGGGCGCTACTCTTACTTGTTTGCAACTTTGCGCTCGCTTGTCCTTATTATTATGTAAGAGTTTACTTTAGAGAACTTCAGTTAGGTAATGTTATTGCTAGAGAGACTCTAGTCCTTCCTTTGTCCTCCTGTCAAATAGTGGTGGATGGATTGATAGTTTGATACTAGGTTTAGTTACTATTAGTTGATAATTTTTGAGCGGTCTGCGTGACGCATCCTCTGTCACTGAGTGCTGCTTACCCCAGTCCTTAGTAGAACCTTTTTAGTTTGTTTAGTGAGTGGTAAGCTTAGCAGTGTCAGTCAGCTGCAGAACATCAGACGCAACCAACCAACAATTTGGTGTATGCATTATGCACCAATTTATGCATGTGTCCTCCTTCTCATCTATGCATTTTTGAGGGCTAAAAAAATGGAAATGCAGACTTAATGAACAATTGGCCCTCCTGGAATAGGTGGGCTAGGTCAGGTGGTACTTAGGCTTAGTTAGTGTTCTGGATTTTATTTGAATCAATCAGAATGGAACACTGAATTAGTGTTCCCAAATAAGTAGACTGTCCGTGAATCCCGCAAGCCAGTAGTCAATCGGATTAGATAGGTCAATTTTATTGCAATTTTTGTTTCCTAAAACGTTTTTGAGCGTTTTTTTAGATAATTTATTTGTTTCACATCAATCATTAATGTTTGTGTCTTTCTTTATTATATCTTACATGATCACTGATCTGCAGCACCCAGGGGCAAGAAGACGGGGTCCGAGTCCGCGGGACAACCACCAGAGGACCGCTCCTCTACCGAGGGCCCTGCTGCTGGTCCCAGTAAGTCCTCCAGTGGTTAATATTAACAATTATATTGCCCTAACTTTTACTGCACCTTATTTTTTCAGAACTATTAATTCTGGTTCCACTCCCTAATTCTATTTTTTACAAAAGATTCTTTTATCTTGACTTGACTATCTGTTTCTAAATTCTGGTTATCCCTGCCTCTAAGTTCTAACTGCCTCTGCTATAAATGTCTGTACTACTACTATTAGTCTGTCGCTAAGCTTGCCCAGTTTGCATTGCCACTCTTTATTGTACGGTTTTGAATAAAACTCAGATTGACCAATAGCTCTAGCCACTGAGTCCAGTCCTTTCGGTTGTCCTCTTCTAGACTTCTTAATATTGAGGCTTTGACAATTACCACAAACAAAATGCCCAACCAGATATTTGACTATTTTTGATAGGATATAGTACATACTACTACTGATGTGTGGATTCTGCACAGCCCCATGCAGAACTATGCACAAGGAAATAGGATGTTGGTGATGGGAGTTTGGAACTTGGACGTTCCTCACACCTCAGTCAGAAGTGAACCCACAATCCCCTGAACGACTAGCTATAGTGTCTCATTAGGTCCCCGAACCCCCACCTGAAGATACCCAATGATTACACAACCCAGAACAGAACACCCTTTCGCTCACTCACTCGTGTAAGTCCACCACCACCACCACACCAAAAATCACAGAGTCTATGTGTAAGTTCAAAAGGTTTATTTTCAACTAACAAGCTCTGTATGTTGTTCTATAAAATTCAGTGTACTCCAGCCAGCTCCAACAGCAAAATGCATAAGATTAAAACAATAAACATTGTTACAACAAGTGCATGATGATAGAAGACAAAAGATCTGTGCGAATTCTGGGCGACTCCTCACCGTAGAACGTAGAATTACTGGTTACATGCATCATTCATAAGCTCTGCAAATCTCTGGTTCGTAGAAGGAAATCTTCTGCCTGAGAAAAATGGTGCACGTTAGATAGTATAATGCAAGCATTTCTCAGTCCTGCCAAAAAAGTGTAACATGTTACTTATGGCTAAGCAATACGGACTAACCGAACTCCATAACAAAGTGGCTTGTTTTTCGACCTCTTGTACGCAACGCTCAGACAGTAGCTGAATGTGCTCATGTGGGCTCAAAAAGGCATCTTACTGTTACTGCACAACAAGCTGCGAGGTAACATGCGCAAAAGAGATGAAGCGAAAAATGGTTGCATGGCTCAGGCTAACTTTGCAAAGAGTAGAGTATAGTATAATAAATAATGACCCTAGGGACCATAACACTACTAGTGTCTACTGACTCTAGTACCTGATTTGGACTAGTGAATGTGATGTATAATATGTATGTATTAACTTTTTTTTTCAATCTTGCTAGTGAAAAAGAATAAATAGGGGGAGGTGTACACAGGCATCTAAAAATGTGTCATGTTTTTATCTAGGCGTAGTAGCGACCACCAGTGCCGGCGGGGCCAGCGGCGATTCGACCATTCCGGAGGGGGCAGGAGATGCGGCACCTGCAGGAGCTACAGGGGGTGAGCCAGCAGCAGTGGCGGGTGGTGGTAAATTATATTCATTACTTATTGACATTGCACTAGCTGGAAGGGTGTTGACTTCACTCACTGTACTGTTGTTGAGACTTATTAGGTCTGAAGTTGTAGTGAACATTATACAACGGTTGAAGAAGAGAAGACACCCTTTACTTAGCATTAGCAATGCAGTAGCAATAGCATTACCAGCGTGATTTGATTAACCAATGGCCTCTTCTATCTGACTCCAACTCAGCTGTGAAAGTTTTATGGAGGAGACTAAAAGTCAGATCAGATGACCTTGATGGATGTGTTGAACAAAAAGGGAAAGAAGGGTGGAAGGAGGAAGGACGGGCGAGATTTAATATGATGACTGGCAGAGAAGGATACGTTGGAAGCATGGATAGGTGGCTGATAGGAATCAGATGCATGTGTTGTTGAAGGATGGGTGGAAGGTGAAAGAAGAATGGATGCCTGCCTGGGTGGGCGACACAGTATGGGTGGATACTGTGGATAGCAAGAATCATCAGCGGTGTTTGGGTGAAACTCTAAGCCAAGGAAAGCAACGGAGTGAGTGGACGCATGGGTTGTTGTTGGTGAAACAAAGTAAGTTTTGTGGAGAGATTAAGAAGAATGATTGACATTTACTTAGAATGGATGGATGCCTGTATGTATTCATCATAGACAGCATAGGTGGAGACTGTCACGGGATGCACAGTTTTAGTTTTAAGGGAATGTAAAAGAAACCGCGCCACAGTAGCAAAGCTGATGTGGGGAGGGGCAGGGTGGGGGGTAGCAGTAAACAATGTATTACGTGGCCAAATACAGGTAACTTTACTGTAAACATAAAAATAAATAAAGCAAATTTCATTGTGCGCACTGCACCACCAAAAGCGATGCAGTAGGCGCGACAAAATTAGTTTTATTTATTTATATGTTTACTTACCTGTAATTGGCCGTAATCCATAGTTTACTACCCCCACCCTGCCCCTCCCTACGTCACCGCCCAGCAGCACTCCCCGAGTCCCACCACCGACCGCTACTGACCTTATGTCGTTGTCCCATATAAAAGCAATGATCATTGGATCAGATATATAATCTGCCTTTTTGTAGTAGCCAGGGCACTGTCAAAGTGAAATTGACCAATTGCCCTTCATGTAACAGAGAGAGTATGGCCAGTGCCACCCGTAATAGAAAGATACGAGCTTCCCCACCTGCAGACAGTAGTAAATCAAACTAACGTGAGTCTGCGTCATGACTCGTATGTTTGTCTTGGGTGCAAGGATAGATGACCGAGCTGGCATGCCGGCTACAACCAGGTTATGTCATTTCGCTAAACTAGTAGAGATAAGAAGAAGACTGGTGTACTGTGTACTGGAGTCCATAGTGCTAGTATAATGCCTGAAACTCCCACAAATGTTACAGGCCGAGGAAGTGGGAGGATAGATAGATTATTACCAGAAATGTTATGTACTGTGCTTCTTGCTAGTGCTACTGTACTGTGCCATTATGTGTTGAATTAATTTTGTGTTACTGTTTTGCTAAGAGTACTGGTTACAACAATATTCTTTTTCTTTCTTGATATAGATAGTACTCCTTCCCAAGACAAACCATCCCGGAAGGAGTTGGCAGCCAGGGCCCGGCGCCGGAAACTGGAGGCCATCTGTGAGGAGTACCGGCGGCTGGTGGCTCAGGCGGAGGAGGAGGAGGCGGCAGCAGCTGCAGCCTTGTCCGATGCCCCGGGCCCCGGGCCCCAGCCAGGCCAGACCTCCAGTGGTACGGCGCCGCGGTCTGGCAGCCGCCCGCTGCCGCAATTCTCTTGCAGCCAGCACTGCTGTCCCCCACCCTGGATGCCACTGCAGGGCATTTCGACGCAAGATTCACCTCCGGGTGGCACGGCTAGAGGAGCAACTAGAGGAGCATGTCAAAATTCTGGTGGACAAACACCTTAAAGCCCGCCGAATATAACTATAGGACCCTGTTGCATTGCCCCTTTTTTATTCCTTTTGTTGGTGGGTGGGAATTGGGCGTTGGGGTTTCTGGACATTCTTTGGACTTTTTTCGTTTTGGACATTGGTTGGGGTTAGGGAGAGGGGTGGGTCAGGTGTGGGATAGTTTATTTTTGTTAGGGTAATAAATTATATTTATACTTAAACATACAATGTTAATGTTTTGTGGGGGTTACTGTTTTACGAATTAACGTCACATGGTTTCCTTGCTGCTGCAGGGCCGCAGCCAGTGTTTGATTTAAATAATCTGCCGATGATGTAACACAAACAGATAGATGCGGTACCCCTCACTGAGTTATTTGTCCTACTAGTACTGTCAGTCTCTCCTCCTAGTCCATTATACCTCCCACCAAACTTATCTTACCTGTGATTGAAGATGATTACGTTCGGCACAGTGATGGCTGCATGGTTTCCCAAGAGAATGGAGAAGATGCCATGGTTGTGGTGGTAGTAGTAGAGTAGACACTGGCAGCAGCATCTGCTAAAAAAATTAAAAAGAGACAGTCACTTGCCTGAAAGCGACTGTGGGAGGAGTAGTAGAACGAAGTAAAATACAGTACAGAAGAAGACTGCCAAACAAACAATATTGAATTTGCAACTGCTAAAGTCAAATAAAACATAATGGTGGTGGGGACAGCCTAGTACAAGAAGTTACAAACTGTAGTTGTGTCGAGTGAGTCACTTAACTTAACACAATCGTAATTCGTAACCTTTACTGCTGTGTGGTAGGAGTTTGATGATGAATCCAATCAATGCTGGCAATTAATTATGATGTACTATTAGCCGGTGACGGCTTGCACATAGACTGAGCATGGGTGGGCAAGCAGAAGAAGCTCCTCGCCCTGCCTTGAAATTTAATTAGTGTTGCTTTCACCACATCTGCCCCAGCAAGCGTGTGATCAATTGGTGTACATTTTATGTAGTCACATCACACCTCAATATAAATCACAGCCCGGGGGAAGAGGGTTAGGGTTTGATGAATGGATGGGAAGGGGGTTTGGGGAAAGGTTGGAGAAAGAAAAACAGTACGCATGGACAACACAAGCAAAGCGCAATCTTGGCAGACGACCATGATCTTATCCAAAAAATCTATAAAGGGAGAAAAAGGAAATGCATGCATGATGATGAAGATAACTTGATGGTTAATGAGTAGTACTTACTAACTCCTACTAGACAATTAGACAGTACAGGGCAGCAGTATATTCTACGCAATTTGCCTTGCCTGTAATATGCCCTCAGAGACCCAAATTCCATGTTGTACTGGGCTTACTTTTAAAGATAGCAAAGAAAATTAAAAAATAGTTGTAGGGATCAATTAGCAAACAAACAACAACACACAACACACAGTCGTAATGATTGAAGAGAAAAAGGATTCCAATTAATTAAAAGATGAATGATGAATGATACTAAAGTTACTATTATCCTGGTCAAATTGTGGAGTTGAATCTCGTCCTTCCTCTTGGTCCTATCTTCTATGGACGCTCCGCACATCAATCTTGGTGGCCTTACTGATGCGGATTGGTAAGGTAAATGTGAGTTGTGTCTCCCAGTATAGCACAGGGTAAAGGCCGGCCTGTAACGTCTAGATGGAAAAACAAAAGGGGTATTGAAAAATCAATGAATAAAAAAAAGCATCAATTATGGTGGAGTCCGAGAAGAGAGAACACTTTCAGACTGAGGCGGCTTGGATATATCGTGTATATTCTGTTTACAGCATTAAGCTACAACAACAACAGGACAGAACAGGCCCACCACAGCACCAGCCTGTCCGTGACCCAACCTCCATTTACCTTAAGTTTTGACAGAGCCAGACAAAAGGCATATATACAGCAACTTAGCATTTTCAAAATTAAGTGACAAAATCAATGCGCCGCTGTCAGTCATTACTTGACTCGACTCCACCACTACATGGACATGTAGGTCTGCTGTGTTTACTTTCTTGTTGAATTGTTGTGTTTATGTTTACCTTATGCCACTTTGTGAAACGCAGTTATTCCTTCAATCATCTCCGATCCAACTGACTGACTGCAAAGATAGTATGGTCATCATCATGGTGTGGTACGTGTTGTCCAACTCCAACTCAGTCTGTAGTGACTCCGATTAAGTCCATATTCCATATTTATAAATTGCAACAGATATTGGCCTGCACCTGCAGTAGTAGGAGTACAATTTGGTTATTAAACATCAAGAAGCGAAACATTGACTGTCACTGACTTGAGTCACTTTGTAGATTAACTAGTAGAGTAGAGTTCGACTTCATGCACAACATCAACAACAAACAACAGCAATCGCTCAGAGTCTGCAAGCATCCAATGCATTCCATCATTACCTGCTCTTCTCTTTGGCTGTCAGATCATCAGATGCCTAGTTCTGACAGGTGTGTGGTTTTTTTTTTTACGGGGCAGTGGCCTCATCATTACTCCAGTCCACATTCATTTTGAGTGTTAGTCACTGTTTCGGTTTTCGTCTTATTCATCTGTGGCACTTTGTCACAGTTTAAGTTGCTTCACATGGTCAGCACTGTGATGATGGGCCGCGGCCTGGGTTGCGCTCATTGCTGGTCATTTGAGTTTGCACAAATGTCAGCAAGTTTCT
Organism: Calotriton arnoldi; assembly: GCA_963921515.1. Classification (NCBI taxonomy): domain Eukaryota; kingdom Metazoa; phylum Chordata; class Amphibia; order Caudata; family Salamandridae; genus Calotriton; species Calotriton arnoldi. Next base: position 150,081 of record CAWUFW010007747.1, on the reverse strand, counting down.
TCGAAGAGTCTTGTCTTTCTCTGCCAAGTACCTTCTGTCCTGACAGTGAGGAGCTTTGGATGCTTGCCGAGGCTGTAGCCTTCGGACAGTGATGAGTTCACTTTTGGATGCCTGCCCAAGTTCTGACAGTGAAGAGTTGTGGACGCCTGCAGAGGCGGTAGCCTTCGGACACTGATGAGTTTCGGCTCGGAAACAAAACGGAGGATAGCTATAGTCACGTTTCACTTCTTATGGAGGGACTGTTAAAGGCAACATTTCTTGTACTCCAATGTCTGGCTTGATGGAAATGTACTAGGGCGAGACAGGAAGATGAAGCAGGACTCTGAAGAGTGGACAGTTAAATGCACAGACGTGCAACTCCAATAGGGAAATAAAAAGAGAAGACGGTGGTGATGGATTTGTTGTGATTTGATTTGAACCAGAAAGACAGATACACAGACACATAAAAGAAGGAAGAAAGTAACAATTTGAAAGCCTAGTTGTCAGGGAAGAGGAGCTCGTCCTCAAACTCTGGTGGTTCGGACAGAAGTAGGTCCTGTAACGCACTATTTACGTCATCCAAGTCGCTCTCCTCTTCCTGCTGTGATTCACGTATTTTGTAATCCGGTGGTATAAAGTGCTGATTCATTTTGATCATGGTTAACCTCTCCACGCTTTTGGGCGAGAGACTGGTCCTTTTCGAAGTTACAATGGCACCAGCAGCACTGAAAACATGCTCAGAAGAGACACTTGCGACAGGGGAAGCCAGATACTTTATCGCCAGCCTGCTGAGCACTGTCCATTGGCTTCTTTTCCCATACCAATACACCAATGGGTTTCGATCCATGAAGACCTCTGTTGAGTCATCCAGATAGGCCTGGACCATCCGCTCAATGTTCAGGGGTGCTCCGATGTGCTCGGCCTCTTTTGCCTTTGCATCAGCACTGGACTTACCATACCCCTGCCGTAGAAACCAATCAGTTGCAGATTGTACTGTGGATGATCCTGTTCTTGCTGTTGTTGATGTTATTGTTGGTGTAGGTGACTGCTGGGAGGCAAACGCACTGCCCTCAGGCTCCAAAGTAGAACTTGACTCTGGATGCCCTGTAGTACTTGTTATGGCCTGGGGTGGGGGCCTGTAATTAACAGCCGTTCATTTTCGAAAATAGTGGCTTCCTTAGCTATCAAAGTTTTGTAGTTGGCAACATCCACTTCCGAAAAAGGAATTACTGCCTTGCTGTTCAGAAATACTTTGTACCGTGGATCCAAAATTGTGGCACTAATGTAATATGGTTGTGACAAAATTTTATTTTGAATCCTTGTATTTTCAGATAAGCGAGCGGCTAAGGTCTCCGCCAAATGATATGCGTCTTGTTTGTCATCCACACCTGCGTACGTTTCAGACACCTCCTTCAGCTGTTCCTCTAGCATGTGCAACAATGGGATAGCTTGGCCCATAGTACAGTCCTCCCTGCTGACTTCACGTGTGAAGATCTCAAAAGGAAGTAGCATCTCAGTCAGGCATTTAATGAGGTCCCATTGACCCATCTCAACGGTCATGCCTCTCACAGTAGGTTCCCCTAATCTTTGCATGACATAAGCATTGAGTGGTATGTACAGTTCAAACAGACGATCAAGCATGGAATAAGTTGAGTTCCAACGTGTTGGCACCTCCTGGATGAGCGCTTTGACTGGCATTTTATGCTCACGTTGAATGACCCTCAGCTGCTTCCGGGCTTTAAAAGAATGGCTGAAATGTGTGCATATTCTTCTGCAGGTGGCCAGTAAGTTGCTGACTTTGGATTCATTTTTCAAAAAGTCTTGAACAACAATGTTAATGCAGTGTGCCAAACACGGGACCCTGAAATAGCCACCATTGCGCATGGCCTTAACTACATTACTGCCGTTGTCCGTGGCAACAAAAGCAATCGTAAGCCCTCTTGGGCGCAGCCACTCAAAGATCTTGGTGTTAAACTCTTCCAAAATGTTTGCAGCAGTATGAGATTTCTCCATGGCAAACATGGCTAAAGTTGCATGTTTGCGAGTGGCATGAAAAATCTCAGCAGCGTCAACACCAGCAGATATCTGTTCTCAAACCCCCGCAAAAGAGATCCAGTGTGCAGTGATGCACATGTAATCTGTGGCTTGGTAACTGGTCCATATGTCTGTTGTCAGGTGGATACTGTGAACAGCACTCTGCTTCAAGGCTTTTCCAAGCAATTCCAGCACGTCGTGATGTAGTGCTGGAACAGCAACTCTGGCAAAATAGTAGCGGCTGGGAACATGCCATTTTGGGCAGATGGTTGACACAAATTCCAGAAAACCCACCCCTTCAACAAAAGAAAAAGGGAGAAGGTCCAGTGCTAACATTTTAGCCAGCTTCGCATTGTACAAACGTGCTATTGGGTGGTTGCGTTCGTACTGCCCCTCCCCCCAAACATGCTGATAATGGTAGGCTGCATGGTTTTCCTTTCTCTTAGGCTCAACAACGCACTTTTTTGGATTGCGGACCTGGTACTCCTTGGTGTCTCAGGCTGACTCTTACTCTTGTGCCACTGAGATGTTGCTGAAGATGTGGGCGACGTTAACACTGCACTGCTGGGGTCAGGGACACCTTGTGTACCACTACCAGAGAGAATGTCTCCCTGTCCTTCCTCTTCCACCGTGATCGGATCTTCTACTCCTTTATCCCCACCAACACCAATGGTTGCAGTTTTTTTTATGCCGCGAAGATGGTCCTCCCAGCTGATCAAGTGGTGTTTTTTCAGATGGGTCATTTGGCCTCCAGTACCATAGTTTGTACCAAGCTTACCACGACTAACAGAGCTATTACAAATGGAGCATATAGCAATGTTCTCCTCCTTTTCGCTAACCGTAAAGAAGTCCCAAACTGGGGAGCTTAACTTTGGCCTCTTGCTGGAGGTGCCACTTCCAATGCCGGATGAACTGGAGGGTGTGTGTTAAATTTGACTCTGTGCTGCTGTACCACTACCTACTCCTACTGAGGTGGTGGTTGTGCTGGATGTAGGTCGCTGCCGGGCCTTTGCTAATGCAAATATGGAAGCTGTAGGTCGTGTTGGTATTACCTGTGGAGGTATGCGTGCTACATCCCTCGCAGCCATTTTGGATAGGGTAATAATGTTGGTCTCCATCTCCTCGGGCCGGGAGTGATGTTCGTGATGACTGGCTCATCATCATCATCCTGCTGTTCTACATCGACCTCCATAAGTGTAATGCTTTCTGGAACCTTCCTTTTCCCTAGCTTGGTCTTGGAACGTGGCTCCCTCTCAGACTCAGTTTGTGGCTTCCAAGTGGCATCTAGATCATCAGAAGGGGGCTTGGCGAAAAACTTGATGGACTACCCCTCCTTTTCCTTGCTGGAGATTTGGAAGACAATGGATCTTCTGAATGAGTGGCTTCTTCTTCTACCTCTGCATGAGGCTCAGTTTCCTGAACTGCCCCTACTTCAGGAGGAACAACAACTACTATTGCAGGCGGTGGTTGCGGCTGTTGTTGTTGACCACTTATCTGCTGTGTTTCCTCCTGCGTTGATTGGGTACTACTTTGAGATAGCGATAAGTTTATCTCAGGCTCAGCATCACTGCTTTCCACCATTAGGCTGGCTACCTCTTCCACACTCATGTGCTTGGGCCAGCACTCAGTTGCAGAGATGTCTGGTCAGGTCACACGTCACGTTGTGTTGTGTGTACAGCAGCAGGATGTCTGTCTGGCAGTGCAACGGGCAATGATGACACACCTCCTCCTCAGTCTTTGTGCACCTAAAAGCAAAAAAGCCAGAACATCAGTCAAACATAGCACAAATCAAACAAATATAATATAGAACTTAGTGTGTGGTGGCCTCAATTATTAAATTTTAGAAACTCGGTGAACAACAACACACAGTGTAGCCATTTATGAGACGTTGACAACAAGGCCAGGGCTTTCCTGGCTACTGTGTAGTGCTAGTGTGTACACTCTGGAAGAATAAGAATAGTAAAGAACAAAAACTAAAATGTAGTGGAGCATGTTTGGCCTAAATTTGTGCATCACGTGGGATGTATGTAGCAGCATCAGGGAGCTGCAGCTGGCAATGGGGATGGATTTGGAAGCAGTAAGACAAGAGGAACAATGGAAAGACACGCAGGCCTATGTGGCAAAAACAGCACACTACTAACTACCACCACAAAATGGCCCCCAGCAACATGGTGACTCACAGGCACAAAGCACGGCAAACAATGAACTCAAGCAGGCCTATATATGGGCAGACAAAGGATGCCTTATAAAACACACACAGCTTTAATGCAAAAACTAAAATCCACATGGCTAAAAACACTTTTGAAAGTTAGACAACCACTACAACAACACATAATTATAATTACACACGCAAAAAGGCATTTATTTAACACACTCAAAAAGTGAAATAGACCCTCCAAAAAACCCACATTTTGCAATTCAATTCAATGCCATCCATGGCCTAAATGATGTCAAAATTCCACAGACAACACAGAAACAGTTTTTATGCACCCATGGTGACTACCTCTGGGCCTACTGGCAGACTAGGCCGCAAGCTTGGAGGCCTATGGCAAAAGCACAGTGGCTGGTCCCACAAAATGGCCGCCACCACATGGCCAGGCCACCCAACAACTTCCTTCCTCGTGAAAAAAATTGTAAAACAAAAAAAGTGACTCCTTGCTCACCAAACTACATCTAAATGACAACCTGAGGAGTTTTTTGTGCAAAATGAACTAAATCATCATTTTCGAGAAGGTTTTATGATGCTCAAGAGATATTCTTCGCCAGATTGTAAATTCTGCGTGTTCGGCATCGCGATCGTCACAAAAAGTCGTTATCGCGCGCGCGAAAACGTATATTGAGCGCGCGAAGAAGATAAAAAGTGTAAGTCCGCGTTGTCGCGCAGTGCGGAGTTGCCCAAAATCCGCGAGCTGAACGCCCAGGGTTACCTACTGGCTGAAAAGGCCTATTTATTTAACAAACACCCAAAAACTGAAATACCACCCCAAAACCCACATTTTGCAAATCAATCCAATGCCATCCATGGCCTAAATTATGTTACAATTCAACAGACAACACAGAAACAGTTTTTATGCACCCATGAGGATGACTACCTCCGGGCCTACTGGCAGTCTAGGCCGCAAGCTTGGAGGCCTATGGCAAAAGCACAGTGGCTGGTCACACAAAATGGCCGCCACCACATGGCCAGGCCACCCACAACAACAAGAAAAGGAACACAAGACAGACAATGCAGGCCTATGGCAAAAGCACAATGCCTGGCTTTACAAAATGGCCGCCACCCACATGGCCAGGCCACCCAAAATAACAAGAAAGTGAAGACAAAGGACAGGACCAGGCAGTTGAAGACTCTGGGCAACTTCCTTCCTCTTGAAAAAAATTGTAAAACAAAAAAAAAGTCACTCCTTGCTCACCAAACTACATCTAAATGACAACCTGAGGAGTTTTTTGTGCAAAATGAACTAAATCATCATTTTTGAGAAGGTTTTATGCTGCTCGAGAGATATTCTTCGCCAGATTGTAAATTCTGCGTGTTCGGCATCGCAATCGTCACAAAAAGTCGTTATCGCGCGCGCGAAAACGTATATTGAGCGCGCGAAGAAGATAAAAATTGTAAGTCCGCGTTGTCGCGCAGTGCGGAGTTGCCCAAAGTCCGCGAGCTGAACGCCCAGGGTTACCTACTGGCTGAAAAGGCCTATTTATTTAACAAACACCCAAAAACTGAAATACCACCCCAAAACCCACATTTTGCAAATCAATCCAATGCCATCCATGGCCTAAATTATGTTACAATTCAACAGACAACACAGAAACAGTTTTTATGCACCCATGAGGATGACTACCTCTGGGCCTACTGGCAGACTAGGCCGCAAGCTTGGAGGCCTATGGCAAAAGCACAGTGGCTGGTCCCACAAAATGGCCGCCACCACATGGCCAGGCCACCCACAAGTTCACAACAAGCATAAGCCAAGGGGAACAAAGAAAAGACATGCAGGCCTATATGGAAAAAGCAGCACACTACTAAACTACCACCACAAAATGGCCAAGCCACGTGGTCACTCAGTCACAACAGGCCATGGAAAACAATGAACTCAAGCAGGCCTATAATAATATGACCAGACAAAGGAGGCCTGCAGTGCTAAACAACACAGCTTTAATACAAAAATGCAAAAACGAAAATCCACAGGGCTACGAAGGTTGGAAAGTTACACAACAAGCACACACACACATCCAACAAAGGTATATATTACACCCAAAAAGTGAAATACACCCCAAAAACCACATTTACCAATTCAATCCAATGGCATCCATGCATGCCCTACATGATGTTTAAATTCAACAGACACCACAGAAACATGCACCCATGGGTACCTCTGGCTCTAGTCTGGGCCTACTGGCTGAAATTCCAATCAAAGAAAAACAACTAGGCCCCTGCCGCAACTACAGGCCACAACAATAAATTTTAAAAACGATGGAAATCCCCAAAATAATGTAGGTACAAACAAGCCCCAATCAAACAAACAAGTACACCAATTCTCCAACTTACTTGTAAAATCTCAAATCCAAGAGTCCTCAAATCCAATCCAATGATATGATGCAGCAGACAGACACAAAAAGTGACCCTTCCAGCTCCAAATCCAAATGAAAGTGAACAGCACATGGACAAAGCACTGGGAGGAGCCTGCTGGACAAGAACAGGAAGTTTGAGAATCAGAGGCACTTCCTTCCTCTTGGAAAAAAAAGGAAAAAAAGAAAAAGGACTCCTTGCACAAAAAACTACAGCCAAATCACAATCTGAGGAGTTTTTTGGAGCAAAACCATCATTTTCGAGAAGGTTTTATGATGCTCGAGAGATATTCTTCACCAGATTGTAGTTTCTTCGTGTTCGGGATCGCGATCTTACCAACACTGCCGCCGGAAGTCAGATCGCGCGTCCGAATGACGTGTTCGCGTTCGCACACTCTCGCGGGATCGTGCGGCCGGATTCCAAATCTCGTGGCGCCCGCGAACGGATAGGAAGTCGCGTTGGCGAATGCAGAATCACGGTAGGTCGTTACCGCGCGTGCGAGAACGTATATTGAGCGTGCGAAGAAGAAAAACAGCTACGCTACGCCGCAAATTGCGTAGTGCACGGTAACTTCGCGTTCTACGCAAATCGCGAAGTTACCGAAACTACGCAAGCTCCGCGAGCGTAGCGTAGTTCACCGCCCAGGGTTAATTACTGTCTTGACAGTCAGGTTCACTGCAAGATATACTTTGCCTGCTCAGTCCCGCAGGATTTTCTCGTTTGACCCAATTCACAGACCCGCCTACTTATAGGTACTGCTATAATATTTATTCAAAAGATTACTAATTTGCGGCTAAAAGTCTCTATCGGAAGAGCAAGTTACTTATCTTTTGTAATGCTCTTTCTGGTAGTGATGCTTTCTGGTCGTGGATTCCTCACTGACCTTTCCATCCTCTTCATTATGTGACTGGCCTCAACCCATTAATAAGATCTCAAGTCTAGGAATCTGCATACTGCTTTCAATCAATTCTCTCTTGGGGTTCTGCTTCTGAGGGCATTGACAGCCTCAAAAGCAACTGATGTCAGAGTGCAGGGGTGGTACCTATATGGGCCCGCCATGCCATTTCCAGAGCTGAACAACATCAGCATGGAGCCGCACAGCACCAACAACTGGCTCGCTGAGGTACTGCTGAAAAGGTTCTGGATCTAGTCTGATGCCTAGGGAATATTCAAAAGGTGAGGAATTTGCAGCTAGATAGAGACTCTAGCGTTTCCAAAGGTAAGTAACTTGTTTGTTGGTGTCCTTATGGTCTGAGAAATACATATTATCCACTTACTGTTCTGTATGGCATTAATTGCCTTGTGTCCCCTTCTGATTCCTGGCATTCAGAGATGTGGGTGACCAGGTGGTCTTAGGGCACCAACATCCCTTGGACCAAGAGAAACCTAGTGCATACCTGTCCAACTCTTGGACTGCCCATACATTCCATCCAAGCCATGTAGGTACTGTACCTTGAAAGAGACCCCAATTGAAAAACCACTCAAGGGTGCTAAAAAGCATCCGCTTCACATGACATTCTCCTCTTCAGAAATTCATACCAGTTGACTCTGTTTCTATTGTTTTCGGCAATGTGAATCGTACTGAGATTAAAACTAGGACAAGCAGTGAAGTGCAAAGAATGTCTGAAGTAGGGTTACGGACTGACATATAAACAAGTGTTGGTAAAGCCAATACATAATGTGTGCATTTTCAGTCACAAGCCAGAGCTACTGCCTTCATCAAAGCTCCTGTGTGCTCTAAATTTAAATTTGAGCAGAGGCCCGGTTGCAGGAGAAGAGAATCACATCAGCGAACCGGCAACTGATTGTGGATTCAAAACTGATTGTGGATTCAAGGTGACGTCAAAGGATTATTCCTCTTTAGGAAACAACACTATGGCATCGCAAACATTTAATAAGGTTTTTTGTAAAGTAAATCAATATGTCACTCAGCAAAAAAATAACAAACAAATGGTTTTCATATAGAATGTGTCTACGAGGTTGTAGGAAGCTGGCTCTGTATATAACGTACCAAAGTAAGGTATAGTGTGCACAGAGTCCAGTGGATCCCCAAAGGTATAGCAGAGGCTAAAGTAGATAATACCTTCCTCTCTTTTGTGGTAGTGTGGTTGAGCAGTCAGGCTTATCAGGAGGGTAGTGTTAAGCATTTGTTGGACACACCGAGGCAAGAAATTATTTCACACACTCAAAGACTGAATCCAGACAAATTGTTAGTATAAAAAGTTGTTGCTCTGTTATTTTATTTCTAGAATGAAGATCTACTTTATAGCAGGTAAGTTAAACTCTTCATATGATGTTACTTTCAGCAAGACAGTGAATACTGGATTTGCAGGAACATTCAGATTACTTTTTGCAGTTGAGAAAACATTGAATAAAATGCTGGTAACTACTTTTTTACTACTTTTAGATTACTTTTGGATTACAGTCCTGGTTTGGTACATACACACTCCTAACACAGTTTACACCACACAGGACATTTCTTTTTGTTTCAAAAGAAAGTTTATTGGGAATACAATAAGTAAATAGCATCAAGTGACAAGTGAAGAAGCATTAAAAATAAAATAAAAAGACATAATGTTTAGCATATATAACAATGGCAACTAGGAAAGTAGGTCTATGAAATAAGTTCAATATTGAAATAATAAATAAGCATGTAACTAAGACAAAATTACAATTGGATAGATTAAGGTAGTAACTAAGCAATTCAAGGGGTTTGGTAACTTCCTGAATAGATGGTGCTGGAGCAAAGAAGCTTTTAGCACTGTTGTCTAAAAATAGCGTAACAGGGGACCATAAAAGTAGTCGTTTTTGCTTCAAGGACATGGGAAAAACAAAAGTTGTGTCGAGTCTGTGGTTATGGCATACAGAATACCACCAGGCCAAGTACGAAAGTTTAGAGGCATCTTTCCAGTTCTTTGTAATCTGCTGAAAAGCAGTGGCAATTAGCAAATCAATAATTTGTGTTTGTGATTTCGGCTTGTTCCAGCTAATGGAGAGACTACCCAAAAAAATATTAGCAAATGTCAGGGAAGTGTTAGTCTTAATAATGGTGTTAATTTGGGACCAAACTGCTTCCCAGAACTGAAAAACTTGTGGGCATGAGAAAAGTAAATGTTGGAGATCTGCTTGTGGAGACGAACAAGACCAACAAGTGTCTGGGGTATCAAAATGCATTTTGTGCAGAGAGACTGGTGTTAATAGCAATCTGTTGTAAATAAAAAGAGAGTTTGTGTGGTGCTGGCTGCTCTAGAAGATTTCCTGATTTTTGTCCAAATCCTATCCCAAAAGAAATGGGCCATTGTACGCCTAAATCAATTTCCCAACAGAGTTCAACCTTAGTTTTAATTCTTTGTGAGAGTGGGGATAGTAGGCATGTATATAGGGTGGAAGCCTTCGATGACCTGGAAATAATATTTAGCCAGGCGTGGTCTAATGGTAGAGGGGTCTGAGGTGAGGAGTGAAAGTGTGTATAGGACTCTAATATAGCAATACGTAGGGCTAGAAATTTATGTGAAAATGATGATGGTAGGTGAAAAAGAGATTGTATTTTTGAAAAAGTAAGAAAGGTGTCATCTTCAAATAATTGATGTATTCATAAAATACCCCTATCTCTCCAAGTTCTCCAATAAATTGGCTTTCCCTTAATACAAACACGTTTGTTGTGCCATATGGAGGACTTAAGATATGTGTTTAAGTCATGCGGTTCAATATGCAGGAGTTTATTCAGGTTGCTACATGAATATTTAATGATAGGCGTATGTAAATTTTGTGGTTTTCTTGTAAAGGATAAGAATTCTTGAAAAGAAAACGGGAGGAGGAAGGAGCTCTCCAACTCCACCCAGAGAGGCCAATCAGGCGACGGGGCTGACATCCACTTGGATAATTGCTTCAATAAGAATGCCCTGTGGTACTTAGGAAAGTCCGGGAAGCGGACACCTCCTTCAGATTTCGGACGTGACAGCTTTAATAAGGACATTCTTGGCTTTTTATTCAGCCAGAGGAAAGAGATAAGAATGGAGTTAACTTTATGAAACCATATTGTGGGGATAGGCATGGGTATGTTAGACAGAAGATAAAGAATTATAGGCGTCAGCATCATTTTAATGGTGTCTAGGCGGCCCCACCATGAGAGGTATAGAGGGTGCCATTTGGTCGTAAGGGAAGTAAGTTTCTCAATACATTTATTAAAATTAAGAGGAATTGATGACTTAAGGGAAGGAGTAAACCATATGCCAAGATATTTGATATGAAGAGGACTCCAAGTGAAATTAGATAAGGAGAAATCTTCTTTAAAAGTGTATTTGGACAAAGGCAAGATTTCACATTTATCATTATTTAGTTTATATCCCGAGACTAAGGAGTATGATTTAACCTCATTAAGAAAGGACGGTATGGAAGTAAGGGGTTGAGATATGAATAAAAGAACATCGTCCGCATAAGCAGCTAATTTGACTTCCAACGACTTAGATGAGTAGCCTGTAATGGACTGATTCTGTCGCAATTTAGACAAGAAAGGTTCTAGTGCTAGATTGAAAAGAAAAGGAGATAGAGGACAGCCCTGTCTGACTCCTCTATGTAGAGTAAAATACGAAGATGTGAGACCATTAGCAGAAATAGCGGCCTTAGGGCATGAGTATAGCAAAGAGATCATGGAGGTGATTTTTGGACCAAAACCAAACCATTTTAATGTCTGAAAAATAAAAGGCCAATATACTCTATCAAAGGCCTTCTCAGCATCGAGGGCTATGGCAGCAAGGGGTTCTGCAAGATTTGGCGACTTGGAAATGACGTCAAAAAACAAACGGGTATTATCATTTATTGAACGACCTTTAACAAAGCCCGATTGCTCCTTACCCAAAAGTTGGGCCAGAAAAGAATCCAGTCTAAGGGCTAATGATTTCGAGAAGATTTTATAATCTATGTTGACTAGGGAGATGGGTCTATAATTTTTGCAATAGTGTAAATATTTACCCTCTTTTGGGATAAGACAAATTAAGGCTTCTAAAAAAGTACCAGATGAATTGCCAGAAGAAAGAAAAGAGGATATTAAGGTGTGTAATTTGGGTATGATTATTTGAGAGAAGTGTAAAAGAATTCGACAGTGAAACCATCAGGACCGGGGGCTTTATCTTTCTTGAGAGAGTTAAGAGCACTAAGTAGGTTGTTTGAGGTCAAGTCTAATTCAAGAAAGTCAAGGTTTAAAGGTGTATTTGGGCATTTCTGGATCGAAGAGAGATAAAGGGAGATATCCTCTTCATTGGGGCGATATTCAGGAGTATAGAGCTGTTCATAAAATTTAACAAACTCTTGTAAGATGTCAACATCCTTGTATATAGAAGTATTGGTGTCTGACATTATGGAGTCAATGTGAAGCTTGTTTTGTTTAGTCTTTAAATAATTAGCTAATAATTTACCAGATTTATTCTGTCCCCCATAGAATTTAGCACTAGTTTTTAAAAGATACAAAGATGCAGCATCTGTTGTGTCCTTATTGTATTGGATCTTGGCATTAATAAGGTCTGTCAGGCATTCCTTTGATTTGGAAGTGTAATAAGCATGTTCCAATTTTTTTATCTTTACAAGGAGATCATTATTTAAAGCCCGTGTATTTTTCCGTTTATTAGAAGTGTATCTAATAATAAAGTCTCTAGCGGACGCCTTGAAAGCGTCCCAAATTATATGGAAAGGCAGAGTGTCATCATTATTGAAGAGGAAATATTCATTAAAAAAGGAAAGAAAGGAAGTATTAAAGTGAGGGTCCAAAAGCAAAGTATTATTAAATCGCCATCTTCTGGGATATGGTCAATAAGGCAGTAAATCTAACAGGATGGAAACAGGGGCGTGGTCGGAAATGAGAATAGGGCCTATGTCTGCAGATATGAGTGATTGAGAGATATTATGTGATGTAAATAAGTAATCAATTCTTGATTGGGTTTGATGAGGTGCGGAGTAAAAAGTAAATTCTTGTGAGGACGGGTTACATAGTCTCCAAGCGTCAGCCAGATGAGAGTGTTTAATAGTTTGCATGAAAGCCTTATGAGCCCTGGAGGGAATGAAGGGTACTGTGGATTTGCGATCAAGGAAGGGATCAAAAACTTGGTTACAGTCACCAGCTAGGATCACATTAGTAGAGAAATTATGGGAAATTAAATGTTGTAAATGAGACCAAAGGGAGCATCACCAGAGGTAGGTGCATAAATATTGAAGAGAGAAATTGGGACACCATCAATCTCTAACCTAGTGAACAACCATCTACCCTCTTCATCCCTTTCTTGTGCAGTAAGGGTGGTCCGCAATGATTTGTGAATCAATGTAATAACACCATTGCGTTTGCCATCACCAGGGGAAAAGAATAGTTCACCAACCCAGTTCTTCTTGAGCTTTAAAGATTCAGATTCAGTAAGATGAGTTTCTTGTAACAGAACAATTTTAGCATCCAACTTAGATAAATAGGCTAAAACCCGTTGCCTCTTGATAGGGAATTTAAACCTTTAACATTCCATGTGATAATTTTTAAAGCCATAAATCAAGGGGAAAAATAAATAATAAAATGAGCCATTTATAATGCATATTCCAGACACATATAAATAAGATGCCATTAAAAGCATATAAAATTTGAAACTTAAGAAAATGAAGGAAGAATAAACAAGATGGGAGAGAAAGAATGGATAAGTGTAGATAGTAGATCCCAAGAAAGGTGAAAGAATGCTTAAGCAACAAAAGAAATAGCCAACTTGACAGAGGAAAAGAGGGATGAAGAGGAGAAAGAAAAGAAGATAGAGGAACAGAAAGATTGCATAATACAATAAAGAAGACACAATGAACATACTTACAGATAGTTCAAAACACATATAAGGTGGGGGGAGAGGGAGCCACATGAAGGAGTGACGACGCCAGACTTCAAGCGAGGGAGAGAGGGGCGAGAGACGACGGGCGAAACAACATATGAGAAATCACATCATAGGAGCGGAACTTGCAAGTAGGAGAACGAAAAGGAAGATGGTAAACAAATCAACCTAAACCAAAGATTGAGATCATCAACTATAGTCAGAACAGGAACAATTAGAAACAGCTGACAATATCTATAGCATTTATGCAAAAATCTAATGATCAAATAAGAGTTCGATCCAAACATAACAGCAACATCTATTTTTTGATTGGTGAGGGCGATGCAGAGGTGTCCATAGAATCAGCGTGGCAAAAGTTGAGAAAACTCTTCAATCTTAGAGGATCTTCATATGTGGTGGTCTTGTTATTGAGAGTAACTTTAAAGAGGCAAGGATGAAAAAGGCCATATCGGGCTCCAATAGACCGAAGTTGGGGTCTCATTGCTAAAAAGTCTCTTCGGCGGTCCGCAGTAGGCTTTGAGTAATCCTGGGAGAAAAACAAAGCATTGCCAGCCCAAGAAATGCGACCTGCCGCTCTGGCTGCCGCTAGAATCTTGAGTAAATCAGTGTACTCTAGAAAATATAAGATAACTCCTCTCGGTTTTCTGATATTGGTAGAAGACGATGTAGAAGGAGGACCCAACCGATGAGCTCGTTGGATGTTTAATTGGGTGTCGTGTGATAAGTTAAGAACTTTGGGCAAGAATGACTTGAAAAAGTTTATAGGGTCAGTACCTTCCGAACCCTCCGATAATCCATAAATACGAAGGTTGTTCCTTCTGTTTCTATTTTACAAGTTTTCAACTTGTTTTTGGAGTGACAGCACTTGAGAGCAAAGAGCATCAGTCTTACCGCCTGCAGAGGTCAGAGATTCGAGATTCTGTTCTACTGTAGTGACTCTGTCTTCCAGGCTAGACCATCTTTCTGTTAGGGTTTGTATTTGAGAGTTAGTCTCCTCAACAAATGGGCGAAGAGCTCTGATTTCCTCAAGTAATAAGTCCAGAGAGACAGAAGATGCTTGCTTAGGAGGGGAAGGAGGGTCCTTCTTTAGGCGTTTGCTTGGTGTTTTGTTCGTGCCAGAGGGAGTCACCATAGTGGAGGCTGTGACGCTCTTGGGCGAAGCATTCGTCGAGTCTTCCATGACAGCACAGCTTGGACGAGATTTAGAGTGCGTTAAAGATTTGTGAACCAGAGACGATGGAAGTGTAACAACTTTGAGTATTTTGCCCATCCAGCTATGTTCGGGAGGAAAAGATTATGGACACCTCCACACCTCTATGTATATTATAAGCGACAATAACACCTCATGTAATAAAATGAGGGAAGGAGAGGGGTTTGCTAGGTAAAAGAACAAGGTGCAGCCCTTCCTGTCAGTCTCAGCAAAAAATAAGTTTGAGCGTAGATCAAAGAGTCAGCAACATATTGATATAGCTATCAATGACCTATAATTAACATGAAGAGGATGTAATCAGGTTGCAGCAGCCTTCTAAGGAGTTGAAGGTATGAAAACATGAGCAGAGAGCATAGTATTGTAAGTCATTCCTTCAAGAAGTAAAGAACTTCCAGACATTCAGTAGAGTACAGCATCATTTAAACGAGGTGTTCATATTGATATCCTTGCGCTGTGCAGAAAGTAAAATGGCGGCTATTTCTGTGAGAGAAATATACCGACCTCAATTAGCATTAAAAAAAAAGAAAAAAAGGGAGGATACACAGGAACTCATAGCGCCTACTTCGCTCTCCTCAACATTCCAGTAGCGCGCTAAACAGGTCTGCGATATACTCAATGCCCTCAATGCAGAGCCCATTAGATGTGTGTATAATTCTCCTCACATCGGTGGAGACAAAATGGCGGCCGAAAATCAGTGAGGAGCGTTCGCCGCTGTCAAGGTAAATAATGTCTCTTACGCTACATTTCGCCAAAAGAAGAGTATACCAACGGGCTCCGCTACATTTCCGATAGCTGCGCTGAGCCTTTGGGAAGCCGCACAGCCAGTCTGCCGCCCGTCGAAACCGCAAATCCCTCCGTCGACTCGGGAGAGTCAAGCGCCGGCGGCCATCCTTCTCGGGCGCTAGCCACGCCCCCCACACAGGACATTTCTAAGCAGGTTAACTCTTGTGCCAGCAATTGATTAATATTTGTGCAGTACAAGACAGTTCAACGCTTAAAAGAATTTTTAGAGGCAACCCACCATTCAGTCCAATAGAAAAAACGAAGTGTTAAGTTGCAGGTGAGTAAAACGTTTTTTAAATCAGAGTTTTGGGGGGGTAGAACCAAGGTTCCTCAAGGTTCAGGTTGGCACCCAAGGGGCACCACCAGTGGCACTAGGGCAGCCGGGTACAGAGTGCAGGGTGCCAATGTTAGCCAATGGGGCTAAGGGGCACCTTGGTTGGGGTCTGCTCACGGGCAGGCTACTCAGTCTCAGGAGCCAGGCTCCTATGGTTAGGATCAGGGCAAAGGGTGTCCCAAGTTAGCACCAAGTCCACACCACCAGCAGCGCAGGGGCGACCGGTAGCAGGGTGCTTAGCAGGTGTCGGAAGCCCAATGCAATTTAATGTCGGACGTCGGTCACCGAAAAGGACTGCAGGCTGGAGCCAGAAGAGTGGATGAAGGGAGCCAATGACTGGAGGATGAAGTTGAAGAGTTGCTGGACACCAGGAAACCATCGGTTGGACACCTCAGGTCACAGGAGCTGCTGGTGAAGGGGTGTCCTTTCGTGTCAGATTCTTCTCACGGTTCAGGCTGCAGTTGGGGGAACCCTATGGATAGAGGATGCAGGCGTCGAGGTAAAGGTCAGTGAAGGTCGTCCAACACTGGCACTCAGGTCTCGATTGGCAGGAGGACCTCGCTGGGGTGTTGGGCCACTCAGACTCGGCCCGTGAGCGTCAGATGCAGAGTGTTGAGGACTCATGGATCCGGCCGGATATGGAGTCCTTGGCTTGGGTTGGTGTTGGACAAATCCAGTGTCCACGGGAGATAAGTGTTCTTTGTGACAGCAAGGAAGGTCTCCGGGGGTTCTTGGAGGCTGCTGGCCGCAGGACACGCTGGGTTCAGCTCACAGAGGTTCAGAGCAGGAGACAGGCTGGTAGGGCTAGGGTCAAAGCAGTTGTGGTCGTCCTCCTCTTCTGCAGCACGGCTCTTCGGTCCTTCTTCTTCTAGTCATGTTGAATTTGAATAGGCATGGTTCAGGGGTGCCCCTAAATACTAGATTTAGGGGTGTTACAGGGATATGCAGGTTGGGACCAATAGTTCACTTCCTTGGGGTGTCTACACCCCTAGTATGCCACCCTCCAGTTGGAGGGGGGTATATGCCCTTTTCTGATTGGAGGGGTCCCCCCAACTTCAAGATGGTGGGGACTGAGATGTGTGCTTCACCTCGCCTCCCCCACCTGAGGGGTGGGTTTGGCAAAGGTGGGCACACCTCTCTTCCTGGATAGGTTTTCCCACCAGTTCTCACGCCCAAAATGGGGGTCAGAACCGGTGTGAGCCAGTTGCTGATAGCAGCAAAAGGCTAGGGGTAGCTAACAAAGGTGGCAGGCCTTTGAAGCTCCCTCTTCGAGGACCCTGCCCATCCTGGAGGAGGAGGCATGACACCTCTGCCCAGGATGTGCTTTGTTCCCGGACCCAGAGAGCAGAGGGCTCTCTACCCAGGGATCCAGAAACCTGTCTGTGGTGGCAGATGGCTGGGAGTCAGTCAGTAACCACACCAGAGTTGGTTGCTTTTCAGGGGGCATCTATAAGATGCCCTCTGTGTGCTTTTTCATTAAATCCAACACTGGCATCAGTGAGGGTTTAATGTGCTGGGAAGTTTGATATTAAATTTCCCAGACTTCAGTAAAACCATTGTGGAGCTGTGGAGTTTGTGTTGACAAACCCCCAGCCCACGTGCTCACAATGGCTTCATCCCACTTACAATGTCTGTGAACGGCACAGACACTGTGCTCATGCAGCTAGGCCCTCACCTGTGGTGAGGACATAGCTGCATTCCTTAAGGGCTGTAAGGCCTGCTAGAGGGGTGACTTACCCGTGCCACAGGCAATGTAGGTGGGCATGGCACCCTCTTTAGTTTGGTCTGCACCTAAACACCCGGTCTGCAATGGCAGGATGGGGGTGCTAAGGTGAGGAGTCTCTCAGGGTGGCATAATACATGCTGCAGCCCTCAGAGGCCCTCTCTGGTCGCAAGGGCATTGGTACGAGGGGTACCTTTTATAAGGGACTTACATGTGGCCCAAAGGTGTGCCAATTGTGGGTACAAATGTACAGTTTTGGGAAAGAACACAGGTGCTGGGGCCTGAGTAGCAGGATCCCAGCACACATTCAGTCAAGTTGTCATCAGGTATCTGGCAATAAGTTAAGGCGTAACGATGCATAAAGTGGCACTTTCCTACAGAGGTAAAGAGCTGAATAGGACAAAAAGTCAGATGTCCTTTGGCACATGAAACATCTCAGAATTTTCAGGCAAATATTAAGTTTCTTTGTTTTTTTTGTTTCAGCCAGATAAACCAATAGTGG
Source organism: Calotriton arnoldi (assembly GCA_963921515.1). NCBI lineage: Eukaryota > Metazoa > Chordata > Amphibia > Caudata > Salamandridae > Calotriton > Calotriton arnoldi. Next base: position 132,104 of record CAWUFW010007747.1, on the reverse strand, counting down.
AAAAGATAGGACCTGCTTCAGGAAGGGAATACATGTTCAGAGTTACAAACAGACATGGACAAACCACACACTGAAATGTTGGTATAACAAATGCAATATATATTCATAGTACGGAAAAACAGAACTCTAATGATGCACAATGCATTCAACCCAGCCTCAGAAGGGTTCACTGGCACAACATCGATGTCAAAAATATCGATGTCAAAAATATCGATAAAAAAATATAGACTACAAAAATATTGACTCCCTATACTTAAACAGTTAAGTAAAAAATATCGACAAAAAAATCGATGTAAAAATATAGTTGTACAAAATATCGATTTTTATATATATAAAAAAATAAAATAATACATTTTAAATATATTAAATAATAAAACAATTTTTTACAAAATAAATTAAATTAAATTTACATTTTAACAAAATGTAACAAATAAACTTAATTAAAAAAGTTAAACACACGAACATAATAATTCATATATATTTACTTTATTAATTTTAATTAATTTTATAATTTTATAATTATATAATAAAATTCAAATATATATATGTGTGTATAATGTAGAATTTGACAGCATATAACTGCGCAAGTGAAAGAATACAACTAAGACTTACCTGAATTCCGTATCGCAGTTATAATCTTAGACTGTGTATATCTATGGTGCATTGTGGGACGTGTATGCAGTAATTTCAGGAAGGTCACGTGAGGGCAAGCCTTTAAAGGAAGCACGTAGCCGCCCAACGACAAACTGCCCCACCTGTGAACAAGGCTCAATGGAGCCGAAACGTTAGGGAATTGGGAGCAGGTTCTGTTCTGAAAATAAATGCAGTTGCTTTCACGAACTGGGCCCTGGCATCTGTTTTGTGTGATGGATTAATGTACAGGCTGCTCCATGCCTGTCAACGCCGGGCCGCCCTGCAGGGTTGGAGGCTCTCTTATTCGGAGATTTTTTGGATGGATATATATATATATATCTGAACACCACATCCGATTCTCCGCACAAGATCGGACACCGACACAAAGAGATTTAGAAAATGCGAGGTTTATTCCTCCATTACGCCTTTCCCTATATATATTAAACATATTTAAACTTTACAGAAACACACAGTCACTGGATGATGTCATCAGTGATGTCATCAGTGATGTCATTTGAGATGTCATCAGTGATGTCTCTGACCATGTCATGAGTGATGTAATATGTGACGTCATCAGCAGTGCATTGCGGGGCGCGAGTTATAGTTCGCCGAACTAACTATAACGGGGAATTTCACGGGTTTTGTACGAGTGCAATGTCCAACTAACTATAACTGTCCCTAAAACCTATGGTTTTTTCAGTGAATTTGTAAGGTTTTTTAAATGCTAATTTCTAACTATAACGTGCCTGAAACCTATGGTTTTTTCAGTGAATTTCAAAGGTTTTTTAAATGCTAATTCCTAACTATAACATGTCTGAAACCTATGGTTTTTTTCAGTGAATTTCAAAGGTTTTGTAAATGACAATTTTTAAATGTATTAATTGTTATATTTATTTTTTTGATACTGATTTACTACATTTTTTAAACTATTTATTTTTAGATATTTTATTTTTTAAATTACATTGTAATTACATTATACATTACATTACAAAATATACTTTCTCAGAATGATTTACTTTAGTTTAAATACTTTGCAAATAGGCAATAGACTTTTAAGTACAGTAGTTACAGTTGTTGCAATGGGCAACACAATTTCAAACACAATGCAACATTGAGCTCAATGTGAATTTCTAGTTAAATGCAATTAGTTACTTTATGGATTACTTTTTCTAACCACAGGACTGGATCCTAGATTCAGTCCTGGGACATCTCCTGTAAACAGTTGAGTAAAAGCGTTTTGGTTACAGTAGTGATTTTTAAGGAATATTATTGTATTTTAAAAGTTGACAGAAACTTTTTCACAGAGAATCACCAATGTTATCCTATGGGAGGAAATTCACTTAGCAGGTAAGTAGTGTTATCGTTACTTTTTCTTACTCAGTGGTGGATCCTGGATCCAGCACTGGTGCATCTCCTGTAAACAGTTGAAAGAATGCGTTTAAGTCATACAGGCGATTTTTAAGGAATATTTGTAGTTTGTGAAAATCGACACTTTGAAACTTTTCTGCTGAAAACCAGACAATGGATTCCTATGGAAGGAAATACAAGTTACTGGTAAGTACGGTTAGAATTACTTTTCAGGGTTAGTGCTGGGCTAAAAGATGCAGCACTGGGTTCTCTCCTGATAACAGGTGAGTAAATTGGAATTCGTAGTTCAGTTGATTTTAGAGGAATATTCTAAAGTTCCAAAACTCCACACTTAGAAGAATTTCCAAGTGAAACCAGTCAATGTTAGCCTATGGAAGGAAATTCAAGTTACTGGTAAGTACGGTTAGAATTACTTTTCAGGATCTGTACTGGGCTCAAAGATGCAGCACTGAGGTCTCTCCTGATAACAGGTGAGTAAATTGGAATTCGTAGTTCGGCTGATCTTAGAGGAATATTATAAAGTTCCAAAACTCCACACTTAGATGAATTTCCAAGTGAAACCAGTCAATGTTAGCCTATGGAAGGAAATTCAAGTTACTGGTAAGTACGGTTAAAATTACTTTTCAGGATCAGTACTGGGCTCAAAGATGCAGCACTGAGGTCTCTCCTGATAACAGGTGAGTAAATAGGAATTCGTAGTTCTGCTGATTTTAGAGGAATATTTGTATGTTTCAAAAATCGACAGAAACTTTTTCAGCAAAAAGCAGGCAATGATATCCTATGGAAGGAAATTCAAGTTACTGGTAAGTACGGTTAAAATTACTTTTCAGGATCAGTACTGGGCTCAAAGATGCAGCACTGAGGTCTCTCCTGATAACAGGTGAGTAAATTGGAATTCGTAGTTCGGCTGATTTTAGAGGAATATTATAAAGTTCCAAAACTCCACACTTAGATGAATTTCCAAGTGAAACCAGTCAATGATATCCTATGGAAGGAAATTCAAGTTACTGGTAAGTACGGTTAAAATTACTTTTCAGGATCAGTACTGGGCTCAAAGATGCAGCACTGAGATCTCTCCTGATAACAGGTGAGTAAATCGGAATTCGTAGTTCGGCTGATTTTAGAGGAATATTATAAAGTTCCAAAACTCCACACTTAGAAGAATTTCCAAGTGAAACCAGTCAATGTTAGCCTATGGAAGGAAATTCAAGTTACTGGTAAGTACGGTTAAAATTACTTTTCAGGATCAGTACTGGGCTCAAAGATGCAGCACTGAGGTCTCTCCTGATAACAGGTGAGTAAATCGGAATTCGTAGTTCGGCTGGTTTTAGAGGAATATTTGCACAATGGTGAAGGAAGGGGTGGGGCCTGAGGTGACATGTCTGCAAACACACCCTGTGGCGCGTTTTAAGTTGGAGAATTAATTCCTCCTCAATCCCGAGGGTACCTAGGGGCCAACTAGCCCACCAGATACCTCCAGTATGCGCCAGAGAGCTGCGTTGCAGAGAGGTGTTCAGAGGCCACGCCCTTTTACAACACTCTGCAACGCAGCTCCGTGGCGCTTACTGGAGGTACCTGGTGTGCTAGTTGTCCCCCAGGGACCCTCAGGATTAAAGGGGATTTAATTCCCCATCTTAAAACGCGCCACAACGCGTTGCAGAGAGGTGTAAAAAGGGGCGTGGCCTCAGAACACCTCTCAGTAATGCAGCCCCCTGGCGCATACTGGAGGTTCCTGGTGGGCTAGTTGGCCCCCAGGGACCCCCAGTATTGAAGGGGAATTTGTTCCCCCTCTGCAAACGCGCCAGGGGCGCGTTTGCAGAGTGCTGCCAAGGAGGGGCGTGGCCTCGGCGCAATGCCGGATTTTTATTTTTATTTTTTTAAAAAGGGGCTGTGTGGCCCCCTTCTTTTTAATTATTTTGGGCCCTGGGGACCCCATCCCCCAGGGCCTGACCCCTTTTATTTATTTTTTTAAAAGGAACGGGAAGGGGACCGCGTGGGCCCCCTCCCATAGCCAATTTCGACCCGGGACCCCATCCCCGGGTCATTGCCACTTTTAAAAAAAAAAAATTCATGGAGGGGGCTGAGTTGCCCCCTCCTCAGGCCTCCTTAGGCCCCGGGGACCCCATCTCCCGGGGCCGGCCTTTTAATTTTTTTTTAATTATTATTTTTGGGGAGGGGGGCCACGTGGCCCCCCTCCCGGGCCACTACTTGCCCCGGGGACCCCATCCCCTGGGGCTGGCCCTATCCTTTTGGGTCCATGGGGGGACCCCAACTCCCCCACGGACCATGCCGGCTCCCATTGCTTTTCCACATGGGGAGCTGCTAACATGCAGCTCCCCGTGTGGAAAAGCAATGTGCTTTGGATATTGGGCGAGAGCAGGTTTCCTGCTCTCGCCTAATATCCAAGCAGTTTGCAATGACAGGATGGGAGCCGCGAGGCTCCCGTCCTGTCATTGCAAACTACAGTGTTCCGGGGTTAGGCACCCCGGGACAATGCAGGAGCCGGCCCTGGGGGGTGGCGGTCCACAGGGCCACCACAGGCTCCAGGAGGGGGGCCACGCGGCCCCCTCCCATCCTTGCACAGCCCCGGGAGGTGGTGGTCCCCGGGGCTCGGGGTCCATAACTGACCCCCACATTTATTTTCTTAGTGCCCCGGGAGGTGGCGGTCCCCGGGGCGTGTGGGGGGGGCTGGAGCCCACCCACACAGGCCAAGTAATTTAAAAAGAAAATTAGCCCCCGGGGGCTGCGGGGGGGCCGTGTGCCCCCGCCATCATTATTTATTTAAAGCCCCGGGGGGTGGCGGTCCCCGGGGTTGGGGGGCCCTAGAGGCCCCCCACATTAAAAATAAATAAACCCCCGCATGCCCCCGGGACTTGGCCCACCCGGGGGCAAAATAGCATCGAAGCGCGGGAGACCGCACTTCGATTTCTTTTAATTACGGCGGGATCCGCACACCGTAAGCGCATCCCGCCGAGGTATTTCAAATTTTAAAAAAGAAGCCCCGGGGGTGGCGGTCCCCGGGGTTTGGGGGGCCTTAGAGGCCCCCCCATTAACTATAAATCAACCCCCCCGCATGCCCCCGGGACTTGGCCCACCCGGGGGCAAAATAGCATCGAAGCGCAGGAGACCGCGCTTCGATTTTTTTTTTTACGGCGGGATCCGCGCACCCTAAGCGCATCCTGGCGATTTAAAAAAATAAAAATGCTTTTATGCCCAGGGGGTCCTTGTGGGACCCCTGAGCAGACCTAGGGGTCAGGGTGTTTCTACCCTGCCCCCTTTTGCGCTTTGCGCACTTGTTTCTGTCCCTCGGTTCTACCGAGGGACAAAATGGCTGCCAACACTTCCTGATTTGGAGTGTTGACAGCCACTTGACAGCCAATTAGCATGCAGCTCGTGATCGGGAGGGTACGCGGACTCTACTCGGCCATAGATATATATGTGACTTTACTTTTGATTTTCTCAGGAACTACTGAATGGATTTACACCATTTAAGCAAAAGGCACGACACTGAACCAAGGGCTACCTCTTTGCCAAATTTGGTGTAATTCCGTTCAGCAGTTCGGGCTGTAGCTGCGACTAAATGTTCCTATGGAAAAATGAATGGGGAAAACGTGTTTTGGGACCCCCCTTTTTTCTCGGCCCCCGCTCGACGAATCACCCCGAGACTTTCAGGATAGGAGCCGACCGGAGCGCCCCAACAAGTTGGAAGCTTTCGCGAAGATTCGTCAACCGGCGCCAACGTTATTGCAAATAGAATGTTGCGGATTTCCTATGGAAAATAGGTCCTAACTATAACTATCTACTGGCGACCGCCAGTAGATAATATATATATATATATATATATATATATATACCAATAACATAAAATATAATTAAAAAAAACATTCTATTATAATTTAAAACATTAAACTATTTAAAAATATTTTAAACTTAAATTTCCCAATACAGTCAGTGCAACAGTAGGGAAAGTGTTGGATAGCGGAGGGGTAAAAAATTATTATTCCCACTCCAATGAGTGCAACAGTTGGGAAAGTGTTGGATAGCGAAAGGGTAAAATTTACTATTCCAACTCCAATGAGTGCAAGAGTAGGTAAAGTGTTGGATAGCGAAGGGATTACATTTACTATTCCAACTCCAGTCAGTGCAACAGTAGGGAAAGTGTTGGATAGCGGAGTGGTAAAAATTACTATTTCCACTCCAGTGAGTGCAACAGTAGAGAAAGTGTTGGATAGCGGAGGGGTAAAAATTACTATTCCCCCTCCAGTGAGTGCAACAGTAGGGAAAGTGTTGGATAGCAAAGGGATAAAATTTACTATTCCAACTCCAGTCAGTGCAACAGTAGGGAAAGTGTTGGATAGTGGAGGGGTAAAATTACTATTCCCACTCCAGTGAGTGCAACAGTAGAGAAAGTGTTGGATAGCGGAGGGGTAAAATTACTATTCCCACTCCAGTGAGTTTAACAGTAGGGAAAGTGTTGGATAGCGGAGGGGTAAAAATTATTATTCCCACTCCGGTGAGTGCAACTGTAGGGAAAGTGTTGGATAGCAAAGGGGTAAAAATTACTATTCCCACTCCAGTCAGTGCAACAGTAGGGAAAATGTTGGATAGCTGAGGGATAAAATTTACTATTCACACTCCAGTCAGTTCAAAAATAAAATAATTAAAAATATATATATATTTAAAAACAAAATAAATAAATAAATATGTTAAAAATTAAAATACAAATATATTTAATATTAAAAATAAAAAACAAAAACATATTATAATGTGAATTACATATGACAATTGCCTACAAATATTATATAAAATAAATAAAAAAAGGTTCAAACAAATAAATATTTTTAACTAGAAAATATTTACAAAGAAAAACATTAATTATTACATAAATTTATTTATTTTATTTCCTACCTTATAACACCACACAAATCACAACTCACATCTAAATAAAAAAATGTACTTCCATAATTAACATAATTAATTACCAATTGAAGAAATCTTATTAATTTTAAAAAACAATAAAAATTAAATAACTTCCCACACTTTAACCCGATAATCCCCACAACACCTGGCTAAAATTAAACTGTAAAGAAATTAATTACATAATTAAAACTTATTTTTATAAAAAAAGCTATTACTATTAAACAAATAAGTATAAAGTAAGTAAAATTTATTTAATACCCACCCTGTACCCCTTTAAAAGTAAAAAACAAAAACAAAAAAGAAACAATTACCCTAAATAAATATCAATTAATTAATGAATATTAATTAACAACTAATTATTAATTAATTCAACACAATTTACTCGGCAACCTTTACCACTATAAACCCCACAACAAACACCTAAAAGTAATTACACAATTCCTATAATTAATTTACAATTAAATAATTAATATTAACATCTAATTATTAATTAATTAAACATAAATTACTTCCCACCCTTTACCCCGTAAACCCCACCACCTGCACCTAAAATTAATTACACAATTGCCATAATTAATTTTAAATAAATTAATTAATATCAATGAACAACTAATTATTAATTAAGCAAAAATAAATTACTTCCACCCTTTATCCCTATAAACCCCAAAACGTGCACCTAAAATTAATTACACAATTAACATAATTAATTCCCAAATTAATTATTTAATATTAATTAACAACCACTTATTATTATATAATTAATAAGAAATTACTTTACACAATTAACACTATAAAATCTCAATTAAATAAATATTAATAAATAAAAAATAATCATTAATTTAATATAATTAATATACTTCCCACCCTATTCCCTATAAACCTACCTCCCGCTACGGAACTAAAAAACACAACATTCAATAAAAATAAAAATATTAACTACAAAAATGTAAAACATATATTAAAAATGTAAACAATTCTTATACAAAAATAATACATCACATACATTTAAAATATATACTAAAATACATAACACTAATTAAACAATCGATATTATAAACAACTATATTTTTGAAAACGATATTAAACACTTCTATATTTGTAAAATTGATATTTCTTACCTTAAATCGATATTCTTGACCACGATATTCTTGCTGTCGATATTTCTCACTCACGATATTTAGGACTCAATATTTCTGTAAGTCGACATTTAAAACTCGATATTTTGTCTGCACACCCCTCAGAAGGGATATGGGGAGTCATTGAACTAAAATCCAGTGGTCAATAGTGAGGAGAGCAACAATAATGAACAATAGGGAGGTAAGTAGAATCTCCTCACTGTTAGGACAGAATGTCTTCTTTGTGCAGTCATGTTCCCCTGCTCTGAATGCCTGACTCCGTGTATACCTGGTATCCAGGTTTTTGATTTTGACCCTGGTGTCCCTCTTACCTACTTCATGAGCAAAGAGATGTAGGCCTGTCCTTTAAATGCAGTAGGGTACTCGAATTGCCCCGTGACCTAGAGAAACACACTAGATGTGTCATTACTTACAGGCAGAATACTAATATTTCAGTCTGGTTGCGGGCAGAGAGCGGTGATATAAGCATACTGCGTTTTGTGAATCCCTGTTTGTGACCAGACCTTTTTTATCTGTGTCACTGTAGTGGCGGCCTACTGGGCCACTCATGTAACCTTCCACTCCTACTTGCTTACCTGGGTCCTAGGCCTAACATCCCAAGTGTATGTTTCATGATTGTGGCCTCTGTGATATGTTCATGATGTGTGTATGTGAGCCAGAGTAATGCAGGCCTGTGGAAACATTTTGGATACACTTGGCCTGTATTTTGCAGAAGATGGAGGTGAGGTTGTTTTCCCAGTCTTTGGAAGTGTATTGATAACCTTCCCAAAGCGGGGAGAGGAAACAATGATCCTTTAGAAAAACATTTAGGAGTTTTCTGAGCATGCTCTTTCTGATTAGAATTCTTGGATACTTAGATGGCGACCCCAGGGGCTTGAAGCAAGATGGCGACAACGTGACATGCCTGGTTTGCAGCACCCCACTAGCTCTTGTCGCTTGCTAGCAGAGATGGAGGAAAGAAGCTAGAAAGGCGGCTGAGTGGCCAGAGATGCAGTGCACTCAGGGTGGAGATCTTGCTCCTTGCTGAGGTCACGCTTGTCTCCACAAAATGCCTGGGAGACGGAGGTTCAGGTCCTGTTCATTTCTGTCGCGGTTGAGACATGGACCACACGGCAGACAGTTGGTGTTCTCGGCTGTGTGTTGCTCCGGCGTCTCTTGGGGCAGAGTATGCCACCCAAAAATTCAAGGTTGGTCTGGGAACAGACAAAAGTGGCAGCGGCCCGCAGCGGACTACAGGACTAACCCGCCTGAAAATCAAACAGAATAGTTCAGGAGTAAAGAAAACTGAGGCAAACACCCATGAGGATATGGACATTTTAACCCAGGTGGCTGAAATCACGAAAGCTCATAATCAAACAGACCAGCAACGGGGCAGCCACAACCTTCTATCACTGAGTTTTTTTCCCCATCACCCGTAGCATGTCAGTAGAGCAGGTTTGAGATGCCAGAAGGAAAGCAGCAGCTGAGCATGAAGATTCTGGTGGGATCTGCCTGGTTTGACTGTTTACCTCTTTGTCTTGGCTTCAGGATGGTGGCGAGGTCACACAGAGATGCCTGAATGGGGCGACAAAGGGTCTGCAGGAACAAGAGTCAGCAGAAATAATGCAGGTCAGTGAGGGGTGCCCGGTTAAGGAAGTGTGTTCCTTAGCTTCTGTAGCAGCTAATGTGAGCACCGTTTGGTCTGACGGGCTGAAGTAGTTTGCTAAAGTGGAAAGTGATGCAGGAAAAGGACAGGGAGGGCAGTACTCTCTTAACACAGCATCTATGCCCACCACCAATCCTGCTAAATTTGTGGAGTCCAAACCTAAAATTGATAAATTGAGCACCAACTTTAGCGCAACGCCTATAAGCCCTGTCATATCTGCTCCAACACATAAAGGTCCCTGTCCCAGTGAGGAGTATACCGGTGGATTAAACAGCTTGGTGGGCTCTCCAGTTCATGGAGATACATTTGTTTCTCTCACTGATGGGTCAGAATCCTCCAAATCAAGCACCACCAATCTGGACAATGATTTGCAATCTTTCACCTCAGGGGCCTATTCAAGCAGCACACTTGACGAGTCCTGCATTACAGCCAAGCAGTTGAAAGTAAATCTCTTCAATCAATCAATCACAGAACTTGTAGAGCGCACTACTTACCTGCGAGGGTCTCAAGGCGCTGGGGAGAAAAAAAGGGGGGGGGGGTGCTGCTACTGGTCGAACAACCAGGTCTTGAGTAGCCTCCTGAAGGTCAGCAGGTATTGGGTCTGTCGTAGGCTTAGTGGAAGGGTGTTCCAGGTCTTGGCGGCGAGGTGGGAGAAGGATCTGCCGCCGGTGGTAGTTCTTCGAATGCGAGGGACGGTGGCGAGGGAGAGGTTGGCGGAGCGGAGCTGGCGGTTGGGGACGTAGCAGAGGAGTCGTCTGTTGAGGTAGGCTGGGCCAGTCTTGTGGAGTGCCTTGTGTGCGTGGATGAGGAGTTTGAAGGAGATTCTCCTGTCGACGGGGAGCCAGTGCAGGTTCCTCAGGTGGGGGTGATGTGGCTGTGGCGTGGTACATCGAGGATCAGGCGTGCGGAGGCGTTTTGTATGCGTTGCAGTCGCTTGATGAGCTTGGCCGGGGCTCCCGCGTAGAGGGCGTTCCCATAGTCAAGTCTGCTACTGACGAGGGCCTGGGTGACTGTTCTTCTTGTATCTGTCGGGATCCACCTGTAGATCTTGCGAAGCATGCGGAGGGTGTTGAAGCAGGAGGAGGAGACTGCGTTGACTTGCTTGGCCATGGAGAGCGTTGAGTCGAGGATGACTCCCAGGTTGCGTGCGTGGTTGGTGGGTGTCGGGGCTGCTCCTAGTGTCGTTGGCCACCAGGAGTCGTCCCAGGCTGAGGGGTTGGAGCCGAGGATGAGGACCTCTGTCTTGTCCGTGTTCAGTTTTAGTCGGCTGATCTTCATCCAATCGGCGACGGCCTTCATTCCTTCATGGAGGTTGGATTTGGTGGCGAGGGGTCCTTGGTGAGGAGAGGATCAGTTGAGTGTCGTCGGCGTAGGAGATTATGTTGAGGTCGTGCTGTCTGGCGATGCGTGCGAGCGGGGCCATGTAGATGTTGAACAGTGTTGGGCTGAGGGATGATCCCTGGGGTACGCCGCAGATGATCTCGGAGGCTTCGGATCGGAATGGTGGGAGGCGGACTCTCTGGGTTCTGCCGGCGAGGAAGGAGGTGGCCCATTCCAGGGCCTTGTCTCGGATCCCTGTGTCGTGGAGGCGTGCGCGTAGAGTGCGGTGGCAGTCTTGTATCTTGGGGCCTGAAATGGGACTGCTCCCCAACCACGCAAGGCTGCCCAGAGGACCCCACCTCGCGCACAAATTCACCCTCTCAGGAAAGTGATTATCTGACCCTTGTTGCAGAGGAGAGCCGTTGCTCGGGCTCATCTATAATACCATAAAACAACTTCAGGAGGTAACTAGTGAAGACAGCCGCCGGGCCTGTCTTGATACAAAACAATTGCAAGGGGGTACCAGGAAGGTTAATAAAACCTGTACAGATATAGGGGAAAAGTGTACTGCTGCACTGGAGCTCGATGTAGGGGCACTTAGAGGTCAAGCTGATGCTCAGCAATCCGAGATGTCTGATTTAATGTTGAAAATTGAGAATTTCGAAAATAGATAGTGCAGGTAAAAATTTAGATTCTTGGGGCTTGCAGAGGGAGTAGAGGGCAGGGATATCAGGGTATTTATGCTGAACCTTCTTAAGGGGTCCTTTCCTGAACTTTCCACCTGAAATTGGGACTTGAAGGTTCAACAAGTGCATTGCCTCCCACTAATGCTTAAAAAACAGCAAGATGAGCAAGTTGAGAGACCTAGAGCTACCTTGGTAAACTTTAGGAGCTTTTTACTCTGGCAGGCAATCTTTTAAAGGGCCCAGCCTGATGCCAAGCAGAGCTATGATGGTCATTTCTTTTTTGCCTGGCCTGATTTTTGTCACGCCACAGTGGAGAGGAGATAGTGGCTCAGGCAGCTCATCAAACCATTTCAGGATCTTGGAGGGGAGGGCTTTCTGTTGAACCCAGCCCAGCTGAAGATCATCCTCAAGGGCAAGACTCAGACATTCACCTCTGAGATTAAGGCTACGGAATATTTGAACGATATGTCCTCTGGGGCTGGAAAAGTTTCTTAGTCAGGAGGGTATATCTATAGTTCAGAAGGGTTGTTAACATAAGGCTGTTACTTTGAGTTTATTGATTTCTAGAACAAAATCTCCTCTCTCTGTATTTTTCTCTGTGGGAATTACGTATCTATTCAGGGAGCACTATACAATTCAGTATGGGTTGGGGGGGGGGTGTTCCAAACCTCTTTATTGTTCTGGGATATCCATATGTTTTGATCATTTTTTTCTCCTTTCTCCCACTATATACAGTGTTCTCAAGCTGGAGGGGGAGCGCATGAGTGGTGGTCTTGGGAGTCATCACTCAGGCCATGGGTGGCCTGACTGTTTCATGGTGGTGGTGTTGGAGGGAGGGTTGTTTGGAGAGGGGGTGTTAGGGCGGCACGGGTTAGGGGCACTTTGGGGGCAGGTCGGAGAAAAGGGTGGGGTCAACACAAGAGGAGAAGGAATGGCATTGCATGGTTTGAAACAGCTAGAGGCAGAGAAGCATGTTTACGAAAGGGACTAGGGGTCTCAGGCAGTTTTTCTTTTTCTGGCACATTGACTATTAGTAAGCTGCACATAACAACCCTGAATATCTGTGGGTTGAACAACGGCTGTAAGAAGAGAGAGAGGTAGCCCAGGATCTAAAAGTATTACGGGCAGACATACTTTGTTTACAGGAGACATATATAGAGGGGGCAAGGAAGCACCTGCTTCTATCTTTAGGCTTGCAATTAGTAGATTGCAGGGGGTGGCTATTATGGCACGAAGAAATGTCTGCAGGCTTAACCACACACAAATAAATAAATAACTATTTAGAAGGAGAGGTGTGGCGCAGCGGCCAGGGCGGCTGACTATGGAGCATGGGGCTCATGGTTTGATCCCTGGCGCCGGCAGCACCTCCGCCCAGCACCATGTGACTCTGGGCAATAGCTTGCTTAATCTTCCAGACGGCCCCCAGCGCCTTGAGACCCTTAGGGGTGATTAGTTTGCGCTTTACAAATACCGGGTTAATATTATTTAAGAAATGTCTGCAGGCTTAACCACACTGGCATATAGATTTGGAAGATGGGTGATTACTGTGTGTCATCATGGGGTGCCTTCACCCTTCGTTCAATGTATGGGTCGTCACTGATGATCCGGCAGTCTTTGATTGGTTGGATACCAAATTGGCACTTTGGCCAAATTCGATTATATTCTGCAGGGATTTCAATATTAATGTAAGGGGTGGGCTGTTAGAAGAAAGGGTAGATTTCTATTCAGGTTGGAAACCTAAAGGTGTCAGATCTTTGGTTTATTTGGGGAATTATCATGTGCTGGCTGACACCTGGCATAAGATTAAAGTGTCAGACCCCGGGTTCACATATTTTTCTGCCCCACATAGATTACACACTCGCTTGGATTATTTCTTTACTTCACATAGCCTACTATATAGGTCTAAGATAAAAATATACCCTCTGGTTATGTCCGACCATAACCCGTTGGCTTTAGAGATGGATGGGATAGAACTGGGGTCGAATACAGGGAATTGGTCTTTCGAGCTACATTACTCACAGATGAAGAATATATCCGGCATTGGAACAACTGTATTTTGGAATCTATGGAGTATAACCGAGGGAGTGCCTCAGTTAGGGCAGTGTGGGATGCGGGGTTATGGGGAAAACACTCTGTTATGGCTTAAATCATTAAAAGAATGAGAGGCTGCAGCTGAGGGAGCTATGTAGGGCCCTTGAAGAAGCTGAAGCTCAATTAATCTCAGTGGCCTCCAAAGGACAAAACATTGAGAGGGCTCAATATAAGGTGGCATTGGCTAAAGCCGCAATCAATTATATCTCAGGTAAAAAGGCAGCGGATAAATATGGGGTTTGGAAGATGGAGTGTGATGAGTACAGCAAATGGGTGGGACATCTGGTGGCTGTCTGAACAAGACTAAAAACGATGCAATCTGAGATAATTGAGTTAAGGGACACTCTGGGTGGCCTGGTCTCTGAACCTGAGAAGTTTTTCGGGGGTATAATGAGAGGCTTTATAGAGACAAAAAGACAGAGGAATACCAAGATGGGGATTTAATACACTTTCTCGAGTCAGTTCCCTTTGGGAGATTAAGTGCAGAAGATTGGGATTTATTGGATGCCCCCCTTTAATGGGAAGAAGTTCAAACTTCCATAAAAGATCTGCCGTCAGGGAAAGCAGTAGGAGTGGACAAGATCCACTTTGAGTTCTATAAAGTGTTTTCCTCTCATTTAGGGCCAAATCCGATGCAGACATTTTTGCAGATACAAAAGGGGCAGTCAGACCCAGACTCGTGGGCTATGGCAAACATTGTTGTGTTCTTGAAAAAAAGCAAACCAACTCAAGAGCCGATCGCTCTGATTAATAGCGACACGAAGATTTAATCTAAAGTGTTTGCCACACGTCTGAGTCTAGTTATAGGTAAGGTTGCCTCACCAAGACAACATGGGTTTATACCCGGGAAGAAAACCACGGATCATATTCGTTGTGTTATCACACTCTTCAACTCCTCAGCTGTTTCTGGGAACCCTATGGCCTTGATTTTATTAGACGCAGAAAAAGCATTTGATAGGGTTTTCTGGAAGTACTTATGGACAGTCATGGGTCAGTTTGGAATAGGGCCTGGACATATTAATTCAGTGAGAGCAGCCTATCATAGGCCTACTGCTAGATTGCAACTGATGAGTAGTCAGTTAGGGGAAATTCAAATCCAAATAAGCACCAGACAGGGGTGTCCTTGTTTTCCCCTGCTCTCCGCACTATATATCAACCCCTTAATCTGGAAGCTAGATATGAACCTCCCTGATAGCACCTATGCAATTTTTCATGGTTGGGCCACTAAAGTCCTCGCCCATGCGGATGATGTCGCTGTACTTACGCCTCCCCCAGGCTCAGGCCTTCTGGAGATTTTCTGGGTACTTGCTTAATCAAAACAAAACCCAAATAGTTCTTAACAGGTATGTATAGCTTAGGGATGAACGGGCAGTTGAGAAAGCTGAGTATCTCGGGGTCAATATGGCGGCTAAAGTGGACCAAATATTAGAAACTAACTTAGCCCCTGTCATTGGGAAGGCAAGAAGAGACCTGCATAGGATGGAAAAGTTACATCTTTCCATAGGCGGTCGCAGTAATGTCATCAATTGCCTAGTCGAGCACCCCAGCCCGGGCACCCCAGCTTGCATCTGATTCCAGGACAAAGTCCGGAACATTCCCGAAGATGGCCTTGCCATTCCATGCTTCAAGATTCTTTAGCCACCATTCCAGTTCCTCTTGAGCATCCTCTGATAGAGGGGGTGAATCCCCATACCATAAGTATTTCCTTAAGCCCATCACTTTCAATCTATGTAGGCCCCTGTAGTGTAGAGGTTTAGGGCAAATGGTCTAATTGGAAGATGGCCAAAGACCCAAAACTTTTGCCAGATCTCTCAGAAGAATTGATGTTTTGGACAGAACTGTTGACATAGTTTCAAATCAGGATGAGGTCCTGAACTCCGGATTAGCCGCTGGGCCTCTCGAAACACCCAAATTTGAAAGGTTTTCACCTCTTACCCGGGAAAAAACAATTGGTCTCATAAGCTTCATTAAATCCGGGGCCCCCTAAGACCCCTGTCCCCCTTTGGTCATCAATCTTGCAGCCAGCACGGTGGCCGGTCCACTCATGGATCTATTAAATGAGACACTTAGCTCTGGGCGATACCCAACTATTTGGAAAAGAGCTTCCATTCTCCCTCTGGTGAAAAAACCCTCCCTGAACCCTAAGCAGGTGGAAAGTTGTGGACCCATTTCCCGTCTTCCGTTTCCAGACAAGATTTTAGAGAAGGCAATGAACGAAGAAATACTATCCTTTTTAGATACCAACCAGTTGCTTGATTCCTCTCAATGCGGTTTTAGAGCAAACCATTGTACTGAATCAGCACTGATGGCAGCATCTGAGGAAATAAAAGGAATTGTGGACAAGGGTGGCAGAGCTGCACTAATCCTATTAGATCTCTCTACCACCTTTGATAAGGTTCATCACACACTTCTCATTGAACAACTTCATTCACTAGGTTTTAGGAACACTGCACTAACATTGCTGAGCTCGTTTCTCAATGATAGACAACAGTGGGTAGAGATGGGAGACGCAAGTTCCAGACCTCTCTCTCTCCCCTGTGGGGTACCTCAGGGCTCTGTGCTCAGCCCCACCTTATTTAATGTGTATGTCACCCCTCTTGTTAATCTTATTCTCAGTTTTGGCCTGGCTGCATTCACCTATGTTGATGATACATAGATAGTGGTATCTATTTCATCACAGGTGGAAAAGGATGCAAAACATTTCTGCAGATGCATGGCCCAGGTTGCAGGCTGGATGCAGAGAAATTGTCTCAAACTAAACTCAGACAAAACAGAGGTTCTGCTTTTTGGAAAGGAGACCTCCTTTTGGGCTGCATCTTGGTGGCCCTCGGAGCTGGGTGCTCTACTGAGGCCAGTGCAGAAGGCAAGAAATCTGGGAGTCATTTTTGACACCAAACTATGTTTCTCGGAACAAATCAATGCTGTGACCTCAGCAGGTTTTTTTTATGTTGAGGGTTCTCAAGAAAATTCTCCTGTTTATTCCGTTTGACTTATAGAAGACAGTGATGATGGCACTCATCTCCTCGAAGATGGATTACTGCAATGGCCTTTATCTAGGCCCTTCTAAATATCTGTTTAAAAAAACGACAGTCTTTGCAGAACGCTGTAGCAAGAATGTTACTGAAGGTCCCAAAATTCGGACCAATCTTTCATCTAATGCTTGGCCTCCATTGGTTGCCAGTGGAAAAGAGGATTTCATTTAAGGCTCTGTGTTTAATTCACAAGGCCCTCTACAGAGCCGGTCCGACCTTCTTTAAGGATCGTTTCTCCTGGTATATTCCCGGTAGGAACCTCAGATCGAGCTTGTGCGAATGATCACGGTCCCAAGAATTAGCAAAGCAAAATGGGGTGGAAGAATGCTCTCGTACCCTGGAGGGAAACTATGGAACTCCTTGCCTCTTGCCCTAAAGGGTATGTGTTAAAAATTAATCATGGTTCCCAAGTGTTCCTTGCAGGAACTTAAGTAGCTGTAGTCCTGCTGTTAATTGGATCCATGTTTCCAACTTGTAGAGGTGCACAGATAATGAAGCCACGTGACTGCTGGTGCCCTGGGAGGCCACGCCAGTGTAATGGAGACACAACTGACAAGTGTGGGTGAGTGGCGCTTGGAGGTGGTATGCAGAAGGAAACCCCGGCTACTCTTCAACATCCATCAAAGCCATCCTTCAACACCTCTGCTCTTCGCTGCTTCATTGAATTATATATATTTCTGCCTTATGACAGGAGCTGAACCACACTGGAGGGAGGTTGTGGAGAATATACACTTCCACAGCTCTAGAGAAACTTTTCATAGGAATTATATTATTATATTGCATGTAGAGGAAGACCAAGGGCTAGGATTGTCTTTTGGAATCCAGGACTATCGATGAACAGTCTACATATGCTGACTCATTAATTGAGGTTTTGTGATGATGGTGAAGATTCGATTGATGCTGGATCAGGTTTGGTACAGATCTGGTAATGCTGCAAAACAAGCATACGCTTGCATGTAATACAGCGAGCAGACACGAGCTAGACCTAAAAGATGCATTCTAAGAACATTACATCAAGGAAAAAGAGAATACAATGTCAAGTGCCTCAACTCAAGGTTCACTTCTTGAGATGCTTTGTCTGTTGAGGAAGGTGATGGGAGTTACCAGTTTAGAGTACATCTGCCATTCTTTCCACTACTGCTTCAGGTCAGAGGCTATCGTTAGTTCCGAATTGCTGATCATCTCCAAGCGAGTACCTAGGATAGTGCTTCTGCAAAGGCCCTCTGTTTCCCACACAGGTCTCACCTCTGACCCAACTGACCTAGATCAATCAATCAATCAATCACAGAATTTGTAAAGCGCACTACTTACCCGCGAGGGTCTCAAGGCGCTAGGGAAAAAAGGGGGGGGGGTGCTGCTACTGTTCGAACAACCAGGTCTTGAGTAGCCTCCTGAAAGTCAGCAGGTCTTGGGTCTGTCGTAGGCTTAGTGGAAGGGTGTTCCAGGTCTTGGCGGCGAGGTGGGAGAAGGATCTGCCGCCGGTGGTAGTTCTTTGAATGCGAGGGACGGTGGCGAGGGAGAGGTCGGCGGAGCGGAGTTGGCGGTTGGGGACGTAGAAGAGGAGTCGTCTGTTGAGGTAGGCTGGGCCAGTCTTGTGGAGTGCCTTGTGTGCGTGGATGAGGAGTTTGAAGGAGATTCTCCTGTCGACGGGGAGCCAGTGCAGGTTCCTCAGGTGGGGGTGATGTGGCTGTGGCGAGGTACATCGAGGATCAGGCGTGCAGAGGCGTTTTGTATGCGTTGCAGTCGCTTGATGAGCTTGGCCGGGGCTCCCGCGTAGAGGGCGTTCCCATAGTCAAGTCTGCTACTGACGAGGGCCTGGGTGACTGTTCTTCTTGTGTCTGTCGGGATCCACCTGTAGATCTTGCAAAGCATGCGGAGGGTGTTGAAGCAGGAGGATGAGACTGCGTTGACTTGCTTGGCCATGGAGAGCGTTGAGTCGAGGATGACTCCCAAGCTGCGTGCGTGGTCGGTGGGTGTCGGGGCTGCTCCCAGCGTCGTTGGCCACCAGGAGTCGTCCCAGGCTGAGGGGTTGGAGCCGAGGATGAGGACCTCTGTCTTGTCCGTGTTCAGTTTTAGTCGGCTGATCTTCATCCAATCGGCGAAGGCCTTCATTCCTTCATGGAGGTTGGATTTGGCGGCGAGGGGTCCTTGGTGAGGGAGAGGATCAGTTGAGTGTCGTCGGCGTAGGAGATTATGTTGAGGTCGTGCTGTCTGGCGATGCGTGCGAGCGGGGCCATGTAGATGTTGAACAGTGTTGGGCTGAGGGACGATCCCTGGGGTACGCCGCAGATGATCTCGGAGGCTTCGGATCGGAATGGTGGGAGGCGGACTCTCTGGGTTCTGCCGGCGAGGAAGGAGGTGGCCCATTCCAGGGCCTTGTCTCGGATCCCTGCGTCGTGGAGGCGTGCGCGTAGAGTGTGGTGGCAGACAGTGTCGAAGGCGGCGGAGAGGTCCAGCAGGATGAGGGCTGCGGTCTCACCGTTGTCCAGCAGGATCCTAATGTCGTCGGTGGCGGCGATGAGGGCAGTCTCAGTGCTGTGGTTGCTGCGGAACCCCGATTGGGATGGGTCCAGGATGCTGTTTTCTTCGAGGTATCGGGTTAGCTGTTTGTTGACGATCTTCTCGATGACCTTGGCTGGGAACGGAAGCAGGGAGATGGGCCGGACGTTCTTGAGGTCTCTCGGGTCCGCCTTGGGTTTTTGAGTAGGGCGTTGATCTCTGCGTGTTTCTAGCTCTCTGGGAAGGTCGCGGTCTCGAAGGAGAGATTGATGACGTTGCACAGGTGGGGTGCGATGGAGCTGCTGGCTTTGTTGAAGATGTGGTGCGGGAAAGGGTCTGACGGGGAGCCGGAGTGTATTGTGCTCATGGTCTTGATGGTGTCCTCGATGTTCACGCTGGCCCAGGCTGGCAGGGGGTCGTGGTCGATGGTGTGCGGCGGGTCTGGTGCATCGATCTTAGTTGGGGCTGTCTGGGTGTTGAAGCTGTCGTGGATGTCGGCGACCTTGCGGTGGAAGAAGGTGGCGAGGGAATCGCACAGGGGTTGTGACGGCGGGATGTCGTTGGTGTTGGAGCTGGGGTTGGAGAGTTCCTTCACGATGTTGAAAAGCTCCTTGCTGTTGTGTGCGTTGTTGTCGAGGCGGTCTTTGAAGGAGATTCTCTTGGCGGACTTGATGAGGTGGTGGTGGTTACGGATGGCGTCTTTGTGGGCTGCGTGGCTGTCCGGTGTCTTATCACTGTGCCATTTCTTCTCTAGTTTCCGGCAGGTACGCTTGGAAGCTAGGAGTTCCGAGGTGAACCAGCTGGCTCTTTTGGTGGTGTCACTGTAGGTGAGTTTTTTCAGCGGGGCGAGGGTGTTGGCACAGTCGTCCATCCATCGTCTGAGGTTGCAGGCGTACAAGTTTCAGTCACTAACCTTGACCTGCCCAACCAATCACTCCTGCCATATGCGTCCCAGCAATCAGGCCCTGCCTAGGCACATTATCAGGCCAGTCTCCCTCGATGAATTCAGCACTTGCACCACTCCACCTAGACTGCAACTGGCACCAGCAACTAACAGCCAGCAGCAATAGGCACCAGTAGGACACACATCTACCTATCTGTGAAGTATTCCCAAGTTATCCTTAGCCATTCATGTAAGGAGGGCCACGCACATACGCCCCCAGCTCAATAATATTCAGATTTAACTCAAATCCGGCTGTTAATTTTAATTCCCATGTTCCTAGGCAAATTCCTTTAAGGCGGCTTTGCAAACGTCCTTTTCACAATTAGTGGTCACTTTAACTATCACCTTTATCACTAGTTTTTGACAGAAGTTACTTGAATGTGGATCAGGCTATAATTGGTAGCTCCTGGTTGCATAAAATTTCTTTCACAACAATGGAACCTGCACACCCATGCCAGGAACCATTAATGAGGCATGTGTGCAATGATAACTCATTAGATAGCCAAGCTTGTGAGCTACCAGATCAGTAAGGCGTATCAGTACCTATTTTCCCTCACTAAAACTCATTCGAAGTGGACCAGGGAATACCCATAAACTGCAGAAACATATGTTGGGGACTACTACGGTACCCACTTGTTGACCTTCATAATACATTTGCACTAAAGTCGGTGGGACTTTATATTACAGGTTTACAAGACACATCTGGAGGGTAACATGGAAAGAATAGACAGTACTGACTGACTCTTCTGTTGAATAAATGATTAGACAACTATGATAGACCTATAGATTGAGATGTTTTCATCTAAGAACAAAATTATACTGAATGGCTGTGGTAGCATAGGACATGCTAAAGACATGCATGAGACCAAAGGGCAGGGTGAGCTATCCCTGGTACAGCTGGCATTCTCTTGTGCGGAGTAATATTTGTGGATGCAGGTTGGAGGGTGGAATCTTGGCTTTTGTGAATGGAAAGATAGCCATTACGAAGATAAGAAACATTTCCTCAGAATATATGGAGATGGCCCCATAACAAATGTATACCTTCCGGAGTCTTCTCCTGATAAACACAAATGCCCAGGTAGATTAATCTGGGTTAGCAGACAAATCAGGTGCTAGCTAAAATAGAACAGAGTTAGACTATTTTATATATGGATTTAAAACTTGTCATGAATTTGCCCTAATCTAACTGGACTTTTCAGATATATTAGGCTAGGTCTGGTGAGCCATCTCCCATTTTAATCATGGTTCAGTGAGGGATGTGCTCTCAGTCTATAATGGCTTAAAGAAGTAAAGTGTAAGTAGAACTACCTTTGGCAAATCAGAGGCCTACTTGGAAAGCTTATTAGCAGCAGTCCCTAAGATGTGAACCCTCAAACATGATTTCAGTTTTCATACATCTATTTTCCAGTGAATTATGAGACAATATTTTGGGACCAATCAGACACACATATTAGTTGTAAGTACAGTGCCTGCCCAAAAGGCAGCTACAAAAGGACAACACAGTCAGTGGACCAATAGTTTTTACAATGTAATGTAACTACTAATATTTATTACCATACCCAACACCGAAGGCTTAAGGCACAAAGCTAGTTCCGTGTTTTAATCTGATAACACCATGCAGTAAAGCCTTTCCAGAGGTTTATACAGTGCTACAGGGACATTACTCTGCATCTACAACTTCTGCAGAAAACAATTTTCAGTTAAGCAAGGCACCACAAACTCAGTCTTCTGCTGAATTTTATTTGATAGATCTTTCTCCCTTACCATCCACACAAGTACAATTTGCATTCCTTATCCATGAATGGCCATATGCTACTTGTAGTTTGTACTTAATGCTGTTTAATTGTTACCTACACACAGTTCTCCAGGCGAATATCTACTGCGGATGTACTGAAAATTCAAAGTCAAGGGTCTCCTTGGAACAAAGAACCATCATAAAAGCAAGACAGAAGCCCCCTTTACCGACTGTGGGAATGGGATTAAAGGAGTTTAAGACCCACAAGTAGTGTAGAAGAAAGGGCAAACAACAATGCAGTAAAAAAAAAGAACCACATGAATACAACCACAAGGGAGTGTTCAAGGTAAAACAAAACTACTGAAGCTGCCCGTGGTGGTGTGCTTCTGGAAAGCATTGTAGGCATTATGGGCAGTGAAAATACCTGAACCGCGCTGGAGTGATTGAAGTGCCGAAGGAGGTGATGAGTGAAGCATGTGCCTAGTTGCGCTCATGGGTAATACGCTGTGCCATACAAGTTGACCCAGCATAACAATATATGCAGACGAGTGTTAAACATCCTTCCAGAGACAGACACACAAACACACACACAAACAAACACAAACACACACACACAGACACACAAACACAAACACAAATACACACACACACACACACTTTCCAAACACCAGGCAAAATAGGCAAGCCAATTCTGGTGTGAAGTTCAATATGTTTTTATGGAGTATTGAAGGTATCATTTTTTGTCAGAGAAATGGAACTGCATAGTTCTATACATATCACCCACAGTGTGTAGGCAGGTTTGAGTGGTGTACAGAATACATTGTGTCTCTTTCTCAAAAAGAGTCAATGAACCTGTAAAAGAAAACAGTGCACAACTTTTGAAACACTAAAGATTTTAGAATGTTTTGAGATTGGGCCTTGCCAAAAGCTTAGATTGGATACAATCCCCATGCACTGGTTTTACAACAGCTATCCTTCTTTTGTAATGAAGATTGATTAGGTGAATATAATTATTATATGACAAGTTGAATTCAGTCACTAGGAGGCCAGATCTACAAAAAGTAGGAATTGCGATCCCCAAATTGCGATTCTTACCGATTCACAATTAGGAAATCACAATTCCTCATGTAAGAAAACATAAAACTTGTAATTATCATATCCTAATGGGTCGCAATTTGACCTCCCTCATGAATATTAATGAGGTAGGTTGCAGTTTGCAGACCATTAGGAATGATAGCCATCACAGGGATATTGGCCTGCTGGGGTCAGCAGACCACCATGTCTATGATTGCTTTCCAATAGAGCAATCATCTTTTTTTTACAATTTTTTTACATGCAATCTGTTTTCCTTTAAAGGAAAATGGGATGTGTTTAAAGAAATAAAAATAAAATTTGTTTCAGTTTCATTTTTTAGCAACAGGCCGTGGTCCGTTGGAGAGTTGCATTTTTCCAAACTATAGGGTGAAGTGCTGTTTATTTGTTAGAGTAATGTCAAGATCCTTGTAAGACCTGGCATCCTTGGTGTGGTTTCCCCTGACTTTGTGCCTTCAGACCTTCTGTTTTAGCTGACTTTGTTTTTACTGACTTAAGGACTCTGGGTACTTTACCACTGCTAACCAGTGCTAAAGTGCATGTGCTTGCTACTTAAAACATGGTAACATTAACTTATCCACAATTGGTATATTTAATTTACTTATCAGTCCCTAGTAAAGTACACAACATGTGCCCAGGGCCTGTAAATTTAAATGCTGCTTCTGGGCCTGCAGCACTGATTGTGCCACCCACTAAAGTAGCCCTTTGTACATGTCTCAGGCCTGCCATTGCAGAGCCTGTGTGTGCCGTTTTAAACTGTCATGTCGACCTGGCAAGTTAACCCTCTTGTCAAGCCCAACCCATCCTTTTTAATACATATAAGCCACCCCTAAGGTAGGCCCTGGACAGCCCAAGAGCAAGGTGCAGTGCACTTAAAAAGTAGGACATGCACTTTTAAGTTTTACATGTCCTGGTAGTGAAAAACGCTTACATTTGTTTTTCACTAGTGCAAGGCCTATATCTCTCATAGGATAACATTGGGATTAACTTATTACATTCTATAAGTGTCATTTCCAAATGGGAGGATATGGGACCCCCAAGTTTGGGTGTCTCTAGAATCACAATTTAAAATCACAACTTATGGTGAAGTCAGATTTTGAATTGTAATTCTGAAAATGCCACTTTTAGAAAGTTGACATTTTCTTACTTTAGCCATTACGTGCCTTCTGCATGTCTCTGAATACATGTTGGGGTGCGTGAGAGCTGGGTTTTGTGCATTCCCTTTAGACAGCCAGACACAAAGGGAGCTTAGGTGTGACTGCTGGACCATCCACATCCTGATGGGCCATCCTGGGCAGGATGGGAGGGAGGAGCAGACACTTACACCTGAATTGTCTGTGTCCTGTTCCCACACAAAGGACTGCATACTGCCCTGTAGGGCGTCTGGAGCCAGGACATGTAGGAAAGGGACTCTGCACTTCAAAGGCCTCTCTTTGAAGTCTCCCCCACTTCAAAAGTGCAACTGGGTATAAGTACTGATCATCTGACACCACCAACTCAGTACACTTCTGGACCTGTGGCTACTCTGCCAGGAAGAAGGACTGCTGTGCTGCTACAAGCACTGCAACTCTGCTAAACTGGTACTCTGCTTGACTCCTTCTTTGCTGTGCTGACCTGCTACCTGCTGTCCTCTTGCCTGGGAGTGAGAAAGACTGGACCTGCATCTCTCCACCCCAGAACCAAAGTGACTCCAAAGGCTTGCTGGTCTGCCTCCGGTTTGAAGTCTCAGGGACATCAAAGACTTCCAAATCATCCTGCTAAAGCACCTGGACTCTGATAACTGTGATTCTTGCCATGCCAAGTGTTGCCAAACTGGTCCTGGGCCCTTTGAAGTGGGTATAACGTGTTGCTCCAGCAAAAATCCACACATCGACGCCATTGCGCCGGTCGGAAGCAGTGCACCTCCATCGATGCTGACGCATCGCCACTGCTGTGAGGATCGAGTGCATCGCATCGCCGACGGCATGGCGCATCGCCTCCTTCTTCGATGCATCTCCGACTTCTTGCGGCTCGGAGTGGACGCATCACCTTCAGCCTAAGGATTGACGACAATGCATCGCCTCCTCTGCTCCTTGCATCGCCCTCGACGTTGACGCAAACAAGTCACCTTGCAGCGGGCCAGAACTGGTCTTTATATCCAACCTGTGCTCCATCGTGGTGGCCTGAACATTTGGATTTGACCTGGTCTAGGGGTACCAGATAGCCCCGGTTGGTGCTTTATGCTTTTAAACACTACATATCACTTTATTCTTTAAAAGTTCATAACTCCGGTTCTACTCACTGGAATTTTGTTGTGTTGGTCTTGTTTTGTTCATTGCATTAGGCTCTATGTTTCTATCTAGGTGTGATATCTTTTTGTGTGATGTTTTCACTGTTTTACTGTTCAAAGTGTTGCACAAATCCTTTACACGTTGCTTCTTAAGTTAAGACTGACTGTTCTGTGCCAAGCTACCAGAGGGTCAGCACAAGTTAATTTATGGTGTATATCTGACTTACCCTGACTAGGATTGTGGTTCCTGCTTGGACAGGGTGCATACCTCAGGGTGCAACTAGAAACCCAATTTCTAACAATCCTACTACAAGATAGCTTATTATGTCCTGGGTAAACAAGTTCAATCGAATCAATAGTTTCACATCTTGTATCCAGATTTATGAAGTTGAACTCTAATTGATATGTGATAGATTAAGCAAAAAGATCGATTAAGGGTTGTTAATATAAAATAAATGAATTAATTTACATCAATGACAGTGAATTCCATTTTATTTTTAAAATCAAAGCTTAATGCAGATTAATGAAAAGGAGTTAGTTTTGCAAGGAACAAACACAAATAGAGAAAAGAAAAGAAAACATTTATGGGTGTAGTTATTTACAGTGATTTGTACTTTGTACAGTGTGGTCTTTAATAAATCTGTATCAGTCGCTATTGATCCCACCACGGTGATGGCCGAAATCAACGATATAACAGCAACACAGCTGCCTCTGTCATCATCTGGCTGACACTCCATCCTGTCTGATTTCCAAGCCCATCCGAGTCAAAGGCAGCAAAGTCGCCACACTGCTTCAGATCAGCGCCTGGGAAATAACCTCCTCCGCCAATGCAATGCTGCAAATAGAAAGAAGGTTAGAAACAGAGTTTGAAAGAAAATTGAAGTACATGAAAAAAATGGTTTTATCCTTCGAGATCCTGTTTTTATGTCTTTAGCAGCTATCACAGAAAAATCAAGCAATTCACCCCACCCAAAAATGCTTTCTTTCCTGTGGAAACGGCAAGATAAGAATTCTGGTCTTTCACTTGCACATTAAATAACCGAGCAACTATCCCATAGCTCCTACGTAGTTGACTCCCTATTTAAAGAATGAATCAACTGTCAATATAGTTCCTCGTGGGCCGCAAAGCACATGTCCAACGAACACAACGTGAGATGAGATTAGAACAGGATTATAAACATAATTCTGACACACATATTACTTGAAATCTTTGAAATCATTGAAAGAATAATCAATTTTAAAAGATTAATACAAGTCTTTTTTGAAGACATTGACTTGTTTCTTGAGGGCTTTCCTGTATTTTCTGCCCGCTTCATCTTGTTCAGGAATGTTAACATACACCTATCAATTACTGATACTGACTAAACTTTTCTTTCAAATTTTGACTCACACTTTACGACTAGTATTTATGCCACCACTAAATAATTTTTTGAACCTACCCAAGAACAAATAGGTTAGTTTGGAATTTTCAGATTTGGAGTGCTATGCAATATTAATATTCATGAGTTAGGTCACAAATTGCGAGTCACTGAGATTGGAGGTGATCACTGAGATGGTGGTCCGTTGCAGTTAGCAGTCCATGAAGTCTCTCATTGCCTTTCAATAAAGTAAGCTTTTTTTATTTTTTTATTTAGCCCATGTTCCTTAATGGAAACGGTGCTGCCTTAAAAAAGAAAAGTTCACTTTTTTTGTTTCTTTGAGCATTGACCCTGGTCATGTGGTGGACCACTGCCGACTTTCTTTTTAAAATTCACAAAGTGGGAGTGGTACCAAAGGGAACCTTTCCCTTTTGTGGAAAGAGTTATCACCCTAACTTGGGCACTGGTAAAATGTCAATGTTGTGCAACTGTAATTCAATTGCTAAACATTGACACATATGACATGATTGGGTATTTGGAAGATACACTTACAAGCCCCCAATCCCACCAGAACATGCCTACCCAATGGCCTCTACTTGTTTTTTAAGATCTGCAATCTCTACCATAATGTGGGCCCAGGGAGTAGTTGGCAAGGGAGATGGGGTAACCCTATCCACAGGTGTGGTCAGCTTGGAGAGTACCTGCGCTACTGATAGCAGAGCCTGTGCGATAGTGTCTCATGAGTCTGTTGGATGTACCTGCGGAGACAGGGTCGGGAGCCCTTGAGCAGGTGCCCCACTGACTGACAAGGAGGTGGGGGGCCTTGGAGCTATTAAGGGAGCTGTTAAGGGTTGCTACCTGCAAATTCCCTCTGGCCCTGGAGACAGGGCTAATAGTGCCTATCTAATGCCATATAAGGCCACATAAGCCCCATGGGACTCTGTCAGTGTGGGTAGGTTATTATTGGGGCTGTGAATTGCTTGTGGGAGGGCTGCAGGACTAGGCTGCGCTTGAGCGGTAGAACTCGGCAATGTTGCTGGGGCCTCAGTTGGGGTGGCAGGTGAGTGGCTGCCAGCGGGACGGGTGCTACAGAGGCCTCAGGAGTACCTAGTGGTGTGGTGGGTGCCATCTTGCCCACTTTGCCAGCAGGGGCACGCGTTGGTTTTTTGACCCTGGGCTGCACCTGTGGGAAAGCCGCCCGTGGGGGGACATGGGACCGCCATGGACGTTCTGCTCCTGAGGAACTTTCTTCCAGCTCTGACTATGACCCTGAAGTATCAGCCCCGCTCATTGCCCAGCTTAGCCAACAGTAACTTCAACAATTGCAACAACTCAGGATCCTTGTCTTTCCGTTTGCCCACCCGGCCTCTTTTAGGCTGAGCTGCCATGATACCTAAGGGTGAAGGTTAATAAAAGGGTTCCAGGGAAGGAAACAACCCGACACCTACAACCAGATGCGGTCAATTAAAGGACTCCAATGATGTGACCTGGGTGGAGATTGCCTAAACTACTCTGATGAGGTCAATTAAAGGCCTCCGACGATCTGACCCGGGCCTCGGGTGCCAGATCGGTTCTGGGCAGCGCAGAGACACCGAGACAGAGAAGGGGCAAAAACTGCCAAGGGGTGGGACGCCCCGTCAGTGCCGCAGGAGCCCACTGCTGAGCCGAAGAGGAAATCCAGGTAATGCGGGCAGTGCGGTAAAGCGGAGGCACTGCTGAAATATTGCCACCGGTCCGCACGCCGCCAACCACGATGGCCACGTCCAAAAAGAGGCCAAGGTCAAGGGACAGGCAATTTTTATGACCCCTGGGCACTGCGGTGGTGACAAACAGAAGACCCTCCCGTGACACGGCGCACTTCCTGTCGCCCCACCTCACTTCTTGTGCGGTGAGGTGACAGGAAACTGCCCCTGGCTGAAACCACCCTTGGCCGGCACGTCGCCAGATCGGGAAGGGTCCCACGGCACGGAGGCCCCGGGTCCTAAGCGCTGCACTCACCCCAAAGGAGGGGTGCTCTGTCCAGTCTCCCCTATCCTTTCACGCTTTTCCAGGCATCCCCTGGATTTATAAACATATTTCTCTGCCACAGCAGCAAAGTCCACTCCCCTTATCAATTCAAGAAAAGGTAGAGCTTGTTGAGACCATCAGTCCTGAGCAATGTTTCTTTGCGCAATAATAAAGCCCACCATGACCAGAAGCCGGGTGCCACGGCTCCCCCCACCAGGTGTCCAGGAGGCCCAATAGAATCAGCTTCGGGTCCGTGGGAACTGTTCTGGGTATTTCATGAGACAAGGTAGTGCAAATGCGTGGCCAGTAAGTTTAGATAACATGACAGTCCCATACCACATGGAAAAAGGACCTCAATGGGTGTGTCACCACCAACAGTGCAGTGATGTCCCGCTTTTCATACCGTGTAGTCATGAGGGGCTGTAATAGATCCCTTGTAGATATTTTAGTTGGATGAGGCAGAGCCTCATCAATATCGCTAGGGATATAGGGACCATTTTCGCCTCAACCCAGTCCTTGTTGTCTAAAGGGCCCAGGTCTCCCTCTCAGAGCTCCTTTAGAGTAGTCATGCAATCCAGAGCATTATTCACCAATGTGCAATAAAGGCGGGGCACGCCTTTCTCAAGAAGGTGTGAGTCAAGCAGTTGTGCCTCAAGGGAATTAATTTGAGGGCGGGGCTTTTAGGAGTCTAGAGAGGCTTCGAGGGCATGTCGCAGCTGCAGGAAGTGATAGACTTGTGATTTAGGCATTGTGAAGGTGGTGAAGAGGTGCTGAAGCGTGCACATGGCCGTTCCCTGACCAACGTCCCTCCAGAGCGGCAGAGTGGGGAAGCCAGGAGCCTGATCAGAGTGGTGTCATTGCTGTCGGGACCCCATGCCATCCAACCCACCTCAGGGACTGGTGACAGGACAAAAGGGTCGAGTGAATGGCCAGGGGAAGGAATGTAGGAACCGAGCCCACCAACCCTAAGGGCATGTGTATGCACCACAATGCACTTAGACAAATGCAATTTTGGGCATTTTTCTAAGGAATTGCAAATTACCATCAACTTGAAGTTGATGGTAATTTGCGATTTGTTAATGCAAAGTCGCATTCTGAGAATGCTTCTTGCATTGCGTTTAGGGAATCGCAAATTGTGATTCCCTAACTGCATTCGAAAAATAGATAATCGCAAAAATTGCGATTACCTATTTTGCGAATGCCTTTGGGGTTGATGCATCCCAAAAGGCTATTTACTATATTGACAGTTGATTCTGCGAATCGGCCCGTTTGCGACCGGTAAATAGCTTGATGCATGTGCCCCTAAATGCATTATTACCCTTAATTTTATGTAACGATCCTGAAATTTTACGTAATTATGCATAGGAAATTAGACAACATTTGCACACACCCATAAGTAAAATGCAGGTAACAAATTTAAATCTGGGTAGGACTGATTCTGGCATTGTTTATTCCATGGTTGAGTCTATAACATCCATTGAGTTATAAAATGCTTTTTATTAAAGTTCTAACATGCCATTTATATAATATATTTGGTATGTCAGTTAAACTGATATTCAGGGGCATATTTATAGAGATTTAGTGCAGGGCAGCACAGCAATTTTCCTTGCTGAGTTGCCCTGCGTCAAAGTGAAAGGGGAGGAATGTGCCATATCCATGGCATACAGCACATTCCTGTCCTTTTCCCCTGCGCTTGCTCCGTTTCGGCAGCCTACCTCTAATGCAGGCAGCCTTGCACCATGGGGCAAGGGAGCCTGTGTTGCATGCAGAATTGTTTTTGTGCAGGAAGGGGCACAACTAGGCATGGATCACCCAACATAGCACATCCCCCAAATACCCAAATACATACGTGTGCAGTGTTACAGCCTGTTACTTTGATTCCAGAACAGAGGGCAAATGAAGCTTTTTCATTGTTAAACACGCGGAACTCAACGAAGCCTCCAACAATTTCCTCTGTTGAAATAATAGGCAATGTTATCATTAGAGAGATCCAAGTTGCAGACAAAAAACATACACAGCCTCATGTATTCCAGGCTATGGATCAACATACATTTAAACTTGCTATTTACATGTATCCTTTCCTCCAACAACATGCAATATTTCCTGTCTTTCAATTTAAGTACCAATATTTTGTAGTGTTTTCACTATTTGGTTGTAAATTAGACAACCTATGAGTTATTTTGTGCATCACCTCTATAAATACTGCTGGCAGATACAAAGTATTTTGTTTCCTGGTAAAACTTTCTCTCAACTCTACACTTTAATCACAAAGAAAAGCATCCTTTATTATACTCCATAAAGGCCTATTCACAAAGGTAAATGTACTTAAGAGTAAATCCGAACATATAAATGTAACCTTAGACATAGTAGTCATTTTACTAAGTTTGGCTATTCACCATTTACTGAGTGTAAAGTATTACAAAGTGTTGGCTTTACATATCTCCTGATACTGAAACAGGGAGTAGATCTACATATTTATGTATTATGTTACTCATAGTAACTTTTCACACATAAGTAAAGGTTTCTGCCACCGTGGCAGAGATCACCCAATGGTAAAGTATAGGGGAAAAAAAAAGGTTTATGAAACTTTTTAAAAAGCTGTAAAAATATATTTGATATGTTATCTTACAAATTAATTTTATATATCTATTTTAAATGTAGAACAACATAACAAAATATGGTACAGCACAATTATTTATTTTAAGTTAAAAACTGAATTAATTTAAATATATTAAATTATAATATTTTTAAAAGATTTTTTTAAACAATTTTCTCACTAAGGTAAAATATTTATATATTTTTATATATTAAAAATTACTTATATAAATAAGTTACATTAATGTAATATTAAAAAAAGTTAAAGGTACATATATTTTTATGTTTAAAACAGTTGCTTAGTTATTTTATAACAAATATAATACTAGCCAGGTTTGCTACTGACGGCTCCTCACAGGTGAGCCCAATGCCCTGTAGGAGCTAAGCACAATGCTCCTCCCCCTTCCCCTTTCCACAGCTTTTCGGGATGGCCGTGGCTTGCAGCGTGCAATGAGATGAGGCTCCAGTGAAAGGGAGCGGTATCAACGCTCGGAAAAGCTAGAAGCACACTGCTAATCACAAGGAATGCCTTTGACACCTATGCTGTGAGCATTCCTCGGGCCGCAGTTTCCTCCAGTTTCGGAAAGGTTTACCGGCGTGTGAGGCGTGTGATGGCTCTGAGGCTTTGAGCAATGGCAGCGGTTCCTCTGTGCCCCTCCCCCCTCGGAGTACAATTATGTGGTGAGAATACCACCGTCAAGGCTGAAGTTAGAGGCTGCCTGAGGTCGCCAGGGGTCTCGCAGGCAAAATTGGAGCAAGGAGGAGCGCGCTGATGGTCGCGCTGAGGAGGATCCAACTCTGAGGTACCTGTGAGCTAAGAGAGCTAGGACGACGCGAAGTGTGGAAAACGGGGATATCAATTGACTACCAGGCGTTACACTGTATAGTGCCACCAAGTTTGCGAGGCACGGTAGGACTATTTTCTTGAGAGCTGGGGTTTTTTGTTTTTTGTCTTTTGTTGTCTCCCATATGAACTTTAAAGTGCACAAACGCTGGCTGGAACCTTTTTGGCAGATTGGCAGTAGTCACATAATCCCCTCCTATGCTACTTCCTTGGTGGCAGTTTGGCCGCAAAAGGGTCTATAAGGTGTGCTATAAGGCGTGCTATATGCTTTTTGCGAATAGCGAAAAGAAATAACTGTGCAAGTTAAGTTAGTTAAGTTAATTAAGGGCTTGGTCAGAGAGCTATGCGCCAGATGGTTCTGAGAGGGACAACAGCCCGAGCAGTAGCTCCATCTGCAGCACCCCCCGTTTCACCATCTTCAGTGCAGAAAACTAGATGCCAAACAGCGCAGGCTCGTATTTTGGCAGCCAGAAGAGGAAGAACTGCTCAGAAAATTAGGGGAGATATAAACTTTACGAACTCGCAGGTGGCTCTCTTAACTCAGAAGTTTTCCTCCACGCTTTTTGACTCCCCTGAAACATCCTCAGCCTCGCTGGAGCTCTCGCCAGAAGTGAGAACCGAGGGCAAAACCAGAGTCACAGGGGCAGCAGGGTCCGATATACTGAGGATTGAGAACCCAGAAGTGGTTAATTCTCCTAACCCTCCCAAAGAGTACCCGGTATTCTCTATTAATCAAAAATTTAATCAGATGGCTACCCCGGCTAACACAGTGGACAAGCGGATAGAGGACAAAACACTTCCAGTAGAAGCTGTCCCTGTAATACAAGCGAAAGGTGTGGATGCCACTACGGGACCCAGGGCTCCTCTGGGAAAAGAAGGAGAGATTTCTTGTGGCGAAAAAAGTCCAGAGAATCAAGGTCAATCAAGGCAGGGGGGCGCGTCTGCACAAGGGGGAACGCTGGAGATAACAAGATGCAATTCCAGGACAAGCGAGGACCAGGGGTTTTTAACCCCTTCACCACAACATGGCCCACCAGCACTAGAAAGAGGGCTGGAAGTGGAGGCTTTGACTTCTCTGCAGAGAACGGATAATAGCGGCCCCAATATTGGAGGAGGTACCCCTGATACTGTTTTTGCCGTGACTCAATCCTCAGTTGTCCCATTAGATCAGATGCAGCAGCTCTTTGAGACCATTCTGGGAGAGATCCGAGACTGTAAGACCTCGCAAGCCCAAGAGCTCTCTCTACTGCACCAACGCCTAGATAAAATCGAAACTATGGTACAGCAAATACCTGAGAGATTTAAAGAGCTGGAACAACAGGTTTCTGATATTGAGGATCGATCTGAAGTATATGACTCTGACATTATCTCTCTCCAGAAGAAGCTCCATGCCTCTCAGAATAAGATTGATGAAATGGAGAATTATGCTAGGCGCTCGAATCTGCGCTTCACAGGAATCCCAGAAGATAATGAACGTATGGACGGGCAATCCAATCCAGTGGCTTATATGGAGTCATTAATCAGAGATCATCTGCTTGAGAAAGCACCTGAAGACCTTACAGTAGTGAGAGCCCATAGGGTCCCTTCCCTCAAAATTCCAGGGGCTAAGTTTCCCAGGACAATAATTGTGAACTTTTCAGATTATCGTATTAGAGAGGCAGTACTAACAAAAGCAATTCAGAAGAGAGAGATTGTTCTACCCAATGGAGGCCGCGTACGAGTGTTCTCTGACATGTCGGCAGCAGCAGCAAGAAGACGGAAGGACTTTGTTGGGATTCTTAGCCAATTTAAGAGTGCAGGAGCCCAGGCTTCGATTGTGCAACAGTCCAAACTGAGAGTGCTATGGAAAGGAAGGTTCCATCTATGTGTTTCTCTAGAAGAAGCCCAAGATCTACTACAGAAAATTACACGAGATAATTAATAAGAGACTTGGGTGGACTCAATTAAATTGTTAAAGAATCTCTTTTTCCTTCCCTACCCTTTTTTTTTTTTTTTTTAGCCTATTGTAAAAAATAGAGCAAAATGTTTTCGTTTGCTTCTTGGATTTTCGGCACCTTGGCATTTTAATTAACTTTTGTAGGCTACCTTTTGTTGATAAGGCCTATTGCCTTTTTGCACTGCACTATCCTTGTGAGAGATGAGTCAAAATGCACTTTTTCAGAGCACTTTACAGGTTTTTCCCTTTTGTCACATAAATGTAGGGTGGAGGCAGTAAAATTGTGGCCCTTGCATTAGGGAATTTGTAAATACGACAGCAAACATAGTATAAGTTTACAGCCGATGTTTTCTCATATGGCACTTTGCACATTGCATGTTTGCACTTTTCTGCATTGGCACTTTACAGAGCTTACTCCTCTACATCCGTCAAATTGAACCTGCATTTGCTTCTGTATTCAGTGTAGTAAGTTGATAGCTAACGTACTTTATATATTGCACACTGCACTTTATCTAGATTTTTGCACTATAAATGCTCTTCCCCGTTTATGTAAGGTTTACTGAGGCTTAACGAGGTAGTAAACAGCACTAATGAAATATTGTACTTCCTGCACTAGACCATAATAAGCTTATAGTTGACGCTATCTATACGCCACTTAGCATAATGCACATTGCACATTGCACTTTACTTTCTAAGGTACTGTGCTTCTATACTAATGATTCGTGGTTGCTGCACTGTACATGTTTATATGTATTTATATGTATTGAATTAATATACTATAGCTTTTGCAAGCAAGCAATATATTCCAAATATCCCGGGGGTATTCAATTAGAGTTTCTCCTTTCTCTTTTTTTTTCCCCCCCAGAGGTGAAGGGGGAGGGGGGGAGGACGTGCTCCAGCGTGCTAAGACAAGGCACCTTGTTGTTAGAGGGAGGCTGTGGTAGTGAAGGAAGGGCAACCTCACTCCACAGATGGGTTAGGGTGGGCAGAGAGGTTGGGGTTGAGGGGTGCAGCATTAGAAAAATGAGCGTAGGGCTAGAAGACAGACTAGGATTGTTGAGCAATTTGTTTAAATTTGGATGCCAAGCTGTAATTGGCAGGGTTCTTGTCAACAAGGGGCTTGATTTGATTTTCTTGAAAGATTTGGTACAAATGGAAGAGAGCTGGAGGAGAGAATATGCTGGTCCGGGCTGTAAAGAGCCACGTAGGTCTAAGGGATGACACAATTGTTTAAAGTAATTTCTTGTAATGTGAATGGCTTCTTGAACTCACAAAAAAGAAGAGCTATGTTAAAATGGTTGGAAGCCTTTTCGCCCCAGGTGATCTTTTTGCAGGAGACGCATCTTAAATCTAACTCCCCCAACTTTACTCGCCCTAAAAAATATGCCCAAGCATATTTTGCCTCAGCCCAGGCGGCAGTGCGTGGAGTGGGCATTCTTTTGTCTTCGGATTTGGATTGGGAGGTGGGTAAGGTGATTAGGGACGAGGGAGCTAGATGGTTGTGGATAGAGGTCATAGTTAATGGAATAGCTATCGTCCTGCTCAATTACTATGGTCCAATTGGTGACGAGTGTGCGCCCCTGGAACAGATATACGAGCTGCTGTTGGGTGTGCAGGGATATATAATTATGGGGGAGATTTTAATCTAATACAAGACTTACGTCTTGATACTTCCAATAAGGGGAAAAAGCAATTAAAACCTAAAACAGATAGACTTTTAAAAATTATTAAAGAGGATCTCGCCCTACTGGACCCATGGAGGGTAGACCATCCAGGTACCGCTGAGTTCACATGTTACTCTGGAAGATTTAAAACAGCATCCCGGCTGGATTTTTTTTTGATTAGTAATCAGTTCACAAGGGGAGATTCTTTGATTCTCTCTAATTCATTCTCAGATCACTCTCTAGTATCCTTAATTTTACACTTGCCGGCCCCTAGAAGAAAGAGTAATAGGTGGTATTTTGATAAAGCACTGTTATTAGATCAAAAATGGATTGACGAAACCCGGGATTTTATAGGGTGGTTCTTTAAGGAGAATGTGAATACGGCGCCAGATTTTATAGTATGGGAGGCATTTAAGGCTACGTTTAGGGGACGAGTGGTGGCATACAGTGCTAATCTCTATAAGCTAAGAAAATTGAAGATTGCCGGAGTCCAAGAAGTGGTGGAGCAGGTTAGGAGAGAACTTTCAGGGAGGTTAATTAGGGAGGAGGAAGGAGAAGCACTCCATCAGGAACTATTAAGAGCTAAGGAGGAGCTGAAAAGTTTTTTTCTGCTTGAGGAAATTGCTGGAAGTAAAGCTGCCCGTCAAAAGGCGTACGAGGAAAGCCACCATATCGGAAAACTTTTAGCCTGGTCCACAAAACGCATCAGAGTAAACAGTCCATCCCACAAATTAGAAATCCGAGTACTAGGTGTCTGGTGAATGATAAAGATGATATCGCTGAGATTTTTATATCACATTTCAGCAAGATATATGCGGAAGTCCAGACAGTTGACCCTCAAGCTCTTGCGGAGTACTTTACAACAGTCCACCTGCTTAAAGTTAGAGAGGAGGACTGTATGCTTTTAATTGAACCGATTACAATCACAGAACTATGTGAAATCGTTAAAAAAATGACAAATGGGAAGGCAAGTGGCAATGATGGGATCCCCATCGAAGTTTATAAACTGATTTTAAACGAACTCACCCCTTTCTTAGTATTACTGTATAACCAAGTTATGGCTGGACGGGAGTCCCAGATAGATTCAAAGAATCAGTGATGATTTCAATTCTAAAAAAAGATAAGGACCCTAAAGGTCCAAGCTCTTATCGCCCAATAAGCCTACTAAATGTAGACTATAAGCTTCTTATGAAAATCTGGGCAAACAGAATTATGGGCTGTGCGCGGTACTTGGTTCATGCAGATCAAACAGGGTTTTTGCCGGGGAGATCTATGGCTGCGAATACTTTCTATCTGATCCAGGCCATTGACTATTTCTCTGCTACAAAGGAGGCTGCGGCCATCTTAATGATGGACGCAGAAAAAGCCTTCGATCTGGTGGATTGGCAGGCCCTCTTCTTTATTTTGGGGGAGTTCGGCTTTCCACACCAGCTGATTGAGATGCTGGAGAAAATCTATAGAGGAGCCATTGCAAAAATTATTATAAATTCAGAGGAGGCGGGAGAGGTAGTAATAAGGCGGGGTACTAGGCAGGGATGCCCCCTCTCCCCCCTTTTGTTCTCACTTTTTATTGAACCATTAGCGATAAAAATTCGCGCTAACATATCAATCCAAGCCCCCCCTATTAGAAATGGCCAAAATAAAGCTATTTGCTGATGATTTGATCCTGTACCTGAATCCAGAAAAATCAAACATCCAGAGAGCATTGGGTGAAATTCAGGCATTTACAGAATTAGGAGGATACATGGTCAATCAATCTAAAACAGAGCTTCTTTTATTTAATACACCAAGAACAGAGCTGCCGGAAGGGTTAAAGTTTTTACCTTTTAAACCAATTAGATATCTAGGCTTATATGTAACAGTGGACTACCTTCAACTGTTTCACCTAAATTACGGTAAAACACTGGATAAAATAAAAAGTCTGTTAGATAGATGGACATTATTGCCCTTGTCAATAATAGGTCGGTAGATAAAAATGTCTATTCTTCCTTTGTTGTTATTTTTATTTTTAAATCTTCCTTTAAAGATTCCAATCTCATATTTTAATGAAGTCGATAAGGTGTTTCGGGAGTTTATTTGGGCCCAAAAAAAATCTTGAACTAATTTTTCTATTTTACAACTAGATGTTGAACAGGGAGGTCTTGCAGTACCTCACTTAGCCACTTATTACCAAGCGGCATTACTTAACCTTACAACTCAGCTTTTGTCCCTCTCTCGAAGTTTGATAATTTTTTAATTAATCATATGCTAAGGAGAGTGCTATAAAATTACCAGCATTCTTGAGAACGGCAAAGTTACCAAAAAAAACAAGATATAAGGTGGTGAATACACTACTAAACCGCATTCAGCGATTTTATAAAAATTATAATATTCCATCATGCCATATTTACTCCTTTCTTTGTGATGGCGAGGTATGGGGCCTCAAACTCCCACAGAAAGGGGTACAGCTTTTTATTTTGTTGGGTTTTTGTAAACTGGGTGACTTTTATAATGGTGCTAATCAGATGACATGGGAGGCGTTTGTAACACAATTTGAAACACATAGCCGCAACCTCTGGCTAAGTTTTAGGCAGATTTCATGCTTCCTCCGGGCTAACTTCAGAGGAATTAGTGAGAATACGAGAGTAATTTTAAAAGCTGCTTTTGAATCAAATTTATTGGGCATTCGCAATTGGTACAAGGTATTACGCCAGGAGAAGAATAAGAACCTCATTGATCTAATGCTCCCAAAAATCGCTCAGGAAACAAACTGTAGGTTTAGTAGTCAGGAATGGATACGAGTCTGTGAGCTTGGCCACAGGGCATTGAGAGCAGCTAACTTTCAAAGAATGTCCTTCCTGTCTAGATGGGTGGCCTATTATACTCCCTCTAGGCTTCATAAATGGTTCCCTACGCTATTGAATGACTGTTTTAGATGTAATCTGCCAGAGGCAGGGGACTGGACACATATATTTTTCACTTGTCTGAAATTACAACACTTTTGGGAAGCGGTTTTGGGTTTATTAGTAAATGTGTTCCATTAGATATCCTTCCATCAGCATCGCTGGCGCTATTTGGCTTCTCCTACGTAGTTGATCAGCTCTCACTATACGAGCAATTTTTTGTGTCCCTTGCCATAGCAGTAGCCAGATCTTTAATTTTACAAAATTGGAAATCTCAGAAACTACCTATACTGAATCTGTGGCTACAAAAGATGGAGAGGACTTACAAATTTGAGGAGGCCGACGCAAAGAGGATAGGGGCGGTGGGGAAATTTGAGAACATATGGAAGGGCTATGTCACAACTACACAAATAAATGATACTATGTGATTTATTACTATGGAATTTCAAGGCGTAGAGTGTAACTATAGAGGTTTTCTAAGTTGGGGCCACACGCCATCATGGATTTGACGCCTAGAATGCTGGTTTTTATACACCATGTAAAATGGACCATGTACTTATGTTTTGTTTTCTTTTACCATGCATTTTAAATATGAGACTTAATATGCAATAGGTTTTATCTTTTCTGCCTCTTAGTATACACTGTGGGTCATATTTATTATGCACTAGTGTATTATGAAATTTGTTAAACTTTTTGTCTATTTTTTTTATATGAGATTGGAGAGTCTGCAAATTTGTTTGTACTATGTCTGTTCCCTACACTCAATAAAAAATATATTAAAAAAAAATATATATATATAATACTAGGGATTTTTTATATCCCTGTCTGTATCCATCTATCTATCTATCTATCTATCTATCTATCTATCTATCTATCTATCTATCTATCTATCTATCTATCTATCTATCTATCTATCTAGCTATCTATCTATCTATCTATTTATAGTCTTTAACACTAATATATATGTGTGTGACTTTATATATATGTATATATAGTTGCAAAAAGTTTAAATAAATTAATCTACTTTAATATTTTGTCCTGTGTGGTTTTATTTTAAGTCCCTGCCTCCATTAAGTTCCATTAATGTAATATTAAAAAAATGTAAAGGTACATATATTTTTCTGTTTAACAAAAGCTACTTAAATATTTTATAACAAATATAATATTGATTTTTTTAATCTCCTTTTGCTATCTATCTATCTATCTATCTATCTATCTATCTATCTATCTATCTATCTGTCTATCTGTCGGTCTGTCTACTGTTTGTCTATCTATCTATCTATCTTCTTTAA
Organism: Calotriton arnoldi; assembly: GCA_963921515.1. NCBI lineage: Eukaryota > Metazoa > Chordata > Amphibia > Caudata > Salamandridae > Calotriton > Calotriton arnoldi. The sequence continues at coordinate 92,157 of CAWUFW010007747.1, read as the reverse complement.
CATTAATACATGTGTGTGTATATATATATATGTATATATATATCATATATTATCCACTGGCGGTCGCCAGTAGATAGTTATAGTTAGGACCTATTTTCCATAGGAAATCCGCAACATTCTATTTGAAATAACTTTGGCGCCGGTTGATGAATCTTCGCGAAATTCTCAAAACTTATGGCCCGTTCCGGTCCGCTCCTATCCTGAAAGATTCGGGGTGATTCGTCAAGCGGGGGCCGAGAAAAAAGGGGGGTCCCAAAACATGTTTTCCCCATGCAATTTTCCATAGGAACCTTTCATCGCAGCTACAGCCCGAACTGCTGAACGGAATTACACCAAATTTGCCAAAAAGGTAGCCCTTAGTTCAGAGTCATGCCTTTTGCTTAAATGGTGTAAATCCGTTCAGTAGTTCCTGAGAAAATCAAAAGTAAAATCACATATATATCTATGGCCGCTTAGGGTCCGCGTACCCTCCCGATCACGAGCTGCATGCTAATTGGCTGTCAAGTGGCTGTCAACACTCCAAATCAGGAAGTGTTGGCAGCCATTTTGTGCCTCGGTAGAACCGAGGCACAGAAACAAGTCGCAAAACGCAAAAAGGGGGCAGGATAGAAACACCCTGACCCCCTATGTCTGCTCAGGGGTTCCCACAAGGACCCCCTGGGCAGAAAAAAGCATATAAAAAAAAGAGGTGGCGTGTGTGAGTGTCTATGTAGGTGATTGAGTGCCTATGATAGTCCTGTACTGAGTGACCGTAAGTATGAGTGACTGTACGGGTGAGTGAGTGGATGTGTGTGTAGACCTAAGAATCAGTGAGTGGGTATGTAGTTATTGGTGTTGGAGTGTCTATGGTTTTGAGAATGGCAGTCTGTAATTTAGAGTGGGTATATCAAAAGTTATATTAGGGTGTGAGAAGATGCATCAAATTATCACATGGATGATGTCATCAGTGATGTCATCAGTGATGTCATTTGAGATGTCATCAGTGATGTCACTGACCATGTCATGAGTGATGTAATATGTGACATCATCAGCAGTGCATTGCGGGCGCGAGTTATAGTTAGCTGAACTAACTATAACGGGGAATTTCACAGGTTTTGTACGAGTGCAATGTCCAACTAACTATAACTTTCCCTAAAACCTATGATTTTTTCAGTGAATTTCTAAGGTTTTTTAAATGCTAATTTCTAACTATAACGTGCTTGAAACCTATGGTTTTTTCAGTGAATATATATATATAGTTGCAAAAAGTTTAAATACATTAATCTACTTTAAAATTATTTCCTGTGCAGTTTAATTTGAAGTCCCTGCCTGAATTACTTTCAATAGGAGGGTGTTGCAGTAGTAGTGGTTGACTATGCGTGGTGACGGACTTACTGAAAATGTCTGAGCTAGAGTATATTTATTACAGTTTTGGGTCCTTTTTGACTGTAGTAATATCAAAAGTGCAGTTTATGAATTGGACTAGGCTTACTCTTTTGTGGGTGGGTGCATGTCCCTCCTCCCTTAACCCCTACTTAGTCCTCCTGAAACCTCTCTTTACTCCTGCTTAAACTGTTCTCATATTGTAGTAATTATTTCCCATTTTGTTGCCATCCCTCCCACATTTACTGCTAAATCATAAATGTACAGGTGTTGACATCTCCATAGTCCGGTGGGAGATTTATGCACAGAAAAGATAGGAGAGGAAGAGGCGTAGCCCTACGCACATAGGTTATTGATTAGCTTTTTGTAGTATGTGAGTAGTTCTATTGTAGTCCGAATAAATGTACTATAAAATGTAGTTTGTGTAAATGCCACCAAGAGTTCAGTGCATCCTTTTACCACTCATCGGGTAAATGTGGGTGAGAGATAATATTTTCTTAAATAATGGGTATGCCAATGTCCCATGATAACAGAGGTAGTCTCTTTTTCTACAAGTTAAAAGTGAACCTGATGTTTTTAAATCCTCTATGAAACTGTACACATCTTACATCCCACTCAATGTGTGTAATGTTGGTGGAAAATAGATAAACTAGCTAAAATGTTAACTTGAAAAGAAGTCTGCAGGCTGAGGTACAAATGTTGGTACTTTCTTCCTCAACTACAATACGAAACATAACCAACACACCAAACCAGGAGCTCCTGAAAGTAACAGCTCTGACCTACAACTTAAATGCTCAAAATGTCTTTCGAACAGCACTTAACAAACAATGCTACAAACAAACCAGGAAACCATCAAACCTTCAGCATATACAGCAAAAACAAAATGATTTATATGCCCTCCACAGAACCCACCAAATGCAAAGTAGATCATTCTCGATCACCCTCACAGTGAAAGTTGGACACCCTCTTAGACCCAAAGTGAAACACACACAATATAAAAAGAACAAGATACAGGTCATGAAGTTTCCTTCTTAGAGACAGACCAAGGCCTACTTTTCCTGCAGCCACATTGGAACAGGGTTTTCGGACTTCTTCTTGATTGCACCCATACAATATTACAACAATGTACAGAACATGCAATTTCCTACGCCATGACAAGCAGAGGACCACTCAACCTGCAAGTATCCCCGGCACAGAAGTTATGCAAATCCCCAAGCCTGAATGTCTGCAAGGAACACGTTAGACAAACAGAGTGGAATGTCCATAATCAAGAAGTTAACCAATCAAAAATCAAAAACAAATGGCGCAAGACATCAATTCCTCACAACACATTTCTGACCACAACTTAGAAGGTATCACTCCCACATTCATGCAAGATGCACTAAGACACTTCCCTTCTAATCAGCAAACATCACAATGTTGAGAATAGCTTAGCCATAGGGAACTAACTAAAAAGGATTTATTTACTTTAGAAGAACAGCATTCACTCATTTCTTGAAGAGAAGATAGTCCTCTGTATTGATCTCCTGTGTGATATTCAACCACAAGTACAAAACAAAATCATCATAAATTGTCCATGTAACCATTTCCTTGAAAGAAAACACCAAGCCCAATGGACCTGACGGTTCACCGATGAAACATCTGCCAGTCCCTAAAATTCTCCCACTGTAGGAAGTGTTTAGGAAATGTGGTCAACAGTAAACTTTAAAAACTAATTACATAGGCCGTAACACACAGTCTTCCACTAAAGAAAGTCTTGATAAATATGAGCAAAGAGATATGAGAATAAATGAAAAAGGTTCGGATCAAGAATTGGCTATATTTAAATTTGGTAGGCAGAATGCTGTTTGATTGGGATGGCAACAACATGGCATTCCCCACCTGAGCTGCATCAGGCATACCAATTGTGAAGGTGTCCAATAGATTTTTTTCCTCCAAAGGGCTCCTGTATCCTAGAGACAGCAGGTTTGGGGGAACAAAACAGTAATGGCATGTCCACTATTCCATGGGGGTTTGGTGAACTTGCTTGTGGTTTTTATTATATTATATTATTTCTAAAGACAGACCTTGGAAATAATTTAACTAATGTTTGCCATGTCCTGAATATTTTCTGCAAGTGAGTGGGAATAATGTCTGGGCTTTTTATATTGAGGGCATTCACAGTTTCTATGGAAGTCCTGTAAAGATTTAATGCTGTCAGAAAGGGCATTGGAGGGTCAGGCCCTTTGATGCTATTCCCACGGGAGTTGTGTCTGTTGCATATGTTTTTCTGACAGCCGTGTTGGGACCATCTCCACTGTTGGGAAACCCATGCGTGACCTCATCTTAATGCGGCAGAGGAACATTTGGCTGATGCCCCATTTTGCAGTTCCTCTAAATCAACCCACAAAAAGATCACACACCCGCTACCTGTTCCTCCATAATATAGATTGATGGTTCGCTTCCCTGTGACACATGTATCTTAACACACAGCAAGTGATCCACACAGCTCAGCGAAGTCACTCCTTCATACACCCACAATAAGAGTCTGCAGAATAGTTTGGCCTATTTGAAAGTTGCTGCATATGAATTGCATCACCATGTTCCTACTGTTGAGGTATATGTTGGACCTTTTCACTTTAGAGGAATGCTTGTACTGCTACTGTGGCTCATGTGTACCTGTTCTGTGTCTGACTCAAGCTCCAGAACCTTTGCATGATTCCAAATCCAGAATGATTAACTTTGATTGGCCTTGTAGTATTATATGGTTTCTGGTTCAATAAAAAAGTTTGTTTGTAATAGAAAGCGATTCCACAATAACACCAGCATTACTTTTCTGTTTCTATTCATGGACCCAGCCATATTCATCCCATCAAGAGTGAACACTAGTTGTGTGTAGAACTTTGAGGAATAGGGAGGCATACCAAGGGCACTTGTGATATATCTGATCTTAATGGTCATGGTTGATTTGATCTTACTCCCTTTTACCTTCTTCAAAAGGTTGCAATTTCGTTGGATTATCATCAAGGTGATGTACCTTGTTCATCAGTTAGTTTAGAGTTAGCTCTGTTATTAAAGGAAATCCTCTTCAGTGGATCCCTGCCAGACACCTTTATTTTGCGGAACATCACATGCTGAGACTGCTCTTTTTCAAGAAGCAATGGAAGGGAACTCTGCTTTCTCTGCACTAGACAGATCCTTTTGGAAAAGCCTTTCTAGGCTGTTCCCTGTCTCACTATCAAATGCCATAACTGTGGAAAAATCTGTCTGCTTTCCCCTGTTAGTCTTGTTAGGTAGGTCTGGGTTTCAGATCCAGTATACATCAGAAAAGTAAACTATTAATTGGTGTAAGAGTGCTATACAAGATCAACATTCTTACATATTGCAAATCCAGATTTCTCCTTTAATATTTGTGGCTTAGTACTTTAGTTTTACAAATCGACACATCAATGATTAATTTGAAAACAGATATATTTGTACATATGAGTGACAGATGATTTGTAAACCGTATATGAATTCAATAGAACATTATGAAGTTATGTTCTTTGAAGATGTTTAAATTGTTGGGCTCAAAGGGTTTAACTTCTGCATCACTAGGTACCAACACAGATTTTTTAAAGATGATGACCACCGCTCCAATATTCAACAAAATTCCAAATCAATCCTGGTTTACTGTATTATACAAAGATGACAGGTTGCTTCTGTTATAGATGTAATTATTAGCTTGCACTTTAGGTTTCGGGGATTTTCCATTTGGTCAAAATTAAGCAGATCTCTGCAGACAGTTGGATATATATAGATTTTAAAACTAGTACTCATAGATTAAATATCTACAAAGGGATCCACAACTAGCTTTTAGTATCCGTCTATATGATGATCTAATGAGGCCTGTGTGACATTTTAATTACAAAAGCGAAATCCATGAAAATACCAGAATTTTATGTTACACTAAATTTCTCCAAAGTTCACATTACTCAATTTTGGTCAATTTCTGCTTGTTTGAGGCTTTTTTGTGAAGTAAATTTCTCACCAAGGGATATTTTTGTCTGAAGCATTTTCCTGTCCTTAACTCCCAAGACTGTTTTATGCAAAGTGCACCATCACATAAAAAGAGTCATACATGAAACCAGCAAACCACATTTGGCTCTGAATGTAAAATATCCCAAAATGTATAATTATACAGTGTCACACACCGTAGAAATTATCTCACATTCCCTAACTTTTAAGCAATTTCACTTTCTTAAACAGCAACCATTTTAAGATTCAATGAGGGAGGCTATGAGGAAGGTAATGTAGAGTTAACTGGTCACCGACTTCCATTTGAAGATTTTAAGTTTGTTGTGATTAATTGTAAAACACTTACTTTGACCATTTGGCGAATAAAGTTTAGTAGTGTTTTCAGCACTGCCAAGGTCATAGATGATTGGAATAGCTGGTCCGTTGTCGTTCGGGCAGCTTCCACCATTATACTTCACTGGATATTTCTACATGAAAGAGAATGCATGCATCTTTAGATAAACTTGGGGGTGTTTAAAACATTAGCAGTCATCAAGAAATATTGGAAATCACATGATCAATGGCTTTCATTACCTGGTAAAGGGCCCTGAGATTACCACCTTGTGATGCAAAGAATCCAGTCTCCGTGTGGTATCTCAGGAAAGATGCCTTCCTCCAGTCTTCCAATGGAGTATCATTTGGTACATGCCAGACCGCCAGATCTTTTCCTTGGATAGCATAGTAGCCAGGGTTCTAGAAAGAAAGAAAGAGCAATGCATGCATAATAGTGAAAGATAAAGGTCATCAATTCTTCCACATTTGCACAAATAGAAAAAATGATGACGACTTCTTTGGGGGCAAATTGGATTTACACTATCAAATCTTTTTTGGATATCATTGTTTGCTGTAGTAATTAAAAAGTAGGTAAATATGTTGGAAAGTAAGGTGCCACCTCAATGTTTTTGCCTGCCCCTGGTGAGCTGTGCCATGGTCCCTTGGGAAACGTGGAAAAACAGTTTTAAGATTTTGCTTTCTGCTAGGAACAAGAAATTGCGAATGAAATGAAGCGAGGAAAAATGAACCTGCTTAGACAGTTCAAGGATGTAGGTAGTTCAATAATTTCTAGTGCAAATGTTGGAAGTCAAAATGAAAGTGTTGCCCACAATGCCCAAGGTCTAGTTTGAGTTCATTTCAAAATTGTCCCCAGCTTTGCTAGTAAATCTAGAGCTTCGAATACTTGAATGGGAGAAGGTGCACCATAGAGTCAACCTTGGAGTGTGAGCAGGCACTTCAATGCAGTAGTGGGATGTGCCATCCAGGGTCTAATAGCTCAGTGGACTAATGTGCCCACTGTAAGGGCCTGTGTTCAACCTCAAGGTCACAGATTTAAATCCCACTGGGTCCACGCAGCCTTTGGTCCTTCTGAGGTCGATAAAATGAGTGCCATTGATTTGGGTAACAATAAACATCTGTTATTCAGCGCCAAGATACCCTTGGGTGAACGTGCACTCTACAAATACACATGTTGTGCTATGTTATGTTATCATATTCTTCAGTTCTAGAGCAGCGTGGAAAACAAAGCAACGATAAATGGTGACTCAACTGGGAAGCGCCAGCTGTGTACTGTATATTGGGTCATTTCTGGATGTATTCGGGGGGGACACACCCCTAAAAGATTAGGATGAATCAGAAGCTGCTGGTACACTTATTTAGTACACAACTGTTTAGGACAGGGAATGAAAAAGATGGTCAAACCGCTGATGAATGTCAGGATTATGGTTTTACCATGGAGTGTATTTAAGGTGACAACAACAAAGTTGTGCTGTTGGTTGTCTAAAGATATGACACTCTTACAGTGGCATGAATGAATCTGTAGTGAATAATTACAAGGCTTGGATATCTGCAGTTTGTCTGGAGTTTCATGAAGCTACACAGGAAACTGGAGAAAGAGTTGGAGACTGTTAAGGTGTGAAAGCTAGAGTAGATTACATGGAGGATGTTGGACCAGAGTAGAGGTGAATTTAAGCCACTTCCAGGTTGTGTGGGACGGACTTTTTAAGACATCTTTCACACCCGTTCTAAAGTTAGGGCAGATGAAAAATTGCCAATTTCCTGTCTGGGGGAAGGAGTTGCCTTTTCCGACTCCGTAGGGTTAGAAAAAGGGAGGAACGTGAGAGAAATGCACGGAATAACATGAAAGCCTCATTCGTATATGTAAGGAACGAGGAATCATTGTGTACAATTTTAATTAACTTAATGGAAGTTACATTAAGTTAATGACTGGTCAGCCTCTGATAGTGCTTTTCAAAGAAACATGCCAAACAGTAGCTTGAGTGTGGTGCCCTTCTGTCAGGACCCTGCTGGGAGACACTGCATACAGACTTGACTGTAGAGGAAGTTGCTTTAAAGTGCACTTTTCAGGGGCTGGACAATTCATCTAACTTAAAGCATTAAGGAAATGACACTGACCAGCCCATCACAGATCTTCAAAAAGCAAATGTGCATTTTTTTTTCCTTTTCACCAAACAGTGGAACTGCTGGAAAGAAAAAAATGGGGGAAATTCCTGCGTTTCGGCTTCTGTGCAGGAATTGTGGCCAAGCCCTTCTCCCAGGAGGGGTTCAAGCAACATAGGCCTTATCATCAGCAGTTGTGTCCACTCTGGAATTCTTTTATATAATTGATACTCTGAGATGAGGACCTTTCTAGTGACATTGGAACTTGTCCAGTCACCAGGAACAGAATAAGAAGAGAGTGACAAAACCAGCACTGATGCACAACTTGGATGTGAAGGTGGCACTCAGGGAGGGTGGAGTTTGTGCCATGATTGAAAAAGTGAGGACGTCTTTATACCACTTACTGCTGCTACTCACAAAAATGCATGCACACTCATGCACACGCGCCACTTGGACATAAATTCACACTTGCACACTAATTCTCAATTGGCACATGCTCACAATTTCATTCACTTTGGTTGGTCATATCAGACATAAAAACCACAGGATGTTCCTTCATCATGGTTAATTGAACACCCTAAGACCCAAAATAACTTGCACAGGAAAGGATAAGAGGGTGTCTTCTTTAATAAATCAACATGTCAGTCCCCCGTGAATCTGTTGAGATCACTTGCTCCTAAGAGACAAAGGGCCAGATGTACGACCATGACAATTTGCGACTCGCAAATTGTGCTCAATTGCGAGTCACAATTTGCGAGTCGCAAAATGCCATGTACAGCAGTGTGTTTAACACTGTTTGCGATTCCCAATGGGGTCGCAAATTGCGAGGCTCATGAATATTAATGAGCCACTCGCAATTTGCGAGTCCATTGGGAAAGGCTGGCCCTCCCAGGGATGGTGGCCTGCTGGGCTCAGCAGATCTCCATGTCTGGGGACTGCTTTTAAATAAAGCAGTATTTTTTTTAAAAAATGCAGCCCGTTTTCCTTAAAGGAAAACAGGCTGCATTTAAAAAAATGAAAATGAAACGTTTTTGTTTCATTTTTTAAGGGCAGGCAGTAGTCCCTGGGACCACTGCCTGCCCTTAAAAAAATATTTCCCCCTGCATTTGCAAAGGGGAAGGGGTCCCCTGGGGACCCCTTCCCTTTTGCGAGTGCATTACCACCCTCTTGAAGAGGGTGGTAATTTGCGAGTGTTTTGCGACCGCAATTGCGGTCGCAAAACATTCATACATGAGGTTGCGGTCGCTATTAGGAAGGGAACGCCCCTTCCTAATAGCGACTCGCAATTCCTAAATAGCGAGTCGCAAATAAATTGCGACTTGCTATTTAGGAATTGTACATTGCCCTTTCACATTTTGCATGCGCAAACGGGTCGCAAGCCCGTTTGCGCATGCAAAATAGGGTCGTACATCTGGCCCAAAGTGACCTTTTTTTCTCAAAAGAGGGTTGAACATAAAAATGTCCCTCAGCAAGACTTTCCAGAACAGAAATACAACTTCTACATAGGGCCAAAACAACTGAAAACTTGAGTGCAAATACATTTTTAGACCCATAATATGACACCAAAAGGAATATCATACATCAGGCAAATACACAAAAAATTCTTGTTTAAGTTGATTCCTTCGACTAACACTAGACAAATTTCATTTCGTTTTCTGTTTTATCCTACATAGGTATCAGCTCGTACTGAGTGAGAGCCATTTGGGCGGTCTTCAGGTCTCTTTTTGCCGGTGATGGCTGGTGGGGTTGAGGGTAAAAGGCTGGAGTTGGGTAGTTGCCAGGAAAAATTAATTCTTGACAATAGTCCTTTAAGGGTTTTCACAACTGGCGTTCCAGTAAAATGTCTCTACAGTAAACTGTGCCCTCTACATTTTGTAAACAATGCACATGCCAGCGACTTCACAGCAACACATCACCAAACACAATCTCATTCACCATCAGGTTTTCCTGAGGAATTGCTAAAGAAGGTCATTTTCTTGAACCTTTCACCTTGTAGTCATCACTGGTTGCTCCTTCAGGAGCCCCAAATGTGGCATAGTTCACCCAGTTCCGATCTCCTTCAGGATTTGTAGGGTTGTTGCCCTGCTGGCTGCTCCAGCGATCCCCCACGGTACACTTTCCAGCCATGTTGTTTTCATGTACACTGGCCACCAAGGTCCAGCCACCTCCACTGGTTGTCATGTCGCAGAATGTCTGGTACACCACTCCATTTTCAGTGATGAGTTGGTATAGTCCATCTATTCATAAATAAAACACAGACTACTGTAATATGATGTATGCAAATATAAATATATATATATATATACACACACACACAGACACATATATATAGATATATACATACATATATATGTATACAACTGTTTCACAAGTGCTCATGCAAATAAAAGATGATAGCTTTCCTATTGTTAGATTTTTTGTTACATTCTACTTTGACACATGGGTCATACTAAGAGTTTGCGAGAGTATGAGCCCCTGTTATGTAGAATTATGTATATGACTGTCATTAAAGAATGTTTAACTCAATTTCAAAAGAGTAGAATATACTGAATAAAAATATAACATGGTAGAGTAATATCAAAGTGTATCAAAACATGAGAACAATACAACTCTGACCTACTTCCTAGTCTAATTTGTGTATGAGTAATATATGAGGTAAAGCTATTGAAGAGTACTTATATAACACCAAAGACACAAGTCACCTTCTTGAGGAAGATGCTTTTGATATTAAACTGTTAGAAAGGATATGATGTAAATCAATCTTCTGCATGGAGTTGCAGTACCTTCAAAAACAATCCAATGAGATTGAGAAAAAACAATGAATACACTGACAACTAGATTGGTTGCCAATAGCAAAGCATGCAGGCTTCTTGCCAATTACCTAAAAATTAAACCTAGCAAACCCCCACAATGTAGAGCCTCTATTAGTTTACCATGATTAGGAATGGAAAAGGCAAATAATACTCCTCATTCAATAAAGTCCATAGCCCCAGGATTTATGAGTCATCCCCTACTTCAGCAATGTATATATGGCAATGCGTACCTAGAAACAGAGGGGCATATTCACAAGAACGTGTGATAACTACCGCAAGTGTAGCTTAACGCAACCCTTCACATCGCATTCCATCGCGGGAAAACAACTCCTTGTTAACGTGGTATTCACAACACGGTGGAACCATGCGATAGACACAAGATAACGCGTCAAATGAACGTGTTAAAATGAACGCATCGCAGAAAAAATGCGAAACACGGACGCGAAAATAGTAGCGATGAGGCCAAAAATCAGCGATAACCAGTGAGAGGCCTGCAATACCCACGCGTCCTGCGTGGAAATGCACAATAAAAGCAGAGAAAAAAAACGGTGAGATGACATTGTACGAGCACAACCCCACATCCGTGACGTAGAACAAATGAGCATCGTCCCGCATCAAATAGGCATCTCCCCACAGTCACAATGTACATTGACATGCAGCCCGCATGTAAACTGCGCAAATGCTGAAACATGCATGTAACACACAGTGAAACCGCATCTCCCCCTCACATTGCAGAGGGACAAGCAACCCCTCCTGCACACAGACGTGTCATGACCATGACCATCAAATCACGAGAGCGTGGACGAATGTAGGGGCAGTGACTCCCGCATACGGTCAATGTTGCCCATGTTGTGGGACCTGAGTCACAGGGGGCATCCCTGCATCATGGTGGTACATATCTGAGCCCAAAAGGAGCCCTGTTGTCACCTGCAGGACACAAATGGCAGCCAAAATGGAATGAATCTGGACACATGTGAAACGCCGAAGAGTGGGATTCCCTACTAACTGCAACCCACAGAACTGGCAGTTCGAACACGTGACACCCTAAACAGCCTCTCTGCACAGAGGTGACACACCCACCACACATGAACAAATCACAAAAATTTCAGCAATACATGTCGCACTCACACTTGTCTGAGTGATGTGCCTGTACAGATGAGAGACATGCACTCAGGGATAGTGTTCTTCAAATGCATTTATTTGCACATGCTTTGCCTGTGGTCATTATGTACTGTCCCAATACTGCCAAGGACTGCCACAATGTGACGTGCTCATGTGAAGAAATTGTCAATGATGGTGTTCCTACGGACTATTCCTGCTGCGGCTGCAGTGGGCTGTGGTCCACCTGCCTCATCCCCATCATCATCATCCGGTGCATCTGGCACATCTATCCATGGTGCCCTGCTGCGTACACATATGTTGTGCAACACACAACATGCAACGATCATCTTGCACACGATGTCTGGGCTGTACAGGAGCCTTCCACCTGTGACGTCCAGGCACCTGAAACGTGACTTCAACATGCCAAATGTGCGTTCCACGATGCCCCTGGTGCGTTTGTGGGCCGCATTGTACTGCCTCTGGGCCTGTGTGTTCGGGGCTCGGAGGGGTGTCATCATCCAAGCGCAGAGTGCATATCCTTGGTCACCTGTGACAGTGCAGAGAGACATGAGTCAATAGTTGGTTCGGCATGATGTGTTGGCAGGCTCACTGGTTCATTGGTGTGTGATATGTGTGACCTTGTGATTCCTGCATGACATGTACTGCTTGTTGCAAATGAGCGGCATCAATGTGGAATATGTAGCCTCAATGCCGCTTCTCCCTCCCCCGAGCATATTCACCAGAGTGCACAGCGCGGTTGCATCACTTCCACCCCTATGGCACACTATTGTCATGCCTGTCTGCGCATGAACACAAGCCTGACGACGACACAGTGATGTCCTGCGCTGAAGGTGGACGGACATGTGTGTGTAGGGCAATGGTAAAGACAGGGCGGACACAGAAGTAGAGTTCATGCCTGGCTGAACTCGCCATGCGGCCGAGGGTAGACCTTTGGCTTATGCTGCGGAAATAGCGACACACACAACAGTTGGCATGTCTGATCCCTGACCCCCAGCGGGCCTGCGCACCCTCATCTACCCCTCGGCCGAGCCCATACTCCGGGCGCATGCTACATGGCAACATTGAATTTTGCGTGACGTGTGGCGCCGACACTACACCTGAGACACACGCATTAGTTACTTCCCTGGCAAGGCCTAAACTTAACCTCGCCCAGAGCCACCTGTGGATGACCACACCCCTACGTCGTACTGCCTTACGTAGGGCCACTCCCTTACGCTCACAGGGGGGTCTGACACAGCCACATGTCCCAGGTCTACCCCACTGGCTGGGGTGACATGGTTTGCGTCCACTGTCCACAACACTACCACCACCAGCAGTATATGTCGACATGGATATGTCTGTGGTCTGCATACTGCAGTCTGTCCAGCACTTCCATGCCACACTTGGCATTGTGTGCATTCTCATTCATGGGTCACTTGCCTCCTTCGCACATGCCTGCTTCCCACCTCTCCCCGCATACTGCTATTGTGTGGCTGAGGTGCCATGCCGGTGATGGCTCATGTACATGGCTAGCCCAGGTTTCTGCAGTACGTTGTGCAGTCATGTCTGGTGGGTGGGCATGTTGTATGTGTGTATTTCATGTGTGCATTTCCAGGGTTGTGAGTTGCATGATTGTGGATTTGAGGTGTGTGGTGTGTTCATTTGGTACTTACCAACGAGCACTGCATTTCCGTAGGTGCCATCCTGGAAGCGCCGGTTGATGATGGACTGTCGGAAGATGTATGAATCATGCACACTGCCTGGGTAGTTTGCGACGACATTGGTGAAGAGTCCCCGGTGGTCGACTATTGCCTGCACATTGATGGAATGCGTGTGCTTTCTGTTGCGGTAATTGTGTGCAGTGTCGGCAGGGGGCACAAGTAGGGCATGTGTGCAGTCAATTGCCCCCAACATGTGCGGGAAGCCTGCTATGGCGTAGAAGCCTTGCTTGGTCTCCAGTTGTTCCTGCGCAGTGTGGGGGAAGTATAGATACTGGGGTACCAAGCTCGTGATGGCATCCAGGACAGGTGTGAGGAACTTGGATAGGGCTGGCTGTGAGACTCCTCCGACTCTGGCTGTTGTTGGTTGGAATGTCCCAGAGGCCAACAGGTGCAGCACGGCCAGCAGCTTTGTCTGAGGTGGGATGTTGGTTGTCCGCTGTGTTGGTAAAGTCAGCCTGTGGGCAATGATGGTCAGGAGGCGGAGAATGGTTGTCCTTTTGAGTCTGTAGTAGGCAATGACATTCTCTGGTGTCAAGTCTGTGAGGCTGGTGCTTTTCCTGAAGGTCCGTTGTCTTTGTCTGCGCTGCCTCCGTAGTGGTCTGGGGGGGGGAGGCGGGGGGCATCCGGGGAGGGGTGGCGGACCTGGTTGTGGTGGCGGTGGGTGTTGTGGCCCTGTTGGGGCTCCGAGCTGCATGATGAGTAGCTCCATGGCATCTGTTGTTCTTCAGGTGTGGCTGTGGGCTGGGCTCCCTTTTCTGGTGCAGGTTGTCGTCCGACTTTGCACCAGGTCAGAGCAGGTGTTAATTTCCTGCTGCTAACGCACCTTAACGCATGTTTTGTGTTCTTATCGTGGATCTGGCTGGTCGTTGAGAATGTGGTGTTGTCGCGGATTTTTGCACGGGAACGCCTACTCTGCATATCATTAGCGTTAGTTGCCGGGGTAATCTGTGGCGATGTTTTTTGCGGCTGCTATCGCAGGTTAACTGGTGATATCGGCTGTTTGCACCAGCTTGTGAATGGGGCGATGAATTTATCACGACTTTGTCTGAGATAAAGTGCTGTTAACTCTGCGATAGTTCCTTGAGAATATGCCCCAGAGATTTATAAAGACTGAGTAGATAAAGTAATCAAAACCCCAAAGATGGCAAGTGTCAGAATTATGCCCTACCCTAACAAAACTTCTAGGCAAATTTTCACCTTAACAACTCATGTTATACCCCTCTGATAAAGAGTAATACTCCGAAACCTTTCTACATTGGAAGACATAATTATGTCCATGATTGCTCTTTGCATAAGGTATCAAATTGCCATACAGTGAGATGCTGCAGGTCATATAATCAACTTCATACTAACAGTTCTCGTGAGTAATAAATTAGCTGTAAAAGAAAAAATGCTTATCTTGAACTGGCCATGAAAACAAAATTGAAAAACTCACATTTCGCTATAAATTCTACCCTATTTCACAGTAAAAGGGGTAAATTCTAAAGAAAATATATTTAGGCCAGTTGTATTTATTGACACATTGGGCCCGATTCACAAAGGTGAACTGAGACGAAAGTCTAACTTTATGACTTTCGGTATTCACAAAGGGCATTTATGAGTAGTAAAGTTAGACTTTTGTCTCAATTAAACTTAAGTTTGGTCTTAAGTTTAACTTTTTGCTCTCAGTTAAACGTAAGACTTAAGTTTAACTGAGACAAAAGTTTAACTTTACTTCTCGTAAATTCCCTTTGTGAATACCTAAAGTTGTAAGTTAGACTTTCCTCAGTTCACCTTTGTGAATCGGGCCCATTGTTTTTAAAAGGAGATGCCGCTCACACAACATACCGATGTATACTTCTTTGTCACACTGCAACATATACCTCCAGCCAACAACGCTCTTTGGAGGCTTCCACTGGCCTCTGGGCAGTTTCCATGTCTGTTAGAATGCAGCCATTGCAAGAAAGTGAACATTCTTTGACCAAGTGCCCATCTGGACATGGTGGCCTCACCAAAATGCCAGAGGCTAAAGCTACAGTTAAACCTGGGTGAGCCTGATATGTTGATGTTCACGGGTCTAATTTATATTTGTGGAAATTGAGCAGCTGCAAACAATTGCCGTGTTCCCTGTACACCCAGCTGTTGGCTCCCTCATGCTCTTCAGAGGTGTGGTAACCACAGTGTTTATCACAGTGTTTCTGAAGGTGGAACCTCAGCCAGCTTCACTGTTTGAAACACCTTCGCCTCGGTCCAGCTGTCACACAACTGGCTCATGTGGTGTTGAAAAGGCCACTTTATGAAGGATGTGGCTCCAGATATAAATAGAGCTGTGCCTTTCCCTTTGTGTATTAGTACCAGGTGGGCCAGCCATTCCCAGTGTAGCTATGGGGATAGAAAAAAGACTGATGCCCTGCAGGGAGTCAGAGACAAATCCCAGTGCCTCGGGACATTATTTTTTAAAAACCCAATGTCTCTAAAACACACCAATAACAATTCTGCCTGGTCTTTTATGCCACCGTGCCATGAAAGACCAGTTGGCATTGCTAATTTTGAGGCATTCTGCTGTAGTACTCCTGCTGTGTAGACATAAGTTTACATTAAAAATAATCCCACTGTATGGGTGGGCCCCTTTAAAACTGGTGGGCAGGCTATAGCGGGGGAGGGGGAAGTGGTGTCTCCTCCTCAGCCATTTGGTAGCCCATCCATCAAGGACTAAATGTGGCTGCAGGACATTGAAAGGGGAAGATATGTAGGTTCATATTGGTAGTAAAAATGATGTGGTATATTCCCACCAACTGGGAGTGTTTCTGGAGTTGGAGTTAAAGAGGTTGGTGAGTGATGATATAATAGAAATTATAATCTAAAGAGAGGTTGGCTCTCATAGGTTTTATATCCTAAAGAGAAGGACTGAGAGTATGCATGGATCTTAGCATCCTCAATCAAAACATTTGGGTAGAAAGACATGCAATACCCAAAGTTCCAGTGTCACTAAGGTTGTTAGCTGAAGCTAAGATGTGCACCGTACTGGATTTTCCCCACTTACCACCAGGTGTGGCTGTGAGAAGGGTCCAGGCATTTAATACCATTTGTGATGTCTTCATGTGTATACAGGTTTGTGAGCATGCGCCTGGAGCTACCATCTACAATTCATGTTTTACTGAGAACAATGTAAAATTTTGTGAAGGGGACTGAAAGACTAATGTGGACTCTAGACAATGTCCTGAAATGTGGCAAGTATGCAAAAGAACATAATATGATTTTATGAAAGGTTCCAGAAAGTTTGGAAAAGGTTGTTTATATAGTTAAATGGGAAAAATGTCATGTATGCTTAGTGTCAATCATGTATTTAGGTCACTTGATCCACAAGACGGTGGTGAGCCAAACTTTGCATACAAGGACAAAGTGAAGTGGTTCTTGGGCATCAGGAAATACTACTCCATGTGCATCAAGGATTTTGCTATATATTGTAATCCCACAAAGAGAGAGAGAGAGAGACCATGAAGAACGGTGCAGATTTTATTGGACCTAGGAGTGTCAAGATGCCCGGCAGTAGTGAAAAAGATTTGTAAGGCACAAACTTAGGGGCATTTCTATGTGGAGAGGAATAATATACTTATCACCGGTTGTAATCTAGAATATCAAGAAGGGAACATTGTTACACCCTAATATTGTACCCAAAATATCGAGGACAACGATATTGAAAGATAAGTGCATGTACAGAAGTATAGATGTACTATTTTTAGCTCCATATGTACATACCTCGTTGATATTTATATTGTCAAGGTACATATATGTAGAGTTAAGTATAGAAAATCTAAAAATACATCAATATTTTTTGTACTCGATACTATGGCACCAATATTAAGTTATAAACAAATTCCTGACTCAGTATTCAGGATCCTCACCCTTACCACAGATGTGAGTATAAGATTTCATAACATTTGTCTATAGAATTTAAGTGGAGAAGTAAATTACTCAGTGATAAAAAGCTCTGGAGTGCTTCTGAGCTAAGGAACATTTCAAACCTTACATGTAGGACTAATTATAAACCCCCTGTACTTAACTTTTCTATAAGAGGAAGGATAGGACCATCCAGGATGTGTGAAGGTGGGTTGTCGGTATCTGAAAATTCAAACTGGGTATTGGGAATCTTTCACAATTTAAAAATAATGCATGTCTCTCTCTACTCAGCTGTCTATTGAAAGAGAAGGGATACAGAGTACAAGGGCTTGAGACAGTAATGTGACCTTGTGAGACTGCTTGGCTAGTGAAGAGTTGGAAGAAGCACAAGAGAGAGAGAGAAGGGTGTGGAAATTGATGGCCTGTGTCCTGCAAGAATGCCAGACAAGCATACCATACAATGGAGGTGAGTTAACAGATGCCAAAGAAACTGACCACTGGAAGAGGAAAAGAATAGAAAAGAGGACATTTGGTGCCTCCTGAAGGAGTTGGTGAAATGTTAATCACGCTGGCCCATGAGTGAGACTTGGACCAAGGTATTATCAAGGCAAAGGCCAGGCAGATGTACAGGAAGTTAAAGCTGGATTTGCTGGTAAAGGAGCAGGTAAAATTATGTGCAATGGAATACCCAAAAAACATAAAATACACCCACTTTGATCATACCAAGTGAGTCTGAATGACCCTAGAAGTGTTCACTGTGGGGTCGTGGACCTGATTTGGTGTTCTCCTCCTAGACAACAATGGTGTTGACTAACTTGCTCCTGCTTGCGTCTTGTGCTCCTATGCCGCAAAAGTTCTCATTTATAGACAAAAAATTGTCTTGGGGACTGTGATACAAATTCCGGCTTCATTGGTAGGTTACGCTAACACTCTTGTCACTTTAAGAACAGTGTCATCACAAGCAAGGTAGCATGCCTGACACTAGGACAAACTACAGAACAATCTCCATGCTAGTCCCAGTATACCAAAGCATCACCCATGCTTATGCTTCACTTTGTTGTCCCTGACCATGAATCTCACAATATATGATGATAAGAAACGCCGCTCAATAAAGATAAATCTCCCCAAAAATATATTTCAACCCCATACAGTTGATATCTGAATGAGGACTGTAATTTAATGGTAATCTTACATCTTCTTGCATTTATTGGTTAGACCTCTAAAAGGGTCTCCAACTTCAAGGTAGTGATGAGGTTTCTGTCCTCTGAAAGTGAGTTGACATTGCACGCTTGTTCTCTAGACTCCTATTTAAGTATATAGTGGGAATTAATCCTGAGTGAAGATTTAATTACATTACATGAAATTTCTTGAAATTATGCACCAATTTTTTTAATGAAATCATAGTTTGCGAAGGAAGGTTCACAAAAACACCATTGAGAGTGGGTTGCAATCCAACCTACCTTCGAGACTTTTTAAGGAAGGCAACCAACTGGGAAGTTGACTCTATTTCAAACAAAAGTCTGTGACCATCTTTCTGAAAGTTTGGCTTCATGCAGGATTGAATTAGCAGAAATGGGTAATAAAATTCTAAGTTGATTATGGAAAAAGCTTGCAGGAGTAATACAGTGACGCAAGATACCTGCAAATTACTTTTAATAAAAATTCACAGTTTCACTAGATATTCAGGGAATTTTGTGAAATTCTGCAAGAAAATCTTACAGGATTATGCACAGCCTTGTGAATAAATGGCTACTTCCCTGGACATGATGTACAGTATCAGCTAGTTATTACCAGGGTGCATCATAATGCAATGCTGTGATAGACTACAATCAAATATATTAAAGAAGGGATCCAGAGAAGAGTTTGTTGGTGTTTCCCTATGAGCTTCTAACACTTATTCATTCGGTATATGCAAACACAAGAAGATCTACTATACCAAAAGAAGAAGAATGCTTGACATATGCTTATTTTTGTATGAACTATCTCGCATCAATAATATGGCAGAATATTGTCTTCATTTTGCATTTTTACTATAACGATAGTTTTTTACTTTTAATTGTTGTGCTTACACAGTTACACAACCAGTAAGATTGTAACTTGGAAAAGTGGGAAAACAAGTGTGTTGTCCCAGTGCACTTACTCACAGGTGGCTTTGATATTCCCTCTACATTAATTCCAAGTTAAAGTGGAACAACAGGTTTGTCCTGATTAATGCCCTGGCTTCGTTTGAACAATTATAAGTGATGAAACATGTTGACCACCCTTGCCAGTCAGTAAAAATGTGCACCTTTTAAGTGTGATGTTTTAACAGTGTGGTGGCGACTTAGTTCTCTTTTTAAAATTCAGCTTTGAGAGGTTGTACTTAATTTTAACCTCTTTTTTATTGTGTTCCTCCTGATTTCCTAGCACAATGTTGGCAGCATTCTTCATACTGCTACTCTTTCAGTTGCAAGAATAATTGAGTGAATGAGGGTCTTAGGAAATAATATCAGTGTCAGCCCAATGTTAAAATAACATGGGCAGGAGTTTGTAATTAATTTTAGTCACATACAATGAACCCCTTAAAGTCACTCACTCCACTGACATTGGGGGGTCATGATAAGGAAGGGCTCCGAGGGTGCAGATGTTATTTTGGAGGTATACTGTCTTGCTGGGGGTCTTCCTCAAACTAATCCTGGAGGCCATAACTTCGTAGCATTGTTAAAGTTCAAACATTAAATTATAGATTGTATTTCTAAAGGATATAAGTTAAGAACCCCTCTGACCCCACAGTGGTAATCATTTTTGATGATTGTGGGCATTTCTACAAGAAGTTCATCACTCAAGCTCCACTTTGTTTATTAAACTATTGTGTTGATTTTCTAGT
Organism: Calotriton arnoldi; assembly: GCA_963921515.1. Taxonomy (NCBI): domain Eukaryota; kingdom Metazoa; phylum Chordata; class Amphibia; order Caudata; family Salamandridae; genus Calotriton; species Calotriton arnoldi. The sequence continues at coordinate 71,986 of CAWUFW010007747.1, read as the reverse complement.
TCCTGTACCATCTTTGAGACAGCTTCACCAGGCCTGTAATTGCAAAAGACAGGTGGGAAGCATGCTAAAGAAAGAACAGAATTTTCAGAAATGATCAGAAAAATATCTGCATTAAAGATTAGAACATTTAAGAGGAACAGCACATTTCACCCACCTTGGCTCGCAGGATTTTTTTCCTTGATTTCCTTGCAGCTGTGGCTGAACATTTTGCTATTGCATTGAAGGGAAGGGTTTGGTTCATGTGTATGACCATGTACATGGGAATGCCCCTTGTGTTCCTCGTGATCGTCGTGATCGTCATTATCTCCGTGTTCATCATGATCATCGTGATCCTCATTCAGGTTATGAATATGTTCATCACTCCCAACCTTTCCCGTAGCCCCGGTGTCATCCCACCTGGCCACCAGGTCAAGTATGGCCAGTTTCTTCACAGTGAGAGGGTCATAGATATCTAAATAAAAAAGGACAGGTTGATGATAGAAGCTGCCATTTCATCCAACAAATGTAGGCATCAGTTTAAAAGATGCATTCTCCCTATTTTTGTTCTAGTAGGAGACGGTGTGTTCATGTGGCTGTTTTCTTATCAAGCTAATGATGGTTACACAGCCACAACGTCTATATAGCTTTGCGGTTGGAGCAGTAGGAGAAGTGGGATACCAATTAATCTGTTTTTTTAGGTCCGGAATCAGCCAAGACCTTTTTACTTTACTAAACTTTTAGGTATAATTCATATACTTATACTGAATTTCAGCCCACACTCTTCATCCATTGTCTATTATTGTGTCATTCACATTCGTTTTTTGACCATTACAGTATACAACAAGGAATCACATAAAAACTAACACAGCTAATGGGTCAACAGATAGCTCCATGTACGAAGAGTACAGGAAAGAAAAAATACGAATATTGACATATGAATGGATCGGGTTGCATATACATAAGATACTGCTCCCATTTTATGCTCAATATTAAGAAGTGGTGGTTCACTCAGTATTAAGTAAATTAGTAGTTTATTTACAGTGTGTCCACATCTGGATACAGATAAGACTCAAGTTCCAGCTATACGCAGGAAGAGCATGCTCACGCTTGTTCGTTCTAACCTGGAAAGGGCTCTCCCTACTGACCAATGTGGTTTACACACACATCATACGTTCCACATACATCATAGGTTCTCAACACTGACATCACTCATTCAGGCACAGACAAAGGACAAAGAAGGCTAAGAGGCCCACCAGCAGGAGAAAGGATGATAGTCCTCACAAACAGCCAATGTGGGTCATCTCGAGAAGCTGTAGTACCTCCCTACTCTTCAACCACCAATGAATGTAGCCCAGTTGACAGGCAATTGGACAGCAACATGCTATATGACTTGAGGCATCCTCGCTCCAAGAAATGGTCCTGATTTGGAATGTAAAGTAGGCGATGGAGGCAAACTATTACGAAGAGGTGAACTTACTGATGAGATCAGAATTTAATAGACTTTTTAGGGCATTCTACCAGATTAGGATGGAGAACAGAGATTACTTTTGAAAGTGAAGTCATCTATCTTTCGAGCTACATTCTTGTAGAAAATGTGTTGTTGCCATTGAAAGGGCTCTTTATAGTGACCTGAAGTGTAGTAAGTAAGGATTAATGAAAAACGGATAGTTGAATTCAGTCTAAGTCTTCTCCGTTGCTTAGTATTGGTTTAAATTCTTTATTCAAAACAGGTTTGTATGGTTGACTTACCACAAACATAGTGGGCGACAGTCAGCGGGAGGAGGATTGGCAGCAGGAGGCATAATAATTTCATCTTCTTTTCTAGTGTAGCGTAAGATAAATATAGTTAAAGAGACACAGATAACATATAGGTTAAGCCATGTTGTATCTACTATGAAGAATACACACATTTCACAGCTTGCTAAAATAGCTGCTCAGCCGTGTACTAATTGCTAATACCTTCTTACTAACAGACATGTAAATACATAGTCTATCTAATGTCCCACTGATATCCTTAAATGTTCTGGTCATTAAAGATTATGCATGACATTGTAATGGCATCCAGATATTTCAAATGTGAAGATTAAAGCATCAAAAGGAATTGCAATTAAACAAACAAAAATGTCCACACTTCTTGGAGTACACTCCTCTCTAGTTCCAGTGAGGGTCCATATCCATTATTTACAGCTTTTATGGTTATTGAGCCTCTCTGCCGAAAAGATCTTCAGCAATGGCAAACATGATAGTGTCCAAGAGCTACTCTACTCCCCTACAAGGAGGTAAAGAAAGATCACAGTACAGGACTTTTCTGCTTCATCCTCTGCTATGTGTGGTCTGGTACACAGCTGCTCTTGCTTTGTTTGCTAGTTTTCCATCTCTCATCTCGTTATCAGAGCTGCTCATCTTCCTTTAAGATGCCACCGGGCTCCAATAAGAGCAAGATACTGAGGCAGCATCTTGAAACCTCCCCTGATCCAGCGAGGGGCACCACATGGTGCCTCTTTGGGATGAGATATCCACCATTTGGAGTCACACCAATGCTCTCTCTGAGGACACCACTGCTCCCCCCTCCTTGGAGTCTCCCACGGATCCGGGGCTTACTTCCCAAACCCTTTAAAAGGCAATAGGAAAGAAAATAGTCACCAGAGGCTCTGGTCCTCTCTGTGGCCTGGCTTGAAGCAGTGCATTTTTATGTGTGATGGTGAATTGGAATTGATCAAAATAGAAGGATCCACTGGTCATGCAGTGGACCTGGCAAGTCATTCACTGGACCTGAGTGTACCATTGACCCTAGTTATACATGCAGATGTCTATTGTATATGTAGCAGTAGACATAGCTAGCTCTTCTAAGAAGTACAAAATTAGCAATAGTTCTGACAAAGTCAATCCCTAATTTCCCATGAGCAAAATTCCAATATGACGCCACAATAGCCCAGTATGCATATACTTTGCTCGGTTTCTACTGTGTCATTGTAATACATTTGTATCCAATTTTTATGGATCTTAAAACATGCACATTTTTGCTAGATTTACACAATGGCACTTTAGGGATGTCTAACAGTAACAGAACAGTTATGTCTTTGTGCATGGGAAACATTTAGGAAGGAATTACACCACATCATGATTTTGTAACTGTAGTATAGCTCGGGGCTAGGGACAGGAGGACACAGTCAAGTCTCATAGCGTAAGTTCTCAATTACAGTTCCTGAACAATGATTTGCTGTATTGTACAAAGTAAAATAGAATAAATGAAGCAAAATTAGCAATTGAAACTACAATGAAAATTGATAAATATAGATACTAAAAAACAGGCCTACAAACCTACCTCTTTTCTCTTTTTCACCTGCAGTAATGCAGCTCCTCTGTTTCTTACGAACTTATAGTTGCTGTCTTCCATCTCATGCACTTTTAAAGGCTCAGTGTCCTTGCTCTTGCACACCCCACATTTATGCACAGGTACTTATTATTGTGGATTTACTTCCTGTTTACAGCATCAGAAGAGATCACTCTCAGGATGTAGCAGGTAATTGCAAAACAGGGTGCTGCCTTAGTTCCAAATTGGGGCAATTGAATGTTAGATGGTTTCACTCTGGAGTACAATTTATAATCCCTATCATATCCACCCTTCATTGATGATTAAAAAGTCATAGCGCGGCAACCCACATGCTTTTTGGATAGCAACCACAGCAGCGTTTGCAGTAGGTATCAGGTTTGCAGATAGGCTGGGATCCAGCTATAAAAATGGATTTGGCGGACACATCTACCTCTGAAAATTCCTCTTGCACACATTGCTTGCCCAAAGATCTTAGGCTGATTAGAGCTCTATATTAAAGCAGGAGATTGACTAATTGAGAGGATTTGGTAAAAATGCACTCAAAATACCAAGTTACCCAAAAGTGTCTGCCTGGACACTTGCCATTTTTTGTGATAAATTTGTCAGAGTTTGAATATTCTCACTTGAAAGTATTGTAAAGGATTTTTCCTTTTCTATCTTTTAGTCCGAGACAATGCCTCTTCCATGCTCACCTTAATCCATTTCGGATTACACAAAAAATATATTATGAGATTACTACACATGCAAAATGCCACTGCACGAACATTGTTTAGGCTAAAATAATTTGATCTGGTCTCCAACTCCCTGTGTCTACCGCATTGGTTTCTGTTATTGAAGAGCATTGCTTTCAAAACTACAGACATTAAAATTCACCACGTTTCCACTTTCAAAAGGCATAGGTGCTGAGTGATATTTCAAGAAGAAGGCCCCACGTAAATACTTAAGGTCCAGGAATCAGCTTTTGGATCAGTGCGTTTAAACTTAAGAAGTGGGGTGACCTGTTTACAGTGAAGGAGCATCGTTTCCAAAAGACATTGGAAATAAGTAAATAAATACATGAATAAATAAATACATATATAAAGAAATCAATAAATAATTACATAAACAAATTGCAAGAAGGATTACCAATTGCTCCTCTTAGCAAGCTCACTAACCCAGGAAACTATCTATTTATTTAACAGAATATAGCCTTATAGCCTGCTACTGAGGGCTGTACTGGTTGTTAAATGCCCTGAACCCGAGTTAAGGGCCGAGTCTAAGGGAGAGGACCTTTAACAACTGTTATAGCTCAAGGCAGAAGGGTTATAAGGCTGTTAGAACATTCCACCCACTGAGAGCGCTCTACCGTCTGGATACTCTACTGGGTGATAAGCCACACTATATTGATGTACATAACATAATATAACAGTGTAGAATGTTCTAAATTAGAAATGGAGAAACAGGAAGGCAAACATTGGAATGTTGGAACAGAAGGCTTATACCAGACGTTATAGGCCCTGAGCCACGCCATTGTCTTCAATGGAGCTCTCAACTTACCAATGTTCTAATATGGATTATGTTATTTTTCTATATTGTATAAAACAAGGAGGAAGGAAACACCTTCTGCACCTGACATTTCTTTGGAAATTCATTTATATTGGATCCAACCATTTTAATGGATTCTGCTAACTACTGAACTGACACAAATCTGAGCTTCCATTCCAAAAGCTCCATGCACCGCCTCTGCTTGACAGCCAACCGATTTTGTTTGAAAACAAGATTTATGTATACTTGCAAATTTGAAATCCTTCAAAGCAAACGCTGCACTCCTGCCTGTCCTTGGAATATTAAATGTCAAGCACTCGCCCACCAGAGTGCCTTGGGAGTTACGCTCTTAAGGCATAGGAGTGACAATTTTAACTCATTGGCATCACACCAGTGGTTTATGCCAATTCAAATATCTTTGTTGTTTTCATAAGGTGCTTCTTTTTCGGGTTCAGGTGTGGTCTGTTTGGCAGCTTATCCAAAGTTCGTCTGTTGGGCTATTTCCAACAGATAAGTGTCTGCATAAACAGATTTTTGGCAAACACTCTCTCATGAAATATAACCACACCCTACGGATTGAAAGCTAAAATGCACAATTGGATATACTTATAGAAGGATATTTGCATACATTTTATTTGCATTAATATTAATGGTACTATCTAAGGGACAGATTAATCGGATGATAGGGTCAAGGAATAATTTAAACCTAGCTGGTGGCAAAAAATGAAAAACATCACGTAATAAATAAAAAAAAAAATATATATATATATATATATTCACTGAAAAAACCATAGGTTTCAGGGACGTTATAGTTAGAAATTAGCATTTAAAAAACCTTAGAAATTCACTGAAAAAACCACAGGTTTCAGGGAGGTTATAGTTAGTTGGACATTTCACTCGTACAAAACCATAGAAATTCCCCCGTTATAGTTAGTTCAGCTAACTATAACTCGCGCCCCCGCAATGCACTGCTGATGACGTCACATATTACATCATTCATGACATGGTCAGTGACATCACTGATGACATCACTGATGACATCACTGATGACATCATCCACGTGAAAATCTGATGCACCTCCTCACACTCTAATATAACCTTTGATACACCCACTGTAAAATACAGACTACCATTTTCGAAACCATCGACACACCAATACCAGTTACTACATGCGCACTCACTGATTCCTAGGTCTACACACACATCCACTCATTCACCCATACAATCACTCATACATGCAGTCACTCATCAATACAACACTATCATATGCAATCATACACCTATACAGACACTCACACACCGCCACTCATCCATGGAGTTACTCACACACCTAGTCAGTCATACAAATAATCAATCAATCAATCAATCAATCAATCACGGCATTTATAGAGCGCGCTACTCACCCGGGAGGGTCTCAAGGCGCTGGGGGAGGGGGTAAGTTACTGCTCGAACAGCCAGGTCTTGAGCTGCTTCCTGAAGGAGAGATGGTCCTGGGTTCGCCGAAGGTGAGTGGGGAGGGAGTTCCAGGTCTTGGCTGCCAGGTAGGAGAAGGATCTTCCTCCGGCGGTGGTTCTGCGGATGCGTGGTACGGTGGCGAGGGCGTGGCTGGTTGATCGTAGCTGGCGTGTGGGCGTGTAGAAGGTCATGCGGTCGTTGAGGTACTTTGGGCCCAGGTCGTGGAGGGCCTTGTGTGCGTGGGTGAGGAGTCTGAACGTTATTCTCTTGCTGACGGGGAGCCAGTGCAGGTCTTTCAGGTGTCCGGTGATGTGGCTGTGTCGGGGGATGTCCAGGATGAGTCGTGCGGAGGCGTTCTGGATGCGCTGGAGTCTTTTTGAAGTTTGGCTGTGGTTCCGGCGTAGAGGGTGTTCCCATAGTCCAGTCGGCTGGTGATGAGTGCCTGGGTGACGGTCTTCCTGGTTTCAGTGGGGATCCATCTGAAGATCTTGCGGAGCATGCGCAGGGTGTTGAAGCATGAAGATGAGACGGCGTTGACTTGTCTGGTCATCGACAGGGAGGAGTCCAGGATGAAGCCCAGGTTGCGTGCGTGGTCCGTTGGCTTGGGCGCGGTGCCCAGGGCCGGGGGCCACCAGGAGTCGTCCCAGGCGGAGGGTGATGAGCCCATGATGAGGACTTCCGTCTTGTCTGAGTTCAGTTTAAGGCGGCTGTTCCTCATCCAGTCGGCGACGTCTCTCATCCCGTCGTGTAGGTTGGCTCTGGCGGTGGTGGGGTCGTTGGTGAGGGAGAGGATCAGCTGGGTGTCGTCGGCGTAGGAGATGATGTTGAGGTTGTGTCGGCGTGCGATGGCTGCGAGGGGGCTCATGTAGACGTTGAAGAGGGTTGGGCTGAGTGAGGATCCCTGTGGAACGCCGCAGATGACTTCGGTGGCTTCGGATCTGAACGGGGGAGGCGGACTCTCTGGGTTCTTCCGGCGAGGAACGAGATGATCCATTCCAGTGCTTTCTCTCGGATTCCGATGTTGCTGAGGCGCTTCACTAGGGTGCGGTGGCAGACGGTGTCGAACGCCGCGGAGAGGTCCAAGAGGATGAGGGCAGCTGTTTCCCCGTTGTCGGTTAGGGTTCTGATGTCGTCGGTGGCTGCGATAAGGGCGGTCTCGGTGCTGTGGTTGGCCCGAAACCCGGACTGCGAGGGGTCGAGGATCCATTCGTCTCGAGGAAGGCGGCAAGCTGTCTGTTGACGGTCTTCTCGATGACTTTGGCTGGAAACGGAAGGAGCGAGATGGGACGGTAGTTCTTAAGGTCGGTGGGGTCCGCCGTTGGTTTTTTCAGGAGGGCGGTAAGCTCGGCGTGCTTCCTGCTCTCCGGGAAGGTGGCGGTGTGGAAGGAGGAGTTGATGATGTCCCGGAGATGGGGTGCGATGGTGGCGTCGGCTTTGTTGAAGACGTGGTGTGGGCAGGGGTCGGTTGGTGATCCGGAGTGGATGGAGTTCATCGTGCGGGTGGTGTCTTCGGTGCTGATCGGGGTCCAGTTGCAGAGGGTGGTGGTGGCGGGCGTTGGTTCGGCGGTAGGGTGCGTTGTTTGTGCGTCGAAGCTGTTATGTATGTCGGTGATCTTGCGGTGGAAGAACGCGGAGAGTGAGTTGCAGAGGTCTTGCGAGGGGGTGATGTCGTTGTTTCCGGCGCTGGGGTTGGAGAACTCTTTGACGATGCTGAAAAGTTCCTTGCTGTCATGGGCGTTGTTGTCCAGTCGTTCTTTGAGTGCCGACTTCTTGGTGGCACGGATCAGCTGGTGGTGTTTGCGGGTGGCGTGCTTGAGGGCGGTCCTGTTGTCTGTGGTCTGGTCGAGTCGCCAGGTTTTCTCGAGAGTGCGGCAGTTCTTCTTGGATTCCTTGAGTTCGTTGGTGAACCAAGGGGTTTTCTTGCTTCCGGGTCTGCTGGGAGGGTTTTTTAGTGGTGCGAGGTCGTCGGCGCAGGCGGTCAGCCACTTGGCGAGGTTGCTGGCTGCTTCGTTTGGGTCCGTTGTGTTGGTGGGTGTGTTCTGGCTGAGGGAGGCGGTGAGCTGCTCGGCGGTGATCTTGCTCCAGCTCCGGCGGGGAGCCTGTTGCGGGTGGTGGTGGGTCGTAGTCTTTCTGAAGCTGAAGTGGACGCAGCTGTGGTCGGTCCAGTGGAGTCCGGTGGCGTGGCTGAAGGAGATGTGCTTGCTGGACGAGAAGACGGGGTCAAGCGTGTGGCCGGCGTAGTGGGTGGGCGTGTTCACCAGTTGCTTGAGTCCGAGGTTGGCGAGGTTGTCCAGCAGGGCGGTGGTGTTTCTGTCGTTGTTGTTCTCCAGGTGGAAGTTGAGGTCCCCTAGGAGGATGTAGTCGGCGGAGGGCATGGCGTGCGGGCTGATGAAGTCTGCGATGTCTTCGCTGAATAGTGTGCGTGGTCCCGGGGTCTGTAGATGAGGGTGCCTCGGAGGGTGGTCTTGGGGTCAGTGTGTATCTGGAAGTGTAGGTGTTCGGCGGCGGTGAAGGTCTCGTCGGAGTTAGTCGAGATGCGGATGGTGTTCTTGTGTACGATGGCGATGCCTCCTCCCGTCTGGTTGACGCGGTCCTTCCGGGTGATCTTGTATCCGTCCGGGATGGCTATGGCGATGTCGGGCGCTGAGGAGGCGTTCATCCAGGTTTCGGTGAGGAAGGCGATGTCCGGTGCTGTTGCGTCGAGCAGGTCCCAGAGTTCCACGGCGTGCCTGTGGACGGAGCGGGTGTTCAGCAGGATGCATTTCAGGTGGTTGCTGCTGGTGCTCGACTCTGGCGGAGGTGGTGCACGTCCGGGGGCAGGTGAATCGGCAGGTTTGGCAGGTGAAGGGTCCGTGGGTGCGTCTCGGTGAGGCTCGGTAGCAGGCAGGGTTCCGGCCGGCATTGAGTGCGGTGAGTGTGGCGGCGTCGTAGGTCCGTCGAGTGGTGATGCATCGGTGGGATCCAGGGGTTCTGGCGCTGGGCGCGGTCCAGTCGCGGACGGGCGCAGACGGGCTTGCCTTCGGCGCGCCAGCGGCGCGGCCGCGCAGTGGCCGCCATTTATGGGGAGGTGGGAGGGAGGAGCAGCTGGGAGGCGGGAGGCAGGGGCAGCGAATGGGCAGTCAGGGGGGCGGGGCCGCAGGGGATGCAGCGGCGGGAATGGCGAGAGGCAGCGGGGGCACAGAAAGGAAAACAGGGGAGAAAGCAGATAAAATCACGGGCACAGCGACAATGGGGCAGCGAGGGGCACAAAAAGGAAAACAGGGGAGAAAGCAGATAAAATCACGGGCACAGTGACAATGGGGCAGCGAGGGGCACAAAAAGGAAAACAGGGGAGAAAGCAGATAAAATCACGGGCACAGCGACAATGGGGCAGCGAGGGGCACAAAAAGGAAAACAGGGGAGAAAGCAGATAAAATCACGGGCACAGCGACAATGGGGCAGTGAGGGGCACAAAAAGGAAAACAGGGGAGAAAGCAGATAAAATCACGGGCACAGCGACAATGGGGCAGCGAGGGGCACAAAAAGGAAAAGGGGAGAGAGCAGACAAAATCACGGGCACAGCGACAATGGGGCAGCGAGGGGCACAAAAAGGAAAACAGGGGAGAAAGCAGATAAAATCACGGGCACAGCGACAATGGGGCAGCGAGGGGCACAAAAAGGAAAACAGGGGAGAAAGCAGATAAAATCACGGGCACAGCGATAATGGGGCAGCGAGGGGCACAAAAAGGAAAACAGGGGAGAAAGCAGATAAAATCACGGGCACAGCGACAATGGGGCAGCGAGGGGCACAAAAAGGAAAACAGGGGAGAAAGCAGATAAAATCACGGGCACAGCGACAATGGGGCAGCGAGGGGCACAAAAAGGAAAAGGGAGAGAGCAGACAAAATCACGGGCACAGCGACAATGGGGCAGCGAGGGGCACAAAAAGGAAAACAGGGGAGAAAGCAGATAAAATCACGGGCACAGCGACAATGGGGCAGCGAGGGGCACAAAAAGGAAAACAGGGGAGAAAGCAGACAGAATCACGGGCACAACGACAATGGGGCAGCGAGGGGCACAGAAAGGAAAAGGGGAGAGAGCAGACAAAATCACGGGCACAGCGACAATGGGGCAGCGAGGGGCACAAAAAGGAAAACAGGGGAGAAAGCAGACAGAATCACGGGCACAACGACAATGGGGCAGCGAGGGGCACAGAAAGGAAAAGGGGAGACAGGCAGAAAAAAACGGGCACCGGGGCCACAAGCGGAGGGCGATCTTACCTGCAGAAGCAGCGGGCAGACAACACAGGCGGAGCTGTGTGGTGGGGGAGCGACCTACCTGGCAAGGTAATAATCAATCACACTCCCATTTACTCACCTATACAGTTACTAACGCATACTTACTCTCTTATATAATCACTGATACAAGTACACACTCATCCATACAGCCACTCTCACAAACACTGACTCTCACGTATAGTCATTTATACTCCAACTCTCACATACACTGCCTTTTCCCTATGTAGTTACTTGGACATGTACCACTGAGACATCCATTCACTCACCAACACACCCATACACACACTCACCTGCCCATACAGCTGTTTCCACATGTACTCTTGAACCCATACACCCAGTGAATCAACCACTCACACATCTATTCACAGAGTCACACACCTCCCACCCACCCACACACACACTCGGTCTCCCATACAAATTCTCAAGCAACCAATCAATAACCGATATACACACTCATGTAGCTACTCACCAACCCATGCATTCAGTAAGACACATTTAATCACTCACTTATACAGTCAGTCACGCAACTACTAAATCATCCATCCAGACACTTATACACCCACTCATTCTTCAATACACCTTGGCATATATATAAAACATATTTAAACTTTACAGAAACACACAGTCACGTGGATGATGTCATCAGTGATTTCATTTGAGATGTCATCAGTGATGTCACTGACCATGTCATGAATGATGTAATATGTGACGTCATCAGCAGTGCATTGCGGGGGCGCTGAACTAACTATAACGGGGGAATTTCTATGGTTTTGTATGAGTGAAATGTCCAACTAACTATAACGTCCCTGAAACCTATGTTTTTTTCAGTGAATTTCAAAGGTTTTTTAAATGCTAATTTCTAACTATAACGTCCCTGAAACCTATGGTTTTTTTCAGTGAATTTCAAAGGTTTTTTAAATGCTAATTTCTAACTATGCCTACAAAGGTTGGACATGTGAAGAAAGAGGAAGAAAAGCGCACAAAGAAGCAAGACATGCAGAAAGAGGCAACAGAAGTCCAGAAAGACGAAGAAAAGTGCAAGAAGAAGCAAGAGATGTGCAGAAAGAACCAACAGAGGAGCAGAAAGTCCTCCTGTGCCCCCAACTTTTTGCTGACGGGTACTGGTGGTAACTGACTCTGACTAACCGGCCCTAGAGCCAGTGCTATGCTAAAAGAAACTTAGAATACAGTGAAAACACCTACATACACTAGGGAACACTATGCATTGGGGTACCCCTGTGATTAGCATGACCTCCTCTGTATTTGCCATGAGTTAGTGCCTGGGTCATTGGATGAGTACATGGGTACTGACTGGATGATTAGAGTACTGCAAGGAGAGTGGATGGTGAATTTATAAACGCTTGTGTTTTGGCGGAGTGATTGGATAAGGACATGGAACTGGTTGGGTGATTGGAGGAGTGCATGGGTAGTGACAAGGAGATGGCTGGACTGCATCAGTAGTCCTCAGGGGATTGTAGCAGTGCATGTGTTAGTGCCTGCGTCCTTGCATGAGTACATGGGTAGTGACTGGATGATTAGAGTACTGCAAGGAGCGTGCATGGTGAATTTATAAGTGCTTGTGTTTTGGCGGAGTGATTGGATAAGTACATGGTGCTCGCTGGGTGATTGGAGGAGTGCATGGGTAGTGACAGGGCGATGGCTGGACTGCTTCAGTAGTGCTCAGGGTATTGTAGCAGTGCATGAGTTAGTGCGTTGGTCATTGCATGAGTGCATGGGTACTGACTGGATGATTAGAGTAATGCAAGGAGATTGCACGGTGAATTTATAAGTGCTTCGGTTTATGCGGAGTAATTGGATAAGTACATGGTGCTCGCTGGGTGATCGAAGGAGTGCATGGGTAGTGACAGGGTGATGGCTGGACTGCATCAGTAGTGCTCAGAGTCTTGTAGCAGTGCATGAGTTAGTGCATGGATCATTGCATGAGTGCATGGGTACTGACTGGATGATTAGAGTACTGCAAGGAGAGTGCATGGTGAATCTATAAGTGCTTGGGCTTTGGCAGAGTGATTGGATAAGTACATGGTGCTGGCTGGGTGATTGGAGGAGTGCATGGGTAGTGACAAAGAGATGGCTGGGCTGCATCAGTAGTGCTCAGGGGATTGTAGCAGTGCATGTGTTAGTGCCTGGGTCATTGCATGAGTACATGGGTAGTGACTGGATGATTAGAGTACTGCAAGGAGAGTGCATGGTGAATTTATAAGTGTTTGTGTTTTGGCGGAGTGATTGGATAAGTACATGGTGCTCGCTGGGTGATCGGAGGAGTGCATGGGTAGTGACAGGGCGATGGCTGGACTGCATCAGTAGTGCTCAGGGTATTGTAGCAGTGCATGAGTTAGTGCATGGGTCATTGCATGGGTGCATGGGTACTGACTGAATGATTAGAGTAATGCAAGGAGAGTGCATGGTGAATTTATAAGTGCTTGGGTTTTGGCGGAGTGAGTGGATAAGTACATGGTGCTCGCTGGGTGATAGGAGTAGTGCATGGGTAGTGACAGGGCGATGGCTGGACTGCATCAGTAGTGCTCAGAGTATTGTAGCAGTGCATGAGTTAGTGCCTGGGTCATTGGATGAGTACATGGGTACTGACTGGATGATTAGAGTACTGCAAGGAGAGTGGATGGTGAATTTATAAACGCTTGTGTTTTGGCGAAGTGATTGGATAAGGACATGGAACTGGTTGGGTGATTGGAGGAGTGCATGGGTAGTGACAAGGAGATGGCTGGACTGCATCAGTAGTCCTCAGGGGATTGTAGCAGTGCATGTGTTAGTGCCTGCGTCATTGCATGAGTACATGGGTAGTGACTGGATGATTAGAGTACTGCAAGGAGAGTTCACAGTGAATTTATAAGTGCTTGTGTTTTGGCGGAGTGATTGGATAAGTACATGGTGCTCGCTGGGTGATCGGAGGAGTGCATGGGTAGTGACAGGGCGATGGCTGGACTGCATCAGTAGTGCTCAGAGTATTGTAGCAGTGCGTGAGTTAGTGCCTGCGTCATTGCATGAGTACATGGGTAGTGACTGGATGATTAGAGTACTGCAAGGAGAGTGCATGATGAATTTATAAGTGCTTGGGTTTTGGCGGAGTGATTGGATAAGTACATGGTGCTCGCTGGGTGATCGGAGGAGTGCATGGGTAGTGACAGGGCGATGGCTGGACTGCATCAGTAGTGCTCAGGGTATTGTAGCAGTGCATGAGTTAGTGCATGGGTCATTGCATGAGTGCATGGGTACTGACTGGATGATTAGAGTAATGCAAGGAGAGTGCACAGTGAATTTATAAGTGCTTCAGTTTTGGCGGAGTGATTGGATAAGTACATGGTACTCGCTGGGTGATCGGAGGAGTGCATGGGCAGTGACAGGGCGATGGCTGGACTGCATCAGTAGTGCTCAGAGTATTGTAGCAGTGCATGAGTTAGTGCCTGCGTCATTGCATGAGTACATGGGTAGTGACTGGATGATTAGAGTACTGCAAGGAGAGTGCATGGTGAGTTTATAAGTGCTTGTGTTTTGGTGGAGTGATTGGATAAGTACATGGTGCTCGCTGGGTGATTGGAGGAGTGCATGGGTAGTGACAAAGAGATGGCTGGGCTGCATCAGTAATGCTCAGGGGATTGTAGCAGTACATGTGTTAGTGCCTGGGTCATTGCATGAGTACATGGGTAGTGACTGGATGATTAGAGTACTGCAAGGAGAGTGCATGGTGAATTTATAAGTGTTTGTGTTTTGGCGGAGTGATTGGATAAGTACATGGTGCTCGCTGGGTGATCGGAGGAGTGCATGGGTAGTGACAGGGTGATGGCTGGACTGCATCAGTAGTGCTCCGGGTATTGTAGCAGTGCATGAGTTAGTGCATGGGTCATTGCATGAGTGCATGGGTACTGACTGAATGATTAGAGTACTGCAAGGAGAGTGCATGGTGAGTTTATAAGTGCTTGTGTTTTGGTGGAGTGATTGGATAAGTACATGGTGCTCGCTGGGTGATTGGAGGAGTGCATGGGTAGTGACAAAGAGATGGCTGGGCTGCATCAGTAGTGCTCAGGGGATTGTAGCAGTGCATGTGTTAGTGCCTGGGTCATTGCATGAGTACATGGGTAGTGAATGGATGATTAGAGTACTGCAAGGAGAGTTCACAGTGAATTTATAAGTGCTTGTGTTTTGGCGGAGTGATTGGATAAGTACATGGTGCTCGCTGGGTGATCGGAGGAGTGCATGGGTAGTGACAGGGCGATGGCTGGACTGCATCAGTAGTGCTCAGAGTATTGTAGCAGTGCGTGAGTTAGTGCCTGCGTCATTGCATGAGTACATGGGTAGTGACTGGATGATTAGAGTACTGCAAGGAGAGTGCATGATGAATTTATAAGTGCTTGGGTTTTGGCGGAGTGATTGGATAAGTACATGGTGCTCGCTGGGTGATCGGAGGAGTGCATGGGTAGTGATAGGGCGATGGCTGGACTGCATCAGTAGTGCTCAGGGTATTGTAGCAGTGCATGAATTAGTGCTTGGATCATTGCATGAGTGCATGGGTACTGACTGGATGATTAGAGTACTGCAAGGAGAGTGCATGGTGAATCTATAAGTGCTTCGGTTTTGGCAGAGTGATTGGATAAGTACATGGTGCTGGCTGGGTGATTGGAGGAGTGCATGGGTAGTGACAAAGAGATGGCTGGGCTGCATCAGTAGTGCTCACGGGATTGTAGCAGTGCCTGTGTTAGTGCATGGGTCATTGCATGAGTGCATGGGTAGTGACTGGATGATTAGAGTACTGCAAGGAGAGTGCATGGTGAATTTATGAGTGTTTGTGTTTTGGCGGAGTGATTGGATAAGTACATGGTGCTCGCTGGGTGATCGGAGGAGTGCATGGGTAGTGACAGGGCGATGGCTGGACTGCATCAGTAGTGCTCAGGGTATTGTAGCAGTGCATGAGTTAGTGCTTGGGTCATTGCATGAGTGCCTGGGTACTGACTGAATGATTAGAGTAATGCAAGGAGAGTGCATGGTGAATTTATAAGTGCTTGGGGTTTGGCGGAGTGATTGGATAAGTACATGGTGCTCGCTGGGTGATAGGAGGAGTGCATGGGTAGTGACAGGCCGATGGCTGGACTGCATCAGTAGTGCTCAGAGTATTGTAGCAGTGCATGAGTTAGTGCCTGGGTCATTGGATGAGTACATGGATACTGACTGGATGATTAGAGTACTGCAAGGAGAGTGGATGGTGAATTTATAAACGCTTGTGTTTTGGCGGAGTGATTGGATAAGGACATGGAACTGGTTGGGTGATTGGAGGAGTGCATGGGTAGTGACAAGGAGATGGCTGGACTGCATCAGTAGTCCTCCGGGGATTGTAGCAGTGCATGTGTTAGTGCCTGCGTCATTGCATGAGTACATGGGTAGTGACTAGATGATTAGAGTACTGCAAGGAGAGTGCATGGTGAATTTATACGTGCTTGGGTTTTGGCGGAGTGACTGGATAAGTACATGGTGCTCGCTGGGTGATTGGAGGAGTGCATGGGTAGTGACAGGGCGATGGCTGGACTGCATCAGTAGTGCTCAGAGTATTGTAGCAGTGCATGAGTTAGTGCCTGGGTCATTGGATGAGTACATGGGTACTGACTGGATGATTAGAGTACTGCAAGGAGAGTGGATGGTGAATTTATAAACGCTTGTGTTTTGGCGGAGTGATTGGATTAGGACATGGAACTGGTTGGGTGATTGCAGGAGTGCATGGGTAGTGACAAGGAGATGGCTGGACTGCATCAGCAGTCCTCAGGGGATTGTAGCAGTGCATGTGTTAGTGCCTGCGTCATTGCATGAGTACATGGGTAGTGACTGGATGATTAGAGTACTGCAAGGAGAGTGCATGGTGAATTTATAAGTGCTTGTGTTTTGGCGGAGTGATTGGATAAGGACATGGTGCTCGCTGGGTGATCGGAGGAGTGCATGGGTAGTGACAGGGCGATGGCTGGACTGCATCAGTAGTGCTCAGGGTATTGTAGCAGTGCATGAGTTAGTGCATGGGTCATTGCATGAGTGCATGGGTACTGACTGGATGATTAGAGTAATGCAAGGAGAGTGCACAGTGAATTTATAAGTGCTTCGGTTTTGGCGGAGTGACTGGATAAGTACATGTTGCTCGCTGGGTGATCGGAGGAGTGCATGGGTAGTGACAGGGCGATGGCTGGACTGCATCAGTAGTGCTCAGAGTATTGTAGCAGTGCATGAGTTAGTGCCTGCGTCATTGCATGAGTACATGGGCAGTGACTGGATGATTAGAGTACTGCAAGGAGAGTGCATGGTGAATGTATAAGTGCTTGGGTTTTGGCGGAGTGATTGGATAAGTACATGGTGCTCGCTGGGTGATCGGAGGAGTGCATGGGTAGTGACAGGGCGATGGCTGGACTGCATCAGTAGTGCTCAGAGTATTGTAGCAGTGCATGAGTTAGTGCATGGATCATTGCATGAGTGCATGGGTACTGACTGGATGATTAGAGTACTGCAAGGAGAGTGCATGGTGAATCTATAAGTGCTTGCGTTTTGGCAGAGTGATTGGATAAGTACATGGTGCTGGCTGGGTGATTGGAGGAGTGCATGGGTAGTGACAAAGAGATGGCTGGGCTGCATCAGTAGTGCTCAGGGGATTGTAGCAGTGCATGTGTTAGTGCCTGGGTCATTCCACTCGTACATGGGTAGTGACTGGATGATTAGAGTACTGCAAGGAGAGTGCATGGTGAGTTTATAAGTGCTTGTGTTTTGGTGGAGTGATTGGATAAGTACATGGTGCTCGCTGGGTGATCGGAGGAGTGCATGGGTAGTGACAAAGAGATGGCTGGGCTGCATCAGTAGTGCTCAGGGGATTGTAGCAGTGCATGTGTTAGTGCCTGGGTCATTGCATGAGTACATGGGTAGTGACTGGATGATTAGAGTACTGCAAGGAGAGTGCATGGTGAATTTATAAGTGTTTGTGTTTTGGCGGAGTGATTGGATAAGTACATGGTGCTCGCTGGGTGATCGGAGGAGTGCATGGGTAGTGACAGGGCGATGGCTGGACTGCATCAGTAGTGCTCAGGGTATTGTAGCAGTGCATGAGTTAGTGCATGGGTCATTGCATGAGTGCATGGGTACTGACTGAATGATTAGAGTAATGCAAGGAGAGTGCATGGTGAATTTATAAGTGCTTGGGTTTTGGCGGAGTGACTGGATAAGTACATGATGCTCGCTGGGTGATAGGAGGAGTGCATGGGTAGTGACAGGGCGATGGCTGGACTGCATCAGTAGTGCTCAGGGTATTGTAGCAGTGCATGAGTTAGTGCATGGGTCATTGCATGAGTGCATGGGTACTGACTGGATGATTAGAGTAATGCAAGGAGAGTGCACAGTGAATTTATAAGTGCTTGAGTTTTGGCGGAGTGATTGGATAAGTACATGGTGCTCGCTGGGTGATCGGAGGAGTGCATGGGTAGTGACAAAGAGATGGCTGGGCTGCATCAGTAGTGCTCAGGGGATTGTAGCAGTGCATGTGTTAGTGCCTGAGTCATTGCATGAGTACATGGGTAGTGACTGGATGATTAGAGTACTGCAAGGAGAGTGCATGGTGAATTTATAAGTGTTTGTGTTTTGGCGGAGTGATTGGATAAGTACATGGTGCTCGCTGGGTGATCGGAGGAGTGCATGGGTAGTGACAGGGCGATGGCTGGACTGCATCAGTAGTGCTCCGGGTATTGTAGCAGTGCATGAGTTAGTGAATGGGTCATTGCATGAGTGCATGGGTACTGACTGAATGATTAGAGTAATGCAAGGAGAGTGCATGGTGAATTTATAAGTGCTTGGGTTTTGGCGGAGTGATTGGATAAGTACATGATGCTCGCTGGGTGATAGGAGGAGTGCATGGGTAGTGACAGGGCGATGGCTGGACTGCATCAGTAGTGCTCAGAGTATTGTAGCAGTGCATGAGTTAGTGCCTGGGTCATTGGATGAGTACATGGGTACTGACTGGATGATTAGAGTACTGCAAGTAGAGTGGATGGTGAATTTATAACGCTTGTGTTTTGGCGGAGTGATTGGCTAAGGACATGGAACTGGTTGGGTGATTGGAGGAGTGCATGGGTAGTGACAAGGAGATGGATGGACTGCATCAGTAGTCCTCAGGGGATTGTAGCAGTGCATGTGTTAGTGCCTGCGTCATTGCATGAGTAGATGGGTAGTGACTGGATGATTAGAGTACTGCAAGGAGAGTGCATGGTGAATTTATAAGTGCTTGTGTTTTGGCGGAGTGATTGGATAAGTACATGGTGCTCGCTGGGTGATCGGAGGAGTGCATGGGTAATGACAGGGCGATGGCTGGACTGCATCAGTAGTGCTCAGGGTATTGTAGCAGTGCATGAGTTATTGCATGGGTCATTACATGAGTGCATGGGTACTGACTGAATGATTAGAGTAATGCAAGGAGAGTGCATGGTGAATTTATAAGTGCTTGGGTTTTGGCGGAGTGATTGGATAAGTAGATGGTGCTCGCTGGGTGATAGGAGGAGTGCATGGGTAGTGACAGGGCGATGGCTGGACTGCATCAGTAGTGCTCAGAGTATTGTAGCAGTGCATGAGTTAGTGCCTGGGTCATTGGATGAGTACATGGGTAGTGACTGGATGATTAGAGTACTGCAAGGAGAGTGGATAGTGAATTTACAAACGCTTGTGTTTTGGCGGAGTGATTGGATAAGGACATGGAACTTGTTGAGTGATTGGAGGAGTGCATGGGTAGTGACAAGGAGATGGCTGGACTGCATCAGTAGTCCTCAGGGGATTGTAGCAGTGCATGTGTTAGTGCCTGCGTCATTGCATGAGTACATGGGTAGTGACAGGATGATTAGAGTACTGCAAGGAGAGTGCATGGTGAATTTATAAGTGCTTGTGGTTTGGCGGAGTGATTGGATAAGTACATGGTGCTCGCTGGGTGATTGGAGGAGTGCATGGGTAGTGACAGGGCGATGGCTGGACTGCATCAGTAGTGCTCAGGGTATTGTAGCAGTGCATGAGTTAGTGCATGGGTCATTGCATGAGTGCATGGGTACTGACTGGATGATTAGAGTAATGCAAGGAGAGTGCACAGTGAATTTATAAGTGCTTCAGTTTTGGCGGAGTGATTGGATAAGTACATGGTGCTCGCTGGGTGATCGGAGGAGTGCATGGGCAGTGACAGGGCGATGGCTGGACTGCATCAGTAGTGCTCAGAGTATTGTAGCAGTGCATGAGTTAGTGCCTGCGTCATTGCATGAGTACATGGGTAGTGACTGGATGATTAGAGTACTGCAAGGAGAGTGCATGGTGAGTTTATCAGTGCTTGTGTTTTGGTGGAGTGATTGGATAAGTACATGGTGCTCGCTGGGTGATTGGAGGAGTGCATGGGTAGTGACAAAGAGATGGCTGGGCTGCATCAGTAGTGCTCAGGGGATTGTAGCAGTGCATGTGTTAGTGCCTGGGTCATTGCATGAGTACATGGGTAGTGACTGGATGATTAGAGTACTGCAAGGAGAGTGCATGGTGAATTTATAAGTGTTTGTGTTTTGGCGGAGTGATTGGATAAGTACATGGTGCTCGCTGGGTGATCGGAGGAGTGCATGGGTAGTGACAGGGCGATGGCTGGACTGCATCAGTAGTGCTCCGGGTATTGTAGCAGTGCATGAGTTAGTGCATGGGTCATTGCATGAGTGCATGGGTACTGACTGAATGATTAGAGTAATGCAAGGAGAGTGCATGGTGAATTTATAAGTGCTTGGGTTTTGGCGGAGTGACTGGATAAGTACATGATGCTCGCTGGGTGATAGGAGGAGTGCATGGGTAGTGACAGGGCGATGGCTGGACTGCATCAGTAGTGCTCAGGGTATTGTAGCAGTGCATGAGTTAGTGCATGGGTCATTGCATGAGTGCATGGGTACTGACTGGATGATTAGAGTAATGCAAGGAGAGTGCACAGTGAATTTATAAGTGCTTCAGTTTTGGCGGAGTGATTGGATAAGTACATGGTGCTCGCTGGGTGATCGGAGGAGTGCATGGGCAGTGACAGGGCGATGGCTGGACTGCATCAGTAGTGCTCAGAGTATTGTAGCAGTGCATGAGTTAGTGCCTGCGTCATTGCATGAGTACATGGGTAGTGACTGGATGATTAGAGTACTGCAAGGAGAGTGCATGGTGAGTTTATAAGTGCTTGTGTTTTGGTGGAGTGATTGGATAAGTACATGGTGCTCGCTGGGTGATTGGAGGAGTGCATGGGTAGTGACAAAGAGATGGCTGGGCTGCATCAGTAGTGCTCAGGGGATTGTAGCAGTGCATGTGTTAGTGCCTGGGTCATTGCATGAGTACATGGGTAGTGACTGGATGATTAGAGTACTGCAAGGAGAGTGCATGGTGAATTTATAAGTGTTTGTGTTTTGGCGGAGTGATTGGATAAGTACATGGTGCTCGCTGGGTGATCGGAGGAGTGCATGGGTAGTGACAGGGCGATGGCTGGACTGCATCAGTAGTGCTCCGGGTATTGTAGCAGTGCATGAGTTAGTGCATGGGTCATTGCATGAGTGCATGGGTACTGACTGAATGATTAGAGTAATGCAAGGAGAGTGCATGGTGAATTTATAAGTGCTTGGGTTTTGGCGGAGTGACTGGATAAGTACATGATGCTCGCTGGGTGATAGGAGGAGTGCATGGGTAGTGACAGGGCGATGGCTGGACTGCATCAGTAGTGCTCAGAGTATTGTAGCAGTGCATGAGTTAGTGCCTGGGTCATTGGATGAGTACATGGGTACTGACTGGATGATTAGAGTACTGCAAGTAGAGTGGATGGTGAATTTATAAACGCTTGTGTTTTGGCGAAGTGATTGGATAAGGACATGGAACTGGTTGGGTGATTGGAGGAGTGCATGGGTAGTGACAAGGAGATGGATGGACTGCATCAGTAGTCCTCAGGGGATTGTAGCAGTGCATGTGTTAGTGCCTGCATCATTGCATGAGTAGATGGGTAGTGACTGGATGATTAGAGTACTGCAAGGAGAGTGCACAGTGAATTTATAAGTGCTTGTGTTTTGGCGGAGTGATTGGATAAGTACATGGTGCTCGCTGGGTGATCGGAGGAGTGCATGGGTAGTGACAGGGCGATGGCTGGACTGCATCAGTAGCGCTCAGAGTATTGTAGCAGTGCATGAGTTAGTGCCTGCGTCATTGCATGAGTACATGGGTAGTGACTGGATGATTAGAGTACTGCAAGGAGAGTGCATGATGAATTTATAAGTGCTTGGGTTTTGGCAGAGTGATTGGATAAGTACATGGTGCTCGCTGGGTGATCGGAGGAGTGCATGGGTAGTGATAGGGCGATGGCTGGACTGCATCAGTAGTGCTCAGAGTATTGTAGCAGTGCATGAGTTAGTGCGTGGATCATTGCATGAGTGCATGGGTACTGACTGGATGATTAGAGTACTGCAAGGAGAGTGCATGGTGAATCTATAAGTGCTTCGGTTTTGGCAGAGTGATTGGATAAGTACATGGTGCTGGCTGGGTGATTGGAGGAGTGCATGGGTAGTGACAAGGAGATGGCTGGACTGCATCAGTAGTCCTCAGGGGATTGTAGCAGTGCATGTGTTAGTGCCTGCGTCATTGCATGAGTACATGGGTAGTGACAGGATGATTAGAGTACTGCAAGGAGAGTGCATGGTGAATTTATAAGTGCTTGTGGTTTGGCGCAGTGATTGGATAAGTACATGGTGCTCGCTGGGTGATTGGAGGAGTGCATGGGTAGTGACAGGGCGATGGCTGGACTGCATCAGTAGTGCTCAGGGTATTGTAGCAGTGCATGAGTTAGTGCATGGGTCATTGCATGAGTGCATGGGTACTGACTGGATGATTAGAGTAATGCAAGGAGAGTGCACAGTGAATTTATAAGTGCTTCAGTTTTGGCGGAGTGATTGGATAAGTACATGGTGCTCGCTGGGTGATCGGAGGAGTGCATGGGCAGTGACAGGGCGATGGCTGGACTGCATCAGTAGTGCTCAGAGTATTGTAGCAGTGCATGAGTTAGTGCCTGCGTCATTGCATGAGTACATGGGTAGTGACTGGATGATTAGAGTACTGCAAGGAGAGTGCATGGTGAGTTTATCAGTGCTTGTGTTTTGGTGGAGTGATTGGATAAGTACATGGTGCTCGCTGGGTGATTGGAGGAGTGCATGGGTAGTGACAAAGAGATGGCTGGGCTGCATCAGTAGTGCTCAGGGGATTGTAGCAGTGCATGTGTTAGTGCCTGGGTCATTGCATGAGTACATGGGTAGTGACTGGATGATTAGAGTACTGCAAGGAGAGTGCATGGTGAATTTATAAGTGTTTGTGTTTTGGCGGAGTGATTGGATAAGTACATGGTGCTCGCTGGGTGATCGGAGGAGTGCATGGGTAGTGACAGGGCGATGGCTGGACTGCATCAGTAGTGCTCCGGGTATTGTAGCAGTGCATGAGTTAGTGCATGGGTCATTGCATGAGTGCATGGGTACTGACTGAATGATTAGAGTAATGCAAGGAGAGTGCATGGTGAATTTATAAGTGCTTGGGTTTTGGCGGAGTGACTGGATAAGTACATGATGCTCGCTGGGTGATAGGAGGAGTGCATGGGTAGTGACAGGGCGATGGCTGGACTGCATCAGTAGTGCTCAGAGTATTGTAGCAGTGCATGAGTTAGTGCCTGGGTCATTGGATGAGTACATGGGTACTGACTGGATGATTAGAGTACTGCAAGTAGAGTGGATGGTGAATTTATAAACGCTTGTGTTTTGGCGAAGTGATTGGATAAGGACATGGAACTGGTTGGGTGATTGGAGGAGTGCATGGGTAGTGACAAGGAGATGGATGGACTGCATCAGTAGTCCTCAGGGGATTGTAGCAGTGCATGTGTTAGTGCCTGCATCATTGCATGAGTAGATGGGTAGTGACTGGATGATTAGAGTACTGCAAGGAGAGTGCACAGTGAATTTATAAGTGCTTGTGTTTTGGCGGAGTGATTGGATAAGTACATGGTGCTCGCTGGGTGATCGGAGGAGTGCATGGGTAGTGACAGGGCGATGGCTGGACTGCATCAGTAGTGCTCAGAGTATTGTAGCAGTGCATGAGTTAGTGCCTGCGTCATTGCATGAGTACATGGGTAGTGACTGGATGATTAGAGTACTGCAAGGAGAGTGCATGATGAATTTATAAGTGCTTGGGTTTTGGCAGAGTGATTGGATAAGTACATGGTGCTCGCTGGGTGATCGGAGGAGTGCATGGGTAGTGATAGGGCGATGGCTGGACTGCATCAGTAGTGCTCAGAGTATTGTAGCAGTGCATGAGTTAGTGCGTGGATCATTGCATGAGTGCATGGGTACTGACTGGATGATTAGAGTACTGCAAGGAGAGTGCATGGTGAATCTATAAGTGCTTCGGTTTTGGCAGAGTGATTGGATAAGTACATGGTGCTGGCTGGGTGATTGGAGGAGTGCATGGGTAGTGACAAGGAGATGGCTGGACTGCATCAGTAGTCCTCAGGGGATTGTAGCAGTGCATGTGTTAGTGCCTGCGTCATTGCATGAGTACATGGGTAGTGACAGGATGATTAGAGTACTGCAAGGAGAGTGCATGGTGAATTTATAAGTGCTTGTGGTTTGGCGCAGTGATTGGATAAGTACATGGTGCTCGCTGGGTGATTGGAGGAGTGCATGGGTAGTGACAGGGCGATGGCTGGACTGCATCAGTAGTGCTCAGGGTATTGTAGCAGTGCATGAGTTAGTGCATGGGTCATTGCATGAGTGCATGGGTACTGACTGGATGATTAGAGTAATGCAAGGAGAGTGCACAGTGAATTTATAAGTGCTTCAGTTTTGGCGGAGTGATTGGATAAGTACATGGTGCTCGCTGGGTGATCGGAGGAGTGCATGGGCAGTGACAGGGCGATGGCTGGACTGCATCAGTAGTGCTCAGAGTATTGTAGCAGTGCATGAGTTAGTGCCTGCGTCATTGCATGAGTACATGGGTAGTGACTGGATGATTAGAGTACTGCAAGGAGAGTGCATGGTGAGTTTATCAGTGCTTGTGTTTTGGTGGAGTGATTGGATAAGTACAATGTGCTCGCTGGGTGATTGGAGGAGTGCATGGGTAGTGACAAAGAGATGGCTGGGCTGCATCAGTAGTGCTCAGGGGATTGTAGCAGTGCATGTGTTAGTGCCTGGGTCATTGCATGAGTACATGGGTAGTGACTGGATGATTAGAGTACTGCAAGGAGAGTGCATGGTGAATTTATAAGTGTTTGTGTTTTGGCGGAGTGATTGGATAAGTACATGGTGCTCGCTGGGTGATCGGAGGAGTGCATGGGTAGTGACAGGGCGATGGCTGGACTGCATCAGTAGTGCTCCGGGTATTGTAGCAGTGCATGAGTTAGTGCATGGGTCATTGCATGAGTGCATGGGTACTGACTGAATGATTAGAGTAATGCAAGGAGAGTGCATGGTGAATTTATAAGTGCTTGGGTTTTGGCGGAGTGACTGGATAAGTACATGATGCTCGCTGGGTGATAGGAGGAGTGCATGGGTAGTGACAGGGCGATGGCTGGACTGCATCAGTAGTGCTCAGGGTATTGTAGCAGTGCATGAGTTAGTGCATGGGTCATTGCATGAGTGCATGGGTACTGACTGGATGATTAGAGTAATGCAAGGAGAGTGCACAGTGAATTTATAAGTGCTTCAGTTTTGGCGGAGTGATTGGATAAGTACATGGTGCTCGCTGGGTGATCGGAGGAGTGCATGGGCAGTGACAGGGCGATGGCTGGACTGCATCAGTAGTGCTCAGAGTATTGTAGCAGTGCATGAGTTAGTGCCTGCGTCATTGCATGAGTACATGGGTAGTGACTGGATGATTAGAGTACTGCAAGGAGAGTGCATGGTGAGTTTATAAGTGCTTGTGTTTTGGTGGAGTGATTGGATAAGTACATGGTGCTCGCTGGGTGATTGGAGGAGTGCATGGGTAGTGACAAAGAGATGGCTGGGCTGCATCAGTAGTGCTCAGGGGATTGTAGCAGTGCATGTGTTAGTGCCTGGGTCATTGCATGAGTACATGGGTAGTGACTGGATGATTAGAGTACTGCAAGGAGAGTGCATGGTGAATTTATAAGTGTTTGTGTTTTGGCGGAGTGATTGGATAAGTACATGGTGCTCGCTGGGTGATCGGAGGAGTGCATGGGTAGTGACAGGGCGATGGCTGGACTGCATCAGTAGTGCTCCGGGTATTGTAGCAGTGCATGAGTTAGTGCATGGGTCATTGCATGAGTGCATGGGTACTGACTGAATGATTAGAGTAATGCAAGGAGAGTGCATGGTGAATTTATAAGTGCTTGGGTTTTGGCGGAGTGACTGGATAAGTACATGATGCTCGCTGGGTGATAGGAGGAGTGCATGGGTAGTGACAGGGCGATGGCTGGACTGCATCAGTAGTGCTCAGAGTATTGTAGCAGTGCATGAGTTAGTGCCTGGGTCATTGGATGAGTACATGGGTACTGACTGGATGATTAGAGTACTGCAAGTAGAGTGGATGGTGAATTTATAAACGCTTGTGTTTTGGCGAAGTGATTGGATAAGGACATGGAACTGGTTGGGTGATTGGAGGAGTGCATGGGTAGTGACAAGGAGATGGATGGACTGCATCAGTAGTCCTCAGGGGATTGTAGCAGTGCATGTGTTAGTGCCTGCATCATTGCATGAGTAGATGGGTAGTGACTGGATGATTAGAGTACTGCAAGGAGAGTGCACAGTGAATTTATAAGTGCTTGTGTTTTGGCGGAGTGATTGGATAAGTACATGGTGCTCGCTGGGTGATCGGAGGAGTGCATGGGTAGTGACAGGGCGATGGCTGGACTGCATCAGTAGTGCTCAGAGTATTGTAGCAGTGCATGAGTTAGTGCCTGCGTCATTGCATGAGTACATGGGTAGTGACTGGATGATTAGAGTACTGCAAGGAGAGTGCATGATGAATTTATAAGTGCTTGGGTTTTGGCAGAGTGATTGGATAAGTACATGGTGCTCGCTGGGTGATCGGAGGAGTGCATGGGTAGTGATAGGGCGATGGCTGGACTGCATCAGTAGTGCTCAGAGTATTGTAGCAGTGCATGAGTTAGTGCGTGGATCATTGCATGAGTGCATGGGTACTGACTGGATGATTAGAGTACTGCAAGGAGAGTGCATGGTGAATCTATAAGTGCTTCGGTTTTGGCAGAGTGATTGGATAAGTACATGGTGCTGGCTGGGTGATTGGAGGAGTGCATGGGTAGTGACAAAGAGATGGCTGGGCTGCATCAGTAGTGCTCACGGGATTGTAGCAGTGCGTGTGTTAGTGCCTGGGTCATTGCATGAGTGCATGGGTAGTGACTGGAGGATTAGAGTACTGCAAGGAGAGTGCATGGTGAATTTATAAGTGTTTGTGTTTTGGCGGAGTGATTGGATAAGTACATGGTGCTCGCTGGGTGATCGGAGGAGTGCATGGGTAGTGACAGGGCGATGGCTGGACTGCATCAGTAGTGCTCAGGGTATTGTAGCAGTGCATGAGTTAGTGCTTGGGTCATTGCATGAGTGCATGGGTACTGACTGAATGATTAGAGTAATGCAAGGAGAGTGCATGGTGAATTTATAAGTGCTTGGATTTTGGCGGAGTGATTGGATAAGTACATGGTGCTCGCTGGGTGATAGGAGGAGTGCATGGGTAGTGACAGGGTGATTGCTGGACTGCATCAGTAGTGCTCAGAGTATTGTAGCAGTGCATGAGTTAGTGCCTGGGTCATTGGATGAGTACATGGGTACTGACTGGATGATTAGAGTACTGCAAGGAGAGTGGATGGTGAATTTATAAAAGCTTGTGTTTTGGCGGAGTGATTGGATAAGGACATGGAACTGGTTGGGTGATTGGAGGAGTGCATGGGTAGTGACAAGGAGATGGCTGGACTGCATCAGTAGTCCTCAGGGGATTGTAGCAGTGCATGTGTTAGTGCCTGCGTCATTGCATGAGTACATGGGTAGTGACTGGATGATTAGAGTACTGCAAGGAGAGTGCATGGTGAATTTATAAGTGCTTGGGTTTTGGCGGAGTGACTGGATAAGTACATGGTGCTCGTTGGGTGATTGGAGGAGTGCATGGGTAGTGACAGGGCGATGGCTGGACTGTATCAGTAGTGCTCAGAGTATTGTAGCAGTGCATGAGTTAGTGCCTGGGTCATTGGATGAGTACATGGGTACTGACTGGATGATTAGAGTACTGCAAGGAGAGTGGATGGTGAATTTATAAACGCTTGTGTTTTGGCGGAGTGATTGGATAAGGACATGGAACTGGTTGGGTGATTGCAGGAGTGCATGGGTAGTGACAAGGAGTTGGCTGGACTGCATCAGCAGTCCTCAGGGGATTGTAGCAGTGCATGTGTTAGTGCCTGCATCAATGCATGAGTACATGGGTAGTGACTGGATGATTAGAGTACTGCAAGGAGAGTGCATGGTGAATTTATAAGTGCTTGTGTTTTGGCGGAGTGATTGGATAAGTACATGGTGCTTGCTGGGTGATTGGAGGAGTGCATGCGTAGTGACAGGGCGATGGCTGGACTGCATCAGTAGTGCTCAGGGTATTGTAGCAGTGCATGAGTTAGTGCATGGATCATTGCATGAGTGCATGGGTACTGACTGGATGATTAGAGTACTGCAAGGAGAGTGCATGGTGAATCTATAAGTGCTTGGGTTTTGGCAGAGTGATTGGATAAGTACATGGTGCTGGCTGGGTGATTGGAGGAGTGCATGGGTAGTGACAAAGAGATGGCTGGGCTGCATCAGTAGTGCTCAGGGGATTGTAGCAGTGCATGTGTTAGTGCCTGGGTCATTGCATGAGTACATGGGTAGTGACTGGATGATTAGAGTACTGCAAGGAGAGAGCATGGTGAATTTATAAGTGTTTGTGTTTTGGCGGAGTGATTGGATAAGTACATGGTGCTCGCTGGGTGATCGGAGGAGTGCATGGGTAATGACAGGGCGATGGATGGACTGCATCAGTAGTACACAGGGTATTGTAGCAGTGCATGAGTTAGTGCATGGGTCATTGCATGAGTGCATGGGTCCTGACTGAATGATTCGAGTAATGCAAGGAGAGTGCATGGTGAATTTATAAGTGCTTGGGTTTTGGCGGAGTGATTGGATAAGTACATGGTGCTCGCTGGGTGATAGGAGGAGTGCATGGGTAGTGACAGGGCGATGGCTGGACTGCATCAGTAGTGCTCAGAGTATTGTAGCAGTGCATGAGTTAGTGCCTGGGTCATTGGATGAGTACATGGGTAGTGACTGGATGATTAGAGTACTGCAAGGAGAGTGGATGGTGAATTTATAAACGCTTGTGTTTTGGCGGAGTGATTGGATAAGGACATGGAACTTGTTGGGTGATTGGAGGAGTGCATGGGTAGTGACAAGGAGATGGCTGGACTGCATCAGTAGTCCTCAGGGGATTGTAGCAGTGCATGTGTTAGTGCCTGCGTCATTGCATGAGTACATGGGTAGTGACTGGATGATTAGAGTACTGCAAGGAGAGTGCATGGTGAATTTATAAGTGCTTGTGTTTTGGCGGAGTGATTGGATAAGTACATGGTGCTCGCTGGGTGATTGGAGGAGTGCATGGGTAGTGACAGGGCGATGGCTGGACTGCATCAGTAGTGCTCAGGGTATTGTAGCAGTGCATGAGTTAGTGCATGGGTCATTGCATGAGTGCATGGGTACTGACTGGATGATTAGAGTAATGGAAGGAGAGTGCACAGTGAATTTATAAGTCCTTCAGTTTTGGAGGAGTGATTGGATAAGTACATGGTGCTCGCTGGGTGATCGGAGGAGTGCATGGGTAGTGACAGGGTGATGGCTGGACTACATCAGTAGTGCTCAGAGTATTGTAGCAGTGCATGAGTTAGTGCCTGCGTCATTGCATGAGTACATGGGTAGTGACTGGATGATTAGAGTACTGCAAGGAGAGTGCATGGTGAGTTTATAAGTGCTTGTGTTTTGGTGGAGTGATTGGATAAGTACATGGTGCTCGCTGGGTGATTGGAGGAGTGCATGGGTAGTGACAGGGCGATGGCTGGACTGCATCAGTAGTGCTCAGGGTATTGTAGCAGTGCATGAGTTAGTGCGTGGGTCATTGCATGAGTGCATGGGTACTGACTGGATGATTAGAGTAATGGAAGGAGAGTGCACAGTGAATTTATAAGTGCTTCGGTTTTGGCGGAGTGATTGGATAAGTACATGGTGCTCGCTGGGTGATCGGAGGAGTGCATGGGTAGTGACAAAGAGATGGCTGGGCTGCATCAGTAGTGCTCAGGGGATTGTAGCAGTGCATGTGTTAGTGCTTGGGTCATTGCATGAGTACATGGGTAGCGACTGGATGATTAGAGAACTGCAAGGAGAGTGCATGGTGAATTTATAAGTGCTTGTGTTTTGGCGGAGTGATTGGATAAGTACATGGTGCTCGGAGGAGTGCATGGGTAGTGACAGGGCGATGGCTGGACTGCATCAGTAGTGCTCAGGGTATTATAGCAGTGCATGAGTTAGTGCATGGGTCATTGCACGAGTGCATGGGTACTGACTGGATGATTAGAGTAATGCAAGGAGAGTGCACGGTGAATTTATAAGTGCTTGGGTTTTGGCGGAGTGATTGGATAAGTACACACATGTCACATCAGGCCCACCCCCTCCCTCCACCACTGTGCAAACGCGCCCCCTGGCGGGTTTTAAGTTGGGGGATTAATTCCCCTTGAATCCTGAGGGTCCCTGGGGCCAACTAGCCCACCAGGTACCTCCAGTAAGCGCCACAGAACTGCGTTGCAGAGAGGTGGTCCAAGGCCACTCCCCTTTTTACACCTCTCTGCAACGCAGCTCTGTGGCGCTTACTGGAGGTACCTAGTGGGCTAGTTGGACCCAAGGGACCCTCAGGATTCAAGGGGACTTAATCCCCCAACTTACAACGCCTCCCCCCGGTACCCGGGGCATTTCTTTACTGCCCGCAGGACTTGGCCCACCTGGGGGCTTTTTGAATACGAAGCGCGGGAGCCCGCGCTTCGTTTTTTATTTATTTTCGGCCGAAATTCGCGCTGGGTGCGCGAATCTCGCCGATTTTGTTTTTAAAAAAATGCTTTTTTTGGCCCTGGGGGTCCTTGTGGGACCCCCTGAGCAGGCCTAGGGGGTCAGGGTGTTTCTACCCTGCCCCCTTTTTGCGTTTTGCACCTTAGTTTTTCTCTTTTCTTGTGCCTCGGTTCTGCCGAGGCACTAAGATGGCTGCCAACACTTCCTGGTTTGGAGTGTTGACAGCCAATTAGCCTACAGCTCGTGATCGTGAGGGTGCGCGGATCCTCCGCGGCCATAGATATATATGTGTTTTTACTTTTGATTTTCTCAGCAACTACTGAACGGATTTACACCATTTAACAAAAAGGTTCTTTCTGAACCAAGAACTACCTCTTTGCCAAATTTGGTGTAATTCCGTTCAGCAGTTCGAGGCTGTAGCCGTGTCTAAAGTTTCCTATGGAAAATTGCATGGGGAAAACACGTTTTGGGACCCCCTTTTTCTCGGCCCCTGCTTGCCGAATTACCCTGAAACTTTTAGGATAGGAGCGGACCGGAGCGCCCCACGAGTTTTGAAAATTTCGCGAAGATTCGTCAACCGGCGCCAAAGTTATTTCAAATAGAATGTTGTGAATTTCCTATGGAAAATAGGTCCTAACTATAACTATCTACTGGCGACCGCCAGTAGATAATGTATATATATATATATATATATATATATTCACTGAAAAAACCATAGGTTTTAGGGACAGTTATAGTTAGTTGGACATTGCACTCGTACAAAACCCGTGAAATTCCCCCGTTATAGTTAGTTCAGCTAACTATAACTCGCGCCCCACAATGCACTGCTGATGACGTCACATATTACATCACTCATGACATGGTCAGTGACATCACTGATGACATCACTGATGACATCTCAAATGACATCACTGATGACATCATCCAGTGACTGTGTGTTTCTGTAAAGTTTAAATATTTTTAATATATATAGGGAAAGGCGTATTGAAGAATGAGTGGGTGTATAAGTGTCTGTATGGATGATTTAGTAGGTGCGTGACTAACTCTATAAGTGAGTGATTAAACGTATCTTACTGAATGCATGGGTTAGTGACTAAACTGGGTGAATGTCTGTATCCGTCTGTCTGTTGCTGTGTAAGTGGCTGCATGGGTTTGTGAATAGCTACATGAGTGTCTATATGAGTTATTGATTGGTTGTCTGAGTATCTGTATGGGTGCCTGAGTGTTTGTGTGGGTGGGGTGGGTGCGACTCTGTGCATAGATGTGTGAGTGGGTGATTCACTGGGTGGATGGTTTCACGAGTGCATCTGTGATAGACTGTATGGGTGGGTAAGTGTGTGTAAGAGTGTATTAGTGAGTGAATGCATGTCCCAGTGGTACATGTGTGAGTAACTACATATGTGAAAGGCAGTATATATGTGTGTTGGAGTATATAAATAGCTATAAGCGAGAGTGTGTGATTGTGAGAGTGACTGTATGGATGAGTGTGTGCTTGCATCAGTGATTGTATAAGAGCGTAAGAATTTGCTAGTATTTGTATGAGTAAGTGAGCTGGTGTGTGTATAACTGTATAGGTGAGTAAATGGCAGTGTGTTTAATTATTTGCATGACTGACTAGGTGTGTGAGTACCTCTATGGATGAGTGGCAGTGTTTGAGTGTCTATATAGGAGTATGAGTGCATATGATAGTCCTGTACTGAGTGACCGTAAGTATGAGTGACTGTCCAGGTGAGTGAGTGGATGTGTGTGTAGACCTAAGAATCAATGAGTGGGTATGTAGTTATTGGTGTTGGAGTGTCTATGGTTTTGCGAATGGCAGTCTGTAATTTAGAGTGGGTGAATCAAAGGTTATATTAAGGTGTGAGGAGGTGCATCAGATTATCACGTGGATGATGTCATCAGTGATGTCATCAGTGATGTCATTTGAGATGTCATCAGTGATGTCATCAGTGATGTCACTGACCATGTCATGAGTGATGTAATATGTGACGTCATCCGCAGTGCATTGCGGGGCGCGAGTTATAGTTAGCTGAACTAACTATAACGGGGAATTTCACGGGTTTTGTACGAGTGTAATGTCCAACTAACTATAACTGTCCCTAAAACCTATGGTTTTTTCAGTGAATTTGTAAGGTTTTTTAAATGCAAATTTCTAACTATAACGTGTCTGAAACCTATGTTTTTTTCAGTGAATTTCTAAGGTTTTTTAAATGCTAATTTCTAACTATAACGTGCCTGAAACCTATGGTTTTTTCAGTGAATTTCAAAGGTTTTTTAAATGCTAATTCCTAACTATAACATGTCTGAAACCTATGGTTTTTTTCAGTGAATTTCAAGGTTTTGTAAATGACAATTTTTTAAATGTATTAATTGTTATTTTTATTTTTTGATACTGATTTACTACACTTTTTTAAACTATTTATTTTTTAAATTACATTGTAATTACATTATACATTACATTACAAAATATACTTTCTCAGAATGAATTACTTTAGTTTAAATTCTTTGCAAATAGGCAATAGACTTTTAAGTACAGTAGTTACAGTTGTTGCAATGGGCAACACAATTTCAAACACAATGCAACATTGAGCTCAATGTGAATTTCTAGTTAAATGCAATTAGTTACTTTATGGATTACTTTTCTAACCACAGGACTGGATCCTAGATTCAGTCCTGGGACATCTCCTGTAAACAGTTGAGTAAAAGCGTTTTGGTTACAGTAGTGATTTTTAAGGAATATTATTGTATTTTAAAAGTTGACAGAAACTTTTTCACATAGAATCACCAATGTTATCCTATGGGAGGAAATTCACTTAGCAGGTAAGTAGTGTTATCGTTACTTTTCTTACTCAGTGGTGGATCCTGGATCCAGCACTGGTGCATCTCCTGTAAACAGTTGAAAGAATGCGTTGAAGTCATACAGGCGATTTTTAAGGAATATTTGTAGTTTGTGAAAACGGCACTTTGAAACTTTTCTGCGGAAAACCAGACAATGGATTCCAATGGAAGGAAATACAAGTTACTGGTAAGTACGGTTAGAATTACTTATCAGGGTCAGTGCTGGGCTAAAAGATGCAGCACTGGGTTCTCTCCTGATAACAGGTGAGTAAATCGGAATTCATAGTTCGGCTGATTTTAGAGGAATATTATAAAGTTCCAAAACTCCACACTTAGAAGAATTTCCAAGTGCAACCAGTCAATGTTAGCCTATGGAAGGAAATTCAAGTTACTGGTAACTATGGTTAGAATTACTTTTCAGGATCTGTACTGGGCTGAAAGATGCAGCACTGAGGTCTCTCCTGATAACAGGTGAGTAAATTGGATTTCGTAGTTCAGCTGATTTTAGAGGAATATTATAAAGTTCCAAAACTCCACACTTAGAAGAATTTCCAAGTGAAACCGGTCAATGTTAGCCTATGGAAGGAAATTCAAGTTACTGGTAAGTACGGTTAGAATTACTTTTCAGGATCTGTACTGGGCTGAAAGATGCAGCACTGAGGTCTCTCCTGATAACAGGTGAGTAAATCGGAATTCGTAGTTCTGCTGATTTTAGAGGAATATTTGTATGTTTCAAAAATCGACACTTAGAAACTTTTTCAGCAAAAAGCAGGCAATGATATCCTATGGAAGGAAATTCAAGTTACTGGTAAGTACGGTTAAAATTACTTTTCAGGATCAGTACTGGGCTCAAAGATGCAGCACTGAGGTCTCTCCTGATAACAGGTGAGTAAATCGGAATTCGTAGTCCGGCTGACTTTAGAGGAATATTTGCACAATGGTGAAGGAAGGGGGTGGGGCCTGAGGTGACATGTCTGCAAACACGCCCTGTGGTGCGTTTTAAGTTGGAGAATTAATTCCTCCTCAATCCCGAGGGTCCCTAGGGGCCAACTGGCCCACCAGATACCTCCAGTATGCGCCAGAAGCCTGCGTTGCAGAGAGGTGTTCAGAGGCCACGCCCCTTTTTACAACACTCTGCAACGCAGCTCCGTGGCGCTTACTGGAGGTACCTGGTGGGCTAGTTGGACCCCAGGGACCCTCAGGATTGAAAGGGATTTAATTCCCCATCTTAAAACGCGCCACGAGACCTGTTTGCACACATGTCACCTGAAGCCCCGCACCCTCCCTTCACCACTGTGCAAACGCGCCCCATGGCGCGTTTTAAGTTGGGGGATTAAGTCCCTTGAATCCTGAGGGTCCCTGGGGTCCAACTATCCCACCAGGTACCTCCAGTAAGCGCCACAGAGCTGCGTTGCAGAGAGGTGTAAAAGGGGCGTGGCCTCTGTACACCTCTCTGCAATGCAGCCCCTGGCGCATACTGGAGGTTCCTGGTGGGCTAGTTGGCCCCAGGGACCCCAGTATTCAAGGCGAGTCGTTCCCCCTCTGCAAACGTGCCAGGGGCGTGTTTGCAGAGTGGTAAAGGAAGGGGTGGGGCCTGCGGCCCGATCGTTTTTCTTTCCTCGAAGGGGGCTGTGTGGCCCCCTTCCTTTTTCCTTTTTTGGGCCCTGGGGACCCCATCCCCCAGGGCCTTACCCCTTTTTCTTTTTTAAAAACGGGAAGGGGGCCGCGTGGCCCCCTCCCGTGGCCGATTCCGGCCCGGGGACCCCATCCCCCGGGGCATGGCCACTCTTTTATTATTTTTTTAAGGGGGGCTGGCCCTCTCCGTTGGGGACCGTGGGGGGTCCCCAATCCCCCACGGTCCCAGCCAGCTGCCCGCGTCCCTCGGGAGCCGGCATTGCTTTCCACATGGGGAGCTGCTGACATGCAGCTCCCCATGTGGAAAGCAATCTGCTGCTTCATTGAAGCGAGAGCAGGTTTCCTGCTCTCGCTTCAATGAAGCAAAGCACTTTGCAATGACAGGACGGGAGCCACGAGGCTCCCGTCCTGTCATTGCAAACTACAGTGTCCCGGGGGTGAGCACCCGGGACACTGCAGGAGCCGGCCCTGGGGGTGGCGGT
This sequence comes from Calotriton arnoldi, assembly GCA_963921515.1. NCBI lineage: Eukaryota > Metazoa > Chordata > Amphibia > Caudata > Salamandridae > Calotriton > Calotriton arnoldi. The sequence goes on along the minus strand of CAWUFW010007747.1, from coordinate 36,306 downwards.
CCCCAGGGCCATCAATGGCTCCAGGAGGGGCCGCGCGGCCCCCTCCCACATCTGCAAAGCCCCGGGGAGGTGGTGGTCCCTGGGGCTTCGGGGTCCAAAACGGACCCCCATTTTAAATTTGTTAGTGCCCCGGGAGGTGGCGGTCCCGGGGCGTGTGGGGGCTGGAGCCCCCACACAGGTTATTTAATTTTAAAAAGAAGCCCCGGGGGTGGTGGTCCCCAGGGCTGCGGGAGGGCTCAGAGCCCTCCCGCACCATTTTGTTTAAAGCCCCGGGGGTGGTGGTCCCCGGGGCTTGGGAGGCCTTAGAGGCCCCCATATAATTAATAATAAAGCCCCGCATGCCCCCGGGACTTGGCCCACCCGGGGGCCAATTAACCACGAGCGCGGGAGCCCGCGCTTCGTTTTTTTTTATCGGCAGGATCCGCGCACCCAGCGCGTTTTCTGCCGATTTAAAAAAAAAAAAAAAAACATTTTTGGGCCCTGGTGGTCCTTGTAGGACCACCTGAGCAGGGCTAGGGGTTCAGGGTGTTTCTACCTTGCCCCCTTTTTGCGTTTTGCGCCCTTGTTTTTGTCTTTTCTTGTCCCTCGGTTCTACCGAGGAACAAGATGGCTGCCAACACTTCCTGGTTTGGAGTGTTGACAGCCAATTAGCATGCAGCTCGTGGTCGGGAGGGTGCGCGGATCATCCGTGCCTCTAAATATCGAAACTTTTATTTGGGATTTACTCAGCAACTACTGAACGGATTTACACCATTTTTAAAAAGGGTGCTTTCTGAACCAAGCACTACCTTTTTGCCAAATTTGGTGTAATTCCGTTCAGCAGTTTTGCTGTAGCCTTGCATAAAGTTTCCTATGGGAAATCGATTTTTTCACTCTTATTTTTTGAATTTCTCGCAACTACTGAACGGATTTACACCATTTAAAAAAAGGTCGCTTTCTGAACCAAGCGCTACCTTTTTGCAAAATTTGGTGTAATTCCGTTCAGCAGTTCAGGCTGTAGCCGTGGCTAAAATTTCCTATGGGAATTAACATGGAGAAAACTGAGAAAACGCGTTTTGGGACCCCCCTTTTTTCTCGGCCGCCGCTTGATGAATCACCCCGAAACTTTCAAGACAGGAGCAAACCGGAGCACCCCACTAGTTTTGAAAATTTCGCGATGATTCGTCAAACGACGCCAAACTTATTGGGAATAGAATGTTGCGGATTTCCTATGGATAATGGTCCTAACTATAACTATCTACTGGCGACCGCCAGTAGATAATATATATATATATATATATATATATATATTCACTGAAAAAACCATAGGTTTCAGGCACGTTATAGTTAGAAATTAGCATTTAAAAAACCTTTGAAATTCACTGAAAAAACCATAGGTTTCAGGCACGTTATAGTTCGAAATTAGCATTTAAAAAACCTTAGAAATTCACTGAAAAAACCATAGGTTTTAGGGACAGTTATAGTTAGTTGGACATTGCACTCGTACAAAACCCATGAAATTCCCCCGTTATAGTTAGTTCAGCTAACTATAACTCGCGCCCCCGCAATGCACTGCTGATGACGTCACATATTACATCACTCATGACATGGTCAGTGACATCACTGATGACATCACTGATGACATCTCAAATGACATCACTGATGACATCATGCAGTGACTGTGTGTTTCTATAAAGTTTAAATATGTTTACTATATATGCCAAGGTGTATTGAATAATGAGTGGGTGTATAAGTGTCTGGATGGATGATTTAGTAGGTGCGTGACTGACTCTATAAGTGAGTGATTAAACGTATCTTACTAAATGTATGGGTTAGTGACTAAACTGTGTGAATGTCTTTATCCGTCTGTCTGTTGGTGTGTAAGTGGCTGCATGGGTTTGTAAATAGCTACATGAGTGTCTATATGAGTTATTGATTGGTTGTCTGAGTATCTGTATGGGTGCCTGAGTGTTTGTGTGGATGGGGTGTGTGTGACTGCACATAGATGTATCAGTGGGTGATTCACTGGGTGCATGGTTTCAAGAGTGCATCTGTGATGGACTGTATGGGTGGGTGAGTGTGTGTATGGGTGTGTTAGTGAGTGAATGTATATCTCAGTGGTACATGTGTGAGGAACTACATATGTGAAAGGCAGTATATATGTGTGTTGGAGTATATAAATGGGTATAAGTGAGAGTGTGTGATTGTGAGAGTGGCTGTATGGATGAGTGTGTACTTGTATTAGTGATTCTATAAGAGCGTAAGAATGTGCTAGTATTTGTATGAGTAAGTGAGCTGGTGTGTGTATACCTGTATAGGTGAGTAAATGGCAGTGTGATTAATTATTTGCATGACTGAATAGGTGTGTGAGTACCTCTATGGATGAGTGGCGGTGTGTGAGTGTCTATGTAGGTGTATGAGTGCATATGATAGTCCTGTACTGAGAGACCGTAAGTATGAGTGACTGTACAGGTGAGTGAGTGGATGTGTGTGTAGACCTAAGAATCAGTGAGTGGGTATGTAGTTATTGGTGTTGGAGTGTCTATGGTTTTGAGAATGGCAGTCTGTAATTTAGAGTGGGTGTATCAAAAGTTATATTAGGTTGTGAGAAGATGCATGAAATTATCACATGGATGATGTCATGGATGATGTCATCAGTGATGTCATTTGAGATGTCATCAGTGATGTCATCAGTGATGTCACTGACCATGTCATGAGTGATGTAATATGTGACGTCATCAGCAGTGCATTGCGGGGGCGCGAGTTATAGTTAGCTGAACTAACTATAACGGGGGAATTTCACGAGTTTTGTACGAGTGCAATGTCCAACTAACTATAACTGTCCCTAAAACCTATGGTTTTTTCAGTGAATTTCTAAGGTTTTTAAATGCTAATTTCTCACTATAACATGCCTGAAACCTATGGTTTTTTCAGTGAATTTCAAAGGTTTTTTAAATGCTAATTTCTAACTATAACGTCCTGAAACCTATGGTTTTTTCAGTGAATTTCAAAGGTTTTTAAATGCTAATTCCTAACTATAACATGTCTGAAACCTATGGTTTTTTTCAGTGAATTTCAAAGGTTTTCTATATGACAATTTTTAAATGTATTAATTGTTATATTTATTTTTTTGATACTGATTTACTACATTTTTTTAAACTATTTATTTATAGATATTTTATTTTTTAAATTACATTTTAATTACATTATACATTACATTACAAAATATACTTTCTCAGAATGAATTACTTTAGTTTAAATACTTTGCAAATAGGCAATAGACTTTTAAGTACAGTAGTTACAGTTGTTGCAATGGGCAACACAATGCAACATTGAGCTCAATGTGAATTTCTAGTTAAATGCAATTAGTTACTTTATGGATTACTTTTCTAACCACAGGACTGGATCCTAGATTCAGTCCTGGAACATCTCCTGTAAACAGTTGAGTAAAAGCGTTTTGGTTACAGTAGTGATTTTTAAGGAATATTATTGTATTTTAAAAGTTGACACTTAGAAACTTCTTCACATAGAATCACCAATGTTATCCTATGGGAGGAAATTCACTTAGCAGGTAAGTAGTGTTATCGTTACTTTTTCTTACTCAGTGGTGGATCCTGGATCTAGCACTGGTGCATCTCCTGTAAACAGTTGAAAGAATGCGTTTAAGTCATACAGGCGATTTTTAAGGAATATTTGTAGTTTGTGAAAATCGACACTTTGAAACTTTTCTGCTGAAAACCAGACAATGGATTCCTATGGAAGGAAATACAAGTTACTGGTAAGTACGGTTAGAATTACTTTTCAGGGTCAGTGCTGGTCTACAAGATGCAGCACTGGGTTCTCTCCTGATAACAGGTGAGTAAATCGGAATTCGTAGTTCTGTTGATTTTAGAGGAATATTCTAAAGTTCCAAAACTCCACACTTAGAAGAATTTCCAAGTGAAACCAGTCAATGATATCCTATGGAAGGAAATTCAAGTTACTGGTAAGTATGGTTAAAATTACTTTTCAGGATCAGTACTGGTCTCAAAGATGCAGCACTGAGGTCTCTCCTGATAACAGGTGAGTAAATCGGAATTCGTAGTTCTGCTGATTTTAGAGGAATATTTGTATGTTTCAAAAATCGACACTTAGAAACTTTTTCAGCAAAAAGCAGGCAATGATATCCTATGGAAGTAAATTCAAGTTACTGGTAAGTACGGTTAAAATTACTTTTCAGGATCAGTACTGGGCTCAAAGATGCAGCACTGAGGTCTCTAAGGATAACAGGTGAGTAAATCGGAATTCGTAGTTCTGCTGATTTTAGAGGAATATTTGTATGTTTCAAAAATCGACACTTAGAAACTTTTTCAGCAAAAAGCAGGCAATGATATCCTATGGAAGGAAATTCAAGTTACTGGTAAGTACGGTTAAAATTACTTTTCAGGATCAGTACTGGGCTCAAAGATACAGCACTGAGGTCTCTCCTGATAACAGGTCAGTAAATCGGAATTCGTAGTTCGGCTGATTTTATAGGAATATTATAAAGTTCCAAAACTCCACACTTAGAAGAATTTCCAAGTGAAACCAGTCAATGTTAGCATATGGAAGGAAATTCAAGTTACTGGTAAGTACGGTTAAAATTACTTTTCTGGATCAATACTGGGCTCAAAGATGCAGCACTGAGGTCTCTCCTGATAACAGGTGAGTAAATCGGAATTCGTAGTTCGGCTGATTTTAGAGGAATATTTGCACAATGGTGAAGGAAGGGGTGGGGCCTGAGGTGACATGTCTGCAAACACGCCCTGTGGCGCGTTTTAAGTTGGAGAATTAATTCCTCCTCAATCCCGAGGGTCCCTAGGGGCCAACTAGCCCACCAGATACCTCCAGTATGCGCCAGAGAGCTGCGTTGCAGAGAGGTGTTCAGAGGCCACGCCCTTTTTACAACACTCTGCAACGCAGCTCCGTGGCGCTTACTGGAGGTACCTGGTGGGCTAGTTGGCCCCAGGACCCTCAGGATTGAAGGGATTTAATTCCCCATCTTAAAACGCGCCACGGGCCTGTTTGCACACATGTTACCTCAGGCCCCGCCCTCCCTTCACCACTGTGCAAACGCGCCCGTGGCGCGTTTTAAGTCGGGGGGATTAACTCCCCTTGAATCCTGAGGGTCCCTGGGGTGCAACTAGCCCACCAGCTACCTCCATTAAGCGCCACGGAGCTGCGTTGCAGAGAGGTGTAAAAAGGGGCATGGCCTCAGACACCTCTCTGCAACGCAGCCCCCTGGCACTTACTGGAGGTTCCTGGTGGGCTAGTTGGCCCCCCCACACAGGTCAAGTAATTTTTTTTAAAACATAAGCCCCGGGGGGGGGGGGGTGGCGGTCCCCGGGGCTGCGGGGCCTTGGAGGCCCCCCACATTAAAAATAAATAAACCCCCGCATGCCCCTGGGACTTGGCCCACCCGGGGGCAAAATAGCATCGAGCGCGGAGACCGCGCTTCGATTTTTTATCGGCGGGATCCGCGCACCCTAAGCGCATCCCGCTGATTTAAAAAAAAAAAATGCTTTTTCTGCCCAGGGGTCCTTGTGGGAACCCCTGAGCAGACCTAGGGGTCAGGGTGTTTCTACCCTGCCCCCTTTTTGCGCTTTGCGCACTTGTTTCTGTCCATCGGTTCTACCGAGGGACAAAATGGCTGCCAACACTTCCTGATTTGGAGTGTTGACAGCCACTTGACAGCCAATTAGCATGCAGCTCGTGATCGGGAGTGTACGCGGACCCTACGCGGCCATAGATATATATGTGATTTTCCTTTTGATTTTCTCAGGAACTATTGAACGGATTTATACCATTTAACAAAAAGGGTTCTTTCTGAACCAAGAACTACCTCTTTGCCAATTTTGGTGTAATTCCGTTCAGCAGTTCGGGCTGTAGCCGTGGCTAACGTTTCCTATGGGAAAATGAATGGGGAAAACACGTTTTGGGACCCCCCTTTTTTCTCGGCCCCCGCTTGACGAATCACCCCGAGACTTTCAGGGTAGGATCGGACCAGAGCGGGCCATAAAGTTTGAAAATTACGCGAAGATTCGTCAACCGACGCCAGAGTTATTTCAAATAGAATGTTGCGGATTTCCTATGGAAAATAGGTCCAAACTATAACTATCTACTGGCGACCGCCAGTAGATAATATACACACACACACAAAAGAGAGCAGGGAACTCTGCCTGGGTCTTTCCCAGTTTAGGTGGAGAGCACCTCCTATATGGAGCATCCTACAACAATGCGGACACTCTGAATCTGCTCACCTCGAATGTCTGTTTCGCTAGCAAAGTTTTAAGCATAGTATTAGCATAGTGCTTTCTAGGCCGAGATACAGAGTGACTAAGGGCCAGATTTAGATTTTGGTGGACGGGTTTCCTTGTCACAACGGGGACGGAATTCCCATCCTCCGAAATAGAAATCCCATAGGACGTAATAGGTTAATATTTCAGCGGACGGGATATCCGTCACCGTTGTGATGGAGCAACCCGTCTGCCAAAATCTAAATCAGGCCCAAAGTCTTTTGCCATTTTTACAGCAAGGGCTTTAAGCATAGGAATAGCAAGTGCCAAACAACCACTGACAAACCAATTCACAGCTCCATACCAGTACTTACACAGCCACTCACTTATCCATAGAGCCACTCATACACCCACTCACTCACTCATAGAGCCACTCACACACCCATTCACCCACCCTTACAGGCACTCCTACAAACAGTCACATAGCCACCCATACAGCCATTTACACACCGATTCAGTCCCTCATACTGTCATTCAGGCACCCACTCACTCACCCATACAGTCACTCACACAGCCACTCACTCACCCATGCAGCCACTGACACACCCACTCACTCAGTAACATAGTCACACACCCACTCACTCACCCACACAGCTACTCACATACCTACTTATACTCCCATACAGCCACTCACACACCCACTCACACACCCATACAACTACTCAAACACACACAAAACCACTCACACACCCATACAACCAATATATATATAGATTTATTTATTTTCACTGGAAAAAACCAAAGGTTACAGGAATGTTATAGTTGGGCTCAGATTTCACTCGCACAAAACCAGTGAAATTCAGCAGTTATAGTACCTGAGTTAACTATAACTTAAGCCCCCGCAATGTACTGCTTTGGACTTCATATATGACATCACTTATGACATGGTTAGTGTCATCACTAATGACATTTCAAATTACATTACTGATAACATCATCCAATGATTGTGAGGTGTTTTCTCAAGGTTTTTGTGTGTTAAACGTATATACTAATTACTAAGGTACCACAAAAGTTAAATTAGTATACTTTGTGAACTACTACTGACTGATTCCTTTTTTTACATAGTTTATGTGAGTTGCAGTGTAACTGTGTGTATCTTTGTGTGAGTGGCTCTATGGGTGTATGAGTGAGTGTCTGAGTAGCTGTGTGGGTAACCTAGTGCCTGTGTTAAGTGGCTGTATTGAGGAGTGAGTGGGTGTGTCAGTGGCTGTATGGGTGTGTGAGTAAGTGGCTGTGTGAGTGGCTGTATGGGTGGGTGAGCGTGTCAGTGATTGTATGGGTGAGTGAGTGATGTCTGAATGGCTGTATGAGTGAGTGGCTGGGTGTAAGTGGCTGTATGGGTGAGTGAGTGGCTGTTTGGTTAAATGTTTGGTTAAATGTTTGGTTAAGTGAGTTGGTGTGTGAGTGGCTGTATGGACGAGTGAGTGTCTGTGAGACTGGCGTATGGGTGAGTAACTGGCTGTGTGAGTGGTTGTATGGATATGTGAATGGGTATGTAAGTGGTTGTATGTGTGTGTGAGTAAATGTGTGAATGTATGTGCGGGTGAATGAGTGGATCTGTTGAGAAGCTGCATGGTGAGTGCGTGTGAGTAGCTGTAGAGATGAATAACTGGGTGTGTCAGTAGCTGTATGGGTGAGTGTGTGGCTGCGTGAGTGGCTGTATGGGTGAGTGACTGGTTGTATTATGAGGCTCTATGAGTGAGTGGCTCTATGGATAAGTGAGTAGTTGTGTAAGCACTTTTATGGGTCTGTGAATGGGTATGCGAGTCATTGTGTGGGTGTGCGAGTGGGCGTATGAGAGGTTGTATGGGGGTGTGAGTGGGTGTGTGAGTGGTTCTATAGATTATATCATCAATGATATCATTTGAGATATCATCAGTGATGTCGCTGACCATGTCATGAGTGATGTAATATGTGAGGTCATAAGCAGCGCATTGCGGGGGCATAAGTTATAGTTAGCTCAGGTAACAATAACTTTTCACTGGTTTTTGTATGAGTGAAATCTGAACCTAATTATAACGTCCCTGTAACCTTTTTTTCAGTGAATTTCCAGGATTTGTAAAATTTTATTTCCTAACTATAACATCCCTGTAACCTTTGTTTTTTTCAGTGACTTTCTACAATTTTTTAATTCATATTTCCTAACTATAACATCCCTGTAACCTTTGGTGTGTGAGTGAGTGCATGAGTGTCTCAGTGTTTGTATGAGTCTCTGAGTAGATCTGTGAATGGGTGAGAGAGAGTATGAGTGATTCTGTAAGTGGGTGCATGAGTGTCTTACTGTGTATGTGATTGGGTGTACGTGTCTGAGTTCATTGGTGAGTAGGTGCATGAGTGAATAGGTCTGTGAGTGGCTGTGAGAGTGTCTGCATTGTTCTGTGAGTGGGTGCATGAGTGCCTGAGTGGGTTCTGCTTGTTTTCTGTAGGCCTGAGCAGAGCTTGCTGAGTTTCACTCCAGGGAGTTGCTGAAAAACTCTGCCAAATTCCGCAGAGTTCCATGAGCATGCAGAGTATTACTCGGCCACCCCTAATGAAGTCCTCATTGCTGCTGAGGGTCGTTGGGGACAAAGAAACCCTATTGTTGCAACAAGTAATTCGCCACAGCAGGATTACTGAGAGCTCATTGGAGGCCCGCCCCAATTCTCAACCACTCTGCAAACGCACCTCCTAGCGCACTACTGGTTGGGGGATGAACTTCCCTTTACTGCTGAGAATCGTTGAGGGACAAGAACCACTATTGTTGCCTCAAATATGTCCCCCACAGCGGAATTGCTGAGACCTCGTTGGAGGCCCTGCCCCCTTTCTCAACTACTCTGCAAAGTGGCCTCCTGGGGCACTACAGGTTGGGGGATGAAGTCCCCTTGGCTGCTGAGAGTTGTTGGGGGCCAAGAACCCCTATTGTTGCCACAAGTAAGTCCCCCACAGCGGGATTGCTGAGACATCATTGGATGCCCTACCCCCTTTCTCAACCATTCTGCAAACGCACCTCCTGGCACACTACTAGTTGGAGGATGATCTCCCCTTGGCTGCTGAGGGTCATTGGGGGCCAAGAAGCTCTACTGTTTCCACAGCTAAGTCCCCAACAGTGGGTTACTGAGACCTCATCGGAGGACCTGCCCCCTTTCTCAAACGCTCTGCAAATGAGCCTCCTGATGCACTACTATTTGGGGGATGAGGGCTTTGGATGAGCGTGCCGGTAAACTCAGCTCCATCTATGGTTGGTGGAGTTTTTGCTGAACTCTGTGATGTGTTTCAAGGGGGAGCACAAAGTGACAAACCTCTGCAGGCAGAGCGGAGTTTACCAGCCACCCCTAGTTTTCTGCCTTTTTTCTGATCACTTCTGACCCTTATTTTGCCTCTTTCTGCTCATTTCTGACCTTTATTCTGCCTCTTTCTGCTCCTTTCTCACCTTTATTTTGCCTCTTTTTGCTCCTTGCTGACCTTTATTTTGCCTCTTTCTGCTCGTTGCTGACCTTTATTCTGCCTCTCTCTGCTCATTTCTGGCCTTTATTCTGCCTCTTTCTGCTAGTTTCTGACCTTTATTTTGCTTCTTTCTGCTCATTTCTTTCCTTTATTCTGCCTCTTGCTGCTTTTTTCTGACATCTATTCTGCCTCTTTTTGCTCGTTTCTGACCTCCATTCTGCCTCTTTCTTGCCCCCCCCCCCCAGGACCGCGGGGTGTCAGCCTCAAGGCTTTCGCGGTCATAGCCAGCTACCCACCTCTTGCGAGAGCCGGCATTGCTCTCACACACAGGGAGCTGCTAAACATGCAGCTCCCAGTCTGTCAGAGCAATCATTTTGTCTGTTTGCCTACTCGCTAAACAGCGGGGAGGGAAACAGATGAAACCTCAGCTTCCAGCAAGCAAGAGCAAATATCAGCTCTCGCTTGCTGGAAGTGGAGTGTTTGCTCTGACTTGGCGGGAGCCGTCAAAGCTCACACCACATCAGAGCAAACAGCTATGTCCCGGAGTGGGCCCCGCCGGGACGTAGCAGTGGGTGGCCCTGGGTAGTGGTGGTCCCCAGGGCCATTATTGGTGAAAAAAACCAGGTACTGACTTTTGTTCCTGCTTTGGCATTCTCTGATTATGGGACCCATGAGATCAGAAAAATCCTATAGCAGTTTTAGACCCAGTCATGGCTGGTCTCCCACTGTCTTTACAAACAATGGTGACCGCCGCAAACATTTTTGAAGCATCCGAAAATATTGTGTTGAGTTCTCCTTTAACTGTTGCTCTTCCTCATTCTCTGGGTGCATTCCACCTCACAACAAAAACCCAATACTTCTCCACAGCATGATTGTCTCGGTATGGGATCTTATCACTGTCCACATCTCACATTACGCTGGTCATGTGTCCATTAATGAACCCTGCTTCTCCAATGCCTACTACAGATGAGGGGGAGCCCCATGATTTCCTCCTTGTTACTGCCATGTAACCAAACCCTGTGTTGATTTAACTCACGTGCCTATCATTAATTGTAAGTTAACGTGTATTATTGACAGTTCTTGCCTCAGTAATACTGATGGTGTCCTGGTTGCTGATTATGCTGTGTGTACTGTGTTTAAGATTGTTGAAAGTTATCACCTGCAAATGTAAGATCTGATCAGGTTGCAGAGCTTATTGCTCTTATCAGAGCTTACCTATTAGCCGAGGAGAAGAATGTGACTGTGTACACTGATTTGATGAATTTATTAGGAGTGATGGGTGATTTTGGGGTTTTGTAAATGTTATGGGGTTTATTAACATCTGGTGGAAACCCCATTAAAAGTGGGTAGTATGTCCAACATCTTTTGAATGCTTTACAATTACTTAAGAAGGTGACAGTAGGGGCAGACTTCCAAAAGAGAACTTGAGTGGGTATGGAGAGACAACATTGGGCATGTGGTTGCCCCGCAATATTTACTCCCCAACCTTGCCAGGTTATATCATGGAGCTGCCCTAGTCGGGAGGGATGGCATGGTGATTTTGTTGCAACCCAGTGGTGTGCAACCTTCTTTTCTTCCATAGTCCTGAATTATTGCAGGTCCTGTGTTATTTTCTGTCACACACTGTTGGAAAGATATTAAGGCCACCCCGCTGCTCACCCGCTCCCTTTCCCCATTTGTGCACCTTCAGCTGGATATTATCCACATGCCAAGGTGTGCAAACTATTTGTACAACCTGGTCTTAGTCTGTATGTTTACAGGGTGGGTGGAGGCATATCCCTGCTTTGCCCATGCAGATGTCTTCACAGTCACCAAATGATTTCTCAGGGTCTCTATCCATCTACTGGGGATACCGTGCCAAATCACAAGTGATTGCGAGACACAGTGTGTTTCAGCAGTTTTACAGGCAGTGTAAAAGCCTTTAGGCATAATCCAGCAATTTCATTGCACATATCACTCAGAGTCAGCGGGTAATGTAGAAAAGAGTAATAGACATTCAAGAATAAGTTAGCTAAAGTTTGCACAAAAGCCCATTTAAATGGACAGATGCCCAGGCAATAGCATTGTAGTCCCTTAATAATAATAAATAATAATAAAAGGATTTATAGACCGCCTGGTTACTTTGACCGAAGTGTCCCTGCGCTAAGATTTCATACTCAGGCAGCACCTATGAGGCAAGTTCCAGAAATGGCTTTAAACCACTCTGAAAAACCAGGTTTTAAGTATCTTTCAAAAGGTCATTTCAGAGCTTTCTTGTCTAAGTGCTAGAGGCAGGGCTTTCCACTTTTTGGAGGCCAGCCAGCTAAAAGAGAAACCTCCCATGTGAGCTCTTTTCACAGTAGGGATGTGGCTAAAAAGACCCCTGCAGACCTAAGGCTTCTGCTGGGTAAGTAGGGTTTGACAAGAGAATGCAGATACTGTTTCCATTCAAGATTCTGTGACAATAGCACATAGCTTTACAAGACACTCTCTTGCCCATTGGCAGCCAGTGCAATGTAGCGAGGGCTGGACCCATAGGTAAACGCCTCAGAAGGTTAAGCAGTAGACATGCTGCCGCATTCTGCACCCTCTGTAGTCTCTGCATTGTGAGACTCCCAGATGCAGCACGTTGCAGTAGTCCAGTCTGGACGTTACCAAAGTCTGAACTACTGATTTTCTATCAGCTTCTGGTAGAAATGTCAGGAAATATACAGAATTTTCAGAATCCCAAAGCATTTCCCCCCACACAGGTGATCTGACTGCCGAAAGATAGACTTGCACCAAACCAGATGCCGAAGTTCTTAACTTTCGTCTTTGGATCAGGTAGTGGCCCGAGTGTATCTGCCCACCAGGAAGAGGACCAGATTGATGGTTGCTTCCCTAGAATGAGAACCTCTGTTTTTCAGGAATTTAGTTTAAGGCAGCTGTGGTTCATCCACTCAGCCAGTTCCGACAGACATGATCTTAACAGAGCTGCAGTGCCTCTTTCATCCTGAGACAGGGTAATAATGAGCTGCGTATCGTTGGCGTACAACACAATGTTAATGCGTAGTGCATGACGATATCAGCTAGGGGTGCATGTTAAGGTTGAATAGAGTAGGGCTCAGCGCTGAGCCCTGTGGCACCCCCTGTCGCAGCAGAAAAACCTCAGATTGAAAACGTTTTTGAGACACCTGGAAAGTGTAATTCTGTAGGAAAGAGGCTAGACACTGAAAGACCTTGATGCCAATACTGTAGTTCCACAGTCCTTCAAGCAGAAGGCCGTGGGACACGGTATCAAAAATCTGCACTGAGTTCCAGCATTATCAGTGTTACAATGTTCCTCCCATTCACAACCTGCCTGAGGGATTCAGAGGCTAACAGCAATGCATATTTTGTGCTGAACTGCGGTCAGAACCCCGACTGGGATTCGTGGAGCAGTTCCCTGGGATCATTGAAGCTTGACAGCAGTTTTTTTATATGCTTCTCAGCCACATTAGAAAAGAAGGGCAGCAGAGAGATGGGCCTGAAGTTTTCCAGATTCATAGGGTCCAGTAGAGGCTTTTTTAGGAGAGGAACTATAATAGCACGTTTCCAGCTCATGGGAATGTGACCTAGCTCCAGGGAGTTATTAAGAAGATCACAAGACACAGGCAATATTTCCTTCATCCCTCGTTCTAAAATAGCTGGCGAGGTGGGATCGGATAGCGATCCTGATTTAACCTCTGTCAACAAAGGAAGAAGGTCCACCCTGGTTAGAGGGTTGAATTTGGAAAGTCCTGCCCCATTAGTGGATGGTTCAAAACAGGCTTCAAGACACAGGGCATCTCTGACTGCTTCCAGAAAAATAGCATAAATGGCGGAGACTTTGTCAGAGAAAAACGGAGCGATTAAATCACAGCCGACTACTGAGGGAATATTAGACGCTGACACTTGGTCCAGAGAGGAAAGTGATTTTACAATAGAGACAGGTTCACGGGAGGGGTTTTGAGCATGCTCAATTTTTTCCATGTAGAAAAGACTGCGTATAGCCCTGTTCTGTTTGTGGTATTCCTTCAGGGCTCCACAATAATTGTCTTGATCATTAAAGTTTCTACGTCAAACATGTTCTAGGCCTTTGCAGGTTTTTTTTTTAACAAAAGTAACTCCTCATTAATCCATTCCACCAAGGGTTTGGTGAGTCTAACCGTGTGGTTATTGGTGGGTGCAATTTGATCAAGTGCCTGTGTTATCCATCCCTCCAGTTGCCCATTAGCTGTGTCTACACAGTCACTCAAGAAGGCTATCCCATCACAGAAAATGAAATTGAGTCCATATGAGATTGTCAATGGCTAACATAATAGTGCCTTTAAATCCTCCAGTCGCAAATGCTAAATTGGACCTACAGTTAAATGATGATGCAGTCTTGCAAGATTGCAGAAAGCATATACATTGTCTTTACTATTTCTGTTCACAGCTCAAGGAACCTCACCTCAGTGACTAATAGAAGTCTGCCACTCCCTTCAGCCTAGAGATTGGGGGTATATTCGCATTCACCAGAGAATGACTTCCCTACAGCCTTTCTGGTTTGGACCACATCAGAATATATTCATCAGTAACACAGCCATTAAATGTCATGGTCTGGAGACTTGGATCTACTCAGCCCATTGTAAGTGAATCGTTTTCCCCGAGACGACAGCGCCTCTACTATTGGATCTGTGTCTGACCCTGGGTCAAAACCCTCTCCCAGAACTGCTGCTATCGCCACCCCTTCACCATCTGATGGGTAAAGCTCCCAGTATTTACCTCCTTTGTCTGCTCTGCCACTACCTGATGTTGCCAATGGAGCCCCTTATCGTTACCACCTCCTTCTGAGGTACGCAGCCCCGTCTTGGATACCGGATTCCTCTGTTAGTCTGGTCTGCTGTCTTTGCAACTGCCTTTTGTGTGTGGTTGGTGGTGGTGTACAGTCTTGCTATTAAATGCAGAGAGATTCAAAGACCTAACTGTACTGAACCTATCCTTAGACGAAGCTGCTGCTATGTCTATGGGAACAACTCATATGTGCTGATGCTGGAACAGTACAGACAAACGATTAATCTTTCTTCTCACTGGATTTGCACGCACTTGCCCGTTGATGTAGGAGGTAGTGTTCCTTAGATTGGGGTGACAAACAGTTGAAATGACACTGGCCTTGACATATTCTAACATGGGCACCGACTGCCTGAATGTGCGGTCATATCTCCAACTTCTTTCCCAGATCTTGAGAAGTTTATTAACACTATTAACAAGAACTTGCCAAATTTGACTCATCTTCCACAAACCAAACCAGGATTTATCTGTGAACACAGCAAGGCAAAAGTCTTTTTGTTGGAAATAGCAAGTGTGACCTTTATGGAAATAATATTCCCTTTGAACGTCCCCTTATGAATACTGTCTCCCGCATGGACCGTTGTTTCTCAAGCGTCTCCAGCGGGGACTATGCACATTTCATTTGTGGATTCCGAGCATACCTATGACTGCCTTTGGACTTGACTGGAACTTATTAGTCGGTGTATAATATTCCTGCCAAGAGACATTTTAGCAACCACCCATTAGAATAAAGGCAGGGTACGCGAGCTGCCTCAACAACTAGATTCTTTCAGCTTTAATTCCGTTGTATCGCATGACTGTGGCCGTGGAGATGAAACAAGAGGAACTTAAAAAATAATGGATGAGATTTCTAATTCCACCTCATTAGGATTAGTGGTAGACTAATTAGATGCTGATGCTAAAATACTAGTTCACACTAGGATGGCTTTAGATTACCTCCTGGCAGCCAAAAGCGTGGTCTGTGCCATCGTGGATTCTTAATGTTGCACTCAACTACCCGATACTTCACTCATCATACAGGAGCAGATAGCCCACATCCAAGATAGTGCTAGGAAAGTACATGAGCTTCTTCACGGATTAGATATAAATCCAGATGGTATCTCAACATGGTTGGGTGCCATATTCAGAACCTGGGCAATTAAAATATTTGAAATAATTGTTGCAATCATTTTCATTGTGGTTACTTTATATGTGTTGATAAAGTTAGTAATGTGCCTCATCCTCGACTCCTGCGAAAATAAAGGCACTACAGATGTGTTCTCTCTAGCTACTCATAGTAGCTATGCTAAGAACAGTGATAATAAAGAAGTAACGGCAGACGTATTTAGACTTTTCACAACTGAATTGTTTGGGGAGATGTGAAAATATGACTATGTGCTCCTATTGGTTTAACATTGCTAT
Organism: Calotriton arnoldi; assembly: GCA_963921515.1. Taxonomy (NCBI): domain Eukaryota; kingdom Metazoa; phylum Chordata; class Amphibia; order Caudata; family Salamandridae; genus Calotriton; species Calotriton arnoldi. The sequence goes on along the minus strand of CAWUFW010007747.1, from coordinate 20,380 downwards.
TTCTTCTGCATGTCACATCATGCACTGATATACTGTACCACCATTTTGAATGTCATTTTTTTAATCTTTCTGAAGTGTTCATTAGTCTTAACACTCATTGTAAATTCTAGGAATCTAGTAGGCCTATAAATAATTTTATTCATTTCTTGCCTATTTTAGTAGAAGCATCGCTTCATTTTGAAAGTTTACAACTACAAGTGTGGTTTTAGAAAAGTGATGCAAAACAACAGTATATCCATGAATATTAATTCTTTCCAAGGATATCTTGCATCTTCTTCATGTAAGCGTCCTACCCCCGCCTCATTTGATAACTTTAATTAAAGTGACAGGTTTTGATTGGGTGTTTATGTTCCTTAGACTTGTGTTAGGTAAATGTGCATATAAATTGTTGACATTTTATTGAATTTAGCATTATGCTCCAACTGACCTCATTTTGAGTGATAAATCTGGTTGGTTGAAATTACTGTTGCGTGTTAATGATTTGCCACGTTGCTCACTATTTTGCATTAAATTCAAGTAAGAGTGTCGAGCTTTACTACATAATGGGTTGTTTTATCACCCAGTATTAGAAGTTACAGCACGTATTGATATTAACTGGCCCGCTCCTAATGAGGGCCTGTGTGGGGACCCACTCTATCGGCTGCACACCCCCAGTGAGAGAACATCTACCACCATCGAAGGTAAGAAGATGTTCAGGTGCCCTCATCTACTGACGGTTGGTGGCCTAACGTGGTGACCTATTCATGTTGCCAACTATCTGTTCGCTTCTGCCATCCAGTGTGCCATGTTTCCACCTTTCCACCCGAGTCCATGCCACTTTAATGCATCTGCGTGGTGGGCGACCAGGTGATCCTAGAGGCAAATTCTCTAGTAGCCGCGCTCCCAGACTGTCTCTAAGTCATGTCTTGGACACTTCAAAACTCTCAGCCAGTTGGCTTAGGCCCCAAAAGATGATCAACTGATCCTACTCAGGCAGGCCAACAGGCCACTCTCCCTTTGATAATAAAAACATGGACATTCCTAAATTACAAATACATCTAGTAAAAGTAATTCAGTAATTACAGCGTTGGAACATTGCATCAGACTTTCCAAAGCCCTGCTGTTGAGAACCTAAATCAGTTATGTGAATGAGTGACTGAAGGGTGACCATGTGGCACTATATAGTGCACAGGGTATGTGATTTGGTGAAGAAAAAGCAGATGCAGGCAAATCATGTGACAGACATGTCAGGATCCAACTTTTGCATCGTCCATTGTATTCTTAGCCGGGTGCTTAGAGATGGACGCTATGCAGTGAAATGTTGAGGGCTAGGATCTTGGATGTGTGCGGACAGTTTACTAAGGGAGGTTACTGAGTGGGTAGAATTTGACTGCGGAACCGTGAAAGGACTCAACATTTTTTTGAATTTCCTACATAATTGGGATGTTCAGGAGACTCAGACCAGTGTAGGTGACTAAAAGAATCTTCATTAATATGCGTTCATTTATACTCCTAATCATCTCGAGACAATTTTGGTAAGGAATAAAAAATTTATGTTTCACCTGCACTATAAGCTACTATGCAACACAGATAACCTAGGAGATTAAGCCAGGACCAGATTGGTAAATCAAAAGCAATTTTGGAAAAAGAAAGTTCAAACCAGCCCCTTCCTGACCTTGCTCTATTTCTCTTTCCATCCATTCTCTCTCTCTCCCTTTCTGTCCTCTCTGATCAGTTTCTTCCTTCCCACTCCCACCCTCACGCTCCCTCTCTCTCTCACTCTCTTGAAGCCTCCCCATGCTTGCTGCAATTAAACTCGGGGAGATAGGGAAAGTGACAGAGGCACCAGGGGCGGGCCTGGGCTATCAATATCGGCCTCCTCGGGCTCCAGCCCACCAGGGAAATGCCCTGTGGAATAAAACGCCTGTCCGGCCCTGACCTAAGCTGATGAGAAACAGGCAATAGTGAAACCAGAGCAAGCAGCTGAACCCTGCAATCTGACGATTTAGATTGTACAGTGAGCTTAGATTGTTGTAATTGTCTTTTGCAAATACTGCACAAACGCCCAGATGTGACATCTAAATCGAAGTTCTTGTTACATGAAGAATGTGTCCTCGATTGGCAGTCTGTATAAAAAAACACACATGACCTCACATAACTGGTTTTAGAAAATCCTGAATCTGCTTGGTGGTCACATCAGCCACAACACTTGGAAGTGAACCTCATATAACATTTTTCGTGGAGGTATACTTTTTTCCGAGGGAGTTTCAGGAAATATTCCAGGGCCACTCAGACATGCAGACCAGTTGAGGCACACTGCAAGTGAAAATGCAGCTACCCACTCTTTTCCAAGTCCCTAGCCCCCTTCATGCCTCCCTGTGGGCTCCTCAATTCTTGTTTAGGGGTAGCAATGCTAGAGACACGGTCGCACAAGTGCCATCGTATACAATAACCTTCATATTCCCCACACATGGATATCATTTCCTTTGTGTGTCTAGTACATGCAGACCATGAGAACATGCTGTTAGTCATTAAAGGAAAACTTATATCCCTACTTGTATCCCACGCACCAATCATGTTGAGGCTGGAGGGACAACATTCCAGTGAAAAAGAAGTCTGACAAGAATAATAACACACTAGGGGATCTGAGAGGAAAGTTCATAATATCACATGTGATAATATTGTCAGGTAAGTAATTAGGTAGTTATTGGGTAAGGGGATGAACTAGAGTGCGGTTTAGATTTAGGGTTATGTTCAGAATTAGGCTTAGGTTGTGGGTTAGGTTTAGGCTCATCGGAAAGGTTACAGTTACAATTACGTTTGTGGGAATGTTTTTGTACATGCTATGTATGTTATCCTTATATTTTCGACACTTCCGTGGTGCGATATTTTAGCCAAAGGAAAATGTAGTGCAACATTTTTCTATTTAGTATTGTGTCATATAACTGTGGAATAGTGACATTGGTTACTCATACATTGCTGTAAATTACAAATACATTACATTTTGGAGAATTGTTTTTGTGTGGGAAGCTTACTGAACAGATCTATGCATTTTACCCTCAGCCAGATACCAAGTTGATGTACTGTTCTCAATCAACTGTATCTCTCTTTCACTAAGGGGTCCACGAACTTCAAAATGAAAATATTGCACAACTTCTCATTACAGACCGCGAGTGCCAGAAAACTGCCCTTTGCCTTTGCTGCTGTCCCTTGAACCCCTGCACGTCCGCACTTTACTCTCAGCCCCTGGAGGGGCTGCAACGCCATAAAAGCTGTTCGCGGTCCCGCCGTGCGGGACGCGCCCGGGCGCGGCCCGGGCGAAGACCGGGCGAAGACGGGCCCGTCTTAGCCCGTCATAGCCTGGAAGAGGCTGGGCTGGGCCACATCTCTTGGTCCTTTTTCCCTAGTAAGACAAGATAAGACTATCGTATGAATGGCTAAGCGGGGCTAAGTGTGTCGCATTAAGAAACATTGTACTGAATATTTACAGACTATTGAAGGGCGGAAAGGTTTGTGGACTCAAGTGGAAGCGTGAGTGGCTTGTCCAAAGGAGTTCACCGAGTCATTGATTGGAAAATTGTGCTTTTCTTCATCTGTTTACAATGGGGAAAAGGAAAGCACAGGGTGCACTAAAGACAAGTCGGGTAGCAGGCCCTAGGCAGACCTTATTGAATTATTTGACCGGAGCAATGGGGGCTATAGAACAACAAATTAGCTCAGTTGAGGAAGTCATTAACACGGAGAAATTAAGTACGGAGGGGGTAAATGCAGTAGAGTCAACGGAAGCAGGCCCGACCACTTCCGCCCCCCCCATACAAGTCCATTAAGAAGGGAAGTTAAATCAAATGGCTGTATATTAGATATATCCGACCAAATTTCGATTAGCGACCAGGAGTGTGCTTCGCAGCCACCAGGCAAGCGACCAAGAAATGTAGATTCCCCGCTTAGCCCCATAATAGATTCTGAACCTGAGGTGATTAACTCTGTGCATAAATCTTCTAATAAAATAGCAAAGAAAGCCAAGTCCCAAACTAAAGTTAAACAAAGGAATAAGGGAATACCGGCTGCGGAGAGGGAAAATTGTTTCAAGAATGTTTTAGAATTCTTAAAAATTAAAATGGAGTCTTTGGATAATATTGTAAGAGATTTTATGTCAACTATCTCTACCAGACTAGATGTCATTGTGGCATCATTGACAAGGCGTGTAGAGCCTTTGGAGCAATTGGGTTTGCAAAATAGTAGTGTTGATATAGGGGCTCTCTTCTACTATGCAATCTAGCCGTAGGAACACGAGAATAAGTAGCCAATTGTCTTTGAGGACCGATTTAGGTAAGGAAATTCTAAGTAGCAACTCCGTACAGTCAGTTGTACCGTCTAACCCCCCACTGCTTGTTCCTTCATCTTTGTCTAGCCATCAGAATATTCCTGTGTTAAAAAATCATTACATGAACCCGTCATCAGAGAGGCTTGATTCTGGCCCGCAACCCTTAGTAGCCGTAGAGGAGAGAAGCTTGGGTGCACGCTCTATACGGCATAATCAGGAAGTTTTTCAAAAAGTGACTACACTGGATCTTCCCCCAGCGGTTACGCCATATACTGTGGTATTAGCTAATGTACCGAAACTGTCTCATGGGGTCGAAGAGTCCTGGGATTCGCTTAGAAACAAAAGCCTCTGTTGGCTAGGAACAAAGATTGGCCATACTGAAAAGTTATTTTCTGAGTTTAAGATGGCTAGAAGGATAAGTTGGGTAGGGTGCGGGCTAAAAAGGTTAAGCGGTGACTGTGTGGCACTATCATTTACCAACCCGCAGTTCGTGCAAATGATTCTGTCTAGGGTTGGTAACCAGGTTATTTCTAGAAATGGAATAAATATTCTTCCCCTGGGTTATTTTTATCAACCAACACACGATCTTTCCCCAGTGGTCCCAATAGTCCCCCAATCAGTAAATTATAAACAACAGTATAACGTTCAAGTTCATAACAGGTTTGAGACTCTCCCTAATCTAGAAGAGGTGGATTGACTGAACTCGCAAAAATTTAGGAAGCAGCCTCCTTTGCACGTTCTATGTAGTAACAATCCTGAGTGTACGTTGGAGTCCCTGTGTGACAAAAATATTTATATTCAAACGAGAAAAGATTCTGGGACAATAGAGGATTCATGTAGGATTAGCGTGGGACTTATACTTGGAAACAATACGGGCGTTTTTATGGGAGTTGAAAATTGTACCTTAAGCCACACCACTTCTGACACACATATTAGATCATTGACTGTGCAGCACCATCAGTCTACTCCTCCAGTAGCCAAAGTAGGAGTGCCTGCAGCGATGAAGGGGGAAGATAGGAGGAACTGCTGCCAGGTCCTGTTTTGGAATGTTGCAGGGCTGAAAACAAAGGTGATAGACCACACCTGGTGCGATTTTGTGAAAGGGTTCGATATATTTGGAGTCCAGGAGACTTGGACCCAGGACCCCATATATATAATTGGTTATAGATCCTTCCATACCTCAGCTATTCCATCATCTCATGGGAGAGCAAAGGGGGGTCTATGTCTCTATGTGTCAAATCTTTTGAACCTGGAAAAAATTGTTTTGATTAGTACTGACACTAACTATCAGGTCCTGTTGCTTGACATTGATAGTTCGTTGTGTTTGCTAGTTGTTAATTTCTATAATAACATTCCACCCGATAGGTTCGAAGAAGTAGTGAGGTCTATCAACACCATTGTACAAAATACCCAGGCTTCGTCTTCTAGAGACGTGTGTATATTATGGGGTGGGGACTTTAACTGCAACATATGTAATTATGCAGATAGTGGGTGTTGTGGCATTTCTTGTGGCAAAGATCAGTCCTTTCAGCACTTTGTACATAACAAATATGGGGACATTTTAAACGAAGTTATGTTTGAAGCAGACTTGGGATTCGCAAATAAGTTATGTTTCAACCCAGTGCCTTTTAACCCTACCTATAATGGGCAGGGTAAATACTCAACAATAGACTTTATTTTGATGTCTTGTAGATACGCCTCCAGAGCTGTGGATTTTTATACCCACGAGATATCAGTGAGTGACCATTTTCCCTTGAGCATAACAATATGGACAAAAAGATACCCAGATTGCACTAGTGACCAAACAACTCAAACTATAGGGAATATTACTCTATCTAGGCAAAATGGGTATGCCTTAAAATGGGATAAATTGAATCCAGATACGTTCATAGGGAAGGTCATTACAAACTGTAATGAGGCGGTTAAGGTCTGCTTAGACGAAGGCACCTCGCATAAAGATATTATCGATGGGTTTTTGACAATTACAAACTACATTAAGCAGGACTTATTAAGGAAATTTAATAAAACTAATAAGCCCAAGCTAGGATGGTTTGATGCAAAATGCTCTAAGGCCCACGCCAAACTTAAAAAGACTTTACACACAGAGCCTAGAATAGCGGAGGAGGTCAGGAAAGCACGTAGAGAGTATAACTCAGCATTAAAATTAAGGAAAACGACTCTTAAAAAAGAAGCATGGCAGGAGTTATACCTAGCATCAAAGATAAAGGACTCCTCAGCTTTCTGGAAGGCAGTCAATGCGCCCTTTCTGATGGAGAGAGATAGGGCGTCGATTGAGGTAGCTATTTGTGAGGCAGAGTGGATGGAGCATTTTGAAAAGCTATACAGTAACTCCATCCCTATATCATCGGTAGAGTTGGCGCCCGAAGAGCCCTCGGTAATTACACAATGTAATGATGTCATTAACTTGAGATTTGAGTTGAGTGAGGTCAACCTAGCTATCGAGTCAAGCTCGGGAGGAAAGGCACCAGGGCCGATGGTATTCCGGTTGATCTTTTTAAACATAATATTTTATTGTGGGGTCCTCTATTAACCCAAGTTTTAAACGCATGTTGTATGACTGGTCTTTTACCCTCTTGGTATGAATTAATTCTGGTCCCCATTTTTAAAAAAGGGGACAGGTCGGACCCAGCCTGTTACAGGCCGATATCTTTGCTTGACTCAACAATTAAAATTATTGGAAGAGTCTTGCTATCGAGATTACAAGACTGGGCGGATGACCACTCGATTCTCAGTGATTTACAGTACGGCTTTCGTAAGGGCATGGGCACAATCGATCAGGGTCTAAATTTAAACATGATGATAGGTAAATATACCAAGGCAAAAAGGGGAAGGCTGTTCTTAACGTTCGTAGACTTAACTGCAGCATTTGATTGTGTAATTCATGAGGAACTTTGGAGAATTTTAACGAACCTGGGGGTGGAAAGCACTATAGTATCATTTTTAAGACAATTATATGCAGGGGCAAACGCAAGGATTCGATTTGGGACAGGAGGGGAATGCACTAAGCACTTTAGGGTGAGGAGGGGTGTGAGACAAGGGTGCGTCCTGGCACCCTTCTTGTTTATACTATATATTAATGATCTGGGAAGAACTTTGGAGAAAGAGTGTCAGGACCTCCCACAAATTGGTAAGAGATCTATACCCGCATTAATGTACGCTGATGATGCGGTTCTCATGGCGCGCACCCCAGTGGGTATTCAGAGGTTAGTTTGTAGTTTTTCTAAGTATATGTCCAAACTAGGTTTAAATGTTAACATTTCAAAAACATTTGTGATGAAATGCGGGTCAGGCAGCACAAAATGTAGACCTGTATTGTTAGGCATGAAACATATCGATTGCTGTAACACTTTCTCCTACCTAGGGATCCTTTTCGATAGGAGGGGGACTTGGACCCAGGCGATTAAGACTAGGAGGCTGTTGTTTTTAAAAGCCGTAGCTGCACTTGTAAACTTTAGTAGGAAGTTGGGAAAACGGGTACCAGAGGTTCTACTACAGATTTATAAGGCTAAATGTATTTCTATAGCCACCTACGGGGCAGGCATTTGGGGCCATGAGAATGTTAACCCATTACAAAGCATTGAGAACAGGTTTTTAAGATTTTTATTGATAGTCCCTGATAGCATTTCCACTTTTATTTGCCACACTGAATTAGGCATGACTTATATTGCTGATATATGCAAAATCCAACCTGTACTTTTGTGGCACAGGATTTGGACCTCGGAACAGCTGGAGTTAAACAGACAGATACTAAGGGACTGTGGTAGTCTGGATGGGGCTCTGAATATTAGATGGCTTGAGTATACTAAAAACTTTGTCTGTAACCTTGGTCACCCCGAATATTATTTGGAGCCCCTAAGTTTACGATATGTCCAGAGGAAAGATCTTAAAATTAGTTGTCTGAATTACTTGGAAAATAAGAGAAGAAACGTGGAATTACAAAAAATAACTGTACAAGCTCACCAGCTAATAGTTCCTTCTGATAGAATTCAGCCTTATTTAGGGATGTTAACAAGAGAACATGATAGATTTTTGCTGACTCGCCTGAGATTGGGTATTTTTCATAGGCTTGTTACTTTCCCGGCTCAGAATGATTGGACAAGTGAGTTGTGTAAATGTCCATGTGATGACGTGTCCACTCAATCGACCATACACGTTTTGTTCTTTTGCAAATTTTATTCCTGTAATAGGAAAAGTTGGATTTTGCCGATTTTAAGAAATAGTGGTTTAAGACAATGTCGCCCTGCCTTCCTGTCCCTACAAATATTAGGAGAAGAAAAGTTGATTGTATCAGTTTTAATATTTTTAAAGAATGTTTTAAAATGTAGAAATTCAATCATGATGTAATCAGATTTTTAGATTCTATTTGCCTTAGCTGTGTTTGGGAGAAAGAAAAAAAAAAAAAGAAGTTTAAAAAAAAAAAAATTTTTTTAAATGAATTTTATAAATTTGTGTATGCATAGACTGTGGTTAGCCTTTTTACTGTGCTTTTATGATTATTATGTATATAATCGAATAAAGCTGATTGAATTGAATTGAATTGAATTAGGTAGTTATTGGGTAAGGGGATGAACTAGAGTGCGGTTTAGATTTAGGGTTATGTTCAGAATTAGGCTTAGGTTGTGGGTTAGGTTTAGGCTCATCGGAAAGGTTACAGTTACAATTACGTTTGTGGGAATGTTTTTGTACATGCTATGTATTTTATCCTTATATTTTCGACACTTCCGTGGTGCGATATTTTAGCCAAAGGAAAATGTAGTGCAACATTTTTCTATTTAGTATTGTGTCATATAACTGTGGAATAGTGACATTGGTTACTCATACATTGCTGTAAATTACAAATACATTACATTTTGGAGAATTGTTTTTTGTGGGAAGCTTACTGAACAGATCTATGCATTTTACCCTCAGCCAGATACTAGGTTGATGTACTGTTCTCAATCAACTGTATCTCTCTTTCACTAAGGGGTCCACGAACTTCAAAATGAAAATATTGCACAACTTCTCATTACAGGATTTCCGAGTGATCAGGCTTTGTAATGCCAAAAGTAGATGTTAGATTAACTTTCCCCATTAGGGTATTACAAACATTGCTCATTAAAAGAACAGTGGAATTAAAAGGTCTGATCAAGTGACTGCAATTATAAAATTCCAAGCTCCACTCACCAAACAAATGTGGTACTTGGGATATTTTTACGGTGATTTAAACAGGTTGTGAAATAGATGCAGTCTACTAGGATACTGCTATCCTGTCAGAAGTAGGATATTAATTTGGAAAGGGGTATCCCAACCAACTTAATAAAACAAATTCTTTTTAAGTTCCAGAAAAACAGTTCTCCGATAAACTGTCCATAACTAGTAGCAGCTAAGGCCTGATTTAGAGTTTGGCGGATGGGTTACTTCATCACAAGTGCTACGGAGATCCCATTCACTGTGACACGAGTGCATTATATACAATTGTAATAAGACGGACGGGATATCCGTCACGTTTGCAATGGAGTATCAGTCCGGCAAACCCTAAATGAGGCACAAAGTCACAACTAGCAGAGCGATCCAAAGAGAAATGTGCCATAGGTTCAAGCAGTCCCAGAATTGAAGTTAAGAGCCAGCCCATTTCGGTTCATTGCAGGCTTTCCCTCGCAAATATAACATTGAGTCAACATAGCTTTAGAGGAGTTTCAATGTCTTAGGACAAACACTGTTTTATCTCTTGAGTAAAGAACCATAACTTCCCTTGCATCAAGTATGTTCTGTGAGTTCCTTGCTTTTTTAATCCGCACATACCCCAAGCAAGAAACCACTGTGCAAGCGCTTCGAGTGTATTCAGTAAAATATGCAATCACCCTGTGAGATAGGAGCCTTATTTCAAGGCCATGCACAGCAAGTTATAGGTCACAGGGGCTGAGTCACAATATACATCATTCACATGTGGGATATGTGATTTCATGAAGCGGATGGTCTCTGGTTAGATGTCTGTTGACTGAAGGATTTAGGGCATTGTCTTTCTAACCATCTCTCAGTGTGACAGTGGCCGAAGAGGCTAAGTTTAGCTCATTCCAAGTCACTTTTTCTGTTAGGTTCCTTCCCTAATCTGTCAGATTTAGGCCCAGTGTTGTAAAAAATACAGTGGAATCGCCCAGTCAATTATGAGCACGGCTATCTCCCTGCACCCTCATAAGCATCACTAACCGCGGATCAGGCAGCCAGGATTCCTGGTCTGGCATTATGTGGGCCCCATCCTACCTTCTACATGGTCCTAATGAGACCATATCTACCCTATCAAGGGTCAGAGAGTGTCCAGGTGCCCTGTTCCATTGATAGGGTCGGTTGCCTAATGTGGTGATCCATGTATTTGGGCCACTAATTGTTCACTTCTGGCATCCAGTGTGTCATGCTGCCACCCTAGTCAAGTTCACTTCAATCCATCAGAGTGTGGGGAGGCAAGGTGACAAAAGTGGCCGTCCTCTAGAACTCTTGCTCTCAGATTCACCCTAGGTACATTTGTGGCCCTGATATGGACCATCTCCAATTGAGCCACCCTGAGGGAAAACGCCCATGAAGAAGCCAAAGTCTCACCCCATCAAAACTCCCATCCACTTGACTTATGCACCTGACCTTGCTCAACTAACCCAACTCAATACAATACACAATACATATACATTTATAAAGCGCATCAGCTACCTCAAACAGAGGTGTCCCGGCGCAAGCACAGTCAAGCAAGACATGAGAGGGTGGGGGGTGAATATGGCAGAGGACAAGGCTAGGTACTTTCCTGACTAGCCTAGGCTAAAGAGCCATGTCTTTAAAACTTTCCTGAACTCCTCTTCAAACGGAATTAGTCGAAGACTTTCAGGAAGGGAGTTCCATAATCTAGTTGATACCACTGAAAAGGCCCTGCCCCCAATGCGAGATTTCGCAAATTGAGGAACGCACAGCAGATTCTGTGAATTGGATCTTAAAGAGCGCGTTTGCTGATAAGGGCGGATGCGTTTTTTAATATAGTTGGGGCAGCTGCCTCTCTGGGCCCTGAACGCAATTGTCAAGGCCTTGAATTCTATCCAGTTCACAACCGGCAACCAATGGAGCTGTTTGATATGCGGAGAGATATGTTGTCTAAAAGGCACTCTTCTAATCAATCTCGCAGCCGCATTCTGCACCATCTGCAGTCTCTTTATCAGATATGCCGGAAGACCAAGATACAGACTATTAGCATAGTCTAGCCTTGAGGTCACGGTAGCATGAACAACTGATTTCCGACAGCTCTCGGGGAGTAAATACAAGAATCTCCTCAGCCCTTTCAGAATGCCAAAGCAGGAAGAAGTAATAGACCGTATTTGGGTTGCAAAGGTCAGGTCAGAATCCCATTTTACGCCCAGATTTTTCGCCATAGAAAACGGGCAGGGTGGGGAGCCCATTTCCTCTGGCCACCACAGACCAGGAAACGTTGGAGAGTTCTTGCCAAAGAACAAGACCTCGGTTTTCTCTGCGTTCAATTTTAGCTTATTATTATTCATCCAGCTGGAGACGTCACACAGGCAGCCCCTAAACCTCGCAAAGGAGTTTGCCGACTGGTCCTTAAAAGAAAACACCAGCTGTGTGTCGTCTGCATAGGAGATAGTTTTGATTCCCCATTTCGAAATCAGCGCACATAGTGGAGCCAGATAGATATTAAAAAGTAGGGGGCTCAGTGCCGAGCCCTGCGGTACCCCACACCAGAGGGGTTTAGCTTCTGATTTAAAAGGGTGCAAAATGACTCTTTGCGTACGGTCGCTAAGATAGGACTTTATCCAGGCGAGTGCCGTCCCCTTCACTCCCGCCCACTTCAGTCTAGCCAGCAATATTGGGTGATCCACTGTATCAAAAGCGGCGGACAAGTCCAACAGTACTAGCATAGCTGAGGCTCCTCCGTCCACCTCCATTCTTATGGATTCGGCCACCTCCAGCAAAGCAGTCTCAGTGCTAAAGCCCGCCCGGAAGCCAGGCTGTGTTTCATGCAGAATATCACTGCCCTCCCTTTGATAATGTAAACCTCGACTTCAGAGAATTACTGATACAATTGTTATATGTAATTTTGGCTGCAGGAACATTGCATCAGTATTTGTGCACTCCTTTTGTCGCCCTAAGTGGGAAGGGTATGCTCAGACGTGGGTCCTATGGTCTCCATGCCACAGGATTCAAGCTAGCCTGGGTGATGAGGGGTGATGCCCAGAAACCGGTCCCATGATGCTTGTTTCTGGTCCAGGGAGGACCTGGCTTGGCAGTTTGGGCTCGACTGTTCCCATGGGGAACTGGGTCAAAGCTTATTTGCATATGACTGGGTCCAAACTGGGGTGATGTGGTGAGCAAAGGAACAATGAATTAAACCCAGATCTTTGTGACTGGGGGTGAATGTTTGCATTGTTCAGCATTCCCTCCATCATTTGTTCCTTTTGCTTCCCTTAGTACGTAGGGCACACGCTAGTTATTTAAATAAGTGAATAGAAATTCTAATGAGTGACCTCACAGCACTATATGGTATAGATGATATGGGATCAGCGAAGAACTGACAGAAGCAGCAGATAAAGTGGCAGGAACATGAAGTGTCAACTTTACCATCATCCATTGTATGCTTAGCCAGGTGATTAGAGATGGACGCTATGAAACGGAATGTACAGGACTAGAATCTTGGGTGTGCATAAGAAGTCTACTAAAATAGGTTACTGACTGGGCGGATTTCCACTATGACACAGTGAAAGATTTAAAAATGACTACAGAATTTTCCACATCATTGGGATTCACAGTAAGGTTACACCAATGTTGGTGGCTAAAAGAATTTTCCCCAAAAGAAGCTCATTCATACTGACAATACTTACTAATAATTTTGCAACTGATGACAAAACTCATGAGTGACCTATAGTGGAAGCTAAGATGCCCTAGAAGATTAATCCAAGCTTGCGATAAATAGGCACTGGCGAAACCAGAGCAACCAGTTAAGGCCTCCAATCTACTCGTTTAGAATATGCAATGAGCTACTTGTTGTAATTGACTTTTGTAATTACAGCATAAAAGATCAGGTGTGCCTTCTCTAATTTAAGTCCTTGTTATGTAAGAAACGTGTCCTCAATAGACAACATATCAAAAAGCACCCTTCAGCACATATAACTGGTTTTAATGAAACATTAATTTGCATGGTAATCACATCAACCTAAGTGCATGAGAAGTGAAACCTCGAGAAATATTTTAGTTAACATATACTCATTCCATAGGATTTTCAAGCAATATTTAGGGACCACTCAGACATGCAAAATGTCAAAAAGCAACTTCCCATTCTTTCACAAGGCTCAATGTTATGGACTGTGTTTGCTTTAAGGTTTGGGTTGTCATTGGGGTGGAATATTTGGGGTGGTGTTCTGGAATGAAGAGGGTTACGGTGTTACTTGGAGCCTGGTGACTGTAGGGTTGACTGCACCTTGATGGTGTCTTGGAACTTTGTGAATAAAGTCTGTCTCCTAATCCACTTTTGCTTACCACACATGGTGCAGTGTTGGGGCCAGACAGGGAGGCTGGTCTACACCATCAACCTCCATGGAAAGCAGCAAGCCAGCAGGTAAGGAGAAGAAGGAAAAAACTTTGTGATCATACAGGGTGCCAGCAGCTGCCTGGATCAGGTAAGCGCGGTGGGGTGGGGGGGGGGAGGGAGGTCACGGCTGGGGGGGAAGCTGATGGACGACGGAATAGGTATAATTGGATAAATAAATAATACCTATTCCGTCGTCCGTTGGCTTCCCCCGCCTGCCCTGCCCTGCCCCGCCCCATTGCATTTACCTGAGCCAGCCGCCGCTGCAGGGTGTGATCATACAGACCTGGTGCTGGTATCATTATAAAGATACTTGCAGCGAAGGATAACTGCTCGGTTATTGTGCACCAGCATCCATTTTTAAAAGTACTGTTAGAGTGCTACCGTGGAAGAGCAGGGAAGTTCTTCCCATGATCTTGTGAGGTGCCAGACTAAGTACATGTCCCCAAAATCAGGACACCACAGTGTTCATGCTGCAAGTTTCCTGAGCCATGCACATCACAATACACACATTGTGGTAGCCATCTTGGATGTGTTCAGGTTTGTAAACTCGGGATGACACCGGGATTGATCATTCTCCATCCAATATAGGTTATGCAATGGCCTAAAAAACAGAATGTGCACCTTAAGGGTATGATGCCAGGCAAAGCAGCAAACTATTAGGAACTTACTCCTTTATCTGTCGGAATCACTAGGGCTCAGTGGGAAGAGAATGCCTACATTACATAGAGGCTGAGATTTAAGCATTGCAGGCTGTCTTGGAAATCTTTGATATGTGATTTCAGTCCTAAATATTGTGTTAACTTGTCATGTTAATTAATTTTTTTAGCCAGTTATTTTATTTTTATAGATTAACCAATTGTAGGAGACTACTACCAGTATGGCTGCAATGAACATGTCATCCCCCCCTTTTTTCCTCGGAGAAGCTACTGAACCTTTCCTGCCTTGGAATAGATGGAAGAAGGTTTTTTTTAAAAACATCTTTTTATTTTATTAAACGTTGCGATAATACAGTGGAAGGCTGTAAGGCCACATAGTTATCAACATACCTTGTCAAAGGGAGTATATACAATAAGACACATGGATTACTGTAATGTGTATTATTCGGGGGAATGGGATCAGTGTCTACATTAGTCCTGTGCAATTCGACAGTTGGAGACACACATAATTCGCCACGGAAGACATTCCATTTAGTCCATTTATGGTCCCACTTTTTGGGGCAGCCCCTATGTTTGAAAACATCCTTTCTTTTCTGCACTCATCACAGTATCCATATCATTGGCCCATTTTCGGTAAGTCGGTAACTCCCCGGTCCCCCACATTTGAGCAACATTCCTCTTGACGAGGGCAAACTCCAGTGATGCCCATGTGCGCTCAGTGTGTGTCAAATCAGTGGCTTCCCAAACATTTAGCAAACATAGTTTAGAGGATTGAATAACTTTCTTCCCGCACACCTAGGTAAGTGTAGTGACAATCCTCCCCAATATGGCTGAAGGGCTGGACACTCCCAGATCGTATGGAAGAATGTGCCCTCCGCCATGCACCCTCTAGAAATCCCAGATCCGAGCGGCGCCCCATTTTGACCAGTGTGTGTGCTGCTAAATAAACTCTGTGTAGGGTCTTAAGTTGGATCAATCGTAGTCGCATTGGAATTGCGACCTCTTTGGGGGAGGCGAGGGCTTCTTGCCAATTATCATCCTCTAGGTACCCAAGGTCCGACTCCCATAGCTGTCTGAGGCGCACCAGTGGGTCAGGTTTGTTGTTCATCAGCTTACGGTACGTAAGTGAGATGGCTTTATGCGTCAGGGGATCTGTTAAGAGGCGGTCCTCTAATGGGGATGACTCAGGTATAGCCTCTCCACTGGTCACAACTGAGGTCAGGGCATGACGGATTTGTAAGTAGCGGAACGTTTCTGACTCCGCCAGCAGATATTCGGCTTGCAATTCCCCGAATGGGATTATCTCGTTGCGCTTCCACAGATCTCCGATGGAGGAGATGCCGATTAGGTCCCATTTATCAAAACCCGCACAATTGCTCAATGTGCCCAATTGCTCGGCTTCCCACAAGGGAGTTAATAATGTCAGTTTTTTATGCCACCCCAGCACTTTTGTCGCCCGATGCCAGATTGCCACTGTCCGGGCCGTGGGACCGGTGAGGCGTTGATGTCTGGGATTAGAGTAAAGAGCCCGTCAGAATCCCCCTGGGGTCATTAACCACTGGTCTGTACGGTATGCCGGCTCTGAGGGGGGGCAAAGACCCATTGGTTAACCACGGCGAGTTGGGAAGCCCAGTAATATTGTCTTAAGTCTGGTAGCGCTATTCCTCCGTCATACCAGCTCCTGGTTAATTTGTGCATAGCTATTCGGGGGTTTTTCCCATCCCATAGGAGGGCTCTGATTTCACTCTCCACTTTCGCAAAATAGTCATCCGGGACTTGATAGGGGGTGTTGTGCAATGCGTATAAGAATCGGGGTAGAGCCAGCATTTTGTATAAAGCTGCCCTGCCGATCAAGGTAAGGGGCAGTGCCCTCCAATGAAGTACGTCATTATGAAGCCTGGTCAAAGGGGCCTTGAGATTATTATCGTAGAACAGTGTGGGATGGGGTGTAACGTACATGCCCAAATAGCGGAACCCCTGCGTGGCCACCACTATGTCAGTGCCATGGGGCATTCGGGGCACGGGCCCGAAGCATGAAGAGGACAGATTTCGTCCAGTTAATGGTATAGCCCGAGTGAGAGCCGAATATAGCGAATATATGTAGAATCCGACGGATAGAGGTGAATGGTGCTGCGATGTATAGTAAGACATCGTCAGCATACAGGGAAATTCTGTCCTCGTGCTGATCTGTCCATCTCAGTCCCCTAATCATGGGGTCCCCCCTAATCCAAGTCGCCAACGGTTCCAACACCAGCGCGAATATAAGGGGTGACAGAGGGCAGCCCTATCTAGTCTCTCGCTCCAGCCGAAATTGCCGAGAGGTGTGCTGATTTATCACGATTTGAGGCATTGGGTCCGTATATAATAGCTTGACCCATTTTATAAAGTGTGGACCAAATCCCACCTGCTCCAGGAGAGCGAATAGGTAAGGCCACTCGATGGTGTCAAACGCCATTTTGGCGTCTAAAGACAGAAGGGCCGCATCTACTTGGATTGTATGGATTCTCCCCATCACCCCGTGTAATCTTCTAAGGTTAAGGGCCGTGTTGCGACCTGGCATAAAGCCTGATTGGTCCAGATGCACCAGTTTGCATAATGTTGGGATCAAGCGGTTGGCCAGTATCTTAGCCAGGATCTTGACCTCTGCCGTCAATAATGAGATGGGATGGTAGGATTCGCATCTCGTCACCGGTTTACCTGGCTTATGAATGAGAGCTACGGAGGCTAACATCAAGTCTTGGGGTAGTACCCCGGCTTGATAGCTCTCCAGATACATGGTGTGCATAGTGGGTGTTATCTTAGAGGTCACTGATTTAAAAAGCTCGATCGGGAGTCCATTCGGGCCCATAGCTTTGCCCGAGTTGATACCCCGTATGGCGATGGCTATTTCTTCCTCCGTTGTCGCCCTCCAAGGCATCATGGTCCTCCGGAGCGAGAGTGGCGATTGGAATAGTGGCCAGGAGGTCTCTGGAATCTTGTAGGGTGGAGCAGGTGACAGAGGAATAAACGGACGCAAAGTGGGAGGCAAAAGCCTCCGCAATTTGTTGGGGGCCGCTGACCACTGGGCCGTAGTCTGTCTCAAGTAGGGGCCCCCAGCGCTGTGCAGTTTCCTGCCTTTCCAGCCACGCTAGTAGTTTACCAGTGTTATCTCCCAGTTGGTATATTTTATGTCTGCTCGCTTTGTGTTTGGCCCTGATTACATCCGTCGCCAACTGCAGATAATCTTGTTGTGTGACAGTGAGAGTGTGGGTAAGCTGTTCATCGTCACTGACCGCCACCCTGTCTTCCAGCTCCCGGATTTCTTGCTCCAGTGTCTCCAAGCGTGCCCTCTGCTCTTTCTTGTGCCCCGCCAACAGTGATAGTGCCTGGCCCTTAATGACAGCCCCAAAAGCACCCCACAGGGTCCGTTGGGACTTAACTGTGTTTATGTTTTCCGCAAAGTAATGATCTACCTCTTTTAGGAGAGCACAGCGGACCTGTGGTATCTTCAGACACCATGGGGGAATGGACAGGGTGGGACGGCTGCCTTCCTGGGGTGGATTCAGTTGTGTCAGGACAGGGGAATGGTCAGAGATACCGCGCGCTAATAGGTCCGTGTCAGTGAAATTGGAGCGGTCATCAGCGTGTGTAAACAGATAGTCGATTCTAGACTGGCTACCGTAGGCGCCAGAGTGGAAGGGAAAGTTCTGATCTTGTGGGTGAAAGTGGCGCCAAAGGTCAATGAGGCCGTAGGCCAGGAGAAAATTCAGTAGCAGTGAGTTGTCACGCGGGTCTGGACGAGGGGGACGTCGGTCGACGCGACCGTCTACTGTCAGATTAAAGTCCCCTCCCATGACCAAAATACTGTCTGGAAGGTCAAGTAATAATCTACCCAGGTCCGTCAACGTGGAGGTTTTAAGCGCCGGGGGCACATAAACCGAATGTATGTTGAGGGGTTTTCCCTCCCACGTCCCGGCAGTGGCGGTGAATCTGCCCTGTGCATCTGCCCATGTGTTGTGTATGATGTATGGGCACTGTTTCCGGATAAGAATGCCGGCCCCACGCGAACTAGAGGTGAAGCCCGCGTGAGCAACTAATTTGTAGCCCCAACGGTCCAGTGCCTTGCAGGAGTTACCGACCAGGTGAGTTTCCTACAGGAGGACTATATCTGGAGTGTTACTCTTAAGGTAGTGGAGCACTATCCCTCTCTTCAGTTTGTCCCCCAACCCATTGACGTTCCACGTGACAATGCGAAGTGGTCGCTTCATGCTAGGGCACGACATAACGTGTGTACAGGAATGGGGAAGTTCCGCCCCTGGCCCAAGTGCCTGCGACAGGTGTCAATGTAAGTGTCCACCCCCCCTGAATGTAGGTGCACAAGTGGCCGCTCTCTCCCACTGCCATTGCAATTAAACAACATTGAAAACAAAACAAACATACCCCTCCCACCCCCAAACTCCCCTCCCCCCTCCCTGCCTCCCTGCATGACGGGCAGAAGAAGGTTTTTGATTCATATTTGATTGTAATTGGTAGTGACAAATTTTCACCTTTAGCAAGGAATGTTATTACTCAATTTAGGAGTTGAGGAAGAGCAGAAACATATGACAAGTTTAATGGATGGGAAGGTATTGTGGAACCTATGGGTGATTTTGAAATGTCTTTTTGGGCGTTGGAAGGGCACATTGGGTCCACAATTAATGCTGTATTAGGCAGGCATACTTTTTTGCAGGATCTCAAGGCAAACAGAAAGAATCAGCAGATATACAGCTTATTTAAATTCCTTAGCAAAAACGTGTGAGTTTTGAGAGTGCTCATATTTTCTCATCAGAAACCAGTTGGTCAGATGCACCAATAGAAAGAGTGTGCAGGAAAACTGATGGCCAAGTTCCCAAGTTTAAAACATGCTATATCAATAGGAGAGAGTTTTTACTTGACCTCCAGTTGAATCAACCAGATGAGAAATAGCAAAATTAATAGTTGTGATGAAAGAAGATGGTGGTCAATTGTGTATGTTTGAGATGTCAAAACCAAAACTTGTAAATAGAGCTCAAGAGGAGTCCGCCGACGCTTTGCATTAGATGATGAACAAGACACTAGGGGACAAGACGAGCCCCTAAATGTGGGAAGGAAAGTTTAATGTTGTAGATGTGATAACCCTGGGCACACATCGAATGCCAGGAAAAAATATTCCAAGTTCATCAAATTTTTGCATCTGGAACTCAACCTACCTACAGCAGGTTGGGTAGATCTTGTGAGGGAGAGATGCGGGGGGAAAAAGGATATGGGTAGAGAGATGAACAAGCAGCAGGCTCTCCTACGTGGTTCTTCCTATAACCCCTCTCTCTCTCTGGCTCACATCTATGGCCTCTGTAATCTAGGTGAGAAAACAGAGTTACGTTTGTTAATGCCTTCCCTAATGACACAATGTCTAAGTTTAAGAGGTTAGCATCACTATACTTCTGCAAATAACCTTATCCCAACTTTCCCTTAGTCCCCGCTGGCAAAGAACGCTCTCTCATTAGATTCAAGTTCCTATAGCGCGAGACCCCTGAAAGGGAGAAAGGGCAGGATTAATTGTTACAAAAGCTTATATCATAATATTTTCTGCTCAAACTCTTCTCAATTATACCTTTGATGCAGCGCGTACAATAAAAACTATTCTCCTCCCAGGTCACTTATAGGTCATCCAGGGGCGAACTATATTTCTCATATCCACATGACGATGGGGCCCATAAACATCGCCTAACACACACGCACACTCCTGGATTTCCTTTACACCCTTATGAATTTCTGTACTCCTAGGAGAAGCATGAGAACTAAATGGAGAACACCATTTATGTACCGCTGGAAGAGCCGGGATATCTT